>OY560198.1:11878929-12559208 GCA_961405105.1 Perizoma affinitatum | reverse complement strand
GATTATTTTTAAATGTAAACTTTACCTACCTTTACCTTGTCTTGGTCGTGAAGAAAAAGGCATTTCTTCACGACCAAGACAAGGAAAGAAAGGCAAGAAACAAAGGCAAGCTGGTTCTTTTTAATTATCCTTATACAAAACAATAGTACATTTTTCTTAGCAATGGTGCAACTTCAATACATCAAAACACCTAACAGACATAGTCCTGACTCCACACTAGTATTCCCTGTGTCATGGGTAACAGTAGCTACTACTAGTAACGTGTTACCACAACACCTAGACTCGGAACAAATATCTGCAAAACATGCACACATTTATTATACAGAGGGAATCGAACCCTCTTGCACCAGTCGACTACTCGCCCGCCGCGCTTTCGAAGTCGATTTAATTGTAAATGTACATCGAAAAAAAAAACGACCGTAGTCTATAACCCAGCAGTGATTGATTCCGAGCTGAAATAACAATGATATGACATCAGGTTACTCACATAAAAAATATCCACTAACAAAAAAAACGCAAAGGAGAGTCCAAAAGGAATCCGAGGTGTGAACACGTCGATCGCTTGACGCCAGCCGACTCGAGCCGGGGCGAACAAACTAGCGTGGCTCCATAGTTTGCTCATACCGCTCGGGTCGACTCGCTGTCAAAAAACTCTTCTTTACACCTTCGTAGCTTCTTACACTATTTATACTTCTTTATATCCTATAATGCTTATTTAAACATTGTATGTTTCATTATACCCAATTTGCTTCTTTACATCCTGTTTTACTATGATAGTTATTTAGTGCAGCTTCGTCTGGTGTTGATCTGGATCAGTTGATCTATCTATAGATCGTCTGAAACGCTAGCCTTTAGCTAGCCGCTTCATCTGTATGCGTTTGTTATTTGTTTATTCATCTTATATGACCATTGTACATTTTATGATACCTACTTAAAAACTTCCAACGTCATTTGAAGATGGAATTACGCTAGAAACTCGTGTAACTCTACATACTTCAGCACTCTTGGTACAATACCAATGAACTACATCACTGGCACAAAATATGTATGTGCTGTCTCTATAATCGACCGCTAAGTTAGTTGCCGCGAACTGTAGGTAGGTTCGAGTAGTATGAAGACACATAGATTGCGATTTGCGTTCGTAAGCAATGTTCGAGCTGTCATTTAGACTCAAAAAATGTGTAGGTACAATACTAGCCTACAACACACCTACCGAAGAAACTCTTTAGCTATTGAA
Source organism: Perizoma affinitatum (assembly GCA_961405105.1). Lineage (NCBI taxonomy): Eukaryota > Metazoa > Arthropoda > Insecta > Lepidoptera > Geometridae > Perizoma > Perizoma affinitatum. The sequence goes on along the minus strand of OY560198.1, from coordinate 12,557,971 downwards.
GTCTGACGAGCTGGCACTGTTCTTGCGAGCACCAGGGAATTGAAAAATACCGTTTTAGTTATTTTCAGTTATTTTTCAGTTATTCAGTTTTTAAGTTATTTTCAGGTTATCCATGCTGAAACACTAGCGAATTTAAAAAAAACGCTGAAACAGCTTTTGACGAATTTGCACGACGTGAATTTAAATGGTATATTTCATTATTCACTGAGAACTTCATAAAAACGCGTTTTTTCCGGAAGGAGCTGCGCGCGCGCACGCCTTTCGAGCACTGCCTCAAAAACTAATGTGTTTGCACAAGTGTTTTCTAAAACAATTGTAAGTTTTCTACTATTACTTCTGTAATGTTACAGAGAAAGTTGAAATTAAAATTCGTTACAAAAGCTCCAGTATTCTCTATGTACCAATAGAAACAGCAAATACCTAATGACCAGTTAGACCCCTGACCATCGAAAAGGATCTGAAGTGGATGGGTGTACCCTGAGCTCTCGCAAAAGCGCACAAAGATGCGTATGAGACAAGCAGAGCTGACCCTAAATAAATGGTACATGTTGGTAAGTGAAATGGAAGAAGATTCTGTACGACTTCTACGGCCAGACCCAACTGGCTACCACTATACATTGCCACGAAACTTACTAGCACTTGTTACTGTTAATTATTCTGTTGTAGCAGCCAGGCCTGGCTACCTACAAGCCAGGCGTTCAATCGAGTGATTTTTCACGTTTCTTGAAACTTTGAAAAGTTCAGTGTCAAACGGTTTTTATTCATTAAAATAACAAGGAGCGTATAGAAACGTCCAAATTATTAACTAACGTGAATTTCTTATTTTATAGGTTAATTTACAAAGTTCATTCTTTTTTTAAAAGAACTGTAGTGTGGGGACACTACAAAATTAACTGCCCTGCCCTCTTAGGTCTAGAGTACCTCGTAGAATTGTCCCGTAAGACAATTCCTCTCTTCGAGCCACCGATAAAGCTACCGATGTTCCGTAAGTTCTTATCTGAGAACTTGTTCTAAATTGATAGATAACTCTTTATTACACACACCAGGATTAAAAAACACTCTTAAAAACACTCTCAAAGGATCTTAAAACTAGGTTCTGGTGATACAATGTGCGGCCTTATCGCTAAGAGCGATCTCTTCCAGGCAAGCTTTGGCTGGACTTGATTTAAAAGAATGTGAACAGAGGTGGTGTAACTGCAATAAAAATAATTCACGGTACAATAGAATAGAATAGAAACAAATAGAATATAGAATAGAATAATCGTTTATTGTCTTACTGTGTGTACAAAGATGAAATAAATTGGTAACATTTAGTAACAACATTTAGTACAATAAAATACATAATGTGGTATATAAAGCATACAGTATAGCTACAAATGCAATGACTGGAGCTAACGAAATGAACACACTTAGCGAAGATGCTGCAAAGTTCAGATGAAAGACCTCATTTTTTAATAATTGAATAATTGTAAATTGATCACTCAAAAGAATACATAAATGGCTACTCTTATTTTTAATTACATAACCATTTATGTTATTAAAAATAAGCTGATAAGTTTGGAGTCTAAGTGCAATTCTAAGTGTAATTTCATAAACGACAAATTGTAATAAACTGTAAAACTTATTTTGTCTTTTTATTCAATGTAGGTGCTTGTAGGTGGTGACATTTTCGCTTCGATTGTCTCTTCATACATATATGTATTTATTATTATTTTTGAGCATACTTTGTCCACCTATAACTGGTTGTGGAATCACTTACCATAATATGTTTGTTATTTATATATAATATGTTTGTTAAAACACACGGGTAGACCAAATAAATAAAAAAAAACCTGTGTCGCTAGTACCTGAAACTACGAGCACCGTAGTACCACAATACCCATGCCCGATACAAGAACATGCAAACATTTGCCCCGCAGCGAGAATCGAATCCGAACAAATCGCATTGAATCCGATTGAGTGACCTAATGCAGAGTGACCAAGAAAGAACTGGTTACACGAGGAAGAAGACTGGCTGCAACATCAGACGAAGTAAAAATAACCTTGTTTTCCCTGTCTATATGTCTCAGGGTTGGTAACGCGCGAGTGATACCTCTGGTGTTGCAAGCACCTAGGTTACGGCACAGATAATACTATCTATGGTTACGGTAACCGCTTACCAACAGGTGAATTAATTACAACCGCTTACCAAATCATTTTCAATTTTTTTATTCACGTAGTTTTTAAGTTGATGTTTCTATATGATCCTTGTGATTTCAATTAATAAAAATTCATTGACTTTGACTTTGGGGCCGTATGCTTGTTCGCCATTTTATTTGTATAAAACAATCATATGTTTATCTAGTTCTTCTATAAGTAGGGTCTCGAACTAGCCTTTTCCCAAATCCCCTAATACCCCCCTACAACCGTGTCACAAACACAAGTGTGCCTGCGTCCTACATACAACATACCTACATACCTACCTACATACGACCGGCTCTAAGCCGCAGCGATCGACGCCTTATCAACGCTGATAAGTAACCAGCAGCGTAGCCCGTGAAATCACAGCTAGAAAATAATTGCAGTGGATTTTGCATTCAGTTTTACAAGGACTTTGAGAAGACGACGGTGGCCGAGCCGGCAGCGACGCAAGAGGAGGGTTCGATTTCCGCACCGGGACAAATGTTTGTGTATGTTTAGGGGATATTTATTGCGGATGATCGCACGGTCGTCATAATTCCTGATACCCACGTTACAGGGAATCATAGTGTGGGGACAGGAGGAATATGTGCATGAGTCTGTTAGCTATTTATTAAGTACAAGGAGTGCCAACGGCTACGCCCGCGTTGTACCCGCTGAAAAGCAACGTTCGTAAGAAACGCATTCGCTCGACCGTTTTTTCGTTGACATACGTTTCAAAATTGGTCTTGAGAAAAGCCCTTCTATTTTAATGTCATAATTATAAAGGTAGTCTATGTACCTACAACCTGGAAGTCGATTCTACATATTCGGGTTTTTATTTTTTTCAAATAGGATGAGTAGTTTCTTAGATTACACCCTACATACAAATTTACATGCCCTAGAACTAAAAATTCGAAGGCATGTGCCAACAGTAAGCGTTCTAATAAGCGGCGATGGGCTTGCAACCTGGCACGTGGAATGCTTACTACTTGCAAAACGCGGGCATGTACCAAATGTAATGTTTGGACGTGCCTCTGACTACCCCCTACTTGGTATCCTCAAAGATCTACTCACTGAGTATGTATCTGAGGATGTCCACCATGGGGAAGACAGTCGTGAGCGTGTTTGTTTTTTGTTTATACAAATTTACAAACTTTACCTGTTTAAAATATCAGTATAGATGTACCTTAGGTAAACTTGTTTTTCGTTTCTTCTGAGTTCTCGCTTCAATACTTTTATTTTACTTTAAGATGATGCATCAAAAACTTCGACTGTGGATGCAGTCTGTGAGCTTACAGTGTTGTAAAAATCAAGCTTTTGTGTATAATTAAGCATCAATAAGACATGTCAATTAATGTCTAATTTTGCACGGAACTAGAAAAAATCTAAAACTTATTTTTCTCAGGAACGCGTATTAAGTTGAAATAAATATGTAATACATACGTAGGTCTAAGGACCCTTGTAGCTCAAAAAAATCAAGCATTTTTCAACTAAAAAGTAATTTTTTTTCTTTCAATCCGACATTATGTTTTCGTTAGAACAATGTTTGGTGTTTTACAAGCTTGCACGGAAGCCTCAGCACGAGTTAGACTCGCACTTGTCGGGTTTTTTTTTGTTAACCTGTTAACGATCTTCTTAGAAAATTCCTTATCTATTTTCTTTTGTATTTTTCTTTGATGTACACCTGAAAAAAATATGTGCAATATCTATTATCTAGATAGTTAATAGATATTGCGCGATCAAGGACTTTATTTGATGAAATTTTTCCAAAAAGTCATTAAGTATTTGATCTTATTTTTTAAATTTGAAAGTTGTTCTTTTTGAAATTTCCTCTTCACCACAAAACTTTTTCCTTGGAAAATGATCGAAATGGGGACATAAAAATAGCCCTAGTTCTTGAATTTTAAAAAAACGTAGAACGTATTACTACATCCACGGGTACTCCCCATCGCCATTATCCTTTTGAACTGAGCGACCGGTTTCTGAACGAAACTTACGCCTTCACCCAGCCACCCTTTGTCCACGTATCAAGTTATTAAGTTATGAACGTAGGTGCCTATTTATTTTTTTACGACATGATTCAGCCCGGTGATGGTAGCTTACCTTTCCTTAATCATGAGCTGAGGTAGGAAGGCTTTGTGTCATACCGAGATACGACGTTTCTAACCGTTTAGCAACCCGCATTGCGTTTTATCTCAATTTCTGTAGGCGCTTGTAATAAAACCAAGATCGGTTTTGGTACGGTTTCATTCCTAAAAACAGGCCCGAGCATGGTTGTATCGATAGATACAATTTGATATAATTTGAAGACCGAAGTCGCAGGGCACATTCGATATTGCTACGAATCTAGACTACAGGTACCTACTTACCAAAAGAAATGTCGAGCCTTGTAACTATTAAAAAACTACGTATGTGGGCGATTATATTACCTATATATCTACATTATATTATGAGTAAATCATAAATGCGGAAGTTTGGATGTTTCTTGCTAAGGAACGGCTGAACCGATTTAGATAAAATTTGGCACCAGCTTTCTGAGAGCACTGACTCAGCTACTGAGTCCATCTATCAACACATCTACATAGAGGTTGAAAAGCTGGGGAGAAGATACCCCCCCTCTGTCTCACCCCGCATCCCAACTCATGCGTCAGACAGCGTCCCAGTCCATTTGATTGTTGTAGCAATATTGAAAAACAGAACAAATTTCTCTTGGCAGCTTCTCTTGTCCCGGAACTTTCTCCACAGCACATCGTAACATACTGTCGCTGTACTAGGCGAATGCCCTTGACAGATCGAGAAAGCAAGCAAAGACGGGTTATTCCCGTTGTCCCCCGATTTTCAGCCCCATCGGGGGACAACGGGAAGTTTTTTCCGGCGTCTGTCTATCCACGTAGGTAGGTACTTAGTACCTGTTGTGTGTTTCTATAACTTAGTATGCGCTTTCGGTGGATAGACCAGGCCTAAAGCCGTACTGTCGATCGTTGATAATGTTGTTAATGTTGATAATCGTAGCAAGAGAAATTGATATGTAGGTGAGTACATTTATCATTAATATCAATAATATAATATTAATGAAAAAGTCCCCTGAAAGAAATGTCCCCTGTTTTGTTTTTCACTATCGGTACAACAATGGCCTGCAATTAAAAGTTTGTAATTGTGAAAAAAATACCTACCTAGATAAAATGAAATATAATTTACTTTCTTATCAGGCGTCACAGTCGCATTGTGGCAGTTCATACAAGATAACATAAAATAAAGCGTGTCGGTCTAGGGATTTATAGTAAATCTGGCATCTCTGTTCTGTTAGTGTGTCATTTGTATACCTACTTATAGGTAGTGTATATACCTACACCCTTTCTTAGTAAATGTATTGGGTTTAACGGTCAGGTACCCCGCAGTGACCACTGACCATGCAAACACACTTTATCGCACCACTATACTTACTGCAAACACAAAATCTCAAGCGGGAATCCAGATATCAATGCGAACTATCTAAACTAGCTTCGTCCCTTTCACTCACTCCGTTCATCTGCGTTAACTTGCAGTCTGTCCCGTTTCCGCAACAGAACCGGAGCCCTGTCGTATCGTAGTTATGCATATACACACAGAGCGCTGGTAAACTATTCACTTCGTGTAGTAGTTTTGCCAAGTTGGTGTTGTTCAAAATTAGACTCGCTACATGTGTTTTGTGCGGGAAATGTCGAAAGTGTCGTCAACGTCTCAGATTTTGCCGATTATATTGTTCTAAGTGTGCCAGTATTTAGTTTGAAAAGCGAAAAATGGTGCGATCTCCATCCGAGCGTCAGTGGCGCGCAAACGCTGCATTTTTTAGATTCCGATAGGCTTCGAAAGTTGGTAGTTATTTGCTTATTTTAACGATGCAATAGTGTGGTGTTGAAAATAATAATCATTGTGTGTGGTGCCTGTGATTTACTAAAGGGAGTTAGCTCGTGAAAATGAAAAGAGTGAGCTACAATTGCATTGACGTAAGTAAAAGTAATTAAATTATATTAAAATTATTTAGTACCTACCTACTTGCATATCTAGGTACGAAACTTCTGTTCTCTTACACGTTTTAATTTATAAATAATTTTGCTGCATGTTTGACGAACATGTTTAATCCAGTGAAGCATAGTGTGGGTGGCATATTATTATTCTCGATTTATTTTTCCTGTAACTTTTATGACTAAGTAGTTAAATACTACCTACCTATATCTGTACTAATAACATAACACAAATTTTCCTAGAAATTATTAACTAGACATTACTTAGCTAGGTAAATATATTATTATCTTTCTACCGCTGAATTATTTGTAATAAGGCTAACTAGGCAGATATATAGGTACCCACTAAAGAAGCATTTTTCAATTTATATAGGTAGGTACCTACCTACTACTAGGTATCTTCCTTACCCATGTTAAATATTGTCCATGTACCTAAACGTTCGTGACAAACAAAGAAAACATCTGGCAAGTACTGGCAACATCCCAGATTTCGGATAAAATAGGTACCAACATCAATGTTTGCTGTTATAAATACAAACAACATTATAGGTAGGTAATAAGTAGGTAGGTAGTAGGTACCTACCTTATCTCCGTTCTCCTGGGAACGTAGGTAATAGTTACAATATTAAATTTTGAATTTTTACCCTATTAGTACCAAATAAAGGTATTTATTTTAAATTAATATACCTAGTTGTTAGAAAAATTTGCAAACTGAACTCTAGAATATATTTTAGAATATTCAGTTATTATACCTAAATATACTTACCTATTATAAAAAGTATAAGCAGAGGAGTAACACATTAACACAATAATATAAGTAGTTGCCTACCTACTTGTCAATATTAAAAATTATTTAAGTTTTCTGAAAAATTAAAGTCTAGTGAAGTCCAGCCTACTGAAGTAGGTAGGTAGGTAGGTAACTGAACAGATTACGTATAGAAAATAATTAATAATAATAACCAATTAACTTTCTACCTACTTAACTAATTTTAACAAACAGGAACCTAGCTACTAGGTAGGACTTTAAGACAATCATAATAAACGTTAAACTTTTAATTTGCACGTTTAAGCTTTACATATACCCAAAGTTAATGTGGTAAGTCTGTCTGTTATACCTAAATGTAGAACAAGATAAGCAACCACTCATACTGGAATAGGTATGTCCGTTCGTTAACACACCACATCCTCTCAATAACCTCGTCTCTTCATAAAGTCTCAAGAAAGAATTGGTTCTTCCCGAATTAGTTACGATCACGATACCTACCTACCTACTAATAAGCCAGGGGTCATGTTTTATCTTTTATCAGTTTTAATAAGACTAAACCAAAGGTTAAATTATCGATATTGCAAAACTTCCATAAATCCCCTTCGCAGGGTATTCTCGCAGGGGATTTGTGGAATAAGCCCTATTTTTCTGGTACCGTACTAAATACCAAACAATAATATTATTCACCCACCCCACCATAGGTACAAAACTTCTCAAAGGTAAATATTTTGATAGGTAAAAAAAAATTAAACCTACATAGGTTTAATAAGGTAGTCTTTAAGAGGCATTTACGTAAAACACCAATGTGTTTTCCTATCTTTTAGAGTACTAGGAATCCGTTTGTCTCGCACTACCCGTAGTTTTGCATCGAGTGACAGTCAGATCATGTAGGTACGGTCTTAATTCAATCAGACATAAACCGCACATTAACTGCTATACGATTTATTAGCAAACACATGCAGCACACTAGTAACGATGACGTAATTATTAAAATAACTCAAAAGTACCTACTCGCCCATGAATAGTGATGGGACCGAGCGGCAGTGACAGTATCGATAAGGAACATAAAAAAACCAGTGAACTGATGTTACTATGTCATTATGTTACTGTCTTGGACGAAAATAGTAGTATCTATTATTAACAATAACATATAATACCCAGAACACGTTTTGCATTTTATTCATTAACACGATATAGGTAAGCAGCACCTGAATACCTAACTGCTTACATTGCACATTGGTTCTTGTTTCTGGGTAAGGCCGGTAGTACATCAAACTAGATACGTAGGTACTTAGTTAGGTAATTTGGCTGCAAGTTTGTAGGCCGATGTGTGTTTAAATGAAGTAAATTATTATTATATTTTATTTGTATTGTATTTTTATTTATTTGTTTACTTTAATTAAAACGGTTGCAATAACATTAACAAAATATAGTCATATTAAAATATCATAGATAATATGTCAATAGTCAAACTAATTCATAACATTACAATAAAAAATGTAATAACAGAAATATCAAATGAAAACGATAACAAAAACATAATTAAATAACAGAAATTAGCTAGACGCACAGTCATACATGACGCTCACATAATCATAATCATAATCATTCTGTCAAAATATTCATCAATCCATCCGCGAACAAATCACATTCAAGATTTTTGCTCTAGCCACCGTGTTGGACAGTGGTACGGCAAACAATCTGTGCTTCCGAATACGAAGATAATCAAACTTATAAACGAAGATTTGTTTGGGACAAAGAATCGTCTATCATTCTCCGGCAAAATTTGCAGGCCGTTGTGAGTTGGTCGTAGGCACGTCGCACCTCATGCGAGTTGCAATCTAGGCAGCCCAGAATAAATTTCGTTGGCTAGAGGTAGGGTAGTATCCGTGACGACGTTTATATAAAAACCTCAGGAAAGCCTTTGAATCTTTTCAAGCAAGAGGGCATAATGTGCTCTCATGCGGCTGCCACACGCAAGAACTTTCTAATTTGCTTCGCATGCGTGCACTATATCAAGCAAACCACATGGTCACTGCGAAAGTCCCGCGCGTTCCTAAGAACGAATCCTAGGCGCCTAAATGACTTCTTCGTCAGCGCGGCCACATGATCGTGAAAGGTGAGCTTTTGGTCGAATGTGACTCAAGTCCTTTATTGTGTTAAGTCTAAGTTAATAAGCGAAACTGATTGGGTGCCACATTCGAGCAAAAGACATAACATTTTCCGGGGCAAAGCCTATGGCAGTAAATTTTGCCGTTATTGACCCTATCAAACGCCTTCCAGAAATCAAAGTAGGCAAAATAAAAGACACCGCTGGTCCATACGAGCTGAAATATAATCTCTTGCTTCTAAATCCACGCTGCACGTTACAAAGATATTTATTGAACTGCGCATAAATGTATCCATGAAGAATACTCTCAAAAATGTTTGCAAATGAGGACAGTATTGCTATAGGGCGGTACTCTTAAACCATCGACATTTTTTTTTAATGTTTAATTCATCAACTTTTCAGCATTCGAATTTAATTAAAAAGTTAAATCACATTTCAACCCCCACACGGTAAAATTATTATTATCAAATCATAGCCTTTAATGAGCAACTTCAAAGCACAGCCAAAACATAAGTAATCTGATTTTAATGACTGTCATTAAATTGCCCTATATGAATAACAATGTGACATCAAACTAATTATTACAATGTGTGAACTGGTGAATGAGACCCCTTGACAGCAAGCAAGTGGATAATTCAATATACCTAATGGATATGGCAGTGCCTGTTATCAAATCAGCTAATTAAATTACTCTAGTCCACGAGATCGAAACTTGTTCGTTGATTGCAAGATTTGCCAATACTTGTATGTATTATAATTTAATTATTTTCATTTTTAAGAGTTGCAGTACAAAATAAATAGCTTATTGAGAAATCTATTTATCATGCAATACTAATAATATTAAATTATCTGTGACAATACTATATAAGTATTGCATATGCAGCGAGCGTGTTATTAAACTTATTTTAAATCATTTAGAATTCACCTGAAAATGTTGATAGTTGATTATAAAACTTGGAAAAGCCATAAGCTATTTCTGGTACTATTCAACGATTTTTAGGTCAATACAAAGATTTGACTATCTTTACTTGATAGCAAGAAATAAATTAGCTACTTCAAGAAAGACAACCACGCCAACCTAATTTGATTTACCAACTGCACAAACACAGTCGCGGCGGTATCGTAGCTGTTGTAGACACTTAATTGCTCTTTAATCTCCGACAGTGTAATGGTAATTAAATTGTTGAAGTACCAAACTATAGAATTATAGATGCTTACTGCGCTAGGAGGTTGAAAATTGAATCTTTTTTTTTCAAATATCTTGTTATTCTTTTATTTTAATCTATCCAATAGCTTTTACATACACGACTAAGTTCTGCATGATTGCACAACACAATACCCATTATCTGGGTGAATGTGTCCAACGTCACAGGACTCTCCATTCACCCAGATAATACTGTCTGACCAAGTCTGGACCCAGAACGAATAAATAAAATAAATAAATAAGCCGTCTTGCCCACCGCGCCACCAATGTCGTAATTTTTTACTTTTCATATATCGATACATAGTCCTACCTCATCCCACACTAGATGCCCCTGGAAATCGTAAGTGTGACTGCTAGTTGTAAACTATTTCTTTGTTTTTTATATGATTTTTGAATATTTCTTTGTTTTTATTAGTTAGAATTTCGTTTATAACAACATTGAATTCTATTATATCCATAGTAAGTAGTTTGTAGAGTAGGTAAGTATCTCCCTTTATCACGAGGTTTAGCATCACATCGTCACTTTATATAGTTTCCACCAAAGAAGCATAGCTATCTAAGATTGTAACTTTAGTTTACCTGAATAAGATGTTTATTATGTGTTGCTTTCATTCACCTAACTGTTCTTAACATACTTACATACAGGTTTTGATAAATGAATGCAGTATTATAAACTATTCTTACGACAACAATTTTTATATATGTATGTATATTACGTTATACATACATATATATGCCATCCTTTCTGTTCCTCAATAAATATATTTTGATTTTGATTTGATATGTATATTACGTTAATATAAGATATGTCAAGAATTGCACTTCAAATGGTACAAATTTACAAATTAGAGATACTTTTAAATGTTTACGAGTATAAAAAGAAATTCAAAGATATATATATGCTTAAGCTTAGATATAGATGAATTAGCCTACCTTTTGAAATAATTAACGAAATAAGGCTAAGCAACCTCAATAAACGATAAATTACAATTTGCAAGTCTGCACTCAGGTGAGTTCTGTGCACAAGAATCTATTAACATAATGATGGGACAAGAGATTCGTGATGATGCAGTCGCACGGTACGTTTCTCTTCAAATGTTTTTTTCATTATCAATAGATTGAACACACGCCAGTATATTCACCACAAATCTTTACCACTACATAGTTGGAATAGGTACTTGTCACGTTACTAAGAAATCAATGTTTATTCTTAGCATAGAACTGCCTTAAAATAGAATAAACTCTTCAACATAACCTAGCTTGTGACAATATTGATTAAATATAGCCAAACAATAGCGTTATCTGCTCTAACAATAGTTTCTTTGTTTCACTCATACCTGGTCTAACTACCTAATGTATATTACATCGGCGTCCTTCGAATATAAAACCAGATTTATGAAACAAATATAGTGAAGGTGATGTGTGTGTTATATGTATATTATGACTCTTTGTACACTAATACTTAAGTAGGTAAATAATAGTTTATGTTAATTATCCTACCTATTTAAATTATCTCTGGTGATGCGTAGATAAGAAAACAGCTATTTATTTTCCAAATAACTGTTTTCTTATCCAAATTTTACGATTTAATTGGTTGGTATAAATGCTTTTTATAAAATAAACCTGTTTCAAATTTCAGCTAGGTATCTAGGCTTTGTAGTTTTGGCTGTGTGTTGATAGATCAGTGAGACAGTCAGGAGAAACGATTTTATAAGCATAGATTATCTTTTAACCTCTGTTCTATGAAGAGTAAGTATAAAAAAATAAATACCTGTTTAGGTGCAAACAGCTAAACTTTGGGATACAGTTAGTTTCATAAGATCATGTAAACAAAAAACATTTTATGTGCTTCCGAAGCAAGCCGATCATTAATTTACATTGCACAAGGCCGTTGACCCCGCTACGAACGAATGATTCTTGTATGTGTAGGTAGGTACCTACTACATACTCTACAGACTATCAATCAGTATTATTTTACAAGTACCTATCAGATTTTTTGCATCGCGCTTATTAGCTGTGTCAAACAAAAGTTGCGTCACACTGAACGCAAAGCTGTCGATATTTTAGCGATCAGTGTGACGCAAAGGCACAACACTAGGTACCGAGTGGATAGATCTAATACCTACCGAGTTTACACTTTCGCGTTTGCATTCGTCTCGACACTCCTCGAAAAGTTCGAGCCGAGACGCAAACTACTGTTCACACAATCACGGAGTCTTTAGTGAGTCCCGCGAATCGCGAGGCGAATGACGAGCGAGCTGTTCACACATGAGTCTTTCGCCACAGATTATTCTAGCTACTAAGTAATCAACATTCTTTATTCGCGTCGCCACATGCATCACATGTGTGCGCGGTAGTAGGTTTATAGCGTACGTTACCTACCTAGGCTTTATCCTATCTCGTTTATTTGCACACACAAATAAAAGTAGATCCAAAACAAAGGAATCAAAAAGATACCTACATGTACTTGCCCTACCTAGCAGCTAACATACTGAAATTGCGCAAAACAACTAGTCAAAAAACTTCCTTCGCTATTTACTTGTAGATAACTGAGATAAAATGTATATTGACAATACCGTGCTATTGCTGCCTACTTAAATAATTATATACCTAACTTTTTTAATTTCCTAGTAGTAGGTACCATGTATTATTTACTTAAGAACATCTTTATAGAACATGTAGTAGGTAGGTTTCATAGGGTTCCGAAAAAACAATGCATAATGCCATAATCACCCCTTCCCCAGGAAGGAGTACCCCCTTACTAAATCGCAATCCACCCAAAGGCTCTCATTGAACAGATCTCTAAATTTCACATTGAGGTCTGCTTGTCAAAAGACTTGACGTCAATAATTTGAAATTGTGAAAAGTCTCATATAAGTGCCTACTTCCTAAGTGTAACTAACAAGGGTGGGCCAAGCAATGAGCTATGGGTTGGGCTTGTTGGTTCTCAAACAGTGAATTGGACACATGGGGCGCATAAATTGTGGTAGATTGCTTTGTTTACCATGGTCACGGCATACCAAACTATACCTACATGAGTGAAGCCTTTTTGATACCTAATATTTCTCGGACGACTTGCTGAGAAAGGTACCTAACTATATTGAGATGGTTTGGGCATATGGAAAGGATGAATGAAAGAATATTAACAAAACAAGTAGGTAGGTAGGTACCTAGGTACAAGGCGGGTGTGAATATAAAAGGGATAGTTGAAAGGCGAAGGCCTCGTCGGACGTAGCCTGACTAAATTGGTTTTGGAGAAAGGCCAGGTGTAGAGTACTGTAAACTGACAAGCTTGTATTATTTTTTATTAAGGCACATATCAAGATAAATGTTAAAAAACTAAGGATTTTTACACCAATTAATCTGCTGCTAATAGTAAACCTATATAAATAATTTTTAAACAAGACTGTACTTCTCACACTAGGTTACAAATAAATAAATGTAAATAGGTAGGTCCATATTCAGTTAGCTGCATCTGCATAGCTGTTCAACAACTGTATAAATGAGGGACACCTGTTTTTTAAACATATTAGCTGATCTGATTACGAAAATATGTCACACTCAGAAAACTGTTCATTGTGTAACTTACAGGCTCGTGGGATTACATGCATAGTTCGATCTTAAATATTCTAGATTTAAAAACTTAAAAGTGACGGGCATTTAAACGAGGAAATTTTAAACGAATCTGATCTACAAGATAAGGGGAGTAAACAATATTATTAAATTTTTTAAATAATAACATTGTCGCAGGGGATTTGTGGAATAAGCAAAAATAGGGCCTTATTCCACAAATCTCCTGCGAAGAGAATTTCTGGACTTTTGTCCAGAAATCCCCTCTGTAGGTGCGTCTGCTTTGTAGTGTATCAATATTAAAAATAATCCGTTGATCCATGATATTTTGTATTTCAGATGCTTCAAAAATAGATTCTGAATTCGCTCTAACTATTGACATACATTTGATATTGAGGATTCCATGCACTTGAAACATATTCTAAGATAGATCAAACTATTGAACTGAAAAGTGTGATCAGTGTATTTGCATTATTAATCTCCCTACTAATCCTTAGGATGAAACCTAACAAAGGATATTCATGATTAGTAATATTTTAAATATGGGTACCGAGTCATACTCGGCTGATCTAGTAGTTTGTATTGTATTGTTGTAGGTACTCTCAGATATCTGACTACGTTAACCCTGTGAAGCAATACCTAATTTAAGTGATAATCATAAAATATTGAGGTTTAATTCCGTGAAAATGTAATACAATTACTTTTGGCAACATTCAATTATAAAAGGTTATTTTGCAATAGTTAACCAAACGAATTAAATCATTAACTAATTGTATGAATAATATGATGAGGATGAATGAAGCGAAAGAGTTATGACAGGTTCGTACCAAGTGGAAATCCGTGGTATCTGCCTACCCCTCCGAGAAACAGGCGTGACTTTATGTATGTATGTAGGTATGACGGGTTGATAGAAACTGGGTTTTTCCATGTTGCGGGGTGGAAGGGAACAATCCAATGGTCATGGTCTTGACCCCACACTAGGATTCCCTGTTTAGTGGATAACAGTAACTACGTAGTATCGTGGTACATATCACAGCACCCAAAACAAGGTACCTACCTAGTAGGTAACTGTATCATAACATAACATTCGTCATAAATAAACATAAACATGGTGGAAATGATTCATACCATGTGGTGAAGTAAAAACAGTACAAACAGATACACCTACCTACCTAACCTACCGGTGGTGGTGTCATGTGTTAGTAATACTATGTAATAAGTAGGTTACACCTACCATTGAATAAGTATTACTTACGAGTCGGTCCTAAGTGCATGTGTTGCTACCTGGGTAGGTATATAATGTTACATATTTTAATAATTATTTTGCTATGGTAGGTACTTATTCTGGGAAAAATCTGTCGAAGCTCTGTACTAATCGATCATTCATGCTTAAATTCGCGTGTTAAAAGCATATACATCTAAAACTTATACAATTTTTGATACCTGGAAATTCACATGTCAATGTCATATCAATTCGTTCTTTCGCGCGCTTTCGCGTTGTTGAGTATTACAAACAATTTAAAAAAAAAATAACAAGCTCTAGTTTTTCACAGTAAGTGCCCAGTTACGTTATTAAGTGAATTGGAGACGCCCAAACGTAAACGTAATAAGGAAGAGAGAAGCATGCATTTTTATGGTAAAATCATGCACTTTTTCCGTTGGAACACAATACTTGGTGCTTTTTGCATACAGTTATAAATATATCATCATATTATATATTTATAACTATCGGGCTAAACTCGTATGAACAAGTTTGCGTTCAACGCATTATTGGTGTGCAATTTTGCATTCTCTCCGGTAAATAATTAAATAAATAATGCTGGACATTTTTCACACAGCATCATCAAGCCCCAAAGTAAACAGAGCTTGTTTTATGGGAACTACATGACAATTATACTACTTATTTACGTTTTTTTTTTGTAAATACATATATATCATACATAGAAAACACCCAGATCGCGAGACAAATATTTCAGATGATGAATCTGTACTAGACTCAGAAGATCATTTTATAATAGAGGAAGCTCAGCCTCTTGAATGTCCAGAGGAAATAGAAGATCTGATAGCAGAGGCTTTGGATCCCTGCAATGAGGATGGATATGGGGCAAAAATCCACCCCTATCTAAAAACAATAAGCTTTTGGATGCCCCAAAGCTCAACATAGAAATATCAGGTATCCTCACTCTGATAGCTAAGACCCGAGACAAGCTCATGCAGGAGCGTCAGCAAGAGTTGGGCCAGTCAGCAGCCACTATAGCTCAAGCCATCTCCATATCCTGTCTAGGAAAGATTATTCCAAAGTGGAGCTGATGAAGAACCTGAAGAAGCATCTAGAATTGTTTGTAACCTGCACTTCCAACATACACTAAGGTTCAGAGAAAGCTAGTTTATAAATTTTACAGAAAACCTGAAAGAAAACAAACTGGGTGAGCTCCTGTATTCTAACAACAATTCTGTGAAATCTGTGTCAGGGTCTGAAGTCCTCGGACAACCGCCATCAGGCCGGACAATCGCACAGAGGAAGTGCCAAATATTCGTAGAGATATGTTTTGCAGCTAAGCTGTATTATTTTGATGTGTGTTGGAAAAGAATTACCCAGGATCGCGATTTCACGATTACCTAGGACCAATCTTTTAACTGTATCGCGTTGTTTTCTACCCACGAGTAGGAATGCAAAGTAGATGTATGGTCGGAACTCACTGCTCTAGGTGATAATAACGCCTACGTTTTAGATATTGCGCACTTATTTATAGATTCTGCGGTGGTTAGAATGTGGGTTTTATGTTCCCGGAACGAAATAATACTTGAGATCAAAATAAATTACATCTGGCAGAATGTAAAAAAGGTAGAGTCGGGTCGGATAAGGCTGGTCAATTTTATCATAACTGTTTAGATATCCCATCCCACGTGTTATTGTATTTGTTTGTCTGTACAAATATATCTCGATTATGAGATGATTATACAGAACCTAGCTATAAAAATCTTGAGCAGTTCAGGGACTGGTAGGTAAAGGTACCTATGATGAGATGTATATTCAGGTAGCCGTAGCCGGTAGGGGTGCCCAACCCAATTTCCGAGGAAAGCTCGTCTACTAGTATTATTTAAGGTACCTTTAGGTTATTTGAGGTGTAAGCATGTAGGTACGATCTAGGCACAGATATCTCTAGGTAAGGTTCTAAGGTCCTATCTGAAAATCAGCGCTTTGGCAAAACAACAATGAGCTGAGATAGGACTTTTGACCCATTACTACTTCAGCATAAACTATCGTCTTTAGCACGGGTACCACGCACATATAATACTACTTTTATATACCATATTCATAACTCTTTATTGTATACACAAGAATTAAACAAACACTACATAAAACCTACTATAGAAATAATAATTTGTGCCAAGGTCAGTGTGTTGTTTATTGTTAAATTTTAATGTTTTTTTTGTCATGTAACTTGTGTGGTTCTGTAGACACAGAACTGTCTGTGCTGTGTCTCTGATGGAATTATAGTAACGTAAACAAGGATTTGCAGTCTCTATATGTCGAAAAAAATAAGAATCTAGCGACATGATTTATGTAAAGTCCTGGGAAGCGCTAATACTCAAATATTTTCGTTCTCATTTAAATCAGAATGTTGGTTCTGGTTCTAAGGTATTCTGTACCATACAACAGTAAAGTCTCAGTTTGCTTTTAATCTCATTTTAGCTTCTGAAGTAGAAGAGTCATATTCGCCGATAGGTCAAGTTGTTTCGTTCTACTGCGGCTTCACAGCCCATTACATTGTCCCAGCGGGCAATTGTCCAATAGGTCATTTCCTCAGCGTCAAGGTAGACTTGAATAACTCTTTGGTCATTTCAATTTTGAAACAGGAAAATGCAGCGACCTCTTTATTTGGTGATTATAGGACCTCGAAATGAGGTCTGTGACCGTAATTAAAGTTCGTTTTTGCATCAAGACAAATATATGAATAAATAATGCTGGATGATAGATGATGCTGTGTGAATATGTCCAACATTATTTATTTATTTAAATCAAACGACATCATAAGACGTACATCTTCAAGGATGGTTCTCAGATAGGGTTTATCGCCACAAGTCTACCAAGCCCAGTAGGGAGCGCTTCATCATCCAATTGATGATGGAAATACACGCCGCCGGAGGTCTTCAAATTTTATAAAATATCTTGTTTACGTAGGTGTAGTACCCAAGAGCACAACTGACCACCAAACTGACGCCACCTCACCTATCATAGATTAAATAAGGGGTTATTCCACAAATACCCCCTGAGAAATCCCTCTTAGGCAGGGAAAACTGAACTCTAATGTAAAAAAATCCCCCTCATCATTTTTTGTTCCACTTTTATTTCTTAAAATAATTATTTTAGGGAAGAAAACAGAGCCTTATTGTAAAAAATGTACAGAAATCCCCGTCATGATTTTGGCTTATTCCACGTTCCCCTCTGACCCATGCCACAATCAGTAGTGCTAAGATATCTTTCCTTACCGTATACCGGTTGTGCCATGGAAAAAAGGCTTCTCCCATGACACTACTCCGCAGTACACTGTGTTTTGGACATTACCAACCCTAGAACTAAAGAAAAATGTTTTTTCCCCAGGTTGTACTATGGAGCCTCGTGGTATACCTGGCCCTGTACATCCCCCACATAGAGATGAGGGTTGATGAGTCGGAGCAGCACAGGGAGGCCCCTATGGAGGCTCTCAGGGAGGTAGGTACAATATACTCCTTCAGCTAAGTAGTGGTAGAGCTTCTGTGGAAGATCTCGTCCGGGGAAGTGCTACCACCATGCCTATTACTGCCGCCAAGCAGTAATGCTTTCATTGCTGTGTTCCGGTTTGAATGGTATGGTTGCCGGTGAAATTACAGGCACATGAGATCTTACATCTTGATATCTCAGGGAGGCAAAGCGTGAGTGATACCTCTGGTATTGCAAGCATGGTCATTTTTCACACAGCATCATCTAGCCCCAAAGAAAACAGAGCTTGTATTATTGGAACTAAGTCCATGATTGATATACTACTTATTTTTTTTGTAAATAATAATAATATATAAAGCGTTTATTTACTCTCACAAGGTTTTTTCTTAAATTTAAAATTAAGTAACTATGTATACAGTAATAACCTGTTTTGTGAGAGACTGGTGCCTGAAGTAGGTTTGAAAAACCTGTATTACAGGTCACCAGTGCATCTCGCATCACAGATTAAGCGTAAGAGGACGTAATAAATACTTAATTACTATACATAAAAACACCCAGACCCGAGACATACATGTCTCTACACTTTTCTACTTTGTTACGTGCTGAATTATTAGTAAATCGTACAGGAATAAAAGCGGACTTTTAAAAAATGTTTTTTCTCCAGAAATTAATGGATTTAATTAAAACGATTATTTTATGGTCGGCCAAGGACCACATGCTTTCTTATTCCTGTTTCAGTACATACACGAACCCTACCTTTAGTTTCATGACGATCTCTGTGGCGCAGTGGGCGAAGGCCCGCCTGAGACGCAGAAGGTTGCGGGCTCTATTTCCGCTGCGAGACAAATGTTTGTATGGTTTGGTCTGGGTGTTTTCTATGTAAAATATGTATGTATTTACAAAAAAAAGTATATTAGTAGTATATCAGTAGTCATGTAGTTCCCATAATACAAGCTCTGCTTAGTTTGGGGCTAGATGATGCTGTGTGAAAAATGTCCAGCATTATTCGTAAATCTTACAGGAATAAAAGCGAACTTTTTTAAAAACTTTATTCCCCAAGAATTAATGGATTCAGTACATACACGAACCAAACATTTACTATCATGAGCAATCTCCATACCTTGTAAGATATATCTGTAGAGAAAAACTCTTTGACGGGCAAATTATCTTTTCACCTCCAGCAATCACACGCCACAACAGAAAAGCCAGAGCCCATAGGGCAGTACCTCAACATGGGCAAGTGTTTCCATATGTCCCGCGAGCGCTGTCCCCCGCCAGGAGACGGCTGCAAAACCGTTGGACCACTGGCACTGTTCTGCTGTGACATCGACAGCGCTTATTTAAGGGACTCCTTAGGACAGAACAGTAAGTTATCCTAGCTGCTGATGAAGGCAGAAGTTCTCTTGGGACGGTTGTAGCAGAATACCAGAATAATACAGTAGGACTCAAATTAAACTCATTTATTAACACAGACAATGATCTATGTAAGTAGGTAGGTAGATAGGTATATTCAAGCAGGCTCACGTAATTAAAAAAAAACTTTATAAAAAGGCCTACTATAAAATCTGATATAGATATATAGATGATAAAAACTCTTGGGATTGAAAATGCTCCAATTCGTTTTGTAAAAGAATCATTAAAAAGAATAACCAGCATTGTTTTGTTGCCGTTCTTTCCTAGCTTGGTCGCGGAGGAATAGGCGTAGAAAAAACCGACGACGTTTATTGTGATTTTAATGAATTTTAACTTTGACATTGCTTTTACCATTTGGCATATTTTATAATTATAAACAGGAAATCTGGATGTTCCATATTAAACATACCCATTAAGTTTGTACCTTTTAGAAGAAGAGTCGTGTATTTCACCTTGAAGTGGATAGCGGTTTGCTTGTATTTTTAGCACCAGCGACCTTAAAGGTTATCTGACTGTATGTTGTGTATTGATATCGTGAAGCACAGAGCGACTGGTGAATAAATTGGATACACTAGCCAAACAGATAGTTTCCAAGGCAAATTCCTATGTTTTATTTTCGGTGGGCATTCCTGTCATTTTACTGTTATGTTCGATAGAGTAAACTTTAAAAAAAAAGCTGTGGCAAAGACCTCATTCGTCTCAGTTGTGACAGTACCTATTTCGTAGAAAAATTGTTTTTTTTTTTACTAAGAATTTATTTATTTAGACGTTGCTTAACAGTTAACACCAAAACGCAAATTATCTTATTAATTAATAAAATTATCTTATTATTAGTATTTGAGAGAATACTTAAGTTAAGCCTTAGCTAAACAAAAAACAAATACTAATAATACATTTATAACTATCATAGATTTCTACATATTAGAACTTTTAGTACAAAAAATAATATAATCTTAGCATCTCTGTCAAGCAGTAAGGCACACTATGTTGGCAGGAGAAATAGATAAAATTATCTAAAAGAAAGAAATAAAAAACATTTATTTGCAAACGTTGCACAATATAAAACAAACAGACAATACACACACGGGATTTACACAAACAATACCTAAATACTACCAATAAAACTATTTATGTGCTTCGCGATACCTACCAATGTGCAACGACGCAAATTGGCGTCCAACCCAGCATTTGCCGACACACAAAAGTATCCCATGAAAGTAAGAGTAACGCAAATGAAGAGATTTGCCACAGGATTTAACTAAAGATGACAAGCCATCCACAATGATATCCCTTGATTTCCTAGATAAAGCGCCCGCTTTTAGCTGGCCAGTTGTCTATACCTACATACTAGATGCTGGACTCGGACTGATCAGAACTAAACTACTTGTTCAAGATCCACTTGGCTTCATCGGTAGAATAGAAGAAAGAAAGAAAACTATTTAATCGACACTCACAATAACACAAAAAAGGATATTTCAATAGCGGTATAAAAGTATACCATTGAAATTGAATAACTTTCTTCCGAAATGATCGTGGTTTGGTATAATTTTAGAATATTATTACGACCATACCACGTACTTTACTATTCTCTTGCTGACGTTTCGTTGGCCGTTTAGAGGGTCCTTCCTCATGAGAACGCTTCTTCTTAGTTAAAAATGTTTACAAAAAACTAAATAATAGGTTGGGGAAAAAGTTTCTTCGCATTTTTTAAGAAAATTCAAAACATTTTTTAATATAGTTTATTTACATTTAACTAAAGTATGTAGGTACCATTTTGTTCGATAACTTTTTGCCATTTTGTAGGCAGGGACATGATCCCATTGCTATAAAAACTTTGGGGCTTCTGTTCAAAATACCGCGACAAGTGGTTTTGGCAGTCCTCTCGTGATGTTAACCTGACACTGCCTAAAGAATTCTGAAGAGACCGAAACAGGTGGAAATCTGAAGGTGCAAGGTCAGGACTATACGGCGGATGCATTAACACATCCCAGTGAACTCTCTTAATTTTTGCTGAGTGGCTAAAGATGTGTGAGGTCTAGCGTTATCATGATGAAAAACCACACCCCTTCTGTTGATTAACTCCGGCCGCTTTCTCTCAACTTCTTGTTTTAATCTCATCAGTTGTTCGCAGTAGAGTTCAGAATCGATGGTCCTGCCTGGTGGTAACAGCTCATAATGAATAATGCCCTTCCAATCCCACCACACACACAGCATCACCTTGTTGCGAGTTAACCCGGGTTTCGCCACAGTCTGTGAAGCCTGACCGGCCTTTGACCACGACCTTTTTCGCACGTTCTTGTCGTACGTGATCCACTTTTCATCACCAGTTATCAGCTTCTTCAAAAATGGTTCGGTTTCATTACGTCGTAATAAAGAATCACAAATGAGAACACGGTTCATTAGGTTTCTTTCAGTGAGCTCGTGAGGTACCCAAATATCGAGCTTTTTTGTGTACCCAGTTTTTTTCAAATGCGCCAAAACTGTTTTGTGGTCAATTCCCAGTTCTTCAGCTACGTCGTAACTACTGATATGCCGATCTTGCTCCACTTTTTCAAAAATGGCATCCATTTTATCCGTAATAGGGCGACCAGAGCGACGTGCATCTTTGACATCAAAATTTCCGGATTGAAAACGCTTAAACCAAATTTGTGCTACTCTCACAGACACTGCACTAGGTCCATAAACATCGCAAATTTTTTTCGCGGCTTGCGTTGCATTTTTACCTTTTTTGTAGTAAAATTTTAAAATGTATCGAATTTCTTCATTAGATTCACTCATCTTAACAGTACGAAAAACAAATAAAAATCACACATTTTTCTAATTTGAATTTGGAATTATCTTCTTTAAAATTTAAACTTTTAATGATACCAAAACCAGCCAGATACAAATATTATAGCCAAAGAGATTTTATTACAAGTTCATACATACAATAATGCGAAAAGACTTTTTCCCCAACCTAATATTTACCATGATTTGTGAGTTTGAATATTTCCCGATATTTCGGCACAGTTGCATGTTCCATGATCACGGGAGGAACTGAAGTATTTGCTGGTTTTGAATGTTAGTGGCAGATAAATCGATCTACCCTCTTTCTCTCTCTTTTATTGCGAAAAATACCACTATTTCTGTATAATGTGGGTATCACCTTCGATGTATGTTATAGTAACGCATCAGAAGACACAGTACCTGCATGTACTGAACGCGAGCATCGAGGAGCTGGACGTGTCCCAGGCCATGTTCCGGCGGCTGGCGTCCATGGCGTTCACTGACGGGAACATCGGCAAGATTTTAGGTAAGGATTCAGTATATATTAATCAGTTTATACTAGAGTATAAAATAGTGATCGCTCCATTGATCTTAGATATAGATTATCCTGCGATATTTCTATAAACTCTACTCCAATCTCGAATGTCAACTTCAAAATCACGTCAAAAGTACCTACCTACCAATAAATAGCATAGGTAGTTGATTTAATTTAGTTTCATATAAATCCACCCAATACTAATGCCGTGCGCTAGTATTGCGCAAATATGACCCTAATCCCAAATTGCGATTAGAATCGAGTATTGAGAATCGAATCGAGAGCGCAATGTTAGCGCACCTGGGGGTCTAGACAAATACCTTACGCTTAGTTTTCAGGGACAACTTGATTTGGCATTAGTCACGTGACATTTCAACAGCTAATGTCATTTCCATACAATTCAATCTTTCCGCAGGCGTTAACGCCAACAGTAATAAATAATGCTGGTCATTTTTCACACAGCATCATCTAGCCCCAAAGTAGGCAGAGCTTGTGATATGGGAACTAAATGACTGATATACTACTTATATACTTTTTTTTTTGTAAATACATATATATTATACATAGAAAACACCCAGATCCCGAGACAAATATTTGCATATGTAAACATTTGTCCCGAGGCGGGAATCGAACCCGCAACCTTCTGCGTCTCAGGCGGGCCTTCGCCCACTGCGCCACAGAGGTCGTCAATCAAGTGGTATTTGTATTGACACCCTTGTTTCCGTAGTGTTTTTCACAACCAACTACTTGCTGAAACCATCCTTTCAGGTTTTTGAGACTGACGAATGAGTGTGCGTGATTTATAAGTCAGTCAGTCACACAATTAAGTCTAGAGGACCGAACTTATACTTAATTTTAGTTTAAAACTAACACTAGTCTATAACTGACAAATGTTTCTATGATCTGAAAATAGTCTATGTGTTTTCTATGTATGTATATATTTAAAAAAATGTATTTAAGTAGTATATGAGTCATGTAATTCTCCATTACACAAGCTCTGCTTACTTTCGGGCTAGATGATGCTGTGTGAAAATGTCCGGCATTATTTATTAATTAACCTAATCGCAGTACTCGATCGATTGGCCATCTTGATTATTTATTTCCATGAAAAAAGCCATTGAAACCGCACTGTATCATTTAACCATCATATGTTTCAACGTCCTATCGGGGCGACTCTCACGCCAGATGCCGATTCTTTCTATTTGCACTCTATTTCTAATATCTGTTCTCTATTTCCCTCGCCCTCATTCCTGTGGATAACAGAATGGGAACCGAAAGACGGTGGTGAAGAAATTGTCGCATCCAGTAAGTTGAAGCTTGGTGTATCCACGTTGTAACCACATTCGCATCTGTGTTGTAAAATGCTTTTTTACGTCTCCGATGTTTGAAAACTTACAAACTTGACAGGCCTCCGGCTGACGCAGGAGGTACTGGTCGATTCCCGGTGCGGTTACGAATGTTTGCATGATTTGCAGATATTTCTTCCGGAAATCCTAAGTGTACGATCAGTTTTATGTATGTTTACTATATGGCTGTATGTTTATTTATTTCGGCCATCTGCCAGAATATCGCCATCATACGTCATGAAGTAAATTTTCAAAAGATAAATGTTAGGTATCAATTATAAGGCCCTTGTATGTAAAGTACGCTGGTGTCAGATTTTATAGGCCCTGACATGACATGACTACTTAAAACGGGGACAGCTCAGCGTGGCAGACTCAGTTAATGTCTAGCTTTTGTAAAACAACATCATTCATTAAATGAGCTTCATCATCATTATCAGTCCACATCGCACTGCCACTTCAGCTTGCCAGTCGCACTGCCACTTCAGCTTGCTAATCTGAGCTAACAAACTTATTAATTCAGCTAATTTACTGTTTAGGGTCCAAAATTACTGTGCTAATTTACACTTAAGTATTTCCAAGATTTCCTCCTCGCGTCGTATTCCTCAATACTGAGGGTCGTGATCCCTTCCCTAATGGATTTTTTCGTGGACGATAGTGCGCTTATTACAAGATTCCTTAGACCTCAACTATTTGCTTCCAGGCCAGTTTCCGAAGTACTCTGCAGTAGCATGCCTCAACATCTCCAACAATAACCTGACCAGCGCGAAGCTGCAGCCTTCGAAGCAGCGACCCTTCGCGTATCTCTTCAACCTGACAGTTCTAGATGCATCATCTAACAACCTGACTGAGTTCCCATTGAGCCTGGTGCATAGCAATCGGAAGATCTCCGTTGATTTGTCGGGTAAGCGACTTGAAGCAAGTGATTTCCCTGATGACTGAAAGGTATTATGACTTATGACTCTGCCCGACTGATTTCCAGTGCTGGACAGAAGCAATGCCGATTTGACGTAGCTATGATCCAGTTATCTACTCTACCACAGAACTCAGGGTAACCGCTTTCCCACAGGGCCGTATGCTTGGTCGCCAATACAAAAAAATACAATTACCAATTTAAAAAACGTAACAAAACAAAAACTTTATAAAAAGGCATACTATAAAAAATCAGATTATTTCGTCGATAAAAAAAATCTCATGCCCTAAAAGTGTGATCTCAAGTAATTCAATTTTTTTTAATTTTAGTCGTTATTTCAACCATTATCAACAGACTACAAAATTAATGTGATCCTATAAAGAAAGAATCGGCTAAAATGTTCCCTTTTTTAAGTTTTTTTTTTACACAGACACTGCTGCGTTAATGAATTATAGGCACAGACCACGCGTCAATGCGTTTGTCAAAAAAGTTGGTATTGCCGCTAAATCTCTAGATTTTTTACTGTGAATTTTTAATAAAATAAACAGGAGGTATATGTTTATTTAATTTTCTATAAAACGGGACTAAAACCATTTCATACTTGATCCGATAGGATTTATCCTCATCTCGTATGTCTCATTTACATCTCGTATGAAATGGCTCGTCGTTTCGTTTTAGTCCCTTGTTGAACAATCTACTATTGGATTGAAATTGCTCCATATCAATGAAAAAAATACCTATGGTTTTGTAAAAAATCTTTGAAAAGAAAAACCAGCCTTGTTTCTTGCCTTTCTTTCTTGGATTGGTCGCATTGGAACAGGTAGTAGATAAACGGTGAAAAAAAGTGATCAAAGTGATTTTAATGAATAAATGATTTTTGACTTTCTAGGTAAGGTTGAAATATAACTCTCTTTGTCCCCCGATGGGGCCAAACATCGGGAGCCAGCGGGAATAACACATTCTCTCCTATTGTAGGGAACAACTACCTCCCCTGCAAACACTTCCAGAAGGCGATGGAGACGAATAACATTACCTTGGTGACCTTCCTCAACTACAATGACACGTATTGCGCCCTCGACCTCAGCTTCAAATGGTTCAAGGACGTCGAGATCGTCAAGATAGACTATCTCAGGGTGCAAAACGAGGTTAGCACATCTAAACTAATATTATAAAGAGGTGAAGTTTGTAAGTTTGTATGTAGGAGGTAATCTGCAAAACTACTCATCAACTTGCTTAGCATGAAGACCCAAGACAACGGTTTCGTCTACCGCCGAAAAGACAAAAAATATTTGGTCCCTCATTTTTGTTTGACAGATTAGGCGACAGAAATAGTTTTTGTCTTCTCTTTCGTAGACAAAACTTTATAAGTGCTCATGCTAAGCAGGCTGATTACAAATTCTTTCATCAATATTTAGAATAGACCTTCAGAATGGACATTTATATTGATCCGTTAAAATTAAAGGGGCTTTTCGTGGAAACCAATTTTGCAACGGTCGACGAAAAAAACAGTCAAGCGAATGCGTTTCTTACGAACGCTGCCTTAACGGTAGGAGATTTTTTCACCGACTACTTTTTATCCTGGTACCATGCGGGCAAAGTCGGGGCAGTAGCTAGTTTCTAAATAAATTTCACAGAAATTGTAGACACCAATATATAGCACCGAAATTGCCTTATATTCGAAATCTGTAAAATGTTCATTGGCAGTTGCTACTTGCTTAATGTCATGTCAAAACTAAGTATATTTTACAAATATAATGTTTTAAATTTGTTTTTGTACGAGTCTTCTTTGTGTTTACAAAATCAGAATAGTCTCATTGAGGAAAATGGTAAAGGAAACATCTTACTGATTTTTCGATATCTAACTGTGATAAATTTTATTTCGTCACGAAAAATCGGGTTGTGACACACGGACGGACAGACTGACAGATGGATATGACAAAACTAAGGGTTTCGTTGTTACCATTTGGCTCCTAAACAACGATGTTCACTTAGTTTGTCTGTTTTTCGTTTTATTTTATGTTCATCTGCTATTGTGTGTTTAATATTGATATTATTAATTACAACTTTTATACCAGTGACAAAAATAAAATAACTTTCTTGCTTCGTTTTTTAAACTGCCTCTGAATTTGGACGATTTCTTCACTGATGCTATTTATTTATTTTAATGACTAACTCGTCTATCGTATCTGTTCTAGCTGAACGCCAGCTGCCGCAACATAATCCCGGCTGACATCAATTGCACGTGCGTGCCAGAGCTGGTGGAAGTGATCGACGCGGAGGTGACGCGACTCGTGGCCGTCGACTGCTCCTTCAGGAACTTGACGGAGATGCCAACCAATCTACCACCTAACACTGTCAAACTCAACGTCTCCTATAACAATGTAAGTACCAGCAAGGATTTTCACGATTCTTTGGTTTCTAGCATCAAAAAATAAATAAAGTATGCTGAATATTTTTCATCATCTAGCCCCAAACTGAGCAGAATTGGAGTATGAGAACTAAACGACTGATATACTTTTTTTTTGTAAATACAATTTATACATAGAAAACACCCAGACCCGAGAAAAGTATTTGCTGATTCTACAAACATTTTTCCCGCGGCGGGAATCGAATCCGCAACCTTCTACAAACTTCTTGTTGCGCCACAGAGATCGTCGAATCCACAATGATTTTGGGTAGTTCAACCCGCTTGTGTTGTTTTCGCTGGACATTATGTGCACATAAAATACTAAATCAGGTGACTTTTACATTTAATGTTAAATATGTTTACTCGTTTGAAGGTCGTAAGATAAGTCCAATACAATGCGAAATCTGCAATGACATTCTTAAATACAAGTCGTAGGTAGGTTTTCACAAGGTGCTTTTTCGCCATAATTGAGTACGGTGGCGGGTGGAGCGCCACCATACTCAATTGACGAGCGCAAAGACCCTTTAACCTTACCGTTAACCGTTACGGCAAGCGAAGCTAGTTTTCTCGTGCAGGAATTGACCTAATTTCCGTTTTCAGATAACGTCCCTGCAGCCCGTCGGCGATGACCCCACGTACGACCACCTCCGTCGGCTGATATTAGACCACAACGACATACCAAACATCCTGGAGCTGGAAGGCACCAAGTTCATTGACAACTTCATGTACTTCTCCATCGCTTATAATAAGCTGAAGACTGTACGTTTTCCAACTGTTATTTTATGGCCTTTCAAACTTGAGTCGATTTGATAGTTTCGCATCTGTTAGATCCGTGGTCGAATTCTTGAGAAAATTGTAAGCTAATAATAATAAAACAAGTTTCGGAACACGACCGCAGACGGCAGCGACCAAGCAGCTACAAACTGACAATTTCTTAGAATTATGTTGCTGTCACTTTATGCGGTCTGCGGTTGCAGTCAGTCACTGTCGCCGTCATAAGAAATAATTTATGCGGTCTGCGGTTGCAGTCGGTCGCTGTCGTCACTATTAGAACGAATTTATGCGGTCTGCGGTTGCAGTCTGTCGCTGTTGCCGTCATTACACTGACTTTATGCGGTCTGCGGTTGCAGTCAGTCGCTGTCACCGCCATTAGACCGACTTAATGTGGTCTCCGTTTGCTACAATCGCTGTCGCCGGCAATGGAACGACTATGCGGTCTGCAGTTGCAGTTGGTACTGCGGAATATAGGGGTAAAACAGTGTTTCGTGATAATACTTAAAACGTTCAACCATTTAATTCCAGATCCACACATACGTGCTGTCGAATCGGTTCGAGACAACGGGGCCCGGGTTCATGATTGGAGGCAACCACATGCACTGCGACTGCAATACTGAGAAGACACTAAAGGTACAAAACAAACTTAATAATTAAGGTAGTTAATAAATAGTCCATGCAATCTAATCTATCTATACTAATAATAATAAAACTGGAGAGTTAATTTGAACGCGCTAATCTCTGTAATCAGTTTTTTTCAATTAATAGCCCAATTCTTGAGGAAGGTTATTTAATATCACGCTATGGAGGCGTGCAAAATACCATTAGGAGGGGAGCAAAATAAGTAAAGGCGCGGACGGGCGATGCGACGCGGTGGGTTACGGGGCCGAAGGCGGCTGTGCCAAAGCGAGTCTATATTTATGGGATCTAGCGAATGGATCTGACAAGAGTGATCGGTTCTTTTTCAGCCATGGCTACTAGAAAACGCCAAAAACATCCCCGACTACAGATCGCTCCTCTGCCAAGGGATGGGGGCCGTTGTCGACTTGATAGAGTCTCAAGTGTGCCACACGCCGCGCGACTGGACCGACTACATCTACTACATAATCGGATTGGAAGTCTTGATACTTGTGCTACTAGTGAGCAAGGTCAGCTACGACTACTGGGTCTTCAAGACGGCTGGATATCTGCCGTGGCCTGCCAACAAAATGCCGCGGCTACCTTGTGATTGGCTGTGTGAATAAAAACTATACACCTTTTAAAATATAAATAATGCTGGACAAATCACACAGCATCATCTAACAACTAAGCAGAGCTTGTATACTACCACTACCCATAGTAGTTCCCATAATACAAGCTCTGCTTAGTTCGGAGTATTCATAATCACTACTAACTTTAGCAGAGTGTTAAGTGTTTCCTCTTTTGTTAAGTGTTAGAGTTAGTGACCTGCTAAGTGATTATGAATGAGAGGGCAATCTTTCAAAGTTGTAATCGGCAGCAGTGTGCTTTCGACAAAATATACTACGCTAGAAGTCTTTATACTCGTGCTATAAGTGAGGTTATGCTATTTTAAAATCTTGATACTTGTGCTACTAGTGAGTGAAGACATGTTTTTGGAAATGTTGAACCGCTAGGACGGTATTCAAAATGTGATTTTATATGAAAAGGCATGTTGAATGATTTAAATCAATGCAATCCTAATATATTTTTGATGTGCTTTTATGGACCATTCAAATATAGGAAGTTGTCTTATTTTGATGATCCTAACAATCACACTCCTTAAATAAGATTGTGCCTTCTTTGTTAGAGTTATAAATATGTTGCCATGTAAGAAAAACATTTAGTCCAATTTAGTGTGGGAGTTACGTTGATTTCTTTTTAAGTTTGTTCATAAATTTTGACTGTTTTGAGAAAGATGGAATCTCTTGAAATGTCTCGGTTGGTACAATTTACATTTGAACTTTTATAATACTCTTATCTACTAAAGAGGCTTGTGTTTTTTATTTGATTTGAGGCTTTCTTGAAGTATTAAAAAAAAACATTCTCGGTACATATCAAAATTGGAGTCAGTAATTTCTGGGTACTTGCATTAATTATAATTAGAGAATCATTGTTAATTAAGTGCCATAATATTTTGAAGTTGGCTAATTATATTCAAAGATTAGTTTTAAGAATGTCCACGTCTTTATTTGTCGCTTTTGATGTTAAAACATTATATTTTTATGTAATTCTAAATAGTGATTAATTAATTTTAAATGAATTTATGCTACTGGTTGAAATAACAAATATTGATTTTAATTTATTTGAATAATATGAAAGTGAAGTTCACTTTTATAATACAGTTGAATGATTTTACTGGCTAAATGGCTAAAGTGTGGCACCAGCATTGATTTGAGTGAACATTGATAGAAAAAAAACTTTTTACATTCATATTTCACTCAATTCAGTGTTATTTTCTACCGTGGTTGCAGTTTAGAGGCAGCATTAGCTAGTACCTCTATTTTGAGCGAGCATTAGATAAAATATTGTTAGCTAGTTTTGTTAAAGAGGATTTATTTTGCATCAGCATAATCATGTTATTTTTGTAAATAATTGTGAAGAAGACTGTATATTTTGTATGGGTTTTATAAATAAGTAATGATGTCTATTAAATATAAAGTTTCTGATATAAATTGGTTTTAATTATTCTTTTACTTCTAGAGGTTTTGATTTAAAAATGAAATAACATATGATTCATTTCATTCATTATATATACAAATATATTTTAAATGAAAATATTTATTAAGTATTTAAATCTTATTTAGTAGGCTTTCCTTTCTTCACAAAGTTTTTTTTCTTTTTACTAAACTCTGTCTTTTTTTATTTAAAACATTCCCTTTCTTTTTATCAAAGTTGTTTGATTTCTTACCAAGATCATTTTTCTTTTTGTCAAACTTATTCGTTTTCTTTTTACTGACAAAGTTCTTGTTACCCTCCATTTTGTTCGGTCCGCCATTTTGCATTCTTCTGTTTTTTACATTTTTACCAGACTTCACCGCTTCAGTGTCTTTCGTTTTATCCGCATCGTTTGTTTCTTTGGAAGCATCTAGTTTCCTCCTGAAAAAAATATACATATTTCATTTCCCACACTGTTAAATACCGCTTACTTTTGGAAGTCCACGGGTGGGCATAATGCGGTGCTATGACGAACGGACTTGAGCCACGTCCACCATAAAACTACAAGAACGGTGTTTTTTAACGGAAACCACTTACCATACGGTGGGCCATAAGCTAGTTTGCCACTTGTTGGTAGCTAGTTGTTTTAAAAAATATATACCGTCTCCCCGCAACTTTTAAGACAGACCATATATGTTAATATGCATATGATCCTTTATTCTTTATTGTACATAAATAAATACATGTAAAAAGGCGAGCTTAACCCTAGCGTTTTCTTCCAGCAAACCTTTCGAGGCTAGTGAGCGGTGGTTACAATGGCAGGGTCATAAATACATCAAGTCTTTAGAGACAGGTAGTGTGCTCCCTTACCCTGCTATTGAAAGCATTGACTGAATGGACTGCTGCATATGACATGGGGTATGGCATTCCATAGCGTCACTGCAGCGTGTCGACGAGTGATAGAATGTTTGAAGAAGGGAATTGACCTGCCCGGCAGCCCTCGACTGATGCAATTAATTAACATACGGACTTAGACACTGACAGTTTGATAATTTATAATGTGATGATGATACTTACTTGTCCGCCTTCTTCAGGATGGTGGATATGTTGTCCCGATTCGGAGCCTTGCTCATCCGTTTCTTCCGTCGGTTAGGATCTTGTTTCATTTTGAGCATGTATTCGGGGACTTCACAGCCTGACTGCTTGATCACTGACGCTATACTGTGGAATAATATTTATTTATCATGACAATAAAGGTTATTCCCCACTGTCCCCACGAAACAACTTCCACTGTGAAGTTGTTTCGCGTTGACTCGGATTGAATTTTCCAACTGTCGTCCGATTCACACTTTTGCCATCTAGTTGGAAATCAAAGATAGCGAACAAGAATTTTGGCGATGCCGATTATGAGAATTAGGTTCATTCCGAAATCAAAGATGGCGCCCTTTGTCCCCCCCGATCTTCGCCCCTAACAGGGGACAAAGGGAAGTTTTATATGCTCCATCTTTGATTTCGAAATGAACCTCATTGTGAAAATATAATTAAATCACAATCACATGACAATATGTTTATTCCTAAATCTATAATTTCACGTCAAAATTAGATGTTTGATGGTGGATTGACAAGACAATACATAAATAAACAAATAAATGATTTAGAACGTGTAAAATGACTGGCCTATCAAATTTGGTTTGTGAAAATGAACACACCTCATTTGTAAACTGAATGCAATGGATTTCTTTAATACATATGAATTTGAAGCGACATCTCTCGTCAAATGCTGTCCCAACTATGTATAAAATAAACGATTTTGACTTTGATTTATAATGAAAACGGCGAAAAATGGAACACACTACCATCGACTGTCTTTCCTGAAAATTTAAATCTCAGTCTCATCAAGCTAAGAGTGAATATCTTCTATACTTCCATGCTCCATCGTAGGCCATATCATCACTTATCAAAAAGTGACATTATGGCCAAATGAGGGGTCTATTATTGAAAAAAAAAAAACAAAAATGATTGTGAATATGTAAGTGGAATTTGAAGTTTCATTGGAGACTCCCTATAAATTTTCGATTTGTTATGTACCTTCTAAGGTTGACAACATCGTCTTGAGTGAAGAATGTGACCGCTCTGCCTTTCTGTCCAGCGCGCCCCGCGCGACCAACTCTGAAATCATAGAAAATGTAATCTTTAAAATCCTTTACGGTGTCAGAAACTACGAGTACCATGGTACCACAACACCCAGACCCGGAACAAATATCCGCTGAACATTCAAACATTTGTCCCGCAGCGGGAATCGAACCCACACCACTTGCGTCACAGCTGGTCCTATCCTGATTTGTGGCTACTTACTCATTCACAGTGCATGTTTAGCCTAACCAGCCTGCTTAGCATGTAGACCCAAGACAACGGTTTTGTCTACCGACGAGAAGACAAAACGTTCATGCTAAGCGGGCTGATTACACAATCTATGTAGTTACCTTGTTCTATAATCTAGATTCATTAGATATGTATTTACATTTCTACCTTAGGCTAATTTATGCATAACCATAGTGCCGTACTTAACTTAATTAATAAGTAGTTGCAAATAAATTATCTACATACTCGCTTAAACTTTAAATAAAAAATAATTAAAGAATGCTGAACCGGTGTTCGGCTCTTTCCATCTACTGTCCGTCTGCATCGCGCCACATAGCCGGGGTGCGCCCCACATTACGTTCGCCCAGACGCGGTCTCCACTCAACTCGTTTACCCCTACGGTTGTCGGTTCTTCGACATATATGACCAGCGCACTGCCACTTCAGCTTGCTAATCTGAGCTAACAAACTTATTAATTCAGCTAATTTACTGTTAAGGGTCCAAAATTACTGTGCTAATTTACACTTAAGTATTTCCAAGATTTCCTCCTCGCGTCGTATTCCTCAATACTGAGGGTCGTGATCCCTTCCCTAATGGATTTTTTCGTGGACGATAGTGCGCTTATTACAAGATTCCTTAGACCTCAACTATTTGCTTCCAGGCCAGTTTCCGAAGTACTCTGCAGTAGCATGCCTCAACATCTCCAACAATAACCTGACCAGCGCGAAGCTGCAGCCTTCGAAGCAGCGACCCTTCGCGTATCTCTTCAACCTGACAGTTCTAGATGCATCATCTAACAACCTGACTGAGTTCCCATTGAGCCTGGTGCATAGCAATCGGAAGATCTCCGTTGATTTGTCGGGTAAGCGACTTGAAGCAAGTGATTTCCCTGATGACTGAAAGGTATTATGACTTATGACTCTGCCCGACTGATTTCCAGTGCTGGACAGAAGCAATGCCGATTTGACGTAGCTATGATCCAGTTATCTACTCTACCACAGAACTCAGGGTAACCGCTTTCCCACAGGGCCGTATGCTTGGTCGCCAATACAAAAAAATACAATTACCAATTTAAAAAACGTAACAAAACAAAAACTTTATAAAAAGGCATACTATAAAAAATCAGATTATTTCGTCGATAAAAAAAATCTCATGCCCTAAAAGTGTGATCTCAAGTAATTCAATTTTTTTTAATTTTAGTCGTTATTTCAACCATTATCAACAGACTACAAAATTAATGTGATCCTATAAAGAAAGAATCGGCTAAAATGTTCCCTTTTTTAAGTTTTTTTTTTACACAGACACTGCTGCGTTAATGAATTATAGGCACAGACCACGCGTCAATGCGTTTGTCAAAAAAGTTGGTATTGCCGCTAAATCTCTAGATTTTTTACTGTGAATTTTTAATAAAATAAACAGGAGGTATATGTTTATTTAATTTTCTATAAAACGGGACTAAAACCATTTCATACTTGATCCGATAGGATTTATCCTCATCTCGTATGTCTCATTTACATCTCGTATGAAATGGCTCGTCGTTTCGTTTTAGTCCCTTGTTGAACAATCTACTATTGGATTGAAATTGCTCCATATCAATGAAAAAAATACCTATGGTTTTGTAAAAAATCTTTGAAAAGAAAAACCAGCCTTGTTTCTTGCCTTTCTTTCTTGGATTGGTCGCATTGGAACAGGTAGTAGATAAACGGTGAAAAAAAGTGATCAAAGTGATTTTAATGAATAAATGATTTTTGACTTTCTAGGTAAGGTTGAAATATAACTCTCTTTGTCCCCCGATGGGGCCAAACATCGGGAGCCAGCGGGAATAACACATTCTCTCCTATTGTAGGGAACAACTACCTCCCCTGCAAACACTTCCAGAAGGCGATGGAGACGAATAACATTACCTTGGTGACCTTCCTCAACTACAATGACACGTATTGCGCCCTCGACCTCAGCTTCAAATGGTTCAAGGACGTCGAGATCGTCAAGATAGACTATCTCAGGGTGCAAAACGAGGTTAGCACATCTAAACTAATATTATAAAGAGGTGAAGTTTGTAAGTTTGTATGTAGGAGGTAATCTGCAAAACTACTCATCAACTTGCTTAGCATGAAGACCCAAGACAACGGTTTCGTCTACCGCCGAAAAGACAAAAAATATTTGGTCCCTCATTTTTGTTTGACAGATTAGGCGACAGAAATAGTTTTTGTCTTCTCTTTCGTAGACAAAACTTTATAAGTGCTCATGCTAAGCAGGCTGATTACAAATTCTTTCATCAATATTTAGAATAGACCTTCAGAATGGACATTTATATTGATCCGTTAAAATTAAAGGGGCTTTTCGTGGAAACCAATTTTGCAACGGTCGACGAAAAAAACAGTCAAGCGAATGCGTTTCTTACGAACGCTGCCTTAACGGTAGGAGATTTTTTCACCGACTACTTTTTATCCTGGTACCATGCGGGCAAAGTCGGGGCAGTAGCTAGTTTCTAAATAAATTTCACAGAAATTGTAGACACCAATATATAGCACCGAAATTGCCTTATATTCGAAATCTGTAAAATGTTCATTGGCAGTTGCTACTTGCTTAATGTCATGTCAAAACTAAGTATATTTTACAAATATAATGTTTTAAATTTGTTTTTGTACGAGTCTTCTTTGTGTTTACAAAATCAGAATAGTCTCATTGAGGAAAATGGTAAAGGAAACATCTTACTGATTTTTCGATATCTAACTGTGATAAATTTTATTTCGTCACGAAAAATCGGGTTGTGACACACGGACGGACAGACTGACAGATGGATATGACAAAACTAAGGGTTTCGTTGTTACCATTTGGCTCCTAAACAACGATGTTCACTTAGTTTGTCTGTTTTTCGTTTTATTTTATGTTCATCTGCTATTGTGTGTTTAATATTGATATTATTAATTACAACTTTTATACCAGTGACAAAAATAAAATAACTTTCTTGCTTCGTTTTTTAAACTGCCTCTGAATTTGGACGATTTCTTCACTGATGCTATTTATTTATTTTAATGACTAACTCGTCTATCGTATCTGTTCTAGCTGAACGCCAGCTGCCGCAACATAATCCCGGCTGACATCAATTGCACGTGCGTGCCAGAGCTGGTGGAAGTGATCGACGCGGAGGTGACGCGACTCGTGGCCGTCGACTGCTCCTTCAGGAACTTGACGGAGATGCCAACCAATCTACCACCTAACACTGTCAAACTCAACGTCTCCTATAACAATGTAAGTACCAGCAAGGATTTTCACGATTCTTTGGTTTCTAGCATCAAAAAATAAATAAAGTATGCTGAATATTTTTCATCATCTAGCCCCAAACTGAGCAGAATTGGAGTATGAGAACTAAACGACTGATATACTTTTTTTTTGTAAATACAATTTATACATAGAAAACACCCAGACCCGAGAAAAGTATTTGCTGATTCTACAAACATTTTTCCCGCGGCGGGAATCGAATCCGCAACCTTCTACAAACTTCTTGTTGCGCCACAGAGATCGTCGAATCCACAATGATTTTGGGTAGTTCAACCCGCTTGTGTTGTTTTCGCTGGACATTATGTGCACATAAAATACTAAATCAGGTGACTTTTACATTTAATGTTAAATATGTTTACTCGTTTGAAGGTCGTAAGATAAGTCCAATACAATGCGAAATCTGCAATGACATTCTTAAATACAAGTCGTAGGTAGGTTTTCACAAGGTGCTTTTTCGCCATAATTGAGTACGGTGGCGGGTGGAGCGCCACCATACTCAATTGACGAGCGCAAAGACCCTTTAACCTTACCGTTAACCGTTACGGCAAGCGAAGCTAGTTTTCTCGTGCAGGAATTGACCTAATTTCCGTTTTCAGATAACGTCCCTGCAGCCCGTCGGCGATGACCCCACGTACGACCACCTCCGTCGGCTGATATTAGACCACAACGACATACCAAACATCCTGGAGCTGGAAGGCACCAAGTTCATTGACAACTTCATGTACTTCTCCATCGCTTATAATAAGCTGAAGACTGTACGTTTTCCAACTGTTATTTTATGGCCTTTCAAACTTGAGTCGATTTGATAGTTTCGCATCTGTTAGATCCGTGGTCGAATTCTTGAGAAAATTGTAAGCTAATAATAATAAAACAAGTTTCGGAACACGACCGCAGACGGCAGCGACCAAGCAGCTACAAACTGACAATTTCTTAGAATTATGTTGCTGTCACTTTATGCGGTCTGCGGTTGCAGTCAGTCACTGTCGCCGTCATAAGAAATAATTTATGCGGTCTGCGGTTGCAGTCGGTCGCTGTCGTCACTATTAGAACGAATTTATGCGGTCTGCGGTTGCAGTCTGTCGCTGTTGCCGTCATTACACTGACTTTATGCGGTCTGCGGTTGCAGTCAGTCGCTGTCACCGCCATTAGACCGACTTAATGTGGTCTCCGTTTGCTACAATCGCTGTCGCCGGCAATGGAACGACTATGCGGTCTGCAGTTGCAGTTGGTACTGCGGAATATAGGGGTAAAACAGTGTTTCGTGATAATACTTAAAACGTTCAACCATTTAATTCCAGATCCACACATACGTGCTGTCGAATCGGTTCGAGACAACGGGGCCCGGGTTCATGATTGGAGGCAACCACATGCACTGCGACTGCAATACTGAGAAGACACTAAAGGTACAAAACAAACTTAATAATTAAGGTAGTTAATAAATAGTCCATGCAATCTAATCTATCTATACTAATAATAATAAAACTGGAGAGTTAATTTGAACGCGCTAATCTCTGTAATCAGTTTTTTTCAATTAATAGCCCAATTCTTGAGGAAGGTTATTTAATATCACGCTATGGAGGCGTGCAAAATACCATTAGGAGGGGAGCAAAATAAGTAAAGGCGCGGACGGGCGATGCGACGCGGTGGGTTACGGGGCCGAAGGCGGCTGTGCCAAAGCGAGTCTATATTTATGGGATCTAGCGAATGGATCTGACAAGAGTGATCGGTTCTTTTTCAGCCATGGCTACTAGAAAACGCCAAAAACATCCCCGACTACAGATCGCTCCTCTGCCAAGGGATGGGGGCCGTTGTCGACTTGATAGAGTCTCAAGTGTGCCACACGCCGCGCGACTGGACCGACTACATCTACTACATAATCGGATTGGAAGTCTTGATACTTGTGCTACTAGTGAGCAAGGTCAGCTACGACTACTGGGTCTTCAAGACGGCTGGATATCTGCCGTGGCCTGCCAACAAAATGCCGCGGCTACCTTGTGATTGGCTGTGTGAATAAAAACTATACACCTTTTAAAAAATAAATAATGCTGGACAAATCACACAGCATCATCTAACAACTAAGCAGAGCTTGTATACTACCACTACCCATAGTAGTTCCCATAATACAAGCTCTGCTTAGTTCGGAGTATTCAAAATCACTACTAACTTTAGCAGAGTGTTAAGTGTTTCCTCTTTTGTTAAGTGTTAGAGTTAGTGACCGGCTAAGTGATTATGAATGAGAGGGCAATCTTTCAAAGTTGTAATCGGCAGCAGTGTGCTTTCGACAAAATATAATAGGCTAGAAGTCTTTATACTCGTGCTATAAGTTTAGTTATGCTACTTTAAAAGTCTTGATACTTGTGCTACTAGTGAGTGAAGACATGTTTTTGGAAATGTTGAACCGCTAGGACGGTATTCAAAATGTGATTTTATATGAAAAGGCATGTTGAATGATTTAAATCAATGATTTTTGATGTGCTTTTATGGACCATTCAAATATAGGAAGTTGTCTTATTTCGATGATCCTAACAATCACACTCCTTAAATACGATTGTGCCTGCTTTGTTAGAGTTATAAATATGTTGCCATGTAAGAAAAACATTTAGTCCAATTTAGTGTGGGAGTTGCGTTGATTTCTTTTTAAGTTTGTTCATGAATTTTGACTGTTTTGAGAAAGATGGAATCTCTTGAAATGTCTCGGTTGGTACAATTTACATTTGAACTTTTATAATACTCTTATCTACTAAAGAGGCTTGTGTTTTTTATTTGATTTGAGGCTTTCTTGAAGTATTAGAAAAAAAACATTCTCAGTACATACCAAAATTGGAGTCAGTAATTTCTGGGTACTTGCATTAATTATAATTAGAGAATCATTGTTAATTAAGTGCCATAATATTTTGAAGTTGGCTAATTATATTCAAAGATTAGTTCTAAGAACGTCCGCGTCTTTATTCGTCGCTTTTGATGTTAAAACATTATATTTTTATGTAATTCTAAATCGTGATTAATTAATTTTAAATGAATTTATGCTACTGGTTGAAATAACAAATATTGATTTTAATTTATTTGAATGATAAAGTTCACTTTTAAATACAGTTGATTGATTTTACTGGCTAAATGGCTAGTGTGGCACCAGCATTGATTTGAGTGAACATTGATAGAATTTTTTTTTTAAATTCATATTTCACTCAATTCAGTGTTTTTTTCAACCATGCTTGCAGTTTAGAGGCAGCATTAGCTAGTACCTCTATTTTGAGCGAGCATTAGATAAAATATTGTTAGCTAGTTTTGTCGAAGAGGATTTATTTTGCATCAGCATAATCATGTTATTTTTGTAAATAATTGTGAAGAAGACTGTATATTTTGTATGGGTTTTATAAATAAGTAATGATGTCTATTAAATATAAAGTTCTGATATAAATTGGTTTTAATTATTCTTTTACTTCTAGAGGTTTTGATTTAAAAATGAAATAACATTTCATATGATTCATTTCATTCATTATATATACAAATATATTTTAAATGAAAATATTTATTAAGTATTTAAATCTTATTTAGTAGGCTTTCCTTTCTTCACAAAGCTTTTTTTCTTTTTACTAAACTCTGTCTTTTTTTTATTTAAAACATTCCCTTTCTTTTTATCAAAGTTGTTTGATTTCTTACCAAGATCATTTTTCTTTTTGTCAAACTTATTCGATTTCTTTTTACTGACAAAGTTCTTGTTACCCTCCATTTTGTTCGGTCCGCCATTTTGCATTCTTCTGTTTTTTACATTTTTACCGGACTTCACCGCTTCAGTGTCTTTCGTTTTATCCGCATCGTTTGTTTCTTTGGAAGCATCTAGTTTCCTCCTGAAAAAATATACGTTTTTCATTTCCCACACTGTTAAATACCGTTTACTTTTGGAAGTCCACGGCTGGGCATAATGCCTTCCATAAAGGGTGCTATGAAGAACGGACTTGAGCCACGTCCACCATACCTACCTTCTGCCGCCAAGCAGCAATACTAGCATTACTGTGTTCCGGTTTAAAAGGTTATGTCTCGAGAGTCGGCAAAGCGCGTGTTGTCACACGCGCTTTGCCACTTTAGTTGTTTTAAAAAAAATATACCGACTCCCCGCAACTTTTAAGACAGACCATAGACGTTTATATGCATATGATCTTTTATTGTACATAAATAAATACATGTAAAAAGGCGAGCTTAACCCTAGCGTTTTCTTCCAGCAAACCTTTCGAGGCTAGTGAGCGGTGGTTACAATGGCAGGGTCATAAATACATCAAGTCTTTAGAGACAGGTAGTGCTCCCTTACCTTGCTATTGAAAACATTGACTGAATGGACTGCTGCATATGACATGGGGTATGGCATTCCATAGCGTCACTGCAGCGTGTCGACGAGTGATACAATGTTTGAAGAAGGGAATTGACCTGCCCGGCAGCCCTCGACTGATGCAATTAATTAACATACGGACTTTGACACTGACAGTTTGATAATTTATAATGTGATGATACTTACTTGTCCGCCTTCTTCAGGATGGTGGATATGTTGTCCCGATTCGGAGCCTTGCTCATCCGTTTCTTCCGTCGGTTAGGATCCTGTTTCATTGTGAGCATGTATTCGGGGACTTCACAGCCTGACTGCTTGATCACTGACGCTATACTGTGGAATAATATTTATTTATAATGACAATAAAGGTTATTCCCACTGTCCCCACGAAACAACTTCCACTGTGAAGTTGTTTCGCGTTGACTCGGATTGAATTTTCCAACTGTCGTCCGATTCACACTTTTGCCATCTAGTTGGAAATCAAAGATCGCGAACAAGAATTTTGGCGATGCTGATTATGAGAATTAGGTTCATTCCGAAATCAAAGATGGCGCCCTTTGTCCCCCCGATCTTCGCCTCTAACAGGGGACAAAGGGAAGTTTTGTATGCGCCATCTTTGATTTCGAAATGAACCTCATTGTGAAAATATAATTAAATCACAATCACATGACAATATGTTTATTGCTAAATCTATAATTTCACGTCAAAATTAGATGTTTCATGGTGGATTGACAAGACAATACCTACATAAATAAACAAATACATGATTTAGAACGTGTAAAATGACTGGCCTATCAAATTTGGTTTGTGAAAATTAACACACCTCATTTGTAAACTGAATGCAATGGATTTCTTTAATACATATGAATTTGAAGCGACATCTCTCGTCAAATGCTGTTACAACTTTGTATAAAATAAACGTTTTGTTACCACATTTATAATGAAAACGGCGAAAAATGGAACACACTACCATCAACTGTCTTTCCTGAAAATTTCAATCTCAGTCTCATCAAGCTAAGAGTGAATAAATATCCATTATGGCCAAATCAAATGAAGTTTCATTGGAGACTCCTATAAATTTTCGAT
This sequence comes from Perizoma affinitatum, assembly GCA_961405105.1. NCBI lineage: Eukaryota > Metazoa > Arthropoda > Insecta > Lepidoptera > Geometridae > Perizoma > Perizoma affinitatum. The sequence goes on along the minus strand of OY560198.1, from coordinate 12,515,596 downwards.
TTGTTATGTTTACCTTCTAAGGTTGACGACATCGTCTTGAGTGAAGAATGTGACCGCTCTGCCTTTCTGTCCAGCGCGCCCCGCCCGACCAACTCTGAAATCATAGAAAATGTAATCTTTAAAATCCTTTACGGTGTCTAAACCTAAACTACGAGTACCATGGTACCACAACACCCAGACCCGGAACAAATATCCGCTGAACATTCAAACATTTGTCCCGCAGCGGGAATCGAACCCACACCACTTGCGTCACAGCTGGTCCTATCCTGATTTGTGGCTACTTACTCATTCACAGTGCATGTTTAGCCTAACCAGCCTGCTTAGCATGTAGACCCAAGACAACGGTTTTGTCTACGGACGAGAAGACAAAACGCTCATGCTAAGCGGGCTGATTACACAATCTATGTAGTTACCTTGTTCTATAATCTAGATTCATTAGATATGTATTTACATTTCTACCTTAGGCTAATTTATGCATAACTATAGTGCCGTACTTAACTTAATTAATAAGTAGTTGCAAATAAATTATCTACATACTCGCTTAAACTTTAAATAAAAAATAATTAAAGAATGCTGGTCATTTTATAACTAAGCAGAGCTTGTTATGGGATCTACATGACTGATATACTACTCATATATTTTTTCTTGTAAATACATACATGTTATACATAGATAAACATCCACACCCAACAACAACGAGATAAATATTCGCAGATTATACAAACATTAGTACCGCCGCGTGATTCGGACTTGCAGCGTTCGCCCACTGCGCTCAGTGCATTTAGCATTTAAGAGGTTGAAATTACCTGTGAATATAGGAAATGGCCGACGGTGGGAAGTCGTAGTTGAGCACGAGGTTGACCCCCCGGAAGTCGATGCCGCGCCCCATCAGCTCCGTGCAGATGAGCACCCACACGCGACCCACGCGGAAACTGCGCACGACGTTGTCACGCTGAAAACAACATATTTTATGCACAATAAAACCCCCAACGTGTTTTCCACCGCCCCCTAGTGACCTATCGTAGAACAATCCTGGAAGACTGTTTATTTGCTTTTTAAAGTCTTAACGTGGGTTAACGAAAATATTGAGTCTTCAAGGATGAATTTATAGTATCCCAAAGATAATAGTCCTTCCGAGGTTGTTTTTTGTGATACTATAAATTCATTCGTGAATCTTCAGATCTTCAGACCTTCACCGAGAGCACAGAATATATAATAGTACTACGTACAGTCTAGCCACTCGCCGATCAAACTTGTTTCACCCCTCCCGGATTTAAATAGGCACTCCCCCTCTGTTTCATAATCACTCGCTCACTTAGCAAGTCGCTAAATCTAGTTATGTCCTTTTCTAACACAAAAAAAAAGTATAGAGACTGTCAACTTTTAGCACGCTGCTAAAGTTAGCGAGTGATTATAAAACAGGGAGCTCGGTTCAAAGCAACGTCAGGTTCATTCCCAACTACCACCACTAAAGCTGGCTTCAGTGGTGGCGGTTAGGACAAAGTATTAGTTTTTGTAGTTCAGATTGTTTATTAATCAGCGACATCGAGTCGCCTCAACCCGCCAAGGAAAGGAGCGCACTAAAGCATGCCATCGCGCTCTGGCGCTAAGTAAAATCAAATTGCGGTAAGCTTAGTTAAATGGTGCTAACCTTGAGCATTTCTAATTCACTCACACATTCAACAGCTATGGTCACGTACACAAACCTAGCATGTGGTGAGTACGGACCCGATTGTTTCATACATTTATTGTGCCGATATTACAAATAGTTTCCGTTTTCCAATATGATATATTTTAGTGTTTTGTCTAAAATTAAGTATATGCATCACATATTTATTAAGTACTAGCTGTCCCGAAAGACGTTGTTCTGCCCTTCAATAAGAACGAAACTTCAATGCGACAACCAAGATCTGTTTGTATGGGAGAAAGAAACATTTTATTACATATTCCGGGCAATTTTTATTTGCAATTAAAACCTTATTCCGACCAAATAATAATGCTAGACATTTTTTCACGCAGCATCATCTAGCCCCAAAGTAAGCAGAGCTTGTGTTATGGGAACTACATGCCTGATATACTACTAATATACTTTTTTTTGTAAATCCATACATAAGTATTAAGACAAACACTTTACTTCTTTTTATATTATAAAATACTGTTTTTTAAACAAAAACTAGCTAAAAAGGTCCAGCCGATCTCAAGTGTTGCGCTTACCTACGAACAACATTTAATTTTTATTTATATAGTTTTTACCTGTTGCTGAGTTCTATCAGCGTGTATCACATCTACATTGATTCCGTCGTAAATAAGCTCCTTGAACAACTGCTTAGCTCTGTCTTTGCTTTGCACGAAAACTGAAAACAATATAAAACAGAACTTTCACCAGAAAATCTTACATACTGCATTATTTGAAGATTTCTTGCTAATAAATTCAAAATAATCCGAAAATCGTTATCAGATTTCGATATTTTCAGAAGACACATGCACGGAAGGAAGACTAATCACTTCACTTCACTTCTTGATTATGGCTTTTGTAACTAGGTATTTGTCACAATTCTGCCAATGTCCGTTTAATGAAAGTGTCATAAACTTTTGGAGATGTGAGGTTATTAAGAATATGACCGGTAAAATAATAAGATTTTTTACCTTACAAGATGATTTTACAATCATTAAGTTACTTAAAGACTAAATACTATGTACATATTAAAAGGATAAATAATTTTTGCTTTGCCGGCTTTTTCTCTGTCAAGAATCTCATTTTCAACCACAGATTACTTTGGACTCAGTGAGATTTTACATTGACCTTCAAAAAAATACAATGTAGCAATAATCCAGACATGTTTGCTTGTCTTGACCAAAGATCTTAAGCTACGTGTGAGTACAATGGATGCTGCCTTAGTAATATGCCAAAATCAATAGAATTTTATTTATCAAAATCACAAGAATCATTCAACCAAACAAGCCTAAAATCTTTATAACTTCAGTTTGTATACGACATTATGTAAATAAAATACACATACCTAATACTGGTGGTTTGAGACCTTTCTGCACTATTTGTCTAAACGCCACTAATTTTCCATTTTCATTGCCGCAATACACAAGTTCTTGTTCCACTAAGCTGGTCGCTGCATTCCTGAAAATATGATATAGTCATAATTATTTATTCTGCGGAACACCGGCTCACAATAATAAATAACAGAAGTAAAGCCATGAGCTTGCAAAATGTCAAACTTACCGTTTGCAGCAAAATACATGTAACGGCGTGTAATGAATCTGGTGATCCATAGGCAGTAACCACTCACCAACAGATGGACTTTAAAATTGCTTGCTTGCTATTTTAGCAAGCAAGCAATTTTAAAGTGGCAAGCCTTTTTGATAACTAACAGTGTAACATGTCCGAATTGTCACAAACTACAGCTTGAAGGTGTAGAATGCCATCTAGCGGTAGAGTGCTGGCACCGCAGGGTTGCAGATGGGTACTGTACCTCTGTCCCACGGTGAGGTTGAGCAGCCCCCGCAGCTGGTGCCAGCACCGCAGGGTTGCAGATGGGTACTGTACCTCTGTCCCACGGTGAGGTTGAGCAGCCCCCGCAGCTGGTGCCAGCACCGCAGGGTTGCAGATGGGTACTGTACCTCTGTCCCACGGTGAGGTTGAGCAGCCCCCGCAGCTGGTGCCAGCACCGCAGGGTTGCAGATGGGTACTGTACCTCTGTCCCACGGTGAGGTTGAGCAGCCCCCGCAGCTGGTGCCAGCACCGCAGGGTTGCAGATGGGTACTGTACCTCTGTCCCACGGTGAGGTTGAGCAGCCCCCGCAGCGTGTGCCAGCACCGCAGGGTTGCAGATGGGTACTGTACCTCTGTCCCACGGTGAGGTTGAGCAGCCCCCGCAGCTGGTGCCAGCACCGCAGGGTTGCAGATGGGTACTGTACCTCTGTCCCACGGTGAGGTTGAGCAGCCCCCGCAGCTGGTGCCAGCACCGCAGGGTTGCAGATGGGTACTGTACCTCTGTCCCACGGTGAGGTTGAGCAGCCCCCGCAGCTGGTGCCAGCACCGCAGGGTTGCAGATGGGTACTGTACCTCTGTCCCACGGTGAGGTTGAGCAGCCTCCGCAGCTGGTGCCAGCACCGCAGGGTTGCAGATGGGTACTGTACCTCTGTCCCACGGTGATGTTGAGCAGCCCCCGCAGCTGGTGCCGGCACCACTTGGCTAGAGGCGGGGTGTGCGTCGCGCTGAAGAGGGCGAGGCGGCGCTGCTTGCCGCCGCACGCTGACAGCACTTGCTCCAGCTGCTGCCTGAAGTCGGACTGCTCCTCCATCGACCCTTCGAACAGCTTGTCCGCCTCGTCTATTATCAGCCAGCGAACTCTGTGTGAAAACATTCAGACTTCAGAAATCTCCACAAATTTTATTCATCTACAGTAGATGTAGGAGATAATCCACGAAACTAATCATCTGATTTCAAAAAATCTTTCAATGTCACTTCAGGGTGTACATAGGCTGTATATTCAGATAGAAAGGGCTTCTTCGTGAAGACCAATTTTGCACGTAAGTCAACGAAAAACCGATCGGGCGAATGCGTTTCCTACGAAAGCTACCTAACGGCTTGAGTTTTACGGGACAAATAGCAATCCCAAAGGAATATAACTTTTATGGGACCACTTCGAGATCATTCTCTATACAACAACAAAAGAAACGTTTTTTTGGAGTCGGGTAAAAATACTAAGCACTATTCTAGGAGTATGGTTGTTTTACTTACTTATCCAATGAGATGTTGACATTATCCTGGTTCAATAAATAGCAGAGTCGGTTGGGAGTGCTTATCACAATATCTGAAAAAAAAAAAAGCATTATATAATATTTGTTAGACAAATTTCTGGTAAAAAATATTTCACAACCATGTCTTTATTTTAATAAAGAGTTACTCCACTTTCAATCGCAGGGATTGTCAATTGTTTTTTTTACTTGATTCTTCTTGCCTTAGTGGAAAATTTTGGTATAAATTCACTTAGTTTATATGACAATGTTAATTATGACACTGAGACTTTGAACCTATTTATTGGCCTCATAAATAATCTCAGGTTGCTTGGAGTTTGATGTCCATAGAATGAATAAAGTCACTGGCTACATAGTCCTGACCTCACCAGACCAGACCTAGAAAAAATCAGCAGAACATGCAAACATTTGTCCCACAGCGAGAATCAAAATCACCCTTTAGTCTCAGCTGGTAAGCAACCCGCTACACCACCGGGGTTTAAGGTAGGTTCATGTAGTAATAAATATTGTATTATTTTCACTTACCACTTTTTCTTATGGTAGCCTCTCGTTCCTTAACCTTGCTCTGCTTCATGTTCCTCACCATGCTGACTCTCAGTTCCGAGGAGGCGCTGAGCCTTAATGCTTCTCTGTAGATCTGCTGGGCGAGCTCCCTCGTGGGGCAGAGCACCAGGGCTCGGGGCCCCCCTTGCGGAGCGCCCAGCGTCTGCAGTATAGGGATGAGGAAGGCAGCAGTTTTACCTGAGCCGGTCGGTGCGCACGCTAGGATTTGTCTGTCCTGAAAAGAACATATACAATTTCTGAAATTTCTACTACTCTAACCTCAGCTGGTCCAATAGTCTGTTAATCATAAAAGTAATTTAGGGTGGTCATACATAAAATCTTTTTGTCTATTATAAAGGACTGCAGCGGTAATCGGGAAGCCTACTATAAGCTAGGAGGCCACGGTAGTTCTTCTAAATTCATCCAGCAAAATAAAGATGGCAGCATGTCCTTTACATTTATGTCTTCCATACACAATAGAAAAACTTTTGTACTTCGACCAGATCTGTATTAAGCAAACCTAGCTGATTAGGCCCCTTAGACAACAACCACTTTCTGTTGGAAAGATTGAATTATATTGGAAATGAGATTAGATTTTGAGATATCATGCGATTGCTGTCAAGTTTTTCCTTGATAAATTTGCGTTAGCATGAAAGGTAAACTAAGTGTAAGGTATTTGTCTAGACACCCTGGTCTGTAATACATAAATAAATGAGTGTAAGTTATGGGAACTACATGACTGATAAACTACTTAAACATTTTTTTTTGTAACTTGTATATAGGTCTATATGTACATTTATACATAGAAAACACACAGATATAATCTCTTCTTACCTCTAACATACAAGGCATAGCCTGCCTCTGTATAGGAGTGGGCTCATCATACCCACACTGGGTCACTGTATCCACCAGTGCCTGGGACACACCGTACCGAATTGTCAGTTCCCTGAAGTCTTTCAATGCAGGAGGTACATGTCGGCCAACTGTTTTGATGCCATGCTCATTGCGGAAACGATTATGCTAGAAGATTAAAATGGTTATCAGATACAAATTCCACCATCTCTTTTTTTGTCACCCTGTGTTAGGGTGGTATGGTCAAAGAAATTTGATGTTCTTGAATGAATAAATCAAAAGTACAACACTAGCAACATAATCTCCATTTTCCTCCGTCTCTTGCGCTGGGAAGGTAATTTCATTTAAAATCAGTTAGGTAGCAGCACTAGGAGACCTAATTATTTAGGTGAATTTGTCTACATAATTATCAAATTTATTTCATTTAGGGTTGAGGTGAATTTCTAACTTCCCCCAATCCAACCTACCTCTTCCAATTCAAGTTTCTTTTTCAAATCCTCGGTTTTCTCCTTCTTCTCTTTCTTCCTCTTTTCTCCTATCTTCACTCCTTTCACTAGCTGGATATCCTCATCATTCTCATCTCCTGACACTGATGAAGCATTTGATTCATAATCTGACTGCTCTGAATCTAGTTGGGGTTCAGTATCTAGTTCATCGTTTTGTATTTCTTCTTTCTTTATTTGTACATCCTCATGTTTGATTGGAGGCTTTCGGCTGAGGACCTATTGCAGAGAATTTTGGTGATAGAGGGTTCTAAAGAGAAATAGCGAAAACTGAATTTTCATAGTTATATACATAACACAACTACCAATCACAAAGTTATGCTTCATCCGAGAAGAAGCCAGGATTTCAATAACATTTTGTAAATAAAAGTTAAATAACTTTTTTTTTACTTCTCTAATTTCCCTGTTTTGTAAACTACCTTTACTTTATAAGTTTTGAAACTACCATAGTTATATATTCTTTTTATTTTATCAATAACGGGATATTTGTGATGATTTACTTTTTTTTTTTCATACTCCAGAGACTCAAGATACAGGCTTGCATGCCTAGTTTGGCATTACTCAATAACCTGTAAATGGTCCATGATCACAGGAGCAACTGAAGTCTTAGCGGGTTTTATCAGAGAGGTGGAAAGGGGAGGATTAAGGGGGACTATCCAACTCTGATGGAGAGTTGCATGACTGTAATTATGCGAGGGTGTCAAATAAAAAAATAACTGAACACAATTAAGAGTCAGCCTTTTTGGTTGCCTCATTCATATTTTGATAGTTTTTGCGTTTTTCGGTACTTAACCATTAAAATGTATTATATCATTAACTTTACATTTCTTTACTTTGGGAGTGATACCATAGGAAGTGGGAAGTCCAACCCTTTTACTCTTGCTCCTTTTTTGTCCAAATTCATGTGACGTCTTTCTAAATCTTACCCGTAACTTTGTATAAACATTTTGTAACTTGAATAATTCATTTTACGGATAATAATATTAGTCTTAAACGGCCGTACAAAATTTTGTACGACCGTTCAAGATACCGAAATATATCCATGAATAAAATTTGAAGGCTTATAGCAACGTAAAATGATTTAAATTTGCCGATTTTTTCAATGGTTGGTTCCGAGAGAAGTTGTAAGTATTTTCTGTTTCTACTGTATATAGCTTTATGATCTTCGAAAGATAGTGATTAAGTGCCTTTTGGAGAATGTTTTAATAGATATGATTTAGTAATTCTATAGGAAACTCAAAAACTTATGAGTGAAGGTTAGGTTGTTTTTACTTTACTTACATTGTTTTTCACTTTATGTTTGAAGGTAAGACCTTTAGTCAGCTTCTTGAATATATCGTAAGCATCCATTTCATCAACATTTAGTCGTAAATCACTGTAAATAATAGTAAAACAATAGTAAACACGTGCAACTAAACTATTTATTTGCTAAACAGGCAACAGCATAACTCTTTAAGATCAAAACATTTTTAATCTGTGAGCACGACTAATCTAATCTGTGGATCCAATGCAGCATGCATGCAAGCAATTTTTCTAGAGCAGGATAACACTGTGACATTGTCATTTATCTTATTTGACAGTCACATTGACATATTCGCAAAATAATTTTGTTATTTAACTAGCATGTTCAACCCTAACCACTTAAGCAAGAAAACAAAAGTTGAAGTTGAAGCTAGCATGTTCGGTTACATACGTAACGGAAGCAACTTCCATGCCTAGAAAAATCACATTTTTTTTTTACCAAATTGACTGTAAGTATTTTTTTTGGACTCTGACATATATTTTTTTTGACAATTTTTTTTTATCTTTTAGTAGTGTAACCATTCCAGTAGAGAAACGGCGGGAAACTTCGAACAGGGAGGGCGCGATTTTTTCCACCTAATTAGAAAAGCGATGAGTAGAGTTATAATTTAGTATTTATTTCTTTTTTTCGCTGTATTTATAGTAGTTTAGTGTATATAAAAAGTATCTGGTAAGTTTTTTCTGTTTTTTTTTCCGATGGAGGATCCGCCCGACCCCGGGGACCCTGTCCCTGCGGTCGGTTATTACGTTACTTTGTCCAATAGTTTTGATAAACTAGTACCATCCAATGAGTCTGCTATAGATACGAACTCATCTGTGTCCAAAAAACGCAAAAGAAGTCGTTTACACAAAATTTGTAAGCACTGTAATAAGAGAAAGAGGCATGGTTCTAATGAATGTAAAGGTTGTCACTGTGATGAAACACAGTGGACTTTACTAAAGACATACGTATAGCTTTTTCAGAAAATAAATCTATCCTAGCGAGCGAAATTCGTAGACATTGTAGGGTTACGCTCCCACATCGCACCATAGAATAAGTACTAGTTGTAACTCTAAATAATAAAACTGTGCTCACTCATGTTTGGCGGACAGTCTTCAACTGGCGCTCAATTAAATCGCACGCACTTGACCGGCCTCGTAGTTTACTTTTACACGTACCTCTGATACCGCTATCCTTACCTCCGGCCTAACTAAACCAATAACTTGGTAGTTCAGGCATATAGGTAGGTAGGCTTAGAGTCACGAGAGACAATTGATCCTCTTAATCACCTAAACGGTAAATAGACACAAAAGTGGTGACCCGACGTGATCTACGAGTGCCGAAGTGACATACAGGCAGTGATGACTCAACCCGCCGACCCCATCACCGAGGAGCAGTATACGACGCTCGTAGGCGCAGACGACGCCGCGGCGGCACAGCAACCCACCACAACTACCAGCCGTACCACAGCGGAATTGGCTGCCAGCGCGGTCACCATACAATCGCGCTTGTCAAGTTTCTGGACCACGCAGCCGCGGCTATGGTTTCATCAATTCGAGGCCATCATCGCACCACAGAAAACCGGAGACCTCTGCAAGTTCCAACTGGTCATAGCGAAGTTGGGGAGAGACGAGTTAAGCCAGGTTAGTGACATTCTCGAGAACCCACCCGTTTCCGATAGGTATTTAGCACTTAAGAATAGATTAATAAATGCTTACGAGGAGTCGGAAACAATCCAGCTACACAAGCTATTAACTGAGGTCGAGCTAGGTGATCAACGCCCCTCTCAACTACTCCGAAAGATGAAGGAGCTTGGGAGGAACAAAATACAAGAGGACACAATTAAGCTGTTGTGGCTCAAGCGACTGCCTAACACGGTAAGAGCAGTCATTGCAGCATGCAAACAAGTAGATCTCGATGACATTGCACAAATCGCCGACAAAATCATAGAAACATCGAGAACTTCAACTACTGAAACCTTCAGTATTTCAAATTCGGTAGACGAACAACTTCGCAAGTTAACACTTGAAGTCGCCGCGATGAACAAGCGATACGAACCCCTTTTGTCGCGGCACCAGCAAGCACGGCCAAATCATGGTCAATCACGTTATCGCTCGCGATCGCATTCGCGTAATAGGGCCGCGAAACTAGACAATCAAGACAAATTCAGAGCACAAAAAGCACGGCCCGGCGATAACAACTACAAATGCTTCTACCATTATATTTACGGCGACACCGCAAACAAATGCGGGGATGATAAATGCTCTAAGAAGGCGTTAAACTAAACACGGCTCCAGCGGTGGCGAACGTTGGCGCCGGCAATTCATTTCGCCTATGCGTTACAGATAAGCCTACGGGAATGCGTTTTCTCATAGACACAGGTGCAGATGTTTCAGTGTTAGCCTGTAAAAGGTTTAATCAGACACCGGCAGACTACACACTTTACGCAGCAAACGGCACACCCATCAAAACTTACGGCGAGAAAACATTAACATTGGATCTAGGTCTCAGACGCCCATTGCGTTGGACTTTCATATTAGCGGACGTTCAACGATCGATCATCGGAGCTGACTTTCTGGCCAAAAATCAACTAATGGTTGATCTACACGGTCGCAAGTTAGTCGATAACATCACCAAATTATTTAGAAAAACTCAACTTTCAAAAGATGCCAACGACACAATCAGAGCGATTAACACCACGGATCCTTACCATAAAGTCTTAGCAAAGTATCCGGACATAACAAAGCCCGAATCATTCAAGGAGACGTCAAAACATAACGTCGTTCACTACATTTGTACTCGCGGACCACCAATATATGAAAAACCGCGCGCACTCAACCCAGAAAAGTACAAAGCAGCAAAACAAGAGTTCGAGCGGATGATGGAGCTCGGCATTTGCAGACCCTCAACCAGTCCTTGGGCCAACCCACTCCATGTAGTGAAGAAGAAAAACGGGGAAATAAGACCCTGTGGCGATTACCGGCGTCTTAACGCTATAACAGAACCGGATCGCTACCCAATTCCAAGACTATTAGATTTTACTTACATTCTAAAAGGTAAGACTATACTTTCAAAAATCGATATTCGTCGCGCTTACCATCATATATCCATCGCGCCAGAGGACATTCCAAAAACATCAATAATCACGCCATTTGGAAGTTTCGAATTTTTAAAGTTAAATTTTGGAATGCGCAACGCAGCTCAAAGTTTTCAACGTTTCATCAACGAGGTGTTAAAAACCATGGAAAACACATTTACGTACATCGACGACATCCTGGTCGCCTCAGAAAATCAAGAACGCCATCTTCAAGACCTCGAAGCCGTATTCAAACGACTCAACGAGTATGGCATCACAATCAATACCAGCAAATGCGAGTTTGGAAAAACTGAACTGAAGTTCCTAGGCTACCACGTCACCTGCGATGGTATTACACCGGAACCAGAGAAGGTCAAGAACATCACCGAATTCCAACAGCCTGAAACAATTGAGGAATTACGCCGTTTTCTCGGTCTCATCAACTTTTATCGAAACAACATTCCTAAGGCAGCAACAACGCAATCTATACTCGACAAATATTTACACAACTCGAAAAGGAAAGACAAAACAAAAATAGTATGGACCAACGAAGCCATACAAGCGTTCAACAAGTGTAAACAAATGATAAGCGAAGCCACTATGCTCGCGCACCCGGACCCAACCGCCAAACTTGTTTTAATTACGGACGCTTCGAACACTTGCATCGGTGCAGCTCTACATCAACTCGTAAACAAGCAATTACAACCACTCGCGTTCTACTCTAAGAAACTCACCGACGCACAAATCAAATATAGTACTTACGACAGAGAGCTACTCGCAATATATATGTCAATAAAGCACTTCCGTTATATAATAGAGGGAAGATGTCTTGTGGTAATGACCGACCATAAACCACTTACTTTCGCGCTCTCGAAAAAAGAATCAAAATCGGATTCACCTAGACGCTTACGCCAACTAGATTTTATTGCCCAATTTTGCGATAAAATAGAATACATAGAAGGTGAACTCAACAACGCAGCAGACTTCCTTTCAAGATTGGAAGAGATCGAACTTCCGCACATTTTCGATTATGAGCAGTTATACAAAAGCCAAATCGAAGACCCGGAGTTGGACACACTACGTCATAAAGATAATCTGCAATTAAAATCATTCATGGTGCCATATTCCAAAAACGAACTTATTTTCGAGACGTCAACAAATCAAGCCCGACTCTACCTACCTGCGCAATTCCGCAAACGGGCGTTATCAAGTACTCATGCGCTCAGCCACCCAGGCGCCGCCGCTACACGACGTTTAATTGCGCAAAGATATTTTTGGCCTGGTATGAATCGCGATGCCACAGCGTTTGTCAAAAGCTGCATACCGTGTCAAAAAGCAAAAGTTCAACGACATACTATTACTCCACTGGGAGAATTTGAAAAATCTGATCGATTTGCGCATGTGCATATAGACATTGTGGGACCATTACCAACATCAGATGATTTTACATACTGCGTTACGATGATAGATCGTGTCACCAAATGGTTAGAAGTAGCACCAACGAAAGACATAACAGCGGAAACCGTGGCTACCAAATTCGTCGATCACTGGATATCGAGGTTTGGTTGCCCCATCAAGATCACCACAGATCAAGGAAGACAATTTGAATCGCAGCTGTTTTCGCAACTTTCAAGAAAATTAGGAATCGAGAAAATACACACCACCGCGTACAACCCAAAGGCTAACGGCCAAGTAGAACGTGCTCATCGAACACTAAAAGCAGCTATCATGGCACGCTGCGAAAACACCAACCAATGGGCACGGGAACTGCCATTAATATTATTAGGCCTAAGATCGGCAATCAAAAAGGACATAGGGTACAGTCCCGCACAATTAACGTTCGGAAAATCAATCCGATTACCAGGAGATTTTTTCGTTCCGTCCGACCATAACATCAATCAAGCCGAATATACTACCAAACTCATGGAAACTCTAGCTTCGATTCAACCAACATCTTGTAAGCATAATCATAGCGATAGGAAAATTTTCATACACCGCGATCTTGCAATTTCTAATTATGTTTTTGTCAGGCGGGAAGCGCGGAGGTCACTCACTCCACCTTACGAGGGCCCCTTTAAAGTAGTTAGTAGGCATCCTAAGTTCTATACATTACAAATGGGTTCTCGGAACGTCACCATATCGCTTGACAGGCTCAAACCAGCTTACGCCGTGATTTCATCACAGGACGAGTCCCACGGTGAAGCCGACACCGACATCAAACCAGCCGAGTCGACACCATCAATATCCGCCGAGCGGTTATCATCAAACGAGTCATATGAACCGTCCGGCAATAACATAAACACATCTAAACAACAGAGCCCCATTGTTACAACCAGATCAGGTCGCACAGTTAAGAGAACTGTGCGCTTTGACATTTGAGCGGTTTACATTTCCACGCTCAGTGTCACTCCACATCGCGTCATCATCGCAAGGGGAACACACAAAGCCGGACTTCACCTTTCGCACCGACACAGCACAGACCACACCACATCTATATCGCAACATGGGTCAACCGCCGTCAAAGACTATCACCGTCGCCCAGAACATCGCATCGATGACAACGCGGCGACGCACATCATGTCACATCACAAACAATGTCAACATTTTGTTTAATTATAAATCGTATAAGTTTTAATTTTTAACAATTTTTTACCTATGTTGTACCTTTCATCTTTATTTTAAGGGGGATGTAGATGTAGGGTTACGCTCCCACATCGCACCATAGAATAAGTACTAGTTGTAACTCTAAATAATAAAACTGTGCTCACTCATGTTTGGCGGACAGTCTTCAACTGGCGCTCAATTAAATCGCACGCACTTGACCGGCCTCGTAGTTTACTTTTACACGTACCTCTGATACCGCTATCCTTACCTCCGGCCTAACTAAACCAATAACTTGGTAGTTCAGGCATATAGGTAGGTAGGCTTAGAGTCACGAGAGACAATTGATCCTCTTAATTACCTAAACGGTAAATAGACACAAAAACATAAAATCTGCATACGATAATGTGTTAATTGAAATACTTAATAATAAAGACATTACACTTTTTAAAAATTCCACCTGTCTTAACAAACTTTATTCAGAATATGTTAGTGGGCCGAATCATTTACTTGAACTCCACGGATCTCTCAAGAGTTGCGTGGAAAGGTTTGCTCCAGGGTTCTGTTTTGAGTGCTCTACTTTATAACACGTATGATCTTGAAGCATCTGTAAGTGATACCGTTAGTATATTGCAGTATGCTGATGATTTGTTAATATATTCATGTAGCGTTTATATTGATATAGCAACACATAATATAACATTTGCTCTGAGTTTTTTAAAATTGTGGTTGGATAAACATGGGTTGGAATTATCGGCATCGAAAAGTGTCGTGGTTCCATTTAACCGTAAAATAATCATACCTCCTATCAATATAGTTTATGAAGGTATAACTATTCCTGTAAAAAGTCATGCCAAATTTCTTGGCGTCATATTAGACTGTAAACTTAGTGGTCGTCCACACTGCGATTATGTTGTAGAAAAGTGCGAGAAATATCTTAATTTATTAAGATGTCTAACAGTTGTCTCGTGGGGTGCTCATCCCTTTTCCTTAAAACTAGTTTATAATCCTATTTAGATTGCTGATATACTTTCTTGTCAGAACCTGGAAGAGTAGAGGGTTTTAGAAAGTTAGATGCCATACAAGCGCGCGCTTTGCGTATAATTATGGGAGCAATGAAGTCCAGTCATATTAATGCTCCACAAGTAGAGTGTGGTGATCCCTCTTTACATCTGAGGCGCCAATTTTTATCTAGTAGATTTTTCTTCTGTACATTACAGTTATCGAATCATCAGCTACATCCTAAAATTAAACATCTTTCAGAGCTTTTTATTCTTCTTTATACTGGAACCATAAATCAACCCCTCTTTTAGTAAATAGTTTTTAAAACATTTTTAGCTCCAACTTATCAGTCACCTCTTCTGTCCATTTTTCAATGCAATTATGAAGCTCTAGAACTACCTCCTAATGTTTATTTTGACTTGAATATTGATTGCAATGACGCTTTATTCCTTTATTCTTTTATTGTACACACAGAAAATACAGACAAAAAAACTTACATATAGGACATGTACAAAGGCGAGCTTAACCCTAACAAGAGTTAAGCTCGCCTTTGTACATGTTAACATTTATTTTAATGTAATAATTTATGAACGATGGTATGGCTGGCATCAAATTTATAATGATGCCTCTAAACATTTTCAAACTGGTGATGTTGGTGTAGGAATATTTCATAAACAGTATGGTATAGTTCAAAAAATTAAATTACCTCCTGAGACTTCTGTCTTTACTGGTGAGTGTTTCGGAATCACTAAAGGAATAGAGTATGTTTTGCTTATGAATCTTAAATAAACTGTTATATTTAGTGACTCACTTAGTTCATTACAATCACTAACAAGGTATCTATTTTGTTCTAAAAACTACCCTCTTATATCGGAAGCTAGAGATAAACTTTTAAAGTGTAAAAACAGAGGCCTGGTAGCCAGAGCCATTGCGGTATTACAGGCAACATCCATGCTGACAAATTGGCCAACGATGCTGTGGAGTGTGGAGAAATCTTTCCTTATAAAAATGATTCCCATGACATTCTTGCTCTTCCCAAGTTTTATCTCAAAAACTCTCGAGATAAAGCTTGGGACGACTCCGTGTTTTAAAGTCAAATATTACAAATACATACAAAAAATAATTCCAATAAAGCCTTGGTTTTTTAAATGAAACTTAGTAAACGTGCAGTTTTATTTCGAATGCGTTTGGGGCACTCACGTACCCCAGCTCATCTTGCCCGCATTTAAGTTATTTCTGATCCATAGTGTGCTTGTGGAGATGAATTGGGTGACCTTAATCACATAATCTTTGCCTGCAAATTGTATGATCATGTCTCTTTATTCCACGATCTCGTCTCCTGTCATGTTCCTTTGCCTCAAAATTAATATCCTTCTTTCTTCCCTAGATCCTGATATATATATTTCCTTAGCTTCTTTCATATGCACTAATATTGTTAACCTGTAATATATTATATTCATAAACTCCGCTGATCCTTATCCATATCTTTTTAATATCCGTATCGAGTAATTTTATAAATATTTAAAAAGTTTCCCTAATTTTTTATTAAAAAAAAAATACTTCGCTATAATAAAAAATACTAAAATGGCAAATGCCGGAGCAAACCTCGGTACATAATTAAGTGGGTTTACATTAGGAGCCTCTGTAGCGACATCTCTCGCCAAATGATTGAGCTAACTACGTTACATCGTATCAAAGCAGAGCGAAGAGCAATGAACTACGAAAGGGACATGCTACCACATACAATCCACAGATGGCGTCGAAGGAACTAGATCGCGCAAGTGGAGTTCAATAATAACTTATAAAATCCGATGAGTACCTTGACTGATAAAAATTATATAATAAATAAATAAATACATTTATGTAAATCTACATTTCTACAATAACAATTATGTTACATGTGCTAAATTTAATGTTTTTTACAACTACTGAGCATAATAAAGTGTTTCAGGATTTTTGGATTTTCATTTTTTTAAAGAGTGAAAAACACGTGCCGTGTTGGCCTAGTGGGCGATACCCCGACTTCTGATCCGGAGGTCGTGGGTTCGAACCCGGTCGTGCACCAATAGATTTTTCCACTCGAAAAAATTATGTGCGCATTATCACGTGCTAAAAACGGTGAAGGAAAACATCGTGAGGAAACCGGCATGCCGTAGAACCAAAAATTCGAAGGCATGTGCTAACAGTAAGTGTTCCAATAAGCGGCGATGGGCTTGCAACCTGTCACGTGGAATGCTTACTACTTGCAAAACGCGGGCATGTACCAAATGTAATGTTTGGACATGCCTCTGACTACTCCCTACTTGGTATCCTCAAAGATCTACTCACTGAGTACCTATATACCTGAGGATGTCCACCATGGGGAAGACAGTCGTGAGCGTGTTTGTTTGTTTTGTTTTTGTTTTGAAAAACACGCCTTCACGCGTGCTTAGCTGCTGGCAACAGCAGCTAGTCTCAACATAAGTATGATACTACCGTGATCACCGTCAAACAACAGTACCCTACACTAACAGTCCCGAGCAAGTGGATCAGATGGATCAGCCCGGTGTGGAAGATCTTTCCCGTTGCAAATGAAGGACACACAACCATGATCTATAGGTACAAATAAACTGCCTCAGATCCGTGTCTTATCAAAACCACTGCATCATCATCATCAAAAACGTGCGTATTTCTCGTAATTGGAAGCGTGTTTAGCTACAGACTTCGGTTCTAGGGATGCCGTGTTGCCGTTATAGGCCACGTTCCATTTTCAATAAGTCACATATTTAGAAATGCGTGAAACGAGCCGCTAATCTGACGAGAAGGGAATATTAGGAGAGGTAAATAAAATGACACAATATTATCAATGGAATCACGGCGAGTTTATTTTATACTTCGATTACATTCAAGTGACGCATGAGAATTCTATGCACTTTCAAACCAAAACCTTTAACTTTTTTCCGAATAAGTCAGATTCAAAGATACTTATAGTACTGAGTTCCTCCGACTGATATGTAGATTTACTACCGATTCCAACCCGATTGATTCCTTATTCACAATATCAACAACATCAAAACAAGTAGGTATAGACTCCTGTTTCAACGCCACTGGAACTACCATCAAACGATTTAAGTGCCTCTACTTTCTATAGATGAGAATCAGAGCGTCCGATAACGTTATAATATCGTCGATAACATACCGGAGCGATGCCAACCTTGAAGCTTTTTCATTGAACGACACGGCACCGATACAGTTGGCGATAAAACAGAACTTTTGTGCCTAATTGGCAAACGGATTGCACACATGCATCAGTGTGTAATACATCTCACATCCTTGATTTTATTATTTGCGGATATGTGGTACCGATATTTCGTCGGCGACGATATTGCCGGTCTGTGAAAAAGCGTTATTGGTGGTTCCATACATTTCAGCGACTCGGAGAAAGTCGGTGGGTTTTATATCGTTTTCGGAAAAAATAACGCTCTTATGTTAACCATCAAGAAATTATGTATGTTATGGTAGCTCATTGTGTATATGATTAACAACAAGACTGTCTTTTACCACAAACATCAATCGAAGGACAGTCATGAATAGATTTAAAAAAAAAAAACCGAATATCGAAGCAGTTTGTCTCATTGAGACAGTTGACCCGTTTTCTTTGAAACGCTATTATCTTTTTTTAGCTTACAGATGATTGACGTACCAAAAAATATCTGACACTACTTCCAGTGTAGTTGAAACATCCACCTCACTTCGCACAATACAACAATTAGTACTTTAAGTGTCTTCACCGACAGTGTGGTTTTACAACAATTTTCCGAGAAACCTACAGGTCCGTAACCTAACCTTACCAATCATATACAATACTAAACATCCTTTTTACAACCCTACGGACCATACCAACATTAAAGTATAACAAAACTCATTAACTAAATATTGTATTAACACATATTTTTTCTTTGATCAACGATGGCAAACTATAACTTTTACACAATAACACAATATTAGTTTAGGCGTTACCCAAGCGGCACTTACCCTCGTACAATGCCTAATTTTATATTTACCCTTAGTTTAAATAATTTAATTTAATTTTGTTTTTTTAAAAACTCGAGGGCAAGAACGTCTTGGGTTTGCATAAAAGAAAAAATATCGATGCTAAATAAAAATGCAGATCGTGCATACATTAAAGTACGAAAAAAGAAAAAAATCTAATCCTAAGTGTGTCAGCAAAAATATAAGTGCAGTTAAAATTAAATTTGCCACTTAAAAATAATTTGACATAAATTGTATTTTTTCGTAAAAAAATATTTCTGTATAAAATGTGTCACCCAAGCATAACAAGTTTTGAAATAGGACAATTCTGCTGAAAATAATAATGACTTATACGTTATAATAGACAAAAACTATTAGTTAAAAAGGTCTCATCAAAATGTGTGATTTACAAGTATGTTCGTCAAGTTTCCAGTTTTGACTTAACTCATCACGGTTTGGCGTCCTCGGACCTTTATCAAACAGTGGATCAATATATAACAACAACTATTATAGGAACTATTCTTGTTGAAAGTTAATCATAAAATAATTGACTAATGCAGGAAAGTTTAGTGCCCTTAGTAAACAGTGAAAACTTTATGATCAGCAAAATTGTCCCACAACCTTATTTTACTGTAGATAAATGTTATTTCTAGATATAACTGTCAGTATATTGTAGTCATAAATGTATATTGTAAATATTTTTTTATAGGTAAGTTAAAGGGAACAACATGATAGCTCGGCCGGGGTCAGACGTATGTACCTACTACTTAGTTTTATAATACTTATTATTTTTTATTATATTATTAAAGTCGTAAGTGCACTTTGAGTTACATACGGAACTATGTTAATAGTTGAAGGATAGCAGATTATTAACTAAACAAAAATACTTAATTATAAAATCAGATCTTGACCAAATTGTGACGAAGAGTTTAACTTTTTTGAATTACCGAAGAGAACGACTACTCTGCTGAAATAAAGACTTATTTATAAAAATATATACATAAAACTAGTGTATGAGGTACTATTGGCAAATTGGGAACTATTTCTACTGGGTTATAAATATTTATACGTTGAAGATACTGATAAATAGATTAAAGCTATAGATATGATACACCGAGGCATAGCAGCACGCCGACGACTCCTAGATGCTTGCTTATGCTTGCTTATGTCACAGCCGAGTTTTTATTAAATAAACAATATTATTAACTTATGACGAGTTTTGTTCGATGCGATAAAACATCAATAAATGCGGTCGGTGTAATCATATAACTGTGCCCTCTCTCCGGCCGAGCCATTTTACAGCATTTCTTGTAAATAACTATTGTACGTTACTGGAGATCTATAATCGAGTGAAAAGTATAACTTTTCCCCACATCACAGAGAATTAACTATTGCATTTTATTATGGTTATGGTCAACGAAAATAATGTATGTTAGGTGATACTATTCAACAACTGCTATAATCTTGTATGACATTTACAATATAATAATTAGATAAAAATATAAATGGTACTTATTGTATGGACACATTTAAGCCAGCATAGCGTAGACCGGCGTAGCGGGTCTACGCCGTAGCTGACGGGTAGGCTTTCTATATTAATTAATACAATAAAGTTAAATCATAAATGTATGGAGGTAATACTTAATATTAAAGGAGGTAATAATACTTATATCATAAAAGCATATTCTATAACCGATTTTTGTGAATTTGTTTTGTGAACATGAGTTTTAATATCAGGTGAAAGTATACGAGAAAATATCCGTAATCTAATACGACTTTATACCTATCTTATAAAAATAGGTTAGACGATTATCATACCAATTATATAAAAGCTTTTTTTGTATATGGACAGTCAGTATACCAAAGAAGGAGTTTGCAAAAAAATAATTTAAAATACTTTAAAATGACTCTAGGTGCTACCAAACGGGGATCGAATACTGAAAACAATGACTGTAAAGCTTGATTCAGAGAGCAAATAGTTGTGAAGGATATTTAGGGTTTTAATTCGATTAAACACAAAAAAAAACTGTCCTACTCGAATTGATAAACATTCGAAGTCCACTCCTACAGCGCAACTACTATTGTAGTCATTCAAACTGTATCTGTTATGGTATACTTTTCAACAAAGTTTATTAGAAAGATATAATTTCATAGAATAACATTTCATGTATCTGATTCGAAAAAATAGGTAGTAAATATCCACTTATTTACTATAATATACCATAAACGCTCACCGAAACGTCATTTTAAAGTATATAAGTTTCTTATTTATTTACCTTTTAATTTAGGCTATTGTAAATTGTACTGTAAAAAGGCATCTCGTTGTGTGCATTACACTAGTTAGTAACACAGCTGGTTTTATATTAATCTTTAGTAAGTTAGAATATACTGGCAAAGAAGCGAAAAACTTTATTGCGAATTTTGAAGAGAATTCTATAATTTATTAAAGGTTTTCTCACTTTGTCTTATTTAAATGCAGTATTTTGGTATACATTGCAAAATATATTATTTTTATTGTTTCGCTGCTAATTTAATGTTTTTTTTTTTAATTAAAAAGGCTGCGATTTAATTTTGCCGACACATACCCAAACTTAACTTCAAAAGCCTATAAGATAAGCCCTAACGACGCTCACGATCGGTCATCTCCAAAACCTTGATGTAATTACGCAGCTGATAAATGAGATCAAAAATTTAGAACTATAAAATGCCAAAACCAAAAACAATGGTGGGTAAGATTCTAAATAGTTTAACGAAGCGATCAACAATAAGCGAAACAGCAAAACGAATAGAAATAATTGCACAGCGAAAACAATAAACACAATTAACTAACTCTAAGTTTCACTATCAATAAATCAATTAGTAGAATATATAAAAATCGTTTCATTAATGATTTTATCTATTCACTAGTTAGTTAATATCACGAGGCTCTATTCCACGACGCCACGATTTAAATTTTTAATTAATCACTAAATTATATTTACAATTCAATCTACCCGCTTGCTTCTTCCTAAGCTCCAGCTATTCTGATATACTACTATCATTAATTTATCGTTATTCCCGAAAAGGTTCTATTGATCAACAGATTTATAGAATAGTCAGTAACATCGGTATAAAAATTAAAAACAAAATAATATTAATGAGGTACTACATACAAGTGAACGGAGGTAAACGCGTTCAAACCAGAGATACTGTCATTCAATACAAAACACGACTATTTTATAAAACGCAACCACTATTTAGAAGTTATAATAAACTATTTACCAAAAAAATCCCATTAGTTGATATCACAAAGTATAATATAGTTTAAAATGCAAACGAACCTTAACCAAAAACTCACTAAATTTCATAAAAATAAATGCAAAAGTAGCAATAATAAAATTAATATAGTTGCATTGAAGTTATATTAATAATGTATAATAGGGTTTGCATTATTATTCGATTGTAAAGTGTTTCAGAAACATGCCACTCTGAGTGTTCACTGATATGTCCATCTCCACATTGAAGGATATGGCACAACACTTAAGTGTCAATCTAATAATTTTTCAAATGCATTTTTAAGCTATGGATATTAAATGCAATAATTATCCGTTTTCTTTGGCTTTGTGAAATATCACGGTGTTAAATACTTTGTGTTGAGATATTAGTCGCGATATGTCGGGTTACATTATATTTATCATTCTGTTAATCCAACCAACGATCCACGCGGTGGTTTGCGAATGATCCCTGAGTAGAATAGATATGTCGAATCCCAAACGAATACGGTTCTCAAGCATTTTCCTACAATATAAGTAAATAAAATATTCTTTTACAATTTGCAGCCATCTTATGGTTATTTCTAAGATTTTTGAGAATAATAAGTAATATAATAATAAGAATCATAATCTAATAAATTTTCAATAACGAGACGTCCTCTACGTTGGTCGACATTAAATTAAGAACCACTATACACTCATAGAGAGAAATCCGAAAATTGATACAGATTAAATATAATTCTATCGATGAATACCTAAATCTACGTTCTATACAGAAAAATGATTATTTGTTTCATGATTTGAAATCATGCACACGTATACGATAGTCGAACCGCTTTTCGAAGACCCGCGTTCAGGCTATCCAGCGCATCCGCCAGTCTCTCTCCGACCCTGTCTGTATCTGGTCTTCGAGCGCTGATCTCCTCCACCTCGAGCGCTGGCAGTATGCGCTCCGCTCGACGCCCTAGCTGGCTCTGACTCGTTCGCCGCCTGCTTTACTTTGCTCACTCCACTCACAGTCCAGATATACTTCAGTACAATAATGGCATGAAGACGAACAAAGGCACCGCTACTTATTAGTTATTAGTACATTGATCATAACAATTTATCATTATTAAGCCAAACGCACATAGAATAGAATATTGTTCAATTAGACGTTAATTTTGTACTTTCGAAATCAGATTCTAAGAAGTCTTTAATTTTACTCGACACCAACATCTTTAATCTTAAATTTTGGTAAATTATTTTCTAAATAATCTGATCTTTATTAATTTAGATTTTGGCGTTCCGAAAAAAGTTTCTTTAAAAAATATTTTCTATGCATTTAAAAATTACTGTTTTTAAAATTTGTACGTTCACCTTTTGTACAGTTACCGAATCTAATTTGACACTAGACAATTATCGAAAAGTGATTTTACAAAATGTATCATTATTTTTAAATACAGTTGGCATAAATTTGGCAGTACTAGAAATATTAATACTTTAGTATTGCTTGGATTACATTGTCATTTGAACACTGTCCGACGTCCCTGGACGTCGGCGCGACGTCACACGCAGCGAAGTTCGAGTCTCGAAGCGTACACTAGACAATACTGTATGTAACCTACGCTAACGACAATATTTAACTAATTATAATACGATTAACCATAGAGATGCGGCGCGTGCGGCATCGTTTTGGCATTGTCCTTTATATTGCACATGTGGTCAGCTGATCAGGCGATGGTCTGTCATTGCAGACCGGGCGGCAGCGCCGGGTGGTCTGCACCGGCGATGTCGAACAGATGATGCGGTGTCGGCTGCAGCGCCGAGTGAAGCGCGGACGTCTTCAGCAGCCGCTTCAGCATACCGCTGGAGCCGCGGTGCTGCAGGCTCTTGTGCGTCGTGAGCGAGTTCTTGGTGCGGTATCTCCGGTGGCAGAACTCGCACACGTACAACGTGTCCGACTGCTCGTGCTTATCCTGGAAGTGCCGCTTCAGGGAGTAGTAGCATGAGAAGGTACGCCGGCAGTAGGGGCACTCCTGCGGCTCGTTGATCCCGCCGGCCGTGGGCGGAGGCATGCGCAGAACCGGCGCTGCAAACACATACACCACGTTTTACCTTATTTTGGGAGTGAAAGCTTACGGAATGGCAACATTTCAGGGTAAGCTCGGTTAGTGGCGACACGGATCAGGAAAGAGTGATGTCAGATTTCGAATGCATTATTATTTTGAAAGTTTCGTATTAGGCACAATGTATGAGGTTAATTATAATAATAAATAATACTATTATAATGCACTGTACACATCGACTAACTACACAGTAATCACGAGATTTTATAATCAAAATTTAAAGAAATCGTTTCAACCACAATGACACAGAAACACGTGATAACATAAATGATAGAAGCATGCTTCAAGCAACACAACAACATCAAAACTGCGAAAACTTCAGGGAGGGGCTTTGGCTGGGAGTAATCATAATAAACGAACAAAAAGTTAAATTAAATTCTAAAAAATAATAAAGGTAAAAATAATAAAAAAAACGAAACGTGAAAGGACCCTTAACCTATCTTAGTCTATCAGAGGGCTGGAGTCGTGTTAATGAGTTAGCGTTGGTTGGTTTTCCCTATCAGTCTAGAAGCTGGGCTAACCTTGGGCAGAGGCGGGGCGGGCGGGGCGGGGCGGGCGGACGGCTCCATGGTCGAGGTTCTCTTTGCTAGCCGAGCACTGCCGCCAACTCCGCCCGAGTAGTCACTAAAAAAACCGGATTTGATCCGTCTCCCCTGGCCTTGTTTTGTGGTAGGTGTATATGTGCGTCATCAGACTGTTCCTCGAACAGTATACCCTTTCGCATATAGTGCATCTGTACTCCTCCTGCCTCTCGGCGTGCTTGTCGGCGATGTGCCGCTTCAGCGAGGCTTTCGAGCACAGTACCTTCCCGCATAGCGAGCACGAGAATAACTTTTTACCTGGAAACAGATCGAAAAACAAACAAAACAATGGGGGGTGGGCCCCGTACGCGTCAAATCAAAATAATTGCTACCCTAACTCGGGTGTTTCAACAACACTTGAATTCACGCTTCTAGTTTTAAGAAGGTCAAATAAATAATGAAAAAACAAATCATAAAAAAAAACGAAAGTGTAAATGAAAAAGGATAAATTAGAAATGATGGCGAAGCTACGGTGGCCGGTGAGGAGGGTGTTACAGACAGACAAACGCATGCACAAGAGCGGAAACATATAATAGTAAATAATAGTGAAGCTGGGAAACAAAGAAAACAGTGCATTATAGTGTTTCCAATCTACGGTTTCGTAAAAAGCGTTGAAACAATAATAAATAAACAAAATTCTTAACGGGATTCACCAATAAAACTGTCAATATTTTTTGTATATTTGTTTTATTAAAAACGCCATTATCATCAATATTAGGATTTATGAAGTTTTGTTTAACGATTACAAATTACAATTTATGAGTAGTTATTTCAATTATTTTAATTTAAAAAGTAAAGAAGAAAAATGAACTATTATATGTATATAATATTAATAATATGATGTGGGTCATTATAATAATATGAATATTGTATGCAGCCCATTTAAACGTCATAAATAGATGAAAGTACCATAACCAATCTTAACTTTTCAAATGGAAGACACAAATTAAACTTTTTAATATTATTTTGGCACAAAGATGGAGCTACACATCCAATGGACTGCATTGTACATAACGCCAATCGTCAACAAAAACAATCTAGTTTCGTGGAAAGAACAACAATTTCAAAGAAAAAAAAATATAAAATTTCAATACAACAACCAATAAATTAATTTAGATGCTTATAAAATAAGTAAAAATGCCAACAAGAAGTATAAGAACACATTGGATAAAGTCTACGCACGAGTGCGCGTGAAAAATAAACCTTAACACGTTAGAAAGATAAAAACTTAAACAGGTCACAGAAACAGTCTTAATCTTGCTAAGAGCCTAACTAATGAAGTTTAACAGGGATGTGTTCTGCTCCATAGAACACGTTGTAGTACTCGCCCAGTTTAACCCTGGGAGCCCCAACGCAGGGCCCCCTGAGATCCCAATTTAACTTAGCACCTAAAAAATTTCAACCAAAGATCATCGAATTACAAAAATTTCGAGTTAATAATACCGAAAATCACGCTTTTGACTTTTAGCCTCCTGTACGGCTTTATTTCTTTTAAACAATAATTAATTTTAGTAAATAACGTACAATTTTTTTCTCTAAATATGCCTAATAGTGAACAATCAAACGCGGTCTTAGTCTAATCAGTCTATAGCGTTTATAAGATTTTGGCAATTTTTCCAACAGGAGACAATTTTTCTCCAAATAATTTTCTAGTGCTACCCTCGTATTGGCCAAATAGTCGACCTGCGCGCGCAGCACATCCCTGTACTCGTAAAGTAAACGTGTAGCTACAACTAATGAATCAGATAAATCTTACGCTACTTACTCTACTAACTTAATTCCCAAACCCAAATTAACAAGAAAAACTATTGCTAACATTACTACAGAAAAACAACAATCCTACGTTTCACGTTTGCAATTTTATGCAAATAAAAACTTAACATTTTCGCCATAAACGGAATGTTGCGAAACATTTTCAAAAATTTTGATTCCTCACTCGAATTTTCGTCTCCTTATTTTTTAACGTCTTTCCAATTTAGCACCAAATCACTAGTCTTCCAATTCGACAAATCATTACAATAAGCTTACGAATAACTAAACAAATAGTATAATGGCTAAGCGTTTTACGTACCTAGACAATAACAACAGAATCTTATAACAGTTAGCATTACATAGGAAGCCTCACAAATTGTTAGTAGTCACAGTTCAAAGCGGGCGCGTCCAACACGCCGTTGCTTCTCAACAAGAGCGAAAATATGTCTTTTCTAGAACACAATTATAACTAGGTATATAAGCAGGCACTAATTATATAGAGTGTATATAGTTTTACAATAAATTATGTGTTTAATTTACACGATATATCTTATTTCTATAAAGAAAAATTGTAACAATATTAATTCATTGATGTTTTTGTCATCACATGCATTAATCATTAATTATACAGGTATATTGTGATGTATTTTAAACTAGAATAGTGTAATAAGGGATGACTGTTTATTTAGGACCGATGTCACCAACGAACAAAACACTCGCTCAAAAATCTGACTTGGCTGTACGCGAAATTTTGGGAAATCACTCGACTATTAGATCAGTATCCTATTAACTTATCAAAAAAGACATTTTGAAATTTTTAAAGAGTCGTCAACGCGCCTTTGATGTCTTTCACAGAGCAGGTGGAAAAATTGCATATAGAAGCCCACTCCTGGACTACCAAAAAGTTTCATGATAAGCGAATTGTTGTTAAAAACACGAATTGGAGGATTGCTTCTATTAAACATACGGCTGAACTAATTTGGTCAGAATTTCGCATTTATATGTTACGTGATTTGTGATATCAGAGATTATTTATAAGTTTCGTACCCAAAGAGTGCCAATTGAACCCTATAACCAAGCCCACGCCATCTGTCTGTATCTTTGTAATCGTCATTCGTCAATCAAGTTGCCAGATAAAGAAACCCCAGAATACGTGTATTCTGGGAATTTAGAATCTATTATGGCAAATATAAAAAATAACAAGTTAACAAAAATACTACTATCTTAGTAATTACAAAATAATTTGTGTCAATATTGTGTAAGAAACCGTAGCGAGTCTAACTCGCACTTGACCGTCTTTATATGTTTTATTAGTTTTCGCTTGCGTCGCACGATCTAGTCTGGTTTTTCATCGATTGTTAAGTTCATTGGTGATAACAGATCTTCGTATTGGTGGGTTATTATAGCACAATTATATTTTTATGAATGCTGGTGTTTTACAGAGGATTTAAAAAAAAACAGTAATAAATTAAAATATTCAAAGGCCTGATGCTCTTCCGTTGAGTTGCTGCGCTGTGGATTTAAGTTATCACCCTTTTGGAAAAAAACTATTTTATGATAATTTATATAAGCATACTATTAAAAATTGTAATAGATTAAAATATTTTTTTGAATTGAGCTATAATAATGATTGTTTTATTTTTCCTCTCTTACACCCTCTTTCAAAGACTCCAGTTCAACATTTTCTAAGTTGAGGAATCAATTGATTTAGTTGCCAATTTTGAGTTGCCAATTATATAAAAACTATCATAAAGTGCTATCATAACGCACGCCAATGCGAGGCTAAAATTATTTTATGTAGTTTTCTACCGTTTTACTAACTGTGATTTTAGCTGGTAATTATTATATAAACTACTTTTAATATAATATATGGCAAGCAAAATATTGAATACGGAACATTATAGATCGAAATTCACACTGTTGAAATTTAGGAACATTTAACACTGAGAATTATCAAAGTTTTATTCTATTACCTAGTATGTATCTATGTATATAGTAATGTATTTTAATTACAATTGTACAACAAAATACCAACAAATGTAGGAAATATACAAAATTATTTATGTTATAATTTTTAAAAGGTACAAGATTGTTGAAAACTATTCTAATCAAGGCTCAACGAAAAAAAAACAAATAAAAACGAACACAAAGTGATAAAACTAATGATTGAAAAATATCAAAAAATCTGACTATACTAAATAAAATAAAATTAAAAATAGCCATATTCATTTTGTTAAATGGCACTTTGCGATTCACATTGCAAAAAACGTATGCATTGTTTAAAAAAATAGCTCATTAAAAATCGCCTTGTATAAAAGTCAACTGAAATATGTAAAAAATAAGATGTTAAAATATGTAGTTGCCTCGAATACAAATACAATGAAATGTACGAAAAAATGTACAACAATGTATTGTATTGAGTATAGTTAATTTGTGGTGTATTGTATTTTCCAGTTATGTGTTTGCGATAATCCGGTTTATTATGTCTATGTCTATGTGCTTTCTGCGGGTTGTGTTTGTGTGAACGAAATCCTTCTTTTGCCTCTCTGGTGCTATGTCCTCGACATTTCAGTCTTGTAAATAAACAGAAAACACCTAAAATAAAGTATTTTTGAAAGCCTCATACGCCAATTATATATGCGTAAGTATATAATTGTAATATATATTTTTTAGTAATCTCGTATAAATATCTAAGAGTGAGATCATGCAGGTAAAATTATAGAAATAAATAAATTGCCGAAAAATGAACACAACGTCGAAATCAATATGCCTCTCGTTACTTACACGAACACATTTCTTTTCATATAAATTTAAGCCTAATATATAAATTTACAGCACCAAGATTTTTCATCTTTTCTCAAAATATTAATTTTTCTCTTCGCCTTATTGTCGCACATTTAACATAGTTTAAAATTTCAGGAATAATATTTACCGCAGTATTGCACTCTTGGGCCTCTGTCGACACGGGAGAGTTGGCACAAAGGCCCTCCTTCGTATATAATTGGAATGTCAGATTCATAGCTTTCGTAAAACCTTGCGTCTCGACGTCCGTTTCGCTTTCTCCGGACATATAACTTGCAAGTTCAAAGATCATAGATGATATCGTAAAGTTTCTAGTATAAAATATCAACGAATCCCTCTCCGGAGATAAAAATATGTAAAACTAATTTAAAATAAAAAATAATCTGTCTCTAAAACGAAGGGGTTTAAACGTTAAACTGATCTTTGAACTTGTAGAAGTCAATGTTGTGGTGCGGAGCTGTGATCTTGGAATCGGGCGCGGGCGCGGTGGAGAGGTTCTGCGGCTGCGCGGGATGCGCGAGATGCTGCGCATGCGGCGGGTGCGGTGCGTGCGGCGCGTGCTGTGCGTGCGGCAGCGCGCGCTGGCGACGGTGGTAGATGCTCTTGTGGTTGTTGAGGGAGTTGAGGGTGCGGAACACCTTGTGGCAGAGCGTGCAGCGCGCCGAGTGCAGCGGCTGCAGGTGCTGCTGCTCCGTGTGCCGCTTCAGCGTGAGCCGCGTGGAGAGTAGCTTGCCGCACACCTCGCACCGGTGCCCGGCCCCCAGCGGGCCCACTGCCCAACACACATAACGACCAACATTAGCGCATTAGTCAACTCGCCGCGACCCGCGCTGCTCTCGCTCACAGCCGAGCCAGCGCGGCCCGCCTCGTATCCAACACCACTGCGACCGCTCGCATCCAACGGGTCCCATTATGAAGGAACCAATTGGCACAAATGCGCCGTTAATTTACATTACATGTAGAGGCAATTCAACGTGTTTTTTTTTCTAACGAATTTGACTAATGCGCTTCTAATAACGTTGGTAGTTATGCGTGTACCGATCGCGGATGTCCCAATTGGTTCCAGAGAGGTGAGGCCGTGCGGGCGTAGCGCCGAGCTCGGACCGGGGGTACGCGCGCACGGCGTACGTACATCGTACATGATACAGATAGATACATATAGAGTAGAATAAGGTATGCGATGCGCATGCATAACTATGCTATATACAAATGTTAGGAACATATCGCGTTACATATTTTATAAACTTAACAGTTTTCTAGGGGCAAGATTATGGCGTTTGTTTAGGTGGTTAGGATGGCAGCTCGGTTTCGTCGTATGGCAACGGTAGGGCGGGTCGGCAGGGCGCGCGCGTCAGTTCACCGGGAAGAAGGGGCCCTGGCCGGCGGAAGCGGGCGGCGGTTGCTGCTTGCGGTGGTAGATGGACTTGTGGTTCCTGAGACTGTTCAGGCTGGAGTAAACCCGCCGGCATATGTTGCACACGGGCTCGCGCGAGGGGCGCATATGAACGTTCTGAATGTGCCGTTTGAGCCGGGTGAGCGAAGACAGACTCTTGTTGCAAGGGTCGCATCTGTAATCTTCTTGGGGGGTGCGGGCGCCACCTGGTCACAACACAAGCAGTTAGCCCCATCGAAGCTTCGAACGCACTTTTAATGCACTCTCCTGGTCGTAGCCTCTCTCAAAGCACCGCCACCCCCCTTGATGAATGCCATCCGTCGCGTCGTTAGGCGAAGCGGTATTAGTACGCAACAAGTCTCTGGCTGGCCTACGTTCGATTTAATTAAGCTCAGCAATGAATGTGTGATGGGTAAGGTCGTGGTCGCCGGAGACTCGTATTTCTCTCGAACAAAAGCATTATTCCTCAATGAACCGATTCGAATACGACAATTATTTTGAAATAAACCGACACCGCGTTACCATTACTAAAATTCCATTGTCCGTTGCGATCGTCCCCAATTATTTTTACACGATATTCGTTTCTCAAGACATTATTATGATCGGATGTAATTGGATAGTGTATTTAGAAATGTATGAATCATGGGATCCGCTTCGCTTCGCAAAATCGAATGTAACCTGCGCATTCTTACCAGCTCCGAATTGAGTTATCATTGTTATTCTCGGAAGGTGAATTCGTAATTTTCTTGACATAGTTCTGTTGTTGTATTTTGTATAGTTTTTAAACATCGTTTTAACAGCCAATTGGGTATAAAAACATGTCGAATACTTATAGTGTTGTATGAATGTTTGGATGTGAACGAAAAATAAACAAGGATTGAACCAAATAAAATGCAAAAGGAAATCAAGAACTGAAACCAAACGGAGACATGGGAAGGGTTCCTAGCACACATGTTTCAAGTCACATCTAATAAAACAAGCCGGCATCTTCATCGTATAGTATACATTAAACTATGTTACAATACAATTACATGCATGCCACGTTGCGTTTTGGTTCGATGATAACAGTTACTTTACTAGAACATACGATATATAAACGTTTCCAAAAGGAGAACTTTTAAATTTTTACCTATCCGTCTCCATAGAACCATAACACAAAAAGCTAACATTAATAATACATAACACAGAGCACAATGAACACATACAAAGGTTAGGAGGATATAGTTATATATAAATATATTAAATATTATATATCTCACGTGATATTGCCTCATACATTTTGTAGATAAACCTGATATGATATATACACCTAATAATGACAGAGCAGAGAGGAAGCGGTGATGGTGGCATACGACAGACAGTGCATTAAAAATATCGTTTGTTTCAATATGTAGGTAATGCATTAAATAAACTTGTTGCTAGACAAGCTGAGACTCACCTTGCGAGGTGCCTGCTATGCCGTCCGGTGTCAGCGGGCTCTGCATGCCTGGGGGCAGAAACACACCTATAGCTCAGAGTGGAGTATGCTCTCTCACACAAACATTCAGTGATACAATCTATAATTGTTGAGTTTGATCTCTCGGGCAGACATTTTTTTTTACTGTTTAACTGCATCTTCTATCCCTATACTATGCAAAGCTTGTGTTATGGGAACTACATGACTGTTAAACTAATTGCATACTTTTTTTGTAAATACATATTATATAGAATATACCCAGACCCGAGACAAATATTTGCAGATGATACAAACATTTGTCACGCGGCAGGAATCGAACCCGCAACCTTCTGCACCTC
The DNA here is from genome assembly GCA_961405105.1 of Perizoma affinitatum. Lineage (NCBI taxonomy): Eukaryota > Metazoa > Arthropoda > Insecta > Lepidoptera > Geometridae > Perizoma > Perizoma affinitatum. Next base: position 12,483,273 of record OY560198.1, on the reverse strand, counting down.
ATTACGGTCCCATAAAATTTTATTCATACCGAAAAAGGAACTTTCATTTACAGTATTAAAAAAAAAGTTGCGTCTGTATACTGAAACGCTATTTAAGTAGCTGGAAGTTGAAACTTAAGTAGCCTGGTATAACAAAAATGTTATAATATGGTGTTATATATGTAATATAATCGTCCTTTAGTTTGGATTAAACGTTGAGTACCGTTTTAGTATTCGACAATAGTTAGTTCACTTAGTATTCAAGCCATTAAATATTATTCCGTATAATTTATCGTAGTGATGTAATTGCGTGGAAAGTTATAGACAGCTATTTTAGTTTTCAATGTCATCATTATCTTAGAAATAACAACTTTCACATAAGCAAAGTTAATATATCACAAAAGGATAGTCGTAATATCCTTCGAGATATGAAAATATCTGTCAACAAGTTTATAAATGTCAAGGTTGTGAACCGTAGGGTACGTAAATAGATCTTACCAGACAATGAGTGTTGTTGTAATGCCTCCATAGTGAAATTGTAGGAGTTAGAAGATGGTGTGAACATTTTCGTATCCGGGGGATGTATGAAGGGTGAAGGGAGTTGAGGCGGCGGCGTGCGATCTTCGGCGTCGGCCGAGCTTCCGCGTGACGGCGGTCCACCTACCTGTGGCAGAAAGAATTAGGCATTTTAGATTAATCGAACATTCAGTCTGAATATTTATTAATAACAAATCATCTGTGGGATCCTAGTTATTAATTATATTTCAGGGTGTCTGGTCAAAGCGGATGCGCCTAGTGAGCTGAATCTGATCTGAGTCAACGCATTTTGGGGACGCTTCCGTCTTATAGTAATATGGATCAATTGAGCTATCTATAGATCGTTTGCAACGGTTCATATGGCTGAACTCCATGTTCCATCATAACGTTTTACCCACCTTAATACGTAGTTATAAAATAAAACGTTTAATTTATTATTTTAAGAAACTAAGTACCTACCCGATCGTTTATACAAGATCATTCGTCATGACACTCTTTGCCTATGTCCAGCAGTGGACTTCTACAGTTGGTGCACGACCTTCTGATCGGAAGTCAGGGTACAGCCCACTATGCACCCATAAGGTCCATAGTGGGAACTTATGGGAAAGTTTAAATCTAGATATGTACAATTTTCAAGTTTCAAAAGTTGAATGATGGGCTACTAGGCCATCGCGGCTTTTTAATGTAGACTTTTAGTGAGTAAATTATTTTCTTTCTGTAAGAGGAACTTTCGCTTGCTCTAAGCTTGAACTTTCAAAAGTAATTTTCAGGTAATCCGAGTTTTTGAGTAACAAGTCTTCTAAGTTTAGATTGTGAAATAAAGAGACTACAAAAAGTACAGAATAGGCTAATTTCTACCGAATCAAATTAAAATGTTTTGACTTGGATTCAACTAGTCGGGCCAATTTAATAATATTGGCTTTAAACTAACTTTGGAATAAAGTTCTGCGATATTATTGATATATTTTGCCAATGCGCAAAATTCATTCAATAATATATTGTTTTCCAAAAAGTATATATTAATTTCAATAACTATACGCACCACATAACTATATGAGTTTGATCATGTCTAGTTCTATTATAAATGTTTGAATGTTTGTTGCTAATAATCTCCGTAACAGCTAAACCGATTTGGATGAAATTCTCAACTGAACTGAAATAAGCTAATTAATCGTGTACTACTCAGGCAAAGTCGTTGGCAAAAAATTCAGTCGTAATTCAACCTTAGACAGAAGTATTAGAGATTGTTTTGTATCATCCTAATTATCATTCACAGCCCATAGTATCTCATTGCCTTTGCCTATGTATACGACATTTATTTCGAAAATCGAAATCATGGTTATGACATTTGTTTTACAAAAAACGGGTAATTTTTCATGATTTGTGAGTTTGTTTCATGGTACATGCCACTATACCAAAATAATGTTTGGATTCGACCTTGTTTATTGCAAGGGAGCACTAAAATGGCGCATAATCGATAACAAAATACACAATGTAATGCAATCTTGTAACCCGACACTAAAAAGTTCCGCGTACTTCTAGCCAGCTAGACGTCTAATACCCGGTAACGTCAATGTCGTCCGTCAAACGGTGAATATGATTTGTATGACACACATTACCGGCTCGGAATCGATCTATTCTAAGAGCTAGTCATAAAGAAATGAATGGGCACTGAAATCGAGCTGCTGACGAATTAAGGTCAGGTTAGCAATGTCAAGGTGAACTCGTGTTTAGACTGATTGTTATTTAGTCTAGTCTAGATAAAATAATTTGGGAACACTATCCTAAGTGACAGTTACAGGAATTTATAACTGACGATGAGCCGATGCTATTCAGACAAATTTCTCTGAATTAAAGTGTTATTTTTAGGTTATGAATAGTATATTTAATAAACTGAACTATTATATATTTGTATGTCAGTTAAACAGCAAAACATGATTGATCTAAATTAAAAAGTAAGAACTAACTATGCATACTTATGTTTCGAATTAATAAAGTAATTGTTTTGTAATTGTATTTTAAGATTAAAACGATGACTAAGATTCTATTCTGTTGTTTTTGAATTAGTTGTTTTATTTCATATGTTGTTTATTTACAGAAAGAATACAAAAACGAACGTAAGTAGGTAGGTATTTAAAAAATATACGAATGAAACTGTTGAGCCATCTATAGATTGTTGCAAATAATCTTTAGATAGCTCAACTAATCCAGATCACTACCAGACGGTTCCAACTCAGCTATGCACTAATGTTTTTTTCAATTTATAATGTGCGCTTAATACGTGCTACTAATGGTGAAGGAAAACATCATGAGGCATGTTTTGCAGGCAAACTGGCATGCCCGAGAGTAAAAAAAAATTAAGGCATGTGACATCGGTTAGTATTCCAATAAACGGCGATGGCCTTGCAACCTGTCACGTGGAATGCTTACCCCCTACTTAGTATCCTTATAGTAGGACACATAACAGTAGGACCGCCAAACAGTAATGCTCGTATTGCTGGGTTCCAGTTAGAAGGATAAGGGTGCCGGTGGAATTACAGCCGCATGAGGCTTTTCACCCGTTATGTCTCAGGTCAGCAACACGCTCGTGATACATCTAGTGTTGCAAGCGTCCATAGGTTACGGTACCCGCTTACTAACAGGTGGGCCGTATGCTTGTTTGCCAAAAAAAAAACATAAACGGTGATTTTTACCAACTCACAATAGGTCTGTGCGAGTGCGGGGGCGTGTCATCTGTGCTCCGATCCATATCCGGATTCGAAGGACAGATCATGTCGATAGGCTCATTCTTGACTTCATCCATCAACCTCGGAGACGGCGAGGAGCTACTGTTAGAGATCCCGTTCCCATTATTCCCTGACTCGTGCGCCCGTGTATTGTTGATGCTGTGGTGGTTCTTAGTGGAGAAGTCAGCTGCGTGGACCTGCGGCTGTTCTGTGTTGTTGTTGTCATGGCGCGGACGTTTAATAACGTCTGGGGAGTTGTCGGCCGAGCGGCTGACGCGACGTGTGGGTATCGGCATGCGGCGGATTAGTGGCACGCTGGAAGTGGGCTGCAGGAGAGCCTCTTCGAGCTTCTCGGTGAAGCTTGGCGTGTGGCCGGTGTGTGGGGTATGGGCCGCGTGCGGCGGCGTGTGCGGCGAGGGTGCTGTCGTTGAGTTGCGCATCGTTTGTAGGAGGGGCTGGTGACAAGAAATGTTATCTGAAGAAGCTGAAGTCTCAAATTAATATTGAGATGTCCATCACAGGGACTACGGTCACACGGAGTGTGTTTTTAAAATGGAAAATGCGTTCGGAATTTGTGTAGCTGATTTTTGATGAGACAATTCGACAGTGGTCTGCGGTTTTGGTACCACTTACTCAAGTACAGAAACCGCATGGTACTCGTATATCCATGATACAGAGGATCCTTATAAATTTAGGACTAATCGTTGGATTATTTATCTATTCATTTTAGATGAGGACAACTGATAAAAGATAAAGATGCAAAAAACTAATTCTGACTTCAGAATCAGTCGATAATAAATATTATCGTTTGAAATAATAATCTAAACAAAATTAATAAGCTACCGATAAGAGGCTTATACTGTTACATAAAACCTACATTTAATCGTATCTATTCGGTTAACAGGAAGTGAACTTTGTAATACAATTAACGCCGGCAATGGATTTCCATACAACATTGCCGGTGCGTATTTTGCTCCAATTTTAAAACTGATGCTGCACAGCATTGCGTGTGCGTAAATAAGATACTCCGCGTTTTATTTTTTTTGCGAAAGTAAAGAGAGAAATAAAGAGACTACAAAAAGTACAGAATAGGCTAATTTCTACCGAATCAAATTAAAATGTTTTGACTTGGATTCAACTAGTCGGGCCAATTTAATAATATTGGCTTTAAACTAACTTTGGAATAAAGTTCTGCGATATTATTGATATATTTTGCCAATGCGCAAAATTCATTCAATAATATATTGTTTTCCAAAAAGTATATATTAATTTCAATAACTATACGCACCACATAACTATATGAGTTTGATCATGTCTAGTTCTATTATAAATGTTTGAATGTTTGTTGCTAATAATCTCCGTAACAGCTAAACCGATTTGGATGAAATTCTCAACTGAACTGAAATAAGCTAATTAATCGTGTACTACTCAGGCAAAGTCGTTGGCAAAAAATTCAGTCGTAATTCAACCTTAGACAGAAGTATTAGAGATTGTTTTGTATCATCCTAATTATCATTCACAGCCCATAGTATCTCATTGCCTTTGCCTATGTATACGACATTTATTTCGAAAATCGAAATCATGGTTATGACATTTGTTTTACAAAAAACGGGTAATTTTTCATGATTTGTGAGTTTGTTTCATGGTACATGCCACTATACCAAAATTTTTAAAATGGAAAATGCGTTCGGAATTTGTGTAGCTGATTTTTGATGAGACAATTCGACAGTGGTCTGCGGTTTTGGTACCACTTACTCAAGTACAGAAACCGCATGGTACTCGTATATCCATGATACAGAGGATCCTTATAAATTTAGGACTAATCGTTGGATTATTTATCTATTCATTTTAGATGAGGACAACTGATAAAAGATAAAGATGCAAAAAACTAATTCTGACTTCAGAATCAGTCGATAATAAATATTATCGTTTGAAATAATAATCTAAACAAAATTAATAAGCTACCGATAAGAGGCTTATACTGTTACATAAAACCTACATTTAATCGTATCTATTCGGTTAACAGGAAGTGAACTTTGTAATACAATTAACGCCGGCAATGGATTTCCATACAACATTGCCGGTGCGTATTTTGCTCCAATTTTAAAACTGATGCTGCACAGCATTGCGTGTGCGTAAATAAGATACTCCGCGTTTTATTTTTTTTGCGAAAGTAATTACAATATTTCGGCACATGTTTGAGAAAAATGGATCTTTTAGGTATACCTCCTTCTACGCATAATTATTTTGGAGATAATGTATCTTAACTCATATCAAATAAAGAAATAAACAGCCAACAGGCACATGCATGAGGATACCCTGTGTTCTTGGTATCAGGAATTACAAGTATCAGGAACAATTATCTGCAAAGCTGACAAACATTTGTCCCGCAGCGGGAATCGAACCAGCAACTCTTGCGACCTCTTGACCCCCACTAAGCATGTGTCCATTTAAAAAAGCGGCAGCTCCACCAAGATATTCTAGAAGTAATATGTATATATGTAAAATTTGGTTTATTTACATTGAATACCCCTTGCGCGTCGGTATTGTTGTGGTTGTGGGTGAGTCCGGAGACACGGAGCACCTCCGCCGTCTTCAGGAACGAGGAGAGACTGCGCTGGTGTACGTTAACCTCGCCGTGGTATATGAACTCCACGAGCGCTTGCAGGTCCGTGAAGGCCACATCCTGCAGCACAATCACTGGGTGCTTGCATGGCGTTGACTGGGGACAAGACAAAATATTGAATAAGATAATTTTTAACAAAAAAAAAACGGCTTCAATTACCTGGAAGTTGATATAAAGTCCAATATGTAGTTTCATCTTCCATCTTTAACCCTTGATGGGTGGATATATTTAATTTATATATATTTTTAAGACCACCCTACCCATTAAAAAAATATTGATTATAATCGGTTCAGAATTGGCGAAGATTTGCGTAACACACCAAAAACGTACAGACGAATTGAGAACCTCCATTTTATTTAAGTCTGTTGAATAATGGTGACAAATGAAGAAACTCCCTTCATAAATAGGTATAAAAAAACACACTTAATCCAATCACATATGCTCAAAACATCGTAAGGTTTCCTCAAGACCTACAACCAAAATATAGATTAGTCCGGCGATGTGCTTACAACTTGACACGCGAAATGTCAACTTGCAAAAACGCGGAAATGTTTTGACGGGGCTCTGACTACCCCGTACTTAGTATCATCAAAGATCTACGCGCTGAATATGAAGTACATATCTGCGAATATCCGACAAGAGGAATATAGTAGTGAGCGTGTTTTAATCACGCTTTGCCTCGTAACTGGAATATAGCACACTGCGTCCCGCAATCAATTAGATAGATTGCAAAATATAAACAAAAACTCAATCACTAGTCGAATCGAAATAAAATATTCATAGATCATTCGTTAAAACTAGTGATACAGCCATTTTAATGACATCTGTATTTATTGACGGGGCTGCCTATCTATTTTTAATTTTATAAAAATTGGCGCTATCCATGGCTTAATTTTATAACTCTCGTATTCATAATCACTCGCTAACTTTAGCGGCATTCTAAAAGTTGTCAGCTTTGTCCTTTGCTTAGTGTTAGAAAACAAGGGTTAACGTTAGAGTTAGCGAGCGATTATCAATAAGAGGTTAAATGTCAAAGTTTAGAAGTTAGTAGCTAATGTTCGTAACGGGTAGGCCGATTTTGATGAAATTTCGTCTACTACCACTTTTAGTCACTGGTATCGTCCATCTGAAGATTCTTTAAGCCTAAGCCGTAAAACGACTACTAGTAAGCCGATATAAATAGAAATGAAATGTTGTTCATTGCACATCACTTGAAAACAACTGAAACTTGACTGAAAAATAGTCTAAATTAAGTTTTTATCAAAATAAAACTTTAACAAAATTGCCCGGAATGTTTAAAAAAAGTTAAGCACAACTTTCTTTACATATTCCGGGCCAATTTGTGTGGGAGAAATGCACTTCTCCCACACAAACTATCAAGGACAGTACTACGTCTGTCGGATCAGCTAGTTTATACTAAATTTTAAAACCACCCTACTCGTGTAGTCACGTCATGAGAACAGACTAACGAAGCGATGCGATGCACACACGTCCAGTTCCCAGCGTGAGTTTTGCAGCTATAGGATGGTCCGTCTGAAGACACCTTTATTTTAATTTGATTAACATGTTTTTGAATTTGGTTATACCTCGCTTGATGGTACGCGCATTTGCAATCCATACTAAACACGCTCACCCAGTAGATGCTTATAAACTCTTCTAGAAAATAACTCAGACAGGACTTACTTTCAATAGCTCCCTGAAGTAGGGGCTGCAAGCCGAAAGCACCACTCGATGGGCTTTCAAGCTTCTCCCGTCACACGCGAGGGTCACGTCAACGAAGTCCTCGTCGTCCCGAAGGTTCTCGAAGGCGCTCGTGATGCTGGACTGGTAGTTGTTCCACCGGAGGCAGAAATGCTGTGTGTCGACCATCTTGAAGCTTTTAGATGCGGTTCGGAGTCATGTGTGGTTATCTGTGAAAGGGTTCGATATTATAATACCAGTTTTAATAAAGGCGTAGTCGGCGGTACCCTGACTTCCGATCGTAGGTCGTGGGTTCAGATCCGGTCGGGTACCTATGGATTTTTTCATTGGAAAAAACCTATGTATTTTTTCATTGGAAAAATGTAAAATCCGATTAAAGACCTACTGTGTTTATTTTATCAACCTAAATTATGTAGGTACGACGAACACATGCTCAAAACGATGAAGGCAAACATTGTTAGGGGAAAGGCATGCCCTAGAACCGATGATTGGAAGGCATGCGTTAGTGTTCCAATAAGCGGCGATGCGCTTGCAATTTGTCACGTTGAATGCGAACTACTTGCAAAACACGAGTATGTTTCAAATTTAATATTTGGACGTGCTTTTGACTACCCCTATTGGTAACTCGAAAATCGGAGAACAAGTTTAGCTATCTCTGCAAAGACCAAAAACGATTCTAAAAGATGTTCAATCTATGTGATCTGTTTAGACCCGTGATACAATGAGCCCGTATATATGCGTGCCGTAACCCCTTTAAAGCAACTTGTTTGTCTGTCTGTTCAAGATCAGCAGTGTGAGTATTGCTTCTTGAAATATCTTATCTACATAGTTACGATGAAGGCTACGTTGACCATAATTATTTGGGTTTTTACCCAAATAGAAATATCGTAACTTTTAATATACAGAGAGTTGATTTCCTACCTATTGTTTAGGTATTGTTAGGAAAAGAAATAAATAAAATAAATAGATCAATATGTTATCATTGTCAAGTTGTGTATTTTGGATATTTATTAACATTTAAGAGTTTCCTGAGTCGAAAATAGTTAAAAAAAAGCATATTTTTTACTTAAAAAAGTTTAGTTTGCATAAAATTTACTTTCCAAATAATTGCAATTAACTTGTTTTAAAAACCAGCGCGTGATTCCCCATAGAAATATAACTGTAACCCCATAAATATAACCGTATATATTTTAGCCTCATATTCCTTATTAAATTCTCACCCTGTAAACAAAAATATTGCTTAGTAAAATTAAAAAATTCGGTACGAACTATTATTTGCCAAGAATTTATTAACAATTCTAATTTTAAACATAACTTAAAAAACATTCTCGTTTAGCTAAAAATCCAATGAGAATTTTAAGCAATGTATCGCTTGTCAATAGGGCGACAATATAAAAATAGTGTTCACTAGCTTCTGCCCACGGCTTTGCCCGCGTGGTACCCGGATTAAAAGTAGCCTATGTGTTATTCTGATGTATAAACTATATTACTGTAGAATTTCATTAATATGCGTTCAGTAGTTTTAGCGTGAAAAAGTAACAAACATCCATCCTTACAAACATTCACGTTTATAATAGTAGTAGGATAGGATAAGTAGAACAAGTACCGTCAATATTTTGATCTACTTATAACACTCGATTAATAAATCAAAACTTGTTATGTTGACAGCAAAATAATATTGCCAGGACAATGATTAAGGCCACCGCCACCTTCATTGCCACTGCCACCGCACAGATTAAACGTTTCAGTTCGCCCGGTCTTCATAGTGATGTGCTATTGCAAAAACAATGAGAAGATTACGAAAATAGGTCGTGATAAAAAAGTTTCTTGCATAACTCAATGAGTTATTGTATGTCTGGCCTATTTTATAAAGAAATTATACTAAACGACTCATACTGAGTTATGAGCTCTACTCCATTATAAAACTTGTTGTCTGACCCTTTGACCCTATGATTATCTAGAAATTATTGTATTCAAGAATACTCTGACGCACATCTGCATTGAGCTTAAGAAAATACTTAGGCATGTCTTACGGACATTTTTTTCATATCAATCTGTCACATTACTCAGTCGCTTTTACCTAAAACTATCTGTGCATACAACCTACTATCTGTGCATTATTGCGTTTGAACTAATCAAATAAAATAAAATTATGAGTTAAATATAGGTATGCTTTGTACATTGTACTTGATCGAAATAATAGTTTTGCATTTAAGATAGTCAGTTAAATAATTGAAATGTTGTCCAAGTGACACGTTGAGAGAAGACGAGAGACGTTCTAGCTTAGAGTAAAATAACTACCTTTCCTTGTGAATATTTAATATGTACGAACATATCGTATGTATATGTAATTTGTTATATTATTAGAATTTATCCATTTGTGTACACATACCCATCATTATTCTTCAGCTGTATCTATCCTCAAAAGTTTTCTGGAAGAACTTCAAATGTCCTGCATGTACTTTATATGTCTGTATTTACTGTGTATACAATAAAGAGACTCTAGAAATGGCTCTGCCATAAATTTATTGTATTTTTTTAATAACAGGGTTTTATTTATTGAATACTTTCGCACAAGGAAACACACATACCGTCGAAAACATAAACGCTAAACAGCGTCTTATCACGATTGAAGACTAGCCTCTGCTCATGGCTTGTCTCGCGTGGTACCCAGATAAAAAGTAGCCTATGTTACGAACCTAGTTTCTACCTGTTTAATACCTGTTCCTGCCTGCTTTTCATGAAGACTCAAGACAACGGTTTTGTTTACCGCCGAGAAGACAAAAAATATTTTTTCGCTTTGTTTTGGTTGACAAAATAGGCGACAGCAATAGTTTTTGTCTTCCCTTTCGTAGACAAAACCTTGTCTTGGGTGCTCATGCTATGCGGGCTGGTAAATAACAACAAATATTCTAACATAATAATGATCGAAATTCTCGAGAATATTCTAGGATAAGAAAATGAAAGCTTTGAACACTGCTATCCAACTTTTTTATTAAGAGACCATCGATAGACCTCCATTTGACTATAATCTCACCTGATGGTAGTATTTTTCCAACTCTACGAAAATCAGTCATATATTTGTAATCTAGTATCGGTTAGTATCCCAATGAGTCACTATGGGCTTCGAACCTGTATACCTGTTGAATACTAACTGCAAACGCTGGAATGTGTCCTAATATTTAGACGTGCCTCATTCTACCTTGGTAACCTCTACTTGATAACCTCAAAAATCTACCATCCTACTACTATTATAAACGTGAAAGTTTGTGAGGATGGATGTTTGTTACTCTTTCACGCAAAAACTACTGAACGGATTTTGATGAAACTTTACAGTAATAAGCTATGTTACATCAGAATAATACATAGGCTACTTTTTATCCGGGTACCACGCGGGCGAAGCCGTGCGCAGAAGCTAGTTTGTTATAATGTTTTTGGGTAGTTTTATGAGCCAATTTGCTTATTGCATTGATGAGATTTAAATAAATAAATAAATAATGTCATTTTTCACACAGCATCATCTAGCCCAAACTAAGCAGAGCTTGTGTTATGGGAACTAAATGACTGATATACTACTTACATACTTTTTTTGTAAATACATACATATTATACATAGAAAACACCCAGATCCCGAGACAAATATTTGCATATGTAAACATTTGTCCCGAGGCCTTCGCCCACTGCGCCACAGAGGTCGTAATTTGACACCTTGTTTTATAAAGTTTTATAAAATGACAGCATACAAGCACGGCTTTCATCTACAAAGACAGTTCATTTTTCACCATAGTTCTAACTAGCACATATCTTACATTCACACCTACAACTTAACAACACCCATTGCTATGCCAATATGAATCTTATACCTTTGGAACAGCATCTTGTGGACGGCATACAAAGTCCGGTTGTTTTTTGAAAACAAAGTTAGACAATAAGGGAGAAATGGTAACAATGATAGGTAATCAGATTACCTATTTGTTTACGAACGCACAATTCAGTGTGTCACTAGACATACCTATAACTAGATCCTTGTATTTTTATATCATATCATATTAAAGAAGGATTACACCTTAAAAGCCTATATTGACGATAAAACTGTATGGAAACTGCTCTCTCGATTGTATACTTGTCAAATCGCATATCTGTAGGTCTGTAGTAACATATATTTTAATATTATTATTAAGCTATCGTTTGGGGTTTTAAGATTGGAACCACAATATATCTGAATTAAGGATTATAAAAGAAAAAGTAAATCTAGTTGACTCGATCTAACTATAATATCACAATGCAGCCTGGCAGTAATATTATTAAATTTAGATTTAATTGAGATCATTAAGAAATTGTGAACTTTTTGCTTTAATATGTTTTGTGCATAATAGATTAAAGGTAATTTACACAAATTATAAAGTACACCCCCGGCCACTTCACAATGACATTGAAACCTTTTCATCAAAAGGTTGTCTGGAAGAGATCGCTTTTGATCGATAAGACCACCCAATGTACCTTTAATATTAATGTGTCATCGTTTATTTTGTTTATATCGAAATGTGTACAATCTTGTGAATTATCACAAGAATTTCGACCACGTTGCTAACGATCTCGTGGCTTAGCTGGTATTGCCCCCTCGTACCAAACGGAACGGTTACAGGTTCGAGTTGCTGTGGTTGAAGTTTTGGGATATTATAAAATCTTCAGCCAATATTTTATTTTACTAAAAATGATAAAGCCGCCTGAAAACTTACAAAAAGCCTTCAAAAGGACTTCAAGACAATAGTAAAACGAGATTTACTTACAAAAACCAGTTTGGAAGTTTTAATTTTGAGTTATTTCAGCGGTTTCCTTAAGTACCCGAGTATTTCACGAAAACTCCACAAAGAATTATTATGATTTCTTATTGTTCAAGTTTTTAGTTTGGAGGAATATTTTTTTGTTTTCTGTAACGTGTTTTGTTTGAATATTTGAAAGGCCCTATTGTTTCAAATTACTATAGAAAACGTGAAAGCCTTCATATATAGCGAATAATTCATAATTTTTCTGGTTATTTATGCACTGTTTCATAACTGTCTTCCACATATCACACAGGTTATCTGGAAGAAAATGCATTAAGCTTGCCTATTTTATTGCATCTGCTTGCCTTTGTTTCACCTTTATAATGAAAACTTCTAAGGAATGAAACACACTATAAAAAATCATTATATGACATCGTGTTATTTTACAGAAAGATTTCTTCAATTATTCTTGCTTATTCTGGTACTTACCCTATACCTACTTTATACAAGGTATAGGTGATAGTTATAATAGGTATAGGAGAAGACTGTTTTCTTACCTATTATTACCTGTAGTAATAGGACTAGAGATAGGAAACAGGGTTCCAGTCACCAACCGCAGGCAACCCAAAAGGCTGGCGGCATTATCTCGTTGAATAGCAACGCTTATTTTCTGATCCTTTGGCTATTGGTAGGTATAGTCTTTCAGCCACTTCCTACCTAAATATTATTATCGTTCATTCACGTTATATTCCTCGTGCAGTGAACCAATATCATAATGCAGGACAACTAATCAGTAATCATAATTTCTAAGCCATAATATCAGATAATACCAAATTTATATTTTTATCTTATAATCGCGAGAAACGACTATAATGCATAGCTAGATAAAAACATGTTTTGAATTACCTAGGTACTTTTTCTACATTCGAACATTTCAGGACTGTTAGTGTTGGAACACGTGGAATACTAGTTACTTGCAAAACGCGGGCATGTGTCAAATATAATGTTTGGTCGTGCCTCTGACTACCCCTTACAAGCATGTTGCGAGCCTGTTGGTAAGAGGTATCACTCGCGCTTTCAATCCTGAGACATAACGAGGGAAAAGTCTCATCTGCTTTGTTCATTTAGTATCTCACTTTTTGTTGATCGATTTTTCTATGATTTTCTAGAGATTATTTTTAATCTTACGTTCTAAACGTTAAATTTATCATAGCTGTTGTCCATTATGTCCCCAAAAAAATTAAACAAACTATGTCTGTACTAGCCACGGCCCTCCCATTTATATAGCTATATACTATTTCAATGAAAATAGATAACATAAAAAGATCACACTTTAGGCGTTAAAATCACCATATTTTGTATGGCGACAAAGATAAATAGCTTAAACCAAAGGGTACAAAACGGCCATCTTTATAAAGGTCTTTTATAGTAAGATATCTAAGGATTAAGATAAGTTTACACTTGACAATTTCGTAACGGATTTTGCAGAGTTAGAACACACTATGGCCTCTTCCACCATTGATATGAAATGTTACATGAATTCATAGTTGTTTTTGTCATGAAATGCCAAAACAAAAGTCTTACATAAACACTGCGTTGGTTTTCACAAACTCAAATTTCGAAATTTCGTTTATTTTGTTTATATTGTTTTTTATTTATGGTATTCAATAAAAGTATATTCATTCATTCAAATCAAAAAAGTTTTGTTTTTGTTTTCTATGGAACAACAAAACGTGTTCAAGAAGTAAGAGGCGGCGATTTAAATAAAAAGATAATTTCGATTTTGAGAATGTGACTTAGCTTCACAGGGTCAACATTTGATCGCCAGAGTAGAAGAAAAACAAATATCTGTCTCTGGTCTGGGTGTTTTCTATGTATAATTTGGTATTTACAAAAAAAAAGTATCTTAGTAGTATATCAATCATGTAGTTCCCATAATACAAGCTCTGCTTAGTTTGGGGCTAGATGATGCTGTGCGAAAAATGTCCAGCATTATTTTTATTTTATTCATTCATAACTACAAGTCGCATTTCAATTATGTATAATATTGAAACTGTCCTACCTTAGACCAACGGTTAAAGTTGTCCTTTTCAATTACGAAGGAACAAAGATGTAACGTGTTGTGTTTAAAGTCATTATGTTTGCATGAAGGGGTTACGACACCCCAATCTGTCTTACAATATAGCTAGATATAATATATATAGCCTCACATAGCTTTTTATAATTTACGTTATGTAAGAAGGAACATAAGTAAGGGATTGGTTAAATAGAGGCGGTAGCGGCAGCGGCAGCGGTGGCGTTCGATAAATTCACGCGAACTTTGACCGCCATTTGACAATCAATCAGTTCGAAACAAAACAAAGTGGTTATATTAGGGTGAGTAGTCGGCTGAGACGCAAGAAAGAACCATGGTGTTGTGGTACCCATGGACTCATTGTTCCTGATATCTACGGTAAAGGTAATCCCAGTGTGGGTTCAGTCTGTGTATGTGACCTTTCGGTGGTTATTTTTTTTTATAATTAGTTTAAATTCAATACAATATTATGTGTAAATTCTTTAATGACCATGTAGGTAGATAAAACTTATTTAATTTTAGACTTTTTGATAAATTATAATTTATACTAAAGCAGTTTAAAAAAAATGTTACTAACAAAATGACCCAATGATTGATTGATAGGCCAAATATATATTTTTTAATAAAAAAACACATTTTTACATAAAGCTACATATATACACGTACATACAAAGAAATAACTAGATATCTAAAGATCGTTGCAAAATATCTTGGATTTTACCAACCTACGACGGTTTACGACCTATAGACGGTTTAAGATAAATAATAAAATAATTGCGAAATGTTTGTTAAATAAATTGTATTCTGTTAGACAGAACAGGAACACGGCTAGTTGGCACTCCGTTATCAGGTTTTTTTGTAAATTTAGCGTTTTATCAAGACCTAGGCCACGTATCTTATCGGAGTTAGGTTTCAGTGCTTAGTGTGTTACTAGTTTTTGGCAGGTATTTATCGATTTTTTAGATAATATATGAACACTAAGGATTACTACTACAAGTGTGCATGATTTTAGTAGTTAGGGAAAAAACATTTTTTTTGGCAGAACAATATTGTAGGACACTTCTTACTTATTTTATTAGAATTTTATAGATAAATCTATTTATTAAAAAAAAATATATATTTTTATTTATTAAATTGGACAACCTATACAAAAAATAACGCGGCTGTAGTCCCCAAAATAAAAAAAAAAATACAAAATATATTAATTTATCATTAAGTAGATGACAACTTTTATATTCCGTTGTTAATTACAACGGAATTCATTACAGTCTGGTCTCGTGGCTTAGTTGGTATAGCCACCGCGTACCAAGCGGGAGTCGCGGTTTCAAGTCCCGCCGATGTTGAAGTTTTTGGATATTATAAAAACTATTTTGTTCTTTTATACGAGTATATACAGATATTATTTCAAATTGTGCTACATCCGTTATCATACCACAATACCTACACAGTTAGGCAAACAGTGCAAAGATTATGCAAAGCATAGTGTTTATCTATAAAAACTCTAAAATTTAGACTTTTATCTAGTTTAGGTTCAAGCTATCCGCCATCTTGTGACCCCTTTATCATGCAATGCGCTAATAAAAATGATAGGTATGAAAAAATATAAAGAGTTTATTGTCAGGTCACGTGGTGCTGCATGCTCATTGCTAGGTATTTCATTATTGTAGACATTACTTAGTATGTTGTGTAATAATTTATTATCATTTGACTGGCAGCCATTTTCGATAGATAGATAGAAGATGGAAAATACTTTATTGCATATAAAATAATATTTCAGCTTAAATAATTACAAACTTTGACATTGTTGTACAATGGGCGGTCTTATTGCTTTTTATAATATTATTACGACTATACCACGTACTTTACTATTCTCCTTCTGACGTTTCGTTGACCGTTTAGAGGTCCTTCCACATGAGTACCGTCGGTCGGACGGTGCTCATGAGGAAGGACCGTCAGCAGGAGAATAGTAAAGTACGTGGTATAGTCGTAATAATATTCTAAAATGATAAAAAACCACGATAATTTTAATTCCATGGTATTATTGCTAATTAGCGATCGTTTGATTTTGTTATGTCTATATTTGTAATGTCCTGTTCTTTATGACGTATCTGTCTGTTTTATTTTATATCGTGGCACTAAACAAATTGTATATTTTCATTTTAACATTATCATATTATTAGCATTGACTGACTGAACCCAACCAGACTAAAAAATCAAGTTTGTTGCCTGATTCTTCTAGGCTTGATCACGTGCATGTTATCGTAAATTCACTTTAACATTTTAAATTCACTTAGGTTTTATGCTGACGTTTCTATACGATCCTTGGGATTGTATTGAATGAAAACCTATTTTGACTTAAAATAACATAAAGGTTACTTTTTATCTGGTTAAAACGCGGGCGAAGCCGTGGGTAGAGCCTAGGCTGGCTTGGTTTTATAATATTAGTTAATGTTGTTGGTTTCTTAAATGTTTATTTAAAAAAAAAGTGTTGTCTATATTTTTCGACGTAGTCATCCCAGTTGACACTAATTTTATTCTGGGGATTTAAGTTGTATGTTGATACATGATACTTAAACGATCAGACGCAGATACTTAAAAAAAATTGTAACATTTTTTTTACGACCTCTGTGACAAATTTATTTAAACATTTGCGTATAACCTATTAACCTTGGTGATATGTTACTTTACAGGTCACTTGTTGGGGTAGAACTCTTTATGTAAATAAAAAATGTACCTATTCTGTAGATACATATGTTTCTGGTACGTTACCTCATAATTAAATGTTTAATTTTTAGTTATATCATATTATACCTAATATTTCTGACATTTTTGTTATAATTATTTTTTAATGCGAATTTTTACGTTTCTCTGAAGTACTCATAAGTTAATTTGTTTTATTTAATATTAATGTTTTATGTTATGTTGTGAATAATTAGTGTTTTCAAAAATGTTATATGTATATTTATTATTGAAATAAATAAATAATTATAATTTTACACAGACAATCCCAAAACTCACCAGCAGCATATTATATTTGCAGATAGATGGCATATAGTCGATAGGGTATGTCTAACGTATTGTGAATATAATAGGTGCTATTATTATTATTTATTGTTGTTTATGTTGATATATAGTGTATATATATATTTTTTTTGGGTGTAATATGTGAAATCCTACATAGAAGATGTAGAGACTGAGGTTTAATGAATCTGTTATGATACATGTTTAATTAACAAATAACTTTAGCTTAAATTGTTACTAGGCGGATTTTGATGTAAGTTAAAAAGTAAATAAATATTTTTTTTATGATAAAAAAGAACTTTTAATTGATTAACATAACCTATCTAATTTGTTACTCCTTCCTTGCAAGACGCTTATTAGTACCAATATACAATGACAACTCGTTTTTCAATGAAAAGATGTCAAAACTTTGACGTTTCAAGGAAAAACGAGACGTCGTTCCAGTACGATTGTAAAGGTAATTGGAACTTACCTTAATTTATTAAGTTGTCCTCGTAACTTGTCCTTTGGTTACACCTGCAACAGAAAAAAAACATGATACATTTTTAACATAAAGATTTTTTAAAGTCTTTGGAGTTTTAACTTAACGAATATCCCGTTTTAGTTAAAAATATGTTTGAATTAATGTCAACTTTTATAACAAAAATAACAAGCGGACATGTTTGATACATGTCTTAATCACGTTTATTACGTTTTTTAAAGACCAGTATACAACTTTTAATTATATTTACTTATAATATTTTTTTTATTCTTTATAGCAAAAGCACTCTTGTAACACAAAAGGTGAGCTTATTGCTTATAGCAATGTCTACATGCCAACCTCAAAGCAGTAGGATTCTATAATATACACAAATAACCGCTTATAAAAGACAATGATATGATATGTACAACGGGGAGCATAACTCTTTAAAGAGTTTTCTTCCAGCAAACCTTAGAGAGAATGGATTATAGAGGTTGGAAGTATATTTGTTCATAATTACTTTTAATAATTTAAAGATATATGAATTAGGACGATAAATCTATATTGAGGATAGGTTTCTGGTTTCTGCCTAGTGGGATGTACCCCGACTTTCGACCCGAAGATTCGAATGCGTTCTCGCACCAATGAATTTATTATTTTATGTGCTCAAAACGGTGAAGGAAAACATTGTAAGGCATAACTAGCACTGGCATTCTGTAACGTGGAATGCTAACTACTATGCGAAACGCGGATATGTACCTACCTAATATAGTCCAGACGTTTCCTAGACGTGTCTCTGACTACCCCCAACTTGGTATCTCCACAGATCTGCGTACAGGGTATGGATCTAATGATCTCCATCATACAGTCATGAGCGTGTTCGTTTGTGGATAGGTTCTAATATCTCATCAGCATACATTTTAAAATACATTTTTTTTCTCATACTTATCACGGGTAAGACTTTTAGATATATTTATACGTTTCGTGACTCATTCTAAACCGGATATTGAAGCTCGCGCAAGCGTGGATCCGTGAACGCCTCTAAAATAGCATAAAATCAAAGCCTCCTAAACATCTAAACATCACATATCCAAGCACATTATTTCCGTGAATCAGCACATAGGTACAGTCGACCAATCACGCCAAAGGTCAAAGTTGGTCCGACCAATCGCGTGAACGCGTCAGGAATTCCAAATGTGTAGGCTCCGTGCGAAAGTGAAAGTTTACCAATGACAAGTGCCGTGCGTCGGTGTGCGTGTGTGGATGAATGAAAGCCTTTAAGGCTTTGTAACGGGTATGTTTACTAGAAATAATACTCAGAACTTTTGATAGAAGAAGTCACTGGCTCCTGAAATACAACTTTTACTAGTTCAGGAGCCCATGGATTCAAATATAATATTTTTACTTTACTTTTTTTACTTACACGGGTTTGACGTAAAAACAGTTCGGCGGAAATGTGACGAAATGTAGTTTGACGACTGACGATAGCTTTCAACCCTCGCTTTATCAGCTTATCAGCATCACTGCAGCATTCACTTTGCGATCTGGGGGGCTACTCTTGACACTAAATACAATCTCAATTCAATTCTAATCCAATCCAGAATCGATTTTTTTCTTAATTTCCAGGCTGTGACAATTCTATCGCTAACCCTACTTAAATCTCGAAAATCAACGTTATGAGTACACCTATGAAGAAATAGCATAGTCGATTTAATTTAGTTCCATGAAATTCCATCAAATACTAATTCTAATCGTGCGTTAGTATTGCATTCATGAGTACAAAATTGCATCGATTCGATCCTAGTCCAAAATTGCGATTACAATCGAGTGTCAAGGTCCCGTACATTCATGAAAGCAATTCGGAGGGAATATGGCGGAATGTAGTTTCGTGAAGTCAGCTTAAGGATATACTGATTGGCTCCTGTCAACTCTGGTTTTATAAGCAACACTGCAGCATTCTTCACCTTTGACAAAGTCAAAGTCAAAACTCATTTATTCATTTAAAATCACAAGGATCACTTTGAAACGCCGGTTTTATCTATAGCCTGTTCCTCCGCGACCAAGCCAAGAAAAAAAGGCATGAAAGCAAGGCTGGTTATTCTTTTTAATGATCGTTTTACAAAACAATAGGTATCTAATTTTTTTTATCAAGTTGGTGCATTTTAAATAACAATAGTTTATGTCATCTAAATAATAAAATATTTTATAGTATGTCTTTTTAAAAATTTAATATTGTTTAAATACGTTTTTATATTTCTGTATATCTCTTGGTCAATTTTTGTATATCACAAAGGTGAACTTGATGCTTTTTCCTTTTCTTCCAGCTAACCTTTGTATTATAAAGAGTGGTGCGGTACTATGATTGAACGAGATTCCAAAAAAAAAAAACATTAAATTTAAAATAACTAGCTCCAAAATATAGAAGTAAAATACATACGTACTAACATCTAGGCGTCGTTTTTCTTTAAAAAACGCTCAAAATTAAACGAAGCGTCATCATTTCACGCCACTAGTCCTAGGCTTGAGGTCCTCAATGTTTAGTGCAGAAGAACCCCTTAATAACTTGAATGACATCATTTCTTGTCATAATTAGTAATAATTACTAGGTACCTACTATTATAAAAGATAAAAGTTCTACTGCTTCCTTGTGTCATTTTATAAAGGGTTTTTAACCTCGCGGTCGTTTACTTTACAGTATAATCAGCTTACTTCATAGTTAGTTGATATAATCGTGTTCTATAATAGTAAACATTTATCTGAACGGCACAACACACGGCTTGGCACCGTGGTCCTAGACTGTTCGTCTTATTCTCATATTAATATTAATTATTGATGTAATTTATAGGTAATTTTGATGTTTGGATGTAAAGATAATATTAAATATTTAACTGACACATACATACACAGAAAACATAAAAGGTTAGTTGTAGATATGTAAATGCTTAAGATGGTTTTTGCTAATCTACGCAACGGCTTAGCCAATTTGAATGGAATTTAGAACAGGTATGATTGACCATAGCCTACATTTATAATTGCCATATTTTACAAGCTGTGTTTAAATGCAAGTTTGGATTTCTATTTGATGTTAAAAGCCTTACATTATTAATTTAATCTGTGTTGTAATTGGGATTCATTCAATTAAAATTGGCTCAGATGTGTCCTGGACCACGGTATATGGTCATTAGTGTCCTTAAATAACCTTACGTATTACAACACGACACCAAAACAAAATATTTTAAAAACAGTAATTAATAAAACACGTTATGTATTAAACACAAAAACAATAAAAGTTACTTCTTTCCTCAGCGTAATAGGGGTGGAAAATGTTAGGGTAGGAACTTAGTAATAAATCCGGGTTGAAAACCTAAAAAACCTACCATGATTCGCAATTGCAAAATCGCGAGAAAAAATAATAAACCACTAGAAAGATTACACTTGGTATGTTTCTCTATGCAAATATGATAGTGTTTGTACACGGTATTAAAAACGTTAGGTTTTTGATAAGACAAGTGCAACGGAGTCTAGTGATGGGGTGAATTGAAAAAATATATGTCGATGTAATTGTCTAAGCATTCTGTTTTATTAGTCATAGAACTGAAAACCCATCGAGGCGTGGACCTAATAATTTGTATCCTATTTCACAATTTTTATCAGAATAGTTTGTGAGAACTATAATAATATTTTGTAATGGTAGGTTAGTTCAGACTGGAAAGTGTTAAGTAAGTCTGCACTAAACAATGTAAGCTGCAATATTATGCTTAGTGGCAAATTTACCTATATGAAAAACTGGTTCTGATTACAGTCGTTAAATGATGACGCCTCGCCATTTCAGATATCATTTTAAATTGGCTTTTTAACACTATACGATATTATTGTATCAGAACTGTCGATATTTTTAAAAAATCAATCAATTTATCGAATTTATTGTCTGTGCAAATATTTTTATTATCAGTAATCGATAGTTTTACATCACTAACCTAAGGCAGGGCCAGCTATCACTGCAAGAGATTGCGAATATCTCAGATAACGTCCGAATTAGACAAGATTACGTAAAATAGAGTATCATAGTTTTTATGTGTTCAGAAAAAGTGTTATACATTTTAGGGATCGTTACTTGAGAAGACAAAATGTAACCCTTAGTAGCCAGCTGGATAAAATCTAGCATCCTCAGTCTATGGACAAAATGACGAGTTTCCGCCACCTTTTGAGGTGGCTAATAATTTTGTTGTACTGTTTATTGTAATTGAAGCCTAGAATATTTGTTTGGGTTGTGTCGTCCGGTAGAAAGATGCCGATTTACTAAGCACGAGTCAGAATAATGAGTCACCTCTTGCCTAGACATTATACAAAATACCTATTTGTTATGTGGGCAATATTGGAGAAAGGTCAGATGAAGAGTACCTTAAACAGACGAGCATGCTTGAATGTGATGCGAGTGAATGAAACAAAAGGTATGTCAGGATCGTAGCAAGTGGAAATCCGTCTCTGCCTACCCCTCTAAGAAACAGGCGTGATTGTATGTATGAATATATGTAACCGGTAATTTGATTTTGAAAGTGTTAACCTACACTTAAGGGATATTAAAATAATTTTACGTATCCCAATGTTCAACCTCGGCGGGCCTAGAACCGAATTGGAATTGTATAGAATTAATAATTTTTGAAGATCCTTGTTGGTCTATTGGGCTCTATTTCGACTTCCGATCCGAAGGTCGTGGGTTCGAACCCGCTTGTATGACCAGTGATTTTTTTTATTTATGTGCGCTTAGTACAAAGCATGTCTTCGTTAGGTGCGGAGGTTGTATATAGTGTGTCATCAAATGCTCTTTTGTGACACAGCCCTAAAATAGGGCTAGAGAAAATACCAGCGTGGTGGAGAGATTCCTGCACTTAGCAGCTCAATTCATTCACAATACTCTTATCAATTGTTACAATTGTTTATTAACATAAACGGAAATCCATAAAGTCTCTTAGAAAATGTAACAAGAGTATCGAGTTAGGTGGTCTATTTAAAGTAAAGTCTCAAATTAAGTATTTCACAGTATTACCTACATGGTTGAAAGTTTCTGATGACGCAGTAGTAAAATAAGATAAAAGCTTATCTAGGAATAGTTAAATTGTAACTAAGAATAGGTTTATTAAACCTATTAAAATTCAACCATTTTAATACGAAAACAGAGCCTAAAATAACAAAGCAATGTTTTGTTTACGCGTTCTTTTCCTGGCCCGACTTTTTTTTGCAGAGCAGAGGCAACGTTGATGTGGACGGCTAAAGGGTCGTCGGGAGGTGTGCTGCGTTTCACTTGACGCTATTTCCGTCGTATTATTATTATTATTGCCTCATCTAAACCGAGTTCAACCTTGCATAGTTAACTTTAACCAGAAAGATGCGTCGGCGCAATCCATTTCAAGTATCAAACAGTTAAACAATCGTGCAAGAGTTACCGCGAAACGGACAATTGGTTAACGTCAGCACATTTTAAGAGAACGAGGTGGAAACGTTTGTGTTCTGTCCTCGCCGTAAAAAGTGAATCAGCTAAGGCTATTAATTTCCCACCCTAATTATACTAATGAAATGGCAATGGGAATGAGACATTGGAACCCATTTTGCTTAATTCATTTTGCATAACTTCAGAAGCTTGAAAATGGGAATGTTGGGTTAGGACCTAAATATCCTTTTTGAAGTTGAAAATTATTATAAGCTAACATCCAAACATACAATTTACCTACCTATAATATTAGTAGGATAAAATTACGTTTTTTCAAAAACGTCTATCGTCACACCACGGCAGTGTTGTAAATTAAACCTTCTCATAAGGGGCTAAAGCTCGAAAACGTTTACCTACATATTTTTAGCAATGTTAGTTTAGTTTATGGCAATATCAAAAACTTTCATCATAATATAAAAATAATCTTGTTGGTATACAAAACATGATTTAAGTTTTCCATCCAAAAATGACTGCCTCATAAATTACTGATGATGAAGTTTAGAAGACTTACTCATTATACTGAAGTTAAGAACCTTGTGGTATTTAACTTTTGAAAAGTTAATGTTTTATAGTAAAAATACCAATACGAGTGATTTGTTTGCATATGTTGTATAATAACCAATATTGAGTTATTTGAAAGAAGAAGCGTTGATGAGATTTAGCGCCTTCCATACAAACCTAAATGAAATAAATATTCATGAATCTTGCATTTAAAACCTACTTTTCTCTCCTGGTGATTAAAACTACCCAAAATATAGTGTAGAATAAAAGTTTAAATTTTATCCTTTTGAACTATAACCTCCGGATATAGGTGCTAGATTTTATAATCACCATAATCTGTAGGTAAATAATACAGTCCCCGGTAGGAATGTTGTAACTTTGCAGGCATAAACAATTGCAGGCATAAGAAATGGATCACATCTACAAAACCGGACCTACTTACGTAATCTTCAAGACACCGAAACTGCGCTCATTACCAGGCACCGTCTCATTTAGGTACCTAATTATTGCACTAACTAATTTGCTTTCAGTCCACTTTCAAACTTAATTTAAAAATTCTTAACTCTAATATAATCGTCAATTGTCTTTGAGTAGAACACCGATTGTGACGTTTATCCGATCGAGACTTTGCTTAGACCGTTTTATACAAGAAAAAGATTTTTATACGAAGCAGATATCAATCGCTTTCAATACTAGCTATTATTTAACTGCATCGATCTAGCATCTATCGCGTTCGTGTATACAACGATATGCCATAGCAACAGCCGGGTACTATCATGAAATTATACTTTTATATTATATTAATAAGTGAACCTAATTCAATTTGTTTAATATATTGTTTGTAACTTCAACTTCCTGTACCTACATGACGTGATCAGTCTAGGCTGATAACACAGGTAGATGTGTACAAAAGTGTCTAGTTTGATTCTAACCATTTTGAATAAGTATTAAAATATTCGACTAAAGTAGTCTCTATAGACAACATAACCGTTAGTGGCACAAACATTAGGTTTAAAAATAAGGTTTTACTATTTTATTAGAACAGTTTTGAAATCGGAATATTGAATGGCATTATAATCTGTATCTGTGATTGAATGACACAAAATATTAAACACTAGCTTGCGCCAACCGGTTTGCGCGTGAAGGAAAATAAAGTAGCCCATATTTTAAATTTCGAGCACTATAACAACTTCCATTGGCCCTTACGAAGACTATTAAGAACAAACATATACTTTAAGCAAAAAAAACAAACAAACACGCTCACGACTGTCTTCCCCATGGTGGACGTCCTAAGATACATACTCAATGAGTAGATCTTTTGAGGATACCAAGTAGGGGGTAGTCAGAGGCACGTCCAAACATTACATTTGGTACATGCCCGCGTTTTGCAAGTAGTAAGCATTCCATTCCATAATTCTAATTATCTATACTTTCACGTTTATAATATTTAGTAGAAAGTAATATAGTATTTAAAAAAGCTTTAGCTGACATTGCAATGATTTGCTTTGACGAGTCTAATAGATTGGGCTTGGTGACGAGAGTTTGATGCCAAGAGGTGGATAGTGGAATTATCTTTTATAATTTTAAATGCGTGATATAAGCGTATTTTTTTAAACTATTCATTTTTTTTCTTTCTTTATTATTATAGTTTGATAAAAATTGGAGACGATATTTATATCCAGATAGCTCATAGATATTATGTCGGTAATTGTACTAATTATACAGTTTTGACTAACAATAAACTACCAGGAAAACTTAAGTTGAGCTTGAAACTAAAAGCTAAATTTAGAAATTGTTCGAATTTAACTATGACCTAGAAGCTTATTATTGTAGTTTTGCGGAAAATATCACACATTTACTTCTATTCTAACATATCAATTTATCTGTACTGAACGGGCGCTCATACATTTAAATGTTTTAGACATATAGACATCTCTTAAATCTATCTATCAGTATCTTAAAGTGCCCTTAAATTTTAGTGAATATTTTGAATCGAAAAATGAAGGTGATTCTCAATTCGGCTATATTTTTTATCATATGGGTTTGTAACAAATGTTTGCATGATCTGCAAATATCTGGCGCTGATATCCCTCATAGTCCCTGATACCGTTATTGAAGCGAAAGAGGTTTGCCAGGATTGTATCAAGTAGGAACCTGTCTCTGCCTACCCCTCAGGGAAACTTTATTTATGTATAAATAAATAAACACCCAACAGTCTTGCCCCTTAGGGACTAGGGATCCCTGTGTCGTGGGTATCACCAACACCCAAACCCGAAACTAATATCTGCAGCACATACAAACATTTGTCCCACAGCGGGAATTGAACCCGCACCTCTCGAGTCGCAGCCGCCTACTCGCCCGCCGCATGTACCTATCTATAAAATCGCATTTTAATGTACAAGGGTATTATTCAAATACCCGATGTAATTTAACACCCAATTTCTTATTAATTAATTTAAAAAAATATATAATAGTTTAATTAAAATGAACACCCTTGAACATGAATAACCTTGGAACTATTGTGGCAGCAAACAGGCAAACACACGTGTTCAAATTTTACCTAGACGTCCTACTTTATTTTAGACAAAATAAATATGTTTTATTATTAGAGTTTTGATACAAGGTGTTATTTTTTCAAAATTGTGTCAAGTGGATGGCATTTTGACTTTTTTTGTGGCCTGATGGGTGATATATAAATAAAAATTAAACATACATGATATATTGCCATTTAGCGTGGCAATACGGCCAGTATTTTGGGAAAGCTTCCGTCTGGATCAGTTGAGTTATCTATAGATAGTTTGCAACGGTCTTTAGATAGCTAGCTTTTTCATCTTTTGTATATACCTACTTATACATAGTTTTATGAATAAATGTAAATTTAGCGAATTAATTAAAATAATTACTTAGAATTTCTAGACATTTTTTGACCAGGGTTTCGCTAAATGTTGACCATTAAAGTAGAAAGATCATATACCTACCTAATAGTCATCTGCATTCGGGTAAAGATTACCATACAGACGTAGGTACCTAGGTTAGCTAGGATAGACAGCCTCTTATCTAAGTTCAATGGCTGACGGATGATAAAAATGCGACCAACAGTCGTTTCCTACATTCTAGCGCCATAGATTAATATAATGATCATATTATTATTTTATTATTATTATTATATCACCTATGAATTAAATATCTCAGACTTAGTATCTGGTTCTTTGTGAAGTATTATTGGGGCCGAAACCAACAGAAAAGGTCCTTTGTACAAATATAATGTTAGAAGAGTTGAAGAGAGAGAGAGAGAGAGAGAGCAGTATAATGTATTGAAAGTGTAGGCGAGATGAATAAATAAAAAATCTGGTAATTTTTCACACAGCATCATTTAGCCCTAATCTAAGCAGAGCTTGTATTATAGGGACTACATGTTTGATATTACTAGCGCTCGAAGGCCAGCTTGAGACGCAGCGTTTGCGGGTTCGATTCCCGCCGCGGGAAAAATGTTTGTATAATCTACAAATGTTTGTCACGGGTCTGGTTATTTTCTATGTATATATTCACAAAAAAAGTCAATAATAAATATATCATGTAGTTCCTATAATACAAGCTCTGCTTAGTTTGAGGCTAGGTGGTGCAATGTGAAAAATTACCAGCATTATTAATAAATTATTTTATTTTATGAGTGGAACGTAAGCTAGCTGGGTATCAGGACCAACGAGTACCATGGTCCCACAGCAGCCGGAATCGGAAGAAATATCTGCAGAACATACAAAAATGTGTCCCGCGGCGGTTATCAAATCCGCACCTCTTCCCAGCCATATATACATTTTATATTAAACGTCGGGACTATGTAAGTTTTTTTTAAATGTTATATTGAGGCAACCAGACAACCGTAGCCTATTAACATCTAGACACAAAACAACCTGGGGCATTTTAAATGCGTTAGCTGCTGAAGTATGCTTGGGCGCTTGAAATATATGCTTTTACAAGTATTTTCCTGTAGTTACCATCATGGCCGTTTATCAAACGCAAGTGCATTGTACCAACGCAGTACTTAATGTACTTATGAATCACTAAACATCATAATATCCTAACCTTGTTTACATTACATCATTTGTGTAGTTTTATATTCTATCCCTATAAGTATACGCATGAGAGTTTATGATTCGTTTCAGGCTATCATAGACAAAACTAAAACACATAGTCAACCTATTATGGGAACTACATGACTGATTAACTACTTAGTATACATTTTATTTGTAAATACATACATATTATACATAGAAAACACCTAGACCCGATACAATATTTGCAGATCATACAAACATTTGTCCCGCGGCGGGAATCCGCAACCTTCTGCGTCTCAGGCGGGCCTTCGCCCACTACGCCACAAAAGTCAAAAAAGGTCTATTATTAAAAAAAAAATCTTGCTGATACTTTTTTATGTTGAGGCAAAATGGCATTCGGCCCACTGTGTACCTGGAAAGCTACTAACGTCGTATATTGGCATTCATGTTTAATATAGTAGAAATGCATATACATGCCACGCGTAGCGACCAGCTACGATCATAGATCAACGCCTACGAAATGCACTCTCGTAGGCGCTCGTAGACGCGCGACGATATTGCATCATAGACCAAATTCAGTCTATCTATCCTAGGACGTGTCTTAGTAAAATTCAGTCTATCTATCCTAGGACGTGTCTTAGTTTACTTTTCACATTGTAAAAGTAAAGTAAAAATACTATTTAGCATTTATACAATAAAAACCAAAAACAAACAAGCTCACGACTGTAGTCCCTATGATGAACTTTTACATATTCTGTGAGTAGATGATAAAGGGGGGTATTCAGAGGCAAATCCAATTATTGGAACACTAACTGATGGCACGTGCCTTCGAATTTTTGTTTCTAGGGCATACCGGTTTCATCACGATGTCTTCCTTCACCATTTTTAGAATGTTAATGCGCACATAACTTTTTCGAGTGAAACTATCTATTTGAGCATGATTGGGTTCGAACCCACGACCTCTAGATCGGAAATCGCGGTCGTGGGTTAGAGAAAGACTAAAATATGTAATATTTATTATAAAATAAAAGTTCTTAGATGAGTAGAGAAACGGAGAAATTACAAGCAAACGGAGAAATTACAAGCTCATGAGATCGTTCTTTCATCTTGATATCTCAGGGAGTATAGACTAACTGCTTACCAACAGGTGGGCCGTATGCTTGTTTGCCTCTTTAGTGGTATAAAAAAATGCGTCATATTTATTTAAACTTTAAAATTATTGAAATTTTGCTAACTACGTATACCCAAAAATCCACCTCTGAAGAGTGCAAATGAATATAAACTTGAAATAAATCAACGCGGGCGAAGTCACAAGTTGTAGTATTACTTTATATTATTTATCTAATTCTAAGCTATTTAATTATTAGGAAAGACACAGGTATGACCGCTCAGAGCTTTATGAGGAGTCCTTGAACGATCAATGTCTCTATAATCTAGGGCATAGTGAGATTTCCTTAAAAATAATGTATATTACAATAAATTTGTACTTACTAGTCTTAGAAAATATATTTTTTCACACCCTGTAACGTTTTTATGTCCGATTTTGTTTTTGATATTTATTAATTACCTATCAGGATTTCAAGGTGTTCAATACAAAATGCAAGACTGGATAAATAGTTATTAGATCCTAACAGTAATCACATTTAATCTTCTTTAATAAGATTGAGATACGTACAAAAATTACTTAGTAAATTTCTGAATCAATAAAGTTTGGATATATTTAGCAAAATCAAAATATCGCGAAGAAATTCGTTTTTGTTCTGTTTTTTAGGTATTCGTTGTCAGATCGGCTTCATAACATCAATCTGACCAAAAGTGTCGGTGATTAGATCGAGTATCCATAGTTAGATTGGTATCCGTAGTCAGATCGGCTGTGTAATACTCTTTCTAGAAGAAATATGTTAAATATGATGTAGGTGATTGAATTGGCGAGTTTAAAATCAATTGAGAGATCAAGTTACTCAGAAAGTTAGTAAAACTAAGTGAAAACTACTGTAAATATTATCATGAGAGATGTTTTATAATCTAAACCAGATTTCTGGCAACCTAACACCGTAATTTTATACTGTGACTGGTAAAATCTGTAATTTTGCCTGAGTTTGCCATTTTTTTTTCACTATCTGACCCGACAGACGTTGTTCTGTGACAAATACGTAATATCAATTCGAAAACCAAGAACATTGTATAATTTGTATGAAAAGAGGAAATTAACTTTTTCACATAATTGCGGGCAATTATAAAAAAAAAATATTTCCTAATTTTCTCTCTATCTCAACCTAAAAATCCAGTAGAATTATCTATATCTATATAAAAAGGAAATGATGTTCGTTGGTAAGCGTATCACTAGAAAACGAATGTACCAATTTGGCTACTTATTCGTTTTAAAATGTTCGTAACACTATCAACTAGATTTTTCATTTACGAATTATTTGTAGAATTAAAATTTAGTCCGTCGACAAGTCGACAATTTCAATCAAAGGAAGTTTTTTTTTCAATAAAGTGGCCAAGAAAAGGACCTTGCGACCGATGGTGGGTGTACCAGTGTGCTGCAAACATTAGTGCACCTGACCAACATATATAAAGAATTCGACCGTAAAAATATTTTTTAAATGTAAGTTTATGTTATAAAACGCTGATTAGACCTGTTATATACGACGTTGGAAGCAATCTAAATTAAAGTAAGTATGTCTAGTTATTATCTTGATTATTTATTAGATAATATTTTTTTATTGACTTATATTTTTTTGAACGCATATATTTTTTAAGAAACAAGAGTAAATAATGTTATCTAACAGTCACGTTATGTAGTATAGACAGTGATGGCCCGCCGTCTATGAAAGTTCTTTCAGTTGAAAAACTTCAAATCGAATCCTTTCAATAAAAGTAGTAATTTACTTAAAAGTGAACAGCATATTTCGTTAATTAGATCATAATGTGCTCACAGAAATATTAATATAATCTGAAGCACAATAGCGCGTTGTACAAAATGAGGTTATCCGAATCGGTCTAACACATTTTTTGTGCAAATAATTTTATCAATGCGACCTTGCTCCGAGCTATCGCCAAATTTTGCTAGTCCTAACGTCATTCCGATAACTGAAAATTTTTATTAAATCACTTACCGATTTAGAAAAAAAATACAACTTCAATCCTGAAACAGCACAACACTATCGTAACACTTGTAAAAATATGAGATTGAATGTCGCGTGGTGTCGCGTGAGTGCAGTATGTATCGCGTGCACATCGCCTCGCCGGCAGCGCCGACTGACTGCCGCGGCGCGCACGCAACCTGCCTTCGCTGCCTCCCTCCAAAAAAAATATGCCGCGAAAATATGGCGGGAGAAAATACGCAAAAACTGAAGGGGTGCGCTCGACGTTTCTCTCTGAGGCTGTATGCTAATCCATCGCCCTTTTTTCCGGGGGGGTGGGATGCAATTAAAAACCCGCGCGTGCGTGGGGGTGCGATTAGAAAGGAGACGGCCGGAATGAGTCTGTCACCGTTTTTTACTTTTTTTCTAGTCTGGCATTCTGTAGTGGTGTAGATGTATAGAGAATCGATGGCGTCTGGCTGCGATGAGATTACTAGATGCTTCGACATCCAGAGTTGTTTATCGTCCAGGAAATAGACGGCGTAACAAGCTCGATTTTGTAATTATTTTTGAGTTTATTTCTATTTTGATTGGATTTTCTTGGCTTGATATCTTTTTGATGCATACTTTATGTAAAACATTGGTTTTGAATTCCTAATATCTAATGTCGCTTAAAGAGTCCAAGCTTTGTCTAAGACATTGCTAGCACATCTGAGTGGTTATTATTATATGTTAACTTAAAATACGCCATCGAAAACATTAAACATAAAAATTTCAACAAAATCCTAGCCCATTTTATTTTGCTCTCACCCAAATCATTTGACAATAATCCTTTCGAAACCTGATTTTGTAAAGAATCTATGCTTTTAATTTTAGCAGACAATAGACAATAGAGTGGCCAGTAGACAGGGGGCTTGCAACGAGGTCTTTGCAGCGAGCTTCATTCTGCAGACTGGACCATCTCAGCCCTACAGTTTGCGCGACATTTGACGAATGTAACTGCGCGGAAAAATAGCGAATGTGAGCACGCGGATTTTTTTGCGTCTTCATTTTTAGGGCATAGATTATACAATTTGGTGATATACGATAAGATAAAGTTTACTGCTACTGAACGAAAGTGGGAGGTCGAAAAGCGAATTATCTATTTTGTCCTAGTTATACAATAATAGTTTGTAGTGCGATTATGATATTTGCGCGTTCAATCTTTACCAAAAAATATAGAATACGCGGATGATTAATTTTAGGTACAGACTGTATATTTTATGTCAAAAATAGTCTTCTATTTGAGTTGAGTAAGTTTTTTAAAATAATTATATTAATTACCGTTTACGGATAGATACATTACTCACAAAAACTTCAAAAACGACATCAAGATTTACACGAACATGTTTGCTGTCTCCACCTATTGTCTAGAATTAGATAAAAAATAACAAGGAATCTGTAAGGTCAACGCACTGCATTTCTACAAATCTTTAATTTTATGCCAGATCAACGGTCAGAGTGCAACTTTTTTCTAGTTGTTATAATTTTATGCGAGATCTAATGTGCTCAGGTCAATCTTGCAGCTCGATCCTGCAAGTAGCCAGTGACATTACCATCATAATAGGAAGGGAATCCAACTAGAGGGTCATTTATTCATGACATTTTAAAATAAGATAAAAATGATTTTTTTAATTGTTTGCTGAGCAAAGCAATGAACAATAAAAGAAAAATAGCTTATTTCCGGATTTGGTTATATAATTTATTAAAGATGTGATCCAAATAATATAATAATACATTTTAAAAGTGAATGCTTAATGTGAAATATAAATATTAGAGGACTTCCGGTTATATATGTATTTTGAATATGATATCAACATAAACTCTTAAAACTTTAACTATGACCTTCTCATACTAGATAAACTATTAAATAGTTTTACCTACCTACCTATAGTTACCTGCACTTTTGAAGTCATTTCGTCCCAACTTCAGCACGCGCCTTCTCGCTTCCTTTAAAGTACATGTCAAGATAATACTAAACCTACTAGACTAATAGGTAGGTACCTAAGTACCCACCTATGCGTAGTATCTTTGATAAATAGCTAACTTCTTGTGTTTATATAATTTATTAAAGATGTGATGCAACTAATATAATTAAAAAAAAAAGTGAATTTCTAATGAAAATATAATATTTTTTTAAGTTCGACTTTTTAGAAAATTAACACGAATTAAAATTGTTCACTAGCTTTCTGTTGATATTCAAGATAAACATTAGCGGACTTTCGGTTATATTTGTATTTTAAAGATGATACAAATCAACATAAACTCCTAAAACTTTAAGTTTAAGCTTCCTATACTAGATAAACTATAAAATAGTATACTTCCGCAGCAAGCCCAGCTTTTTTCAAAGGCTCAACGGCAATACTAAAATAAAAATAAAACAAAACGCTGTATAAACAAATTAATCTTAAATTAATCACTTACTGTATGCAGCTCCGCCTTGGCACGAACCACTCAAAAATATTTAACTTAACAATCAACAAGAGTTCAACAAAATCACAGTCAATGTTCGAGAACGCGGCGGCTGCTAGTAATCTAGTTTAACGCGTCAGAAAATTCACCGAATGAAAACTGTTTCGAAATTCTGAAAAAATAACTAATAACATTTGTAAAAAGTAAAAAAACGCGTGTTCGCGCGAGGCAGTACGGCGGCGTCCGTCAGGAGAGCGCGGCCGGTGCCCACACACGCACGTGACCAAACTTTACTGAACTTCGCAAACTTTCACGCGTCTAGATAGTTCACGACAAACCCCGGAGAAGCGCGCTCAAACTTGAAAATATCCCGGACCGACCGATTCAATCTAATAATTTAATTGTTTTATTTGAAATTATTTTCCCAAAAAGTTTTTTTTTCAGAGGCGTCCACCCGTCCGGTCGGGTCCGGTCGGTCTGCAATATTAACACCGGCCGCGTCCACCTTTTGTAATGAAACGTTCACACATGCTTCCGCATTACCGTCCGATGCCATCAATAATGAACCGGGCGGGAAAAAACAAAACGGGGCACCTCTCCCGGCGAGGCGCCCGCCGACACTACAGCCTCCTCGTCAAAGATCAGAATTGCATATCTGGGTTGCGTTAATGAGCGGGGGTGGGGTTCGTGGGGGGTCGTGGGGGGTCGAAAAAGTGGCACCGCTCGCGCGCGAATATAAATTCATCGCCAAAAAATCATTACGCGGGGGGTGGTATTACGGGCGCTCGCTGCGCGGTTCGTTCGTATAGTTTTTAAATCGGGCTCTCATTCGGTGGCGTGGCGCCGCGGCGGGCGGAGGCCGCGACGCTACTACACGAGACGCCGGCCTTCGCCCCCGCCGCCCTGCATCTTGCACCCTGCGCGCCGCCCCACAACTATGCCCAACTATAACGCATGCACCTCATCCTCTATCACTCGCAGGAACTAGCCCCACCTAAACCATCGGACCGCTCAATCGAACCTTCCTAGAACATCTTCCCCACGGATACAGTCGAATCAGCGCGCAAACCTGAATTAAGAAAAAGTAAATCGGCGGGAAATTAATGCGAGCGGGAGATGGATTGATTTTTTTTACACAGAAAGAGAAAAAAGCTTCCACGTGTATGCAAATTCCTTTTCGGCGACGATCGTAATCAATTTGTGCGTAGGAAGTAGCAAGCTGGAAGTAGCACACTGACGCACGCACTCACACACAAGGGCATGTGCGACTCAAATTAAATCTAATACAAAATTGCGTTTTATGTTCTCGCTACGCACTAGCGAGGTGTGTGTAGAAAGAGCACAATGCGAGCGGGCGCCCCGTACAGTCGGGCTCAGACGCAAGCATTAGATAATAAGCTAATAAAAACAGTCAAAAAAGATATTGTTTTTTTGGATAACCATTTTCGGTAGTCCATGGATTTGCATGAAAATTACTGTCTTTATCGGTCTGAATTTAAAACACAACTAGGATAAATAATTATAGTACCACGTACTTTACTATTCTCCTGCAGACGTTTTTTTTTGTACGCTAAGAGGTCCTTTCACATTAATACCGGCCGAGAATGGTCAACGATTGTGAAAGGGGAACGACGGTCTACCATATCTAAAAAGGTTTTCAGATCAGACACTATAGTTAAACCTTCCAAAATGTATTCACAACCAAAATTCGAAAATGTTAGCTTTAAGTTAGCTAATTAGGTGTCTACCTAATTATGATCTCTGGTTAATAGTTAAGATCATCAAATCAAGGTCCATGTTGAAACACAAACTTTTCATACTTTTAAACTTATAAAAAAACATGGACGTGACTTTTATTTCTTAATAAATTTTCTCAGATCCATACAATCCGTAAAACGTTGGTCCATGAGGAAAACAAGGATAAGGCAGATAAGGTCAACCGGGGTAATTGCGTCATATTTCTCGATCACTTCAAGTTATCGCCATAATGTGAGCGAATTTATGGTATTATTGATTTTTTGAAACTTTAGACCTATATTATGGCTATTTCTGTACAAACTTGTAAAAGATATTTATTGAATGGACTTTTAAAAATATGTCAAATTGATTGTTTTTTTAAAATGGGAATTTTAGACGCATTTCGCCCGTTTGAGGCAAATGCGTCTTTCTGGAGTGAATATTAATTGGTAAGTTTTTCGTAAGAAAAACAAAGTAATTTGTGTTTTAATTGAATAACTGTGCAATATAATGACAGTTAAGCTAAATAAAAATTATAATTGAGGTATTCAGAGAAAATTTAGTAAAAATGGGGGAAATGCGCCTAATTCTTGGTAGACGCATTAGCCCCCATGGCCATACAGATGTTGTCAACATGTCATAAATAGTGAAAATTGAGCAAAAATGGACACAAAAAATGAGCTTTCCAACATAACTTGTGCACTTTGAATAATTATATTATTCATAATAAAATGGTAAGGGATGTTGGGTATTATGTTTGTTGGCTCTCCACATCCAAAACACTTAGATGACAAAATGAAATGAGTATTTTGCCATGGCCATACAAGTCTTTTGTTGTATGAAGTTTTGAAAATCATATTTAGTTAAGTATTTGTCTATGTCCATATATTTCAATATCACCATGGCAAGTAAGTATAGTATTATCTATCTGAAATAAAAATTATTTATCGTTTTACATTATATATATAAGTACCTACAGTAGTATAATAAACAATAATTAATTAATATTATTAAGAAAAAAAAATGCGTATTAAAATGTGCGGACATAAAAAGGTTGACGATTTCTGTTTTTGGGGAAAATGCGTCCCACAGTCGCAATTGCCCCGTAACAGCAGACGCATTTAGCCCAATACATTAATCTTAACCTTAAAAATTTAAATATAATTATTTCTTCAAATTAAGCTATTTCACTAAAAATAACTGTCTGCGTAATCAGTCCGTTGACTATTCCTTACAATCATTATTGAATAAAATCAGTCTATTAAAAAAAACATGAGATGAACATAGATTTGACTACTCACCTCTCGCAGAAACAAGTTTTCCGAAAACGAGCTATTTACAAAATGGCTAAATACTTGAAAAATTTAACTACAACGCCATCTTTACGAACCTCATGTAAAGTATTTAGTTTAAGCAAATGT
This sequence comes from Perizoma affinitatum, assembly GCA_961405105.1. Lineage (NCBI taxonomy): Eukaryota > Metazoa > Arthropoda > Insecta > Lepidoptera > Geometridae > Perizoma > Perizoma affinitatum. The sequence continues at coordinate 12,446,641 of OY560198.1, read as the reverse complement.
AACTAGAGGGCAGAAGGCAAAATAGATTGAACAGTTTTCGAATAATTTCGATAAGACGCATTAGCCCCATAGACGCAATTAGCCTAGTTGACCTTACCAACATTTTGCACATTAATAATTATTCCACGTGACCCGTTTTTAGAAAACATTTACTGATGCACATGTGTTTGAGAATGGAAATACCCATCTAATTTAGATAATTACGATTATAATTACAAATTAGCAAAAACCTTTTCTTCGCGGGTGTACTTTAAAACCCACACAAGCTTAATGTTAAAAATGAATTACCAACACAGCCGCGCGCCTCCCTACACTCATTTTCATTTCGATGTTTTCGGGTTTTTGCGCAGATGGGGTGATACCACCCCCGGCCAACCCCCGCCCTATGAAAATAGGATATATTTTTATGTTTTATTTGCCCGGAAGCCTGTAGCTTAGTTGCATGTTTATTAGAAGTTTTTATTAGTAGAAACAGTACTGTTTTTTGCGTTTTTCCGGGTTATGTCCATGATTTGCGATGATATCTATGGGTAGAAGTCACGGCATGTTTGTTTTCTGATTAGTACTAGTTTGCCGTTTGATCGAGTAGTTTATTTCCTAACGTATTATTGGTTTTGTCATGAATACTCGAATGAGAACTGTCAGTAGGCAAAGTTATGGTTTGGGGTGGAATTTTCAACTTACTATGTCAGTGGGTAAAGGAAGTAAAAATATTAAAACACGAAAATACTGTAGTCTGTTCTGGGAGAGATCACACGGTGTGATAAGGCTTTTTTAAGTGATATAATTTTCTTGGATTTCGTGGATAATAACAAATAATATATCGCAATATTTCAGCCTTTCTTATAAAAAAATATGTGAAGATAGTATATAACTACATAGTAGATATAATTATACGTTTTATAAGGGTCCTTATCACGTTTACCTTTAATATTATTTTCCCGACATTTCAACTAAGTTGAGAAAGATAATGTTTACAGATCGCTAAAGTTTGTAAAATACTGCATTGTAAATAAATAAATAATAAATAATGCTGAACATTTTTCACACAGCACCACCTAGCCCCAAACTAAGCAGAGCTTGTGTTATGGGAACTACATGACTGATATACTACTTATATACTTTTTTTTGTAAATACATACATATTATACATAGAAAACACCCAGACCCGAGACAAACATTGGCTAATCGAACAAACATTTGTCCCGCAGCGGGAATCGAACCCGCAACCTTCTGCGTCTCAGGCGAGCCTTCGCCCACTGCGCCACAGAGGTCGTAATATCTTTTTTGTAGCCAAAGCTGTGAGGCCTTTCAAAGATTCACCAGTTCGCACACACGATTTAAATAATAATGTTAATCAGTTTAGGGACTGCAGCCTCGTTTCCTGAGGGGAGTAATTCAAGGAAGCTGCTAAAACTACCTGTTTTTCTTAATTTTGGATATTATTACGACTAAACCACGTACTATATTATTCTCCTATTACGTTTCGGTATCAATTAAACGGTACACGAAACGTCAGCAGAATATTATACGTGGTATAGTATTATAGTCGTAATAATATCCTAAAATAACCACACCACGATTCTATCCTATGCTATCCTATCCTACTAATATTATAAACGTGAAGGTTTGTGAGGATGGATGTTTGTTACTCTTTCTCGCAAAAACTACTGTACGTATTTTGATTAAACTTTACAGTAATATAGCTTATACATCAGAATAACACAGGTTATTTTTATCCGGGTATCACGTGGGGGAAACCGTGGGCAGAAGCTAGTGTGTTTATAAAATTTAATATTCGCTAACTGTATATTTCCTTACTTGAGATTAGAGTTCACAGAGATTTTACGATTGGATTTTTTGCTGTTGATATGTTTTTTCTGGTTCTACGAGTTTCGTTACGTATTTAAGATGATCTCGATGGAGTATGGGCTAGTAGCCAGCTGTGACTCAAGACATGCGGGTTAGATTCCCGCTGCGGGACAAATATTTGTATGCTCGTTGTTCCGGATCTGGATGTTGTGGTGTTTAGGTACTAGTGGTTCCTGATACCCAAGACACAGTCATCATTATTGTGTCTATTGGATGTTTATTTATTTGTTACGTGACGTGCGATGGCTGAAATATTTTTGTATCATCTACGAACACAAAATATTAAAACGTAAAATGTTTAACACGAATTGTCTTGTCTTGTACGCCTATCTAATGTAAATATTGATAGGGCACAATTAAGAGCAATTATTGGAGAATAGATTGACTAAATTAAACCTTTAATGAATGTATAAAACACATAAAAATACAAGCACATATATACAAATATATACATTATCAAAAAGGCAATTTTATTACAGCGAATGGAGTGTGAATAGATCAGAGAAATCGAGTGAAAACAGGAAATACCATCCACTGGCCTAGCCTTCAGCCAACGAGAGAATTGAAACTGAGTGAAAACCTGCTAGCTACCAGCGAAGCTATAGCCTTTTTTTTTACAAGTATTTTTAATCCGCTTATATTAGCTTCAATTGTAAATAACTAAATAACAAACAAAAAATGTAATCAAATCTTGGAATTCAATTTTAACCTTCTTCTAATTGTCGTATCGAAATTAAACTTTGTATGCATCTGTAGTTCGGGTAACAGTACTATAATTTGGTATATTGGAGCTGATCTGATGATGGAGCCAGGAGGTGGATAGTCTAACTCTTCAGTGGCTACTAGTCACTTTTTTACCTTATGAAATAACCAAAAATAAGTATACATATTAAAATTAAAAGAACCTACAATAGGTGGTCTTATCGCTTAAAAGAGATCTCTTCCAGACAACCGTTGGATCGAGCGGAAACGTAGACTGGAAACTCTATCGTGCATGTCTAGACTTTAATGTTAGATGCTTGACTGTTTTTATTACAAACGACAAAACGAAAGTCTATGGACGTGTTTATTAGAATAAAAAGCTGAGAGCTTCTGGAAGAGAAAAGAAGATTATATCTTGTACGTAATTTTATTCAATTTGTACTTTACGACCTTAAAGGCGCGGCGGGCAAACAGCCGGCTGCGATGCAAAAGGTGCTGGTTCTATTCCCGTTGTGGGACAAACGTTTACATGTTCTGTATTTGTCACAGTTGTGCTGTGGTACCACGGTACTGGTAGTTCCTGATACCCACGACACAGGGAATCCTAGTGAGGGATCAGTACTGTCTGTCTGTTGCGTCTTTATTATATATCTATTAGGTATTATTATTTACTTTGGTGTGCAATAATGAGTAGGTATATCTATCTACTCGTATATATCTTAGCTAAACATACGTGCGTAGTTTCAACGTGCACCGCAATTGATTGGCAGCTTTATGCAATGTGAGTGTAAATAAAAATTGTAAGACTGCATTATTACTACTTACTAAAATATAAATAAAAAAGTTTACTGAATCATTATGCAAAGATGAATAACATCGAATCGTCAGAAAATCTACCAGTTTTTTATTAACTTTGTTACTAAACTTTTATAAAACTTCTCCAGTGAGCAAATATATTAAAAATCAATTGTCCCATGTATGAAAGATAATCACTTGAGAACGGCTCGACCGATTTGACTGTTTTTTGGTGTTCGTAATTGTAAGTACAAAGTTTGTATGAAAGAACATTTTGAAAAATCCACCGGTAAAGTCGTTAAATTTTTATGACCCGTGCAAAGCCAGTGCGGGTCGCTAGTTACATATACATTTTCAATCTCGTTCATAAAACATAAAACTTTTTCGATTCAAGCTGTTTTTTAAATTGCTTTGACTGATCAAAACATATTAACTATCAAGCAATCTGTATCAGCAGCATAGATACATAAAATCAATACAGATCTGCATTCTAAATATGAGGGGTGACGCATTATATTGCATCCAGACAGACACGCCGTTACGACGAGATAAGCGACCGACGTCCGAAGGGCGAGACCATAGAGGGACAATAACCCACACAGCGCAATGGGCTTTCAACGTCTCCCGTGGGATGCGAACATACATGCAAAACGTAGGCATGTGTTAATTATAATTTACTACTTGGTAGCTGTGTACTAGTATATCGCTGACCCTGATGGTGACTCGCGGAATGAGTCGAAACTTAGTCGTTGCCTTCACCGATAGTACGGTACGTGTTTTATAATAATAATAAATAAATGAAAACCCATCAGACACATATATAGTCTTGACCTCAAACAAGAATTCACTGTGTCGTGGGTATTAGAAACTACGAGTAACGTGGTACCATTACACCCAGATCCGGAACACGAACCTTAGTGTTGCAGTAATACAGACTTGCAAAAGCTTTCGTCGTTCTTGGACGAAATATTTTAAAATGTATACTACTGTTCGTTACGGAAAAACTAATCTCAGCCGAGGAGACATGCACAATCATGTACTTATCTCATAGAGTTTTTAGGCAAAATGTTACCAATTTCAATACGGTTTGATATATCAAATCAGAGTGCGGGAATGTAGCATACAGACATGAAGAATGATTTATCTATAACTAGCGACCCGCCCCGGCTTCGCACGGGTGCAATGCTGATACTAAATACACTACCTTATGTAGGTACTTATAATTAATATAAGTGCGATTTAAAAATTAACCTTAGAATAGAATATAATTTATATTTTAAAACTACTATGATACAATTATTTATCGTAACTTACTTATAATTACTGATACGTTGTCGCGCTGAAAAGCACGTTTTTATAATAAACGCGTCCGATCGCTGCTAAATTCAAAGTGCTATAGGGAAAACCGCGGCCTCAGACTCGCTATTTATAGGCACGCTCTTGCCGCACCACGGCACGGGCGGCCGGCCGGTACCGCCGCAAACGCTACGTCCCGCAATTTTTAAATCTGTAATATCTTCGAAAATATTCACTTAAATCATACGGTGTAAAGGGCCATATAGATCTATATTAAATGAACAATGTATTCAAGGTATTTAATTGGTTAAGGATTAATGCTGTATTGGTTAAAATCGCTTCGAAAATTAGCCATTATTTGTCGTAAAAAGTAAATGACAAAAAAAAGTTATTGTGGGTTATCCATAAGAGATAGACATATACCATCACGGACTTTTCTGTAGACCTTTTCAATGTGTACAATACTTAGTACATTATTTTGATAAAACTCGTAGGGTTCAGCCTGCGTTTGCAATGTAAGCGGAAAAAATGTAATTATTTACGACATCACATTAGAAACCTCAAAAATAACAGTACTTCTCCACTATTTAATGGATGTTATTATACATATAAACCTTCCTCTTGAATCACTCTATCTATTAAAAAAAACCGCATCAAAATCCGTTGCGTAGTTTCAAAGATTTAAGCATACAAAGGGACATAGGGACAGAGAAAGCGACTTTGTTTTATACTATGTAGTGATAGTTATTTCTTGGCACATGAAAGCAGATTTATTTCTGAGTAAAAGCGGTGTTTTAGAGCCCTTGTTCATACCATCGCCTATTGCCTACGGTTCATTCAAAATGTCCATATAAGCGCTTTGATAGTATTTTACCTCTAAGCTCGAGGGAGAATGCAACGTCACCTTGAGAAGGGGTAAGGTCAGTAAGCTATCTTACCCTAGGGGTGTGTTACACTTAGGGGCAGTCTTTGGATTGTGTTTGAGACATAATATGTGGGTGTAGGTTAGTGGTGTGAAGGTCATCTTGTAGGGGTTTTTTGTATAAAATGATTCTCTAATGTGAACTGAAGACTTCAGTCTTTTTTTTTATAATTTAAGGCACAAAAATACTTTAAGCTTCTCTCATGACCATGAATGAGAAAGTATAACGACGACAACAGTGGCACAGTGGGCGATTGCCTGAGAGGCAGATGGTTACGGGTTCGATTCCCGCGCGTAACTAATATTTGTATGAACTGCAAATACCACCATAGGAACTACATGACTGATATACTACTTATATAGTATACATATTTTTTTTAAATACAAACATATTATACATAGAATTAACCCAGACCAGAGGTAAATATTTAAAGATCATACAAATATTTGTCCCGCGGCGGGAATCGAACCCGCAACCTTCAGCATCTCAGGCGGGCCTTCGCCCACTGCGTGACAGAGGTCATCATAGTTATGACTCTTGCCCGCGTTTTGCGAGTAGTTAGCATTCCAAGGCCATATGCCTTAGTATATTCGGGTTTAGGGTATGCCGTTTCCTCACGATGTTTTCCTCCACCGTTTTGAGCACGTGTTAATGCGCAAATAATTTTCGTTGACATCGTTACACGACCATGTTCGAACTCACGACTTCCAGATCGGAACTCGGGTTACAACCCACTAGACCAACACGGTCCCCAAACAGAACAAAAAACAAAAGGCCGAATAAAACGCGAACATTTTATAATTTGTACAGAATACAAGCGCACACTACGATAATATAATCCCGATGACCCGACATACCCACACTAGCAACGAAATGACCGCCCAAACGCCAATGATTTTAAAAACGGGGCACGACAAAAAACTAATGACAGAGCGAGACGGGAGATATTCCACACGGGCCTATTCAAAATGAAAAGTAGTCATTTTTCCACCAATAGGGTATTACTGAAAAACTACGGGAAATGAATTTATTATACCCCACTTGGGGAGGCAGACTCCACAACAATATTATTTTATTTTTAATGTCCTATAGGCATTATGCTCGTATGTAGGCTTGATTGATTCGCCTTTTTTGTGAGTATTTTATTATGTAAATGCATTTTAATAATTTATGTGATAAGTACGTACCTATATCTACTTTTAAAGCAAGAATCATTCGTAATACGTATCGCATTGTATAATATTGTTATTGTATAGTGTAGGTAAGCAAGCTGAAATATTATATGGCGTGCATTAAAGTATTTTCTATTGATTGTCTCTGTCCCTACCTGCCGCTTTCATGAAAGTGTCTGTAATGAAAGGTAATAATGTTTCTTTGAACTAATGCGTTTTTCTCATTTTTCTGTGAGCGCCGACGTCTAGTAAACTCCACTGTCTTGCGCATGCTGATGTAAACTTTAATTCAATGAAGTTACGTTTGAAGTTTGAGTGACCCTTTTCTGAGTTACTAATCAAGCCCAGGAAATCACATTGATGGAATCTTTAGCCAATTAACGCAATAAGGGTGAACAGAGTTATTGGATTTCCATAAAATCAAGTCTGACATATCTGGCTTACCTCAATAATTACGATCCACGGCACTTCACGACACCTGTAATAGAAAAAAAAATAAGATTATCTGCCAAAAATTTTTTTTTTTAAATATAAGTACCCGTTATGAAACGTTGTTAGGAAAATTTGATTTACAATTGTGATTTGGTTTAATTTTAGGATTAATTAATTAGGCAGTAGGTGCAAACTAAAGTATGTCACACAAAGATAAGAAAAAGAGTATAAATCTAATTACATTAAAAATTAACATAAATACAAGTCAATTTATATCATTCACTTATAAAAAGAGTGTAAACATGTAGTCAGTTTAAAAACAAACAAAACTGACTGCAGTTTCTTAAGCGTAGTTCCATAATCTTAATATTCCTTTATAAAATTTATCAACAAATGACACTTCGCATTATCACATGTCACTTTCTAGGTAAAGACTAATCCAATGATACCACACTTATCTGCATTAATATTTACCCATCAGATTTGAATGTTTTTTTTAATTAGTAATCGTTTAATCTATATAACTCTCGTGATCAAGACGATTCCAATGACACCTCATTTATCAAAATATCAAGTTGAGGATGAGCTGAAGGATTTTTGGTTCATCGGTTGGGCGGTTTGTAGCCGTCGTATTAGATTTCTTGATACTTTATATTATTCTATGTTAGTCCCGTGATCAAGACGAATCCAATGACACCTCATATATCAAAATCCATTAAACTGCACACAGCGGCTACAGAGCCAAAGGAACAGACATATGTACAAACTAAAACATTATCCTCCTTTTGGACAGTCGGGGTTAAAATAGGCTCTCATTAAACTAATAACATTTTCAAAAAGTTTAACAAGAATATCGTTGTTTTACCAACTTTACGTGATCTCTGTTGATTGATCCTTCTTTACCCTGAAAGACAAGAAAATGGATTCTAGGAATAAATGTCAATATCAAATTTCAAGACAACTTAGTTACAAAGTTTTTAAAATACAAGAACTTCGTGCTATAATAACTAAGAAATTAAATGAAATTTAAAACTTTTATTCAGCACATAAAAAAAAAATATCGCAACCACCAACTTAGTTCGTTTACATTGAAGAAAAATAATAGCCTACTTATAAGTAAACTGAAATAAAATTCCTAACGCATCTTGTTGATCTACCTACCTATACGGTATGTTTTGACAATTAAAACAACTCACTCAGAACGATTTGGCGATCAGAATCTTGGCATTTTGTAACACAAAGTATTGGACACATGTCATTCCTAAGCAACTAGACTAATAATTTGTGAAATTCTATAGAGAAGAAGTTAGTTGGATATTGCAAAATGGCGGTGAATGCCATCTGTTAAAATACTTTAGCATCGCTATTAGACTGACCAACTGTTTCAACTGAATCATGTTTGGATTGTCTGAGTACATTCAAAATTTAACTGAAGTAGTCATTTTAGAAACACTAGAAACTAAATAAAGAATAGTTTTTTTTTTGTTTAAGTGTTAACCCGAAAATTGAACACGGGACTGGAATCCCTTCCCACTTGGTATGCGGGACTATATCAACTAAGTCACTAGGTCGTTACCAGCCTGATCGAAATTTTTGGGAGTCCGGTCGAGGTTACATTTTTAGAATATTAGAATTGTTATACCACAAATATCAGGGCTGCAATGTGTCAGGTTGTGTAATGTTTGGAAAGCTTTATAATAGTATACGCGATGAAAAAAAAAAACATATATAAATCAATTCACTTTGGTTGAGAGAACAATGCTCTTATGTATGAAATTAATTAAGTGAAATCGAAACATTATTGAATAATATAAATTGACGTATTGAAATCATTAATTCCATGACATGAGGTAATTTAAATTTAAACGTATTTTTAATAATAATGTATTGTACACCAACATAAATTGGTAACTGGACACAAACGAATAGTGATATCTGTATTTATCAATAAATGTATTCTAATTATGATTCTATGCACTGAATTTTGTTAGGTGTCTCAACACAACCCATATGGAAATAAGAATACTCAGGACATTAAATTGCTGAATAAATATTATTTCAGAGAATTAAATATAGGTATTAAAGTGCTGCAAAACATTACAACAGAAAATGGCATAATTTGTTATGAAATTTAGAATTCTAATTCAAGTTGAAATAACACTTAGAATCTAATAACCAAGTTACGAAATAAATTGAGTCCGTCAAATCTTGTGTGACATATTTCAGTTTGAATGTTATTAGCACTGCTTTCTCAAGGCTAGACTAGTGTGGCTTTACTCACAAAAAAAATCCTAGTGTGAGGTCAGGACTATTTATGTGTCTGTTGAAAGCATATTTATTTATTTAATCATCATAAGAAAGCCCACTTTAAGCAAAATGTAGCTTGATCAAACGTAATTTTGTATAAATAATAATTTCTATAAAACATTTCGTACATTATGCAGTGTTGAAATTAAAATGTTTGTGCCTACGCCCGAGGGATGTGTCATATATTTGGTAAATTTTGCTTAAAATAAATAATTCCATCATCAATTTTCATCATTGCTTAGTTCAAGAACTATATAAGAACGTACGAATGGCATTTTGCGGGGTCCTAAGAATATCTGTACAATAGATTTCCACTACTTTTGTTTTCATTCAATGACAAGTTTTTGTATGTTTGCTCAAATAGCTCTTTACCCAACTGCGCACACAATTGCGGTAGCTAATGCTTCAATCGGCCTTCAGATAGTTGCTGGAAATATTGTATATTTTTACAGGTTCATAGTTTTCTGTACTAATCATAAATCCTCACTTCAAGGTCCCACTGCTGGGAAAAAGCATACCCCCACTCCTGCAGAAGACTGCGTGAATAATTATTTATTAGTAATTAGGAGTGCCATGATAGTTAAGAGGGTTTCATGCAAATAGTTAAATGCTGGTTATATAGTTAGATATGCAATAAATATGGCGTACGGCATACGCACCTGTTTAATGAATTCTACCGACTTTGATGTGGAATTAATAGTTCGAGATGGACTTCTATCAACATAACCTGAATAAAAAGTTATAGTGTACTAAACTGGCTTATATTTTTATACAGGATCATTTTTTTCTATGTATAAATATCAATGCGCTGACGCGCCTTGCCTGATAAATTCCATGGGATTTTATGCTCAAATGCTTGAGCTATGGCCGAAGACGAACCAAAATTTCTAAAACTTGATAATGGGAAAGTTTAGGTCGAGAAGTGTCCGATTTTCAAGTTTAAGAAGTATAAGACATGGCTAAGCCTATTTAAATGACTCGTTTCCTATTCTGGTTTTGTAAGTGTATGGGGCAAGCGCAAAAGTTCTGCGACCGTTTGTGACGCCAAAAACTAGGGACGCAAAGAACAGCCGTAAAGAAGTACCTAAAAACGACTGTATTACCCATCATAGACATCCTCAGATTCATACTCAGAGCGTAGATCTTTCAGGATACCAAGTAATAGGTAGTCAGAGGCATGTCCGAACTTTAAATTTGGCATATGAACTCGTTATTCATGTAGTTAATATACCAAGTGGTTGCAAGCCCATCGCCGTTTATTAAGTACCTACATATGATAAATTAAGTGAATTACTTATTCAAGCAACTAATTACTTAAACAATTTAATGATTTTAACGTCAATCGATTGATGATTATGGTGAAAATGATCATCTCTATAAGCTCTACGGTACTTCCTGTTCCCAAATGCTTTTATTATTTCACCACTTAAATAAATGTCACAGAAAATATTCCATTAACCATTCAAAAACCTAATCTACTAACAGACGCGAACGAAAATTGAAAGCATTCTAGACAAAGAGGCTTCACATATTAAAAAGTCAAGCCCAAGATCCTACCGAAAGGAATACGCGAAAAATCATACGGAGACAATATGAGGACTCCATGCGAAGTGGAATTTAAATATGTAAGGAATTAGGGGGTGAATTAGGGGCCACCACCAGGGGTGAGGGTTTTGAAAACTAGAAAGAGAACACGAGTTAGTATCGCGATCTGCGCGCGTGTATTTACGCTACACACGGTGTTCGTTAGAAGGGTTGTCTTGGGATTGAATTTTTCTTAGTTAACTAGCTGTTGCGAGCGTCTTTGCACGCGTGGAAACGAGATTTAAATAAAAAAGTCGCATACACACTTTCACCCTATAAAATTCTATAATAATAAATAATATGTAATTATTTATTTATGCTTAGTAGCTATAATTAAAATTTCTAACTTCAAAGAACAAAAACTTTCATATATGTTAAGTTATAGGACTGGGGCACATTGCTTAGCCTGACAGAATGAGTCTTGCTCCCAATTGCCATTTCGTTAGTGTAATTAGAGGGCTGATCGATGGAAATTATGAATTGTCATAGAACTGACCTGGAGACCTGAGACGTTCTGGTGTTGATGAGAACGTCTCAAATCTCCAGGTCAGTTCTATGACAATTGATGGATATTTTAGTCAAAATGACTGTAAAAGTGATTATCTCTTCCCCACTCTTTATTACACAAAGGTAAGCTGGAAGAAAATGATAATTAGCATTAAGTTTGCAAAGTTGGCGAACTTTACTTGTTTTATTTAGTGCAATAAATCATTTTCTATCTATCTAGGACACAATACGAGTCACCCTTACGTCCTATTTTAAAAAAACAGCGAATTGTACACCCACACATTCCCCCCCCACCCTTTAAATAAAAAAATTAAACACATTTAGCTTATTAGTTATGGCTGTGCGTTGATAGGTCAGTCAGTCAGGACACGATCAGTAAACATAATTTAAAATAATACTATCATACCGCGCTAGCGTAATGTTTACGTAAATTATTCTTAATTCGCATTGTGAAAAGAGCTCAGACCTATTTCACGCAGTTATGTAGAAAAACACAGTGTTTGACGTCTGTTTGTGTTGTATTGTCACTGAATAATTTACTCAGATTATTTTGATCTAGTGCGACTTGCTATGAACGCTAACCAATCATATTAAATTTATTCCAGTATCAAAGCCAGAGTTATTTTCACATATTATGTTGAAAACTTTGGAAATCTATTTTTATGTCTTAAGACGTATCCCGAGATGTAACTAATCGTGTGGTGCTACGCACGCGCCGTAATGAGCGTGCGGGAGGTAGTTAGACAATTTTACAACTGCGCCGCGCCGTTTTTTGGGAGACTGGTAGGTGTGTGTCAAAGAGTTAGAAAGAATAGAAAGGACATAAAAAATAATAAGGAAATACTCTTATCGTAACATCGTAATGTGTATGTGTAAGAATAAAAAAAAAAACACCCTTTCGTCAAACATTTAACTTTTATGAATAATAACAACTTTATTTAACTTCTTTTTAAACAGCAGTATACTTAACTTATAGAATTTGTAAAAATAATTTACGAGTTGTAAAAAATTTCTTTTTCTAAAGTATCGTAAAAATACGGTAGGCAAGTAAATATACGGATGTAATTTACCTCCCGTGCTAGTATCAACTGTGGTATGGCACGGCAAGATAAGGATTCTCGTCTAATGTACTTAGGTTGGATTGTTAAGTTATTACCTAAGCCGATTCTAAGCATCACTAATCTATGCCAACATCTGTAGGTGCTCACAAATTTGCATATGTCGAAATAATTTAGGGGGTGACTCCACACATCCATACCGTGTACTAATGTGCGTGTATCGACGACTGTGAATAAAAAACAGCGTACAGAAGGGTCATTTCATGCGACTTGAGATTTCCACACGTTATTGTGCCCAACTTCTCTAAGTATGTTGCAAAGGCATTAGTGAAATTGACTGCTTAGACTGTCTAGGCTGCCACAGATCCAAAAGAAGCATTCTGTCGGACTCATATTAAAAACTAGCTGACTTGAACCCGCATCTACACTTCTAATTAATTTATTGGGCACTTTATATTCAACTTATAGCGTATCCGAATTTTTGAAACACACTTGCATTATGAAATATCTTACCAATTAATTAAGTAGGCAAAATCAGAAATGATTATGGAACATCTGCACCATATTAGCTGTTCTAAGTAAAGATTGGAGGAAAATTTTCACTCATATTCCGAAAATATCGCGCACGGGGCGTGTTTTAGTAATTTGTCGATACTTTACGGAGTTCACTCTTATACTTATGTTAAGAGTATTCAGGTTCTTAGAAAACTCGATATTGTGTGCCAGTTCCTTAATTCAGAATTTATGTAAGGAGTTTTGTATAGGTACCTAGCTAACTGGGTACGTAGGTTTGATGGTTTTTAGAATGTAGAGAAAAAAGCTTTCATTTTCCTAGAGAGTTTCCTAAAGTGGTAGGTTTATGCGAATGGAAAGATGAAAAATCATGAAAAATGTTTATGCACGTATGAACGTGAAACAAAAGTAAATATATTCAGGATCATACAGCTTAAAATGAGCTGTATACATTTTTTCATACAAATAATGCAAAATAGGTATAAATAGTAAAAGACAGACAGAACAGCAATCTGAATACCGTTGCAAACGATCTATAGATAGGTCAACTCCGGATCACTACTAGACGGAAGCCTTCCCAAAAATGTAAAATGCTTAGAATCAATAAATAATGCTGGAAATTTTCACACATCAGCATCTAGTACCAAAGTAAGCAGAGCTTGTATTATGGTAACTATATGACTGATATACTACGCATATTCATTTTTAAAAAAAAAACTACTTATTTATTTTGGGGCTAGATGATTCTGTGGGGAAAATGATCAGCATTATTTATTTAGCTGATACAAACATTTGCCACGCGGCGGGAACCGAACCCGTAATCTTCTGCATCACAGGCGGGCCTTCGCCCACTGCGCAACAGAAGTCCTCAAAAGTTTAAAATTGTTATGTTCTGTCGATTAGTGTAGCCAATAAGTGTAGATTAGCTTACATCGCAAGCTGTCAAGTGAAACGCTAACTTACAAATAAAATGTGAGGACTCGTAAGCATGTTCTTTTATAAATAAAATATTTTGACGTCTCTTTCTAACGAAGCCCAGCAATGGATGTCAACAAATACAAAATTAATATCAAAGTACAATCCCAGATCGCTTCTAATAGGTCCTATTTAGCAATGGCAATTGTTTGAATTTTCCGAAAATCAAAAGTGATATGTTTGAGAAAATAAATTTACAAGAGTTCGATTGCTGTATTCTATTCAAACATTAAAATTCATTGCGGGAATTGGCCTATTAAGTTTGGCAATAATACTTAATTTGAGAGACTTCCTGTCATGTATAAACGAGTAAAACTAAAACTAAAATCTGTAGCATTTTATCATCTATTGTAGCATCTGACTTGTTGTTGTAAAATCTATCAAAAGCTATTTATAAAACGATCACAATTAATCGCTTAACAGATATAAATATGTAGGTACTAACAGACAATCACACTAACAAATAACCTCTTATACCAGGCAAATGTGCCTGGTATAAGAGGTTATTTTAGCGGTTTCTTCAGATGGAAGAAAATATTGATTTTTACAAATTTACCAGCATTTTTAGGGTTCCGTACCTCAAAAAGAAAAAACGGAACCCTTATAGGATCACTTTTTTAGCCGTTTTTTCTATCAGTCTGTTAATACCCTTTTTCTCAGGTGGAGATTTGATACCTCCACCTGAAATTAATATCAAATATGTAGTTGGTCTTTAGTACATTGAAGCTTTAAAGAAATAGTTTTTCAATATTTTTTTTCGATTGTAAGAATTGTACCGTATATCGATGTATGCGAGAACATTTTTTCTACTACAAAGTTAAGTTTGTCTTTCAATCCGACTTATCTGTTAGAGAAATGCTTTACAAGCTTGTACGGAAGCCTCGGTGCGCGAGTCAGGCTTGCACTTGTCAGGTTTTTTTTATATCATGTCGAGTGAGAGTAAACCATGTTTTAGGTTATTTTTGTCACACCAGTTAAAAATGTTTTGAGTATTTTCAGCGCACGTGTTTTTAATCGTAATCGATTCTAAAAACGACGAGTACATGGACGGAACTTTTATTTGGTTCATATTTTTTATTGAGAGTGAAAGCGGAGGTCACCGTGTTCTACAAAAAGAAAAAAGAAAAAACGTACGCTGTACGCTGTACGCTGGCTCGTCAAACGATGGATTGCGAGTATATTTTTTATCAATGAACTCGACTTTTAGGATGGCTTTTATATTTAAACATGAATAAAGTCACAAAAACGTCCAAAAAATATATTTGGCACATATTTTTTGAAATTATTATGAAAGTTTTAGAATTATTTATAAAGTTATTAAAAAGGCAACAAAATTAATAGTTATAAAATTCATACGAATTAAAATTAATTAAAAATTATCATTTAATTACATTTTAATGTGTAAAATGTAATTAAAGGTGGTGTAAGTTAGTGTTATTAAATCCGAACCAAAAGCTTTTGATGTTGGTTTCCAAGACATAAACTACAAGTGTTTTTACCTAAGATTTAAATAGGTTCCAGTATATAAATCAAAACCCTCTTTTTAAATGACTAGTTTCCGCTTCAGGATTTGCTTGCACGGTACCTGGAAGTAGTAGAAGTTTTATCGCAAATCACGATCTATATCCGTCCAAATAGGTTTAGCCGTGACGAAAATTATTTGGTTAAAACATCGAAACTTGTATATTGAATATTTTTTGCTTTGAGTTGCTGCCATCTTTTACACAGAAAACAAAATAATATATAGTTATATAAACATCCAATACATAGTCTTGCATTCAAACTAGGATTCCCTGTATCGTGGGTATCAGGAACTATGATTTAATGAGAAATTCCATGGCTTTTATAGAAAAAAACTCTATTTAAATTTAAATTTCACTTTATTTTGCAGTACACGGGTTACAATAGGTATAAAACTAATAGTATTGTACAGCCTTGATCAACTACGATATCATGCATACATCTAAATTACATTACGTATAATGTAATGTAATGTAACAAACCTAATTTACAATGTATGACACAAAAAAGTTCAGTGCGTTTATTACTCATTAGGTAGTTTTACAAAAACCTTCGTTAGAATGTTGAGTCAAAGTGCCGCGGTACCTCGCCAGATCTAACATACACGACATCACGCTTGTAATAAAAATTATATGCTCCAATTTACGATGCTGTGGGGGGACGTAGGGTGGCCAAAAAATACCCCCCTACCCCCTGATTGCGGGATCGGATCTCACTAAACGGGGGTAAAAATTCGCGGGGGGTGGGGTGACCCCCCTACCCTCCCTCACAGCGATACATTTTTACCATTATCCCTTTCTAACTAACTATGAGCGTGAATTCGCGAGTAATTATTAATATTCGCACGTTTTTTATGATTTATTTCGTTTTGCGGGCTCGGGCTGGGGACGGTAGTATTAGGTTTGGCGTGATATAAACTGCTATTTTAACTTTTGAATAAGAGACAATTAGAGAATACGGTTCTTCGAAAAAAGTTGTCATGGAGAAGATGCCCGATGATAGTTGATTGGATCTAGAAAACTCTAGAAGATCTAGTCTAGATTTTTTGGCTGTATATATTATCTAAAGAAAATGAGAATTTACCATAAACATTTTTAAAATAAACTTTATTTTATTTACCATTTACTTTTACATATTCTAATTATACCTATCACCCTTTTCAGAACTAAACCGTTTGGTTGAAACTGGACCAAACGCGAATAGGTTGATTTGGACTAAATTTAGTTAATATGGCCTTTAGTAGCGACCAAACACTACTAAGACTACTAAGGACCACAGAACAGACTACAGTTAGTAGGTAGTAGCTTCTGCCCACGGCTTCGCCGCGTGGTATTCTATTCTATTATCCTACCCGGGTAATAGAATAGAATAGAATAAACGTCTATTTGGCACAAACAATGAAGAGATAATAGGTATGCATAAGCAGAAAACTTAAAATATAGTATAAAATTATATACTTATATCTAAAACGAAACTAGCATGCAAAACGCGGAGACGTGCCAGATATAATGTTTGGACTGTACTGAGCAGGGATCTGAGGGGCCCCCAGAGGATTACAGTCGTGAGCGTGTTTGTTTTGTTTTTTATCTATATAGTTGTTTGGCTCATATGTTTATCGATTTATTTAATACATCCACACAAACACAGTAGTGCTAGAAGGAGTTAATGGTAAAGCATTATCTACCAGTCATCCGTATGCCTGAAAAGATATTGTATTATTTTGGGTCAAGAACCTGTTTAAAATTTTATACAAATCGGTTTTACAGTAACTGATTTCGTAAGAAACATACGCACTTTTTTATAATTAATTTTATGTACCCCCGGAACTCTAAGAATTCATTATTATTTTCTTCATGCAGTGGTTTTCTGGAAGAGATCGCTTCTAAGCGAGCCTCTGTACTTTTATAAGAATAAGATTTTGTTTATTTATATTGACGACCTCTGTGGCGCAGTGGGCGAAGGCCCGCCTGAGACGCAGAAGGTTACGGGTTCGATTCACGCCGCGGGACAAATGTTTGTATCTGCGAATATTTGTCTCGGGTCTGGGTGTTTTTTATGTATGTTATGTATGTATTTACAAAAAAAATATATATAAGTAGTATATCAGTCATGTAGTTCCCATAACACAAGCTCTGCTTACTTTGGGGCTAGATAATGCTGTGTGAAAAATGTCCAGCATTTAAAAAAAATATATATATTTATGGTTTACAATATTTGCATTTATTCACATCTAAACATCCAAAATTACTTTGGCATTCATGATGTTAAAAGGATATCATTGTAACAGGTAACTTTAAGGAACTAAAAAAATGTTTAGTCAGAGAATTATATCTCCCTCGGCATTGTGACTGATCTATCAAAAATATATTTTCACTTCATCAAGAAATGTGAAATAGATAGATATACATAGGAAAACGTATAAAATCATTACTGAAACAACAAAAAGAAAAAGAAATGTAAATATTTAAATGAAACTCAGTCTCAATAAGTTGTTTTGTATGGCTCCATCATTGAACATATGCAAATGACAAAATTAGTCCGTAAAAAATCGCTTATCGTCAATTATTAGCTTTGTAGGTTTATTTTTTTATATATCTAATGTGTACATTAGATATATAAACAAATCTTTATTGCACAACTAAAAAGAACTTACATAGGCGATTTTGGAAAAATAAGTTTTTGTAAAAAAATATTATGTCTGTTAGGGTTCTTGGTTTGATAATAAATAAATGTTTGATAACTATGTATCTAAAGTTTTTGGAAAACCTTCAAAATTGTAATTACCTAAACATCCAATGGTTGTCTGGAAGAGATTGCTCAATTTACTATGAGTTTTGTTAAGTTTCGGTTTTTTGTAATTTTCTTGCGGTGTACAATCAATATTTTGACTTATACATTTTAAGTTTGCCCTCCGTTGTTCCGGCTACAACATAGGCAGTATATACAAAAATAATGAACTCAACTTACAAAATACTAGTTTTCCTTAAAATTTTAAAGTATCAATTAGAGAGCAAAACAGAACTGATCACCCTCTCCTATTACAACAGTTTGGACGGAATAAGTACTAACAGTACCTACACGCTAATGTATTAGTTATAGTTCACGGCTGTTGATACGGCGCATTGTCAGTAATATAAAGTACTTATCCAACATTATTCAAAGCGCTATAACTGTCTCTAACGCCCCTCAGAAATTTAAAAGAGAAAATAAATTTTGTTAAAATGATCGAACTAAAAAATGTTATACACGATTCAAAAAAACTGAAGACGGGTACAGTTACCTGAACATAGGGCCTAGTTGCAAACAAAATCTTTACTCGAAAGGATTACTGTTTTTGTTTGAGTCCTGCTCCGAGGATAATTATATAAAACCGAGAATATATTGACTACAAAATTCAACTTTATATTTTTAATTAGATTTTTCGTTTAATACTAAAATCGATATATTGACTATCTCGATTTATACATTTATAAATCGAGATTTTAAAACAAGTCTATCAAAGAGTCCCGAAACGGTTAATTTTATTTTTAGTTTTTGTTTTATTTTATAAATGATCATATCAAAAGATGGAATGATCTACATTCACGGATTGTATCCCCGGTCTCGTTAAAGTTTTCGATATATTTCTCTTGCAACCTGCATACGTCACGATGTGCCAATACACTGTCCAACAACTGTATTACCACGGAGTAGATGAATAGTTGGAAGGGTCGCAAGATGTCATCTCACCCCTCTACAAAAGCGGCTTGAGCGAGGTCAACGACTTACGTTGTATGAACTTTTTTATGAAAATTAGTACACCACGATCATTATTGAATACCGTATACCGTATTCAGCCGTTTACTGAAACCCCCCTCACACCATCAACCCCCCTTAGGATTAAGATCATGTTCAAACTCCATTAGCTATCTTCAGACGAAGTCATATCATCTTCATAGCCTTTAACACATTTATAGATATGAGCAAACCAAAAGGTGTATGCAAAACTTCCACACACACACACCCACACCTTCATCTATAAATGTATTATAGTCTATGAAGTCTCAGAATAAAGGCTGTGATATACAGGCCATGCTTGACCAAGGAACCAAAAATGGCATGTACTTAGTCTTAAAAGTGGGAGTGTGCGGCTGATGACATGAATGCAAAAGAAAATATCACAATTTATAAAAGTTCCACAGATGAACATGATAAAAGTGGGACATATTCGTGACATTTCAGCGTTACTCCGCTACCGTGGAAGATAATGTCACATTATCCGATGGTGCGGATAATGTCATAAGTGTCGTCGGTAGTATGTGATAATATTCGAAGATCTCGATGGCGCGGCGAGCTATAAGCCAGTTATAATGCAAGAGGTCCTGGTTCATTTCCCGCTGCAGGACAAATGTTTGCATGTTCTGTTTAGATTTTTTTCCGGGTGATACCACGAACCTCGTAATTCTTGATTCAAACGACACAAGGACTCCTCGCCAGTATATGTGTCTGTTGGGTGTATTTATTTAGTTGTCACGCGTAACCAGCCGTCCTCTGTAAAATGTCACGGAATCGTATCTTGCAATGTCACAAAAGTGGACTCGTCTTAACTTTAAAATGAGTTATAATATCAAGGTCAGTACCCAGTCGTGCCCTGTCAAATGTCACGGAAACGTATCTTGAAATGTCACAAAAGTGGACTCATCTCAAGACGCCTTAACTTTTAAATGAGCTATAAAATCAAGGTCAGTACCTACGTCATAACCTCAGTTAGCCAACATTGTTACGCCCGTAGTACTACGCCGTAGCTGCCTACGCAACAAAAATATTTTTCTTGAACTCTTACAAGTGGAATGTAAAGGCAGGATGAAAGAGGTGAACAAAATAAGTACACAAGGTCGAGTTGTGGCTTTGATGTTTTTTTTAAGACATGTCAAGTGATTAAATACAAGGCTTTTATAAGCCTTGTAAGGTTTTATAACCTTGAGCAATTCTAGTAAAACTTAGAAAAAAAAGACACAATAAATCAGTAATAATAATGGCAGAACCTACATACGGTCTACCAATAAAATATAATATTATCAATATAAAAATGTATAATTAAATATAATTAAATTAGATTTAATTTAATTAGAGATTAAGATTTAATTAAATTTAAACCACACAGACTAGGTAGGATGTCTAGATTATAAGTTCACAATGTCCTTTATATCATAATATCGATTATAAATATTAATAAATCAGTAAAAAATATAGTACAATTTAAAATACGATCGGTAAAAATAAGAATTTTGTAACGTTGTCACTACCTTATTTATTTATAATAATAAGGCCTATTATTAGGCTAAAAAGAGGCGACTGTGGATGAGATATGTCGGCAGAACATGAAAACATTAGTCCCGCAGTGGGAATCGAACCAGCACTACTTCCGCGATTTCGCGTCCCTGACAGATGTTTGGATATTCCGTATATATATTTTCGGATATACTTTACTTTTCTGCTGACTTCATATTGTAAAATGGGAATTTTCACGTACTATCGATGAACGCACCGACTAAGTTTCGACTAATTCCGAGAGTCTTCATCAGGGTGAGTGATCGCTGCGCTCTCTTTCAATATTCTGACGTTTTATTGGCCGTGTATTGTCTATTAGTTATAATATAACCTAAAATTATACCAAACCACGATAATCTCAATTAACGTGTAGAAACGGAATAGGTTCAGATGCTTAAGAGACTCTTGAAAATTCTTTAAAAAGTCAAGTAAATTCTGGCTAATATTGATTCTGTTAGATCGTCTTCCAAAATAAACATTAACTAACCTATTTTCCTTAAATATACTTCAGTGAAAACAAATTTATAAATATTGAATCATTTCTATAATTCCTATTATAACAAGGAAATAAAACTTGAGAATTTAGGTCAAATAATTCGGTCAAGGAAACTGTAACGTTCACAAATTTGTTCTAAATCTTTGATAGCTGACGCGGCGTAGCGGGTGGATGGATGGCTTTAGACTTGGGAGAACATTGGTTGGAAGAAGAAAATGAGCAGAAAGTATTAAAAAAAGTCACATATTTCAAAATGTAGTAGGTTATAGCTAAGCATTCGACGACCTCAATGGCACGGCGGGCGAGAAGCCGACTGTGACGCAAGAGGTGTGGGTTCGATTCCCGCAGCGGGACAAATGTTTTGTTTGACTGTTCATGTTATGCAGTTATTTGTACTGGGTCTGAATGATGTGGTACCACGGTACGTAGTTCGTGATACCCATAATACAGGGACAGTTCAGACCATATCGGTTGGATGTTTATTATTTATATATTAAGCATTTTTATGCCTACAAACTTGCGACCATAAAAGTTCTTGCCTTTCATTATTTAATTAACCACGTGTTAGCAATCAATCGGATTTAATTTAATTCCAAAAAAATACTAAAAACCATTTTTTTTTACAAAGATGGCATTTATTGTCGTTAAGATAATAAATGCCATCTTTGAAAAAAACAGTAGTCTTAATATTATTACAAAGCATCGTATCCTTGTCCTAGTCCCACATGACGTGGTGTCGGCACAACATGTTTTCTTCTTCCAGTCTCCTCTATCAGCCGTCATCTCAGTACTCACTTCTTTCTTACCCAAGTCATCGTTCACACAACCCATCATATTTTCTTTGGCCTAAATCTGCTTTTATTTCTATTCACATTCATATTTTACACCTCGTAATGTGACATTCTTACCTCCTCATGGCATGCCCATACGATCTATTATACCTACAGCTTTTTCGCCACTGGCGCTACTTTAAGGCTTCCCTGGAATACTAATTTCTTAACTTGCCCCTTGTTGTTAATCCACACTTCCATCACAACACATGCTATACCTAATTTTAAAGTAAGTCTCATCTCTACCTTTATAAAATTCTATAATTCCCTCTCTAATCCCCTCACATTCTGACAAGCCCGGGTTCCATTGCCTATAAGTACACATATAACTACGAAACAACACGGATCTATAATACCTATAAGTACGTAGTTACCAAAAAAACCCAATCAAACTCACACATGTATACAATTGTAATCGTATTTAAAGCACACATTACGCACACATACAGCCTGTAGGCGTCACAAAGGGGCCTGATTAAAAATCATGACATGCGCAGAATAATTTTAAAAACTACCGGAGGCTGGGTTAATTTTTAAGTATTGATCAAAAATTGCGTATAGCCCGTTCTTATACGTATGTGAGCGTGTGTGGGGGAGGGTGGCTGCTGCGAGAGGGTGCGTGAATTAGAATTTTGGGGAAAAATTGTCATTAGGCAGCGTGATGTCGGAAATTTTAGATAGCGTTTTACGTATCTACTTTACTCTAGAGCGAGAGACAGATAGAGAAAATACTTTATTACACACCATAAACATTCAGCTCATTCATTTCAGCTTAGATAAGTGCTACAAACTTTGACAATGTTGTACAATGGAAGGTCTTATCGCTAATTAGCGATAGGTAGTCTATCTCCGTCTATACGTTAAAACTATTGTGTTATGGATGACATGGTTAAGAAAGGAGATGACGGCTTATAGAAGAGATATAGTACTCATCCGATTTCACCAATATTTAGAATGGACCTTCAGGGTGCACATAGTTAGTATATTATCCCGTTAAAATAAAAGGACTTTCTTGAAGACAAATTTTCTAACGAAAGTCGACGAAAAAACGGTCGAGCGAATGCGTTTCTTACAAACGCTGCTAAGAGATGGGCGAAGCCATGGGCAGTAGCTAGTATTTTCTAAATCAATAATTTTAATTTCACTGTATCCATATAAATTATTAGGTAATATCAAAGTTCCTTGGAATCCTATAATTTGGAAATTATAGAAGCTATTACTACTAGTCACGTGGAATGTTAACTACTTGCAAAACGTAGGCATGTGCCAGATGTAATGTTTAGATGTACATCTGACTACCGCCTACTTAGTATCCACAAAGATCTCACTATACTCACTGACTAAGTATATGAGGAAAAATGTTCCGAAAGACTGCAATAGGTACTCAAATGAATAATAGTGGAAGCATAGACCAACCCTGGTTGAACAGCTAGTATTTTATGCCATTGATATTCGATGTAAGTAGTCTAGTTTTGTATTACTTGTTTGCGCTCTAAGTTTTGTGCTTGACGTTTTGGCACGGTTTTACAGTTTTTTTTAATTGGGCTGATTGTGATTACTGTAATAACCTAACCTGACTTTATAAAAAAGTTAAAAAAAATACCAATACGCTCGCGAATTTTATTATACTCAGTACGTGGGTAGGAGTCAAGTCCACAATACCATGTAAAAAAAGGTTTTAAGAGTTCATTTTTTTTATGTTTTTATAAACAATTATTTGTATATTTTTTAATAATATTTCAACATATCAAAAAATATGTTATATTTTAAAACTGATCGAAACTTTTTAGATGTGTGTAGATGATTGCTCAGTTAGCATAAAGAGCTTTTATCGTCCTTTGAATATTCAGTTAGTAAAATAGCAGGCATGAGACTTTTCATCTGTGTCTCAGTCAGGCACCGCATCAGGAATTACCCTTTGGTATCGTCAATAGACATGACTGCATAATGATCTTGTGAGCCGTATACATATTTGGTGATAAATAACATCCAAAAGTAAGTCTGTGAGATGAGACCAATGGAGAATTGGTCATAGAGAAATACAGGCCACTTTGCACATCAGTTTAGAACTGCTCTAAAAACGTGAATATAAAATTGTGAGACGTTATACATTTAAGGTTGTCGCATTCATATCAGCCCGGGACCGGATCTGCACCGCCTTAAATTATACTGAATATTATGTAATTATACGCACACTAATGAGCATCACGGCGGAATCGCCTCGCCTCGGCACAACCTAGTGAATAGCTAACGGCGACTGGTCAAATCACCGAAGCTCACAGCGCTTACGACCTCTACGGCTCAGTGGGCGAAGGCCCGCCTAAGACGTAGAAGGTTGCGGGTTTGATTCCCGCCACGGGACGAATTTTTGTATCATCTGTAAATATTAATCTCGGGTCTGGGTGTTTCTATGTATTATACTGAATATTATAATTATCCATAGTGAAACGCACACTAATCAGCATCACGGCGGAATCGCCTCGCCTCGGCACAACCTAGTGAATAGACCGGCGAGTGGTCAAATCACCGAAGCTCACAGCGCTTACGACCTCTACGGCTCAGTGGGCGAAGGGACGAAAATTCGGGACGAATTTTTGTATCATCTGTAAATATTAATCTCGGGTCTGGGTGTTTCTATGTATAATATGAATGTAATTACAAAAAAAAGGTATATAAGTAGTATATCAGTCATTTAGTTCCCATAACACAAGCTCTGCTTAGTTTGGGGCTAGATGATGCTGTGTGAAAAATGTCCAGCAATATTTATTTTTACGTCTCGCCGTAGCCAAGGCACTTTTATAGAACAACTAGACAACGTCGCCGAGGCGGTGTCGATACTGTGCCGGGCTGATATGTATGCGATGAATAATCTAAGCTTACACTCGATTTAGTCGTTATTTATTATTAATAAATAACGATTAAAACGAGTGTGAACTGATTTATCACTGTCTAATAATAGCTTTCTCTAGAATTATGGCCGAATTTGCTATCAATACGACACCTACGCTTTAAATCAATTAGTAGAGAATTAGGCAACTTTTTCAATTAGTTTCAAAATTTTGTTGCAACAGCTTTGGCCACGGGTTGACTGTATGTGGAGTATATGGGGTTAAAGTCGACAAATAAATATGCAACTACCCTCATTTTATCTTCAGAAAAGTCCATGTTCACATTACGACACATAACTGCAAACTCAATTGCTTTTAGATGGCTTAACTGTTTCATTACCCAAATAGTCGTAGTTATTGTCATTTTTCTTCAAATAAATTGACAGCATTATGTGGAGAAACATTCTTTACCGCATCAAATTATTTTATTACGAAGCACAAATCGATGTCGATGAAATTAATAAATTGCTGATCCGTTTTCCCGCCGTTCTCAAAGTTAGGCGCAGCCCTTTCTGCTATTTTAATTTGCTTTGAGACTTGCAAAACACGAGGTTCAACGTAGATAAATGTTTCTCGGAATTCGTCATTTTGGAAGTTGTCGTTTTGGCACTTAAGGTTCTTATTGTTATGTTTGTTACGTGTAATAAATATTATATAATTATGTTACAAGTGAAAAAAATCACTTATTGACCGATATTATGGTAAATAAGACTCTGTCCAGAGTCTCAAAACCCAAGGTGACCACGAAAAAAGCAATGATGAGATTAAAGTAGATTTCATTCCGTGTTTTTTTTAAACAGACTCATATACATATAATCCCGGCCCACACTAGGATTCCCTGTGTCTGTCCCTGGAATTGAACCCAACACCTCTTGCATCGCAGCCGGCTAATCGTCCTTCGAGCCATCGAGGTCGACAAATTAAAAGTATTTTGAATTGTTTTTTTTAAACCTGTTGGCTTGTTCTCCTGAACTCGCATACCTATTCATATTTCATCTTTTAAGTTACAAATACCACGAACATACGTACTTTAACTTAGCAGCTCGGATTTAAATTCCCAAACGTCGGAGCTGTTCCTAAAAGTAATCCGAGATAAATGATCGATGGCACAACTAGACTACAGTTATGTGATGTTTAAACAAACTAAATATTTTTTCATCGTGCTCCTTCTTTCGTTGCTTTTCATGACCTCTATGGCGCAGTGGGCGATTGCCCGCCTGAGACGCAGAAGGTTCAGGGTTGAAACCCGCCGCGTGATAAATGTTTCTATGATCTGCAAATATTTGTCTAGGGTCTGGATATTTTCTATGTATAATTTGGTAAGTATTAACAAAAAAAGGATATATGTTATGTAATATATCGTTCATGTAGTTCCCACGAAACAAGCTCAGATAATTAAAATTACGCATACTTTTTTCAAGTGGAAAAATCCATTGCTGTGCGAAGGAATTCAAACCCACGACCTTCAGATCTAAAGTCGAAAGTACACCACCGTTGGCCACTCAATTCAAATTCCGCCAGGGTCCCAAGATGGAATAATAATTATTTATTTATCAGCGTTTAGGCATTTCTAACATTATTATGATCATCCTCTTTATATTCTCTAAATTAATTCAAATTTCAACTGAAATATTGCATTCAGGCTTAAAATATTAAATGCTAGATTTATAACCAAACATCACAATACTGGTTGGAAAGCCAGTTATACATCTACTACGAGTAGATCGACGGCAGATACTTTCAAAACAACAGAGGGAACGAGCCCTTTTTCTAAAACAAGAATTGATTAAAACCTCAGTAGCTGCCCTCGATCGATATCACATAACTAAGCACGGTACACACGGCTACAGCTACATCTAAACACTACCCTCGCCCCTCTAAAAAACGAAATAAAAACACAAGCAGAAGTATTTTCATTATCCTAACCCGAATGACGCAGCTTCCCAAAAACCATAGCTTCGGGTACTCGTATATTCATTTCCGTTCTGTTAATACCGCATACTTTTAACTGTCTAACTAGGTGGCCCCCTAGGGGGTGGCCCCCCCCCGACCCCTCACACCAACACTACTTACACGCGGTAGGCACAACTTTTATAATACTACGTAGGTACTCTGGCGCTTTTTAACGAACCCCCTTTTCGGGTGGCGCGCCACCTGCCACGCATACCGAAAAATACGCAAAACGAGAGGGGGTTGACACCCCCGCCCCCTGGTTAGAAGTGAAGTGGCCGTATTTTGCGTATTTTTAAATTATTCTCCACATGCGGGTGTGTTTGCTCTGTTTAGTTCGTTTTAGAAGGTTTTGTTGCGGAAACTGCGTGCGACGCGATCTCGCCATTTTAAAATGTTTTCCCGGAAAAATATTCTGTTTTACGCTGAGGATACTGGAATTTTTCACTAAATTATAACTTATCTAGAAAAACCCTGTATTAGATAAGTGTTGTTATATCAAGAACAAATGTATCTTACAACTTGGACATTTCCACATTCAGTTCTAATCAATAATGCGTTGACCAATTCCTCCTTGAATCTAGAGACGGTAGTGGTAGAGCTCATTATGAAAGAGCTCGTCCGGGGAAGTACCATAACTATTTCTGACGCCAAGCAGTAATGCTCGCATTGCTGTGTTTTAGATTGAAGAATATGGGTGAAATTACAGACTCATAATACTTTTCATCCGTTGTATGTCTCAAGGTTGGCAACGCACAAGTGATACCTCTGATATTGAAAGCGTCCATAGGTTACGGTAACCACTTACCAACAGATGGGCCGTATGTTTGTTGCCACTTCAGTTGTATAATAAAACGCTGAGCCCGGATTCATTAAACATTTTTTATTCAATTAAATTCTATGCTCTAGTATTATTTATACATAAGTAAAACTATGTACAAGTAGGTATATACAAAAAATACAGATGAAACAGCTAGCTATCCAAAGACCGTTGCAAACGATCTATAGATAGCTCAACTGATCCAGATCACTACCAGGCGGAAGCGTTCCCAAAATACTGGCCGCATTGCCACGCTGAATGGCAATGCTGAATAGTATAGTACATTCCACGTACTTTACTATTATCCTGCTGTTCAGTCTCAGTAAGTTGTAATAATATTCTAAAATTATACCAAACCACGATAATTTCAATTCTATTATGTTGGATAACATTTACAGGTCAGTCAGGTTTTAACTAAAGCCGTAATATAATATATTCCTTACAATCCATTCAAAGTCAAAATCAATAGGTTTTAATAAATTAAAATCCCAAGGATCAATTTGAAATGTGAACTGGGACCTAATTCTCGAACTAATCTACGGAATAGGTCATTATTATCACTTTTTTCCGATCTACGAGAATCTATCCCACACATTTTCTCGTTGTAATTCGTAAGTCGGTGAAAATGGGCATACTTAGGTACAATAAAATGAACTTTTGGGTATTTCGTAAGGAAGCCATTCTTGAAAAACAATCTTTTTATCAATCTAATTGTTTATCGCTTTTTTGATGACGCACAAAGCACGTTTCTGTAAAGTTCAAGAGAATGAATGAGTTTTAAATTTGGAGTTTTCGGTTCTTTACTTACGCAATTTTGTAAAGAAAATACCCATTGTCCCCTTTTGTTTAGTAAGCAACGTTTAAATCTGTATGTTTGTTCTGTATACAAAAATTTGATCGACTCAAATACATTTCTGTGTTTCGGTTTAAAAGGCCGGTGATATTGTAGGTACATTATACTTTTCATCCGTTATGTCTCAAGGTCGGCAACATACTCCAATGTTTGAGTGTGTGAGCATACCACTTTAGTTTTGTAAGAAGAGATTTTAATGAAAAACATGAAATAGGGTTTCGGCGACTAAAACTCAATCTAGCTGACACTCATAGATGGGCAAAATCACAAGTCAGGAAAGTCGCCATAGGTAACCGTTGTTACCCAATAACCATAAAACTTGCAAAGCCTGAAGTTGGGTTACGTTCGATCTCATCTATAATGCAAACGAAACTATACAGAACCCCCTTCCCTTCCAAATTCGATATTATTACAGCAATGAGTTGGCAAATATAACAGATAAACATAAATAGTTTCCTTCCTCCTATCAACAAACATCTAAAAAAAGTCCTAAAGCTAAGAGCCTAAGGTTGAAAGTACCTTGGTGAAGGGATATGCAAAAATATTTTTATAACGTTATATCGGGACCGCCACGGTTTGACGGAACACTATGATATGACAGTTCTTGTTAGTGACACGGAAGCAACAAGTTTACTTCCGTTACAACGGAACCCTATTTCTACTGTCAGGGACACCTGTGCTGCTATTTGAAAGCTTTGAAAGTAAACCATACAGTAAGTAACTATGTTTATGAAGGGTTGGTTTTAAGCGAAATAAATACAACGTTTATAAATGTACACTCAATTGTCAGATATGTTTTTGTAGCAAAAATAACTGTTCCTAAATTAGGTACTAATTACGGTTTAGGACTCTGCGAAACATCTAGACAAAAGCGAACTAAATAAGATGAAATGTTTCGTAATCCTAAAAAACAAAGGTTACCCAATGTTCTAAATCAGGCCATCCAAAAAAGCCAAAATTCTTAAAGACACTATGTACGGGGTAGTCAGAGGCACGTCCAAACATTATGTCTGGGACATGCCTGCGTTTCGCATGGCGTCTAGTTGCTATTCTACATAACATAAACCCAAAACAAGAAATAAAACAATTTTAGCGCAAATACAACGCGAAAGATGAACTCAAAATAAAATGCCTCGAACAATTTAAACCTTGCTAAAACGCAACAGCAATTCTGCTACTGCAACTTGCTCTGATATAATTGTAAGGCGCTAGATGCTGAGTGCGGGGATGGAGGAAGCAATTCATATTTCTGGATTTATTTATGTTGGGGCAGTTTGGTAGTTTTATTTAGTTTCAGTATTTGTTTTAGTTAAGATTTTGCTTAACTATGTACAGTATGTTTCACTTGGGAGTTATATCTATCAAATATTGAAGTTTATATCTATATAGTACTGTAATCTCTAACCGAAGATACCGGATTGGAGATTACGGTAGTAATTATACGGGGTGTAATAAAACTACTTCCGAAAACTAACTTGATATTTAGAACGTGATTTAAAATTAATTGGCATTGCAAAAAATAAATGGTCTTTTTTTGGTAGTTTTTTACGTTTTGTTTCAAAGAAGAGGTAAGCGATGCCAAGAGTACCTACTTCCCATTTGGTTATACGTTAATAAGTTAGATAGCCATGTTCTACACACAGAGAGAGAAAATTAATAACATTTACAAGAATTGATGCAGACCCTCGTCGCCCAGTCGTAATAACCAAGTTTCTAAATAACGGAACGTCACACAAACATTGGGCTAAAACAATTTATTACAAAATGTAAACAGGAAGAAGCGTATTTTCATTTAGAATACGATTTCTCGATTCCACCCCCACCTCCCCCGAATAGACGAAAATACTTGGTTATGATTAATTCCGAATGCGCCCCGCATTGATCAAGAAACCAGCTTTTTACTTCAAACTACCCATCTCTTACCCCCCTTCCCTGTGCGAGCGAGACTAATGCACCATCCCCCGTCTCCCTCTAAAACAAAGATGCTAAAACTTCTTTCGCTAGTATGAAGATTTTAATTTCATATTTTTGACGAAACGGTTCTAATTTTGCATTCACCCCCGCGCGAATCTCAACTTTACATCGCGCGCCAACGCCTGAAAGTCCTTTGTTTCAGCGACGCACTTGTTTCCATTTTCTAATTCCGAATTAGTTTTCGAAGTGAAGAGATACAGTCCCAAGACTGTGTGCGTTGATAAACTAGCTTCCTGCTTTGTCTCGCCACGCTTACGGTATGAATTCGTTTGCACGTTCGTTGGCAAGGAATAATTCTTCAGTTGTACCCCGAAATTAGTCGAATGGGGAGAAAGGGGTTCATACGGGTGGTTTAAAAGAAGCGGGCAAAAAGGTGGGGATAGAAAGATGCGCAAAGACTTAGTTCGCGGGGGTGGGGTGGGTAGGCGTTATAAAATATATAATTCTATACTTACAATACTTGTAAATACGGCACGCGGAAGTACTGCGGATAAAACATTTTGATACTTGCGAGGGCGAGTGTCGAGTTTTTCTCTACAACTATACATGATAAGATATGAACATTTGTACGGAATGCCCTGCACTAGATTTTGCGGTTTCAAATTACACGGATAACGTCTCGTTGTTTTATGAAAAGATTACTGAGTTTTAGTATTATTTCAAGTAAAAACGAAGCGTCATCATTTTAAGTCTGTAGTCTGAACCCGGGGATAGACAATTGTCTAATAGCAATCTTTATAGCTTTAAAACAGTAGGAGTTTTTTAAAGAAAGACACATTGTTACAAGTTATTTATAATCTTTTGATAATTTCTGCTTGATAAAGGCGTCTTTGAGTACGCCGAATTTGAATTAAATCGTGTCATTTGCTTTAATTTGACTTACAAGTGAGTTGTAACTCAATTGGAACTCAAAAAATTGAGAATTAGATACTGTTTTTCAAGGTTGTTTATTATGCAGGAGTTTACAGGATTAATTCAAACATGAGATAAGAAATATTTTATTCGCGAATTGCAACATTTGACTATAATTCATAATTTAGTACTTAATCATATTTGTAATATCAACGTTGTGCATTTTTTAAACGCTTTTTATAGGTTTATTTTATAAGCTTGTTAGCTAACTTATTTACTTTTGGCAAAATGGTAAAACATTTTCTCAGAAGTATCAAGAACGGTTGGTCGGACTACACCGCTACATTCGCTGATATTTAGTCGCGAAACTGGATGTATTATAAAGGCGGGTAGTTGTTTAAAATAAGAGCGGGTGCGACCCCGCGGCCTAGCGGCACTCTAAAGTGGACTTTGAGTTCGATTCTTCGCACGAAATCATCTCAAATCGTTATAATATGGCTTGTACCTGAGGGGTTAGCCACAGTAACATTAGAATTTTCTAATTATGTATTCTTCATATAGTTAATAAAATATTTTAGGATATTATTATGACTAAACCAAGTATTTTACAATTTTCCTGTTTTATTATTCAATGAAACCAAACGACGAAAATTTCAATTCTATGATTGTAAAATATTTTAAAGTTTGTATGTTTATGTCTGGTAAACATACAAGCCTCTGCCCACAGCTTTGCCCATGTTGAACTCGAATATAAATTAGTCTATGTGTAATTCTAGGTTACGAACTCATTTCATCTAAATCGGTTTAGCACTTTAGCCATTATTATTGGTAACAACATCTTTTGTTTTTTTAAAACTTTCCCATTTATAATATTAGGCATTATAAATATGTTGCAGCTTGTTAGTGATTGTTAGAGATATAATTTTTAATTAAATCTGGATTTTAGTAAAATCTTACCATCTCATCACCCATTAAAAGTAATTAAGTCTTAAAAGCCATATTATGAAAACACAAACACGATCACGACTATATTCCCCTTGATTGATATCCGCAGATACATAATCAGTGCCTAGATCTTCGAGCATACCAAGTAGAGGGTAGGCACGTCCAAACATTACAAGCCATTTTATGTTGGTATTAATTAATCACTGTAATACACTAATCTAGACATGCCAATTGTTTTTTTTTGTCTGCCGCACTTCATTTTTACGGACATAATCATCTGTAATCGTATTTGAAGATGTCAAAAATAACACTTTATGTTAGTAATTTTTATCGTTTCAATGACATAATAAAAAATCTTCTAGTCAAATCATATTTAGGGGAGGGTAATAATTTCCTCTTTTATAGAACACGTACGATCTTATCTTCTCGTGAGACATGTAAGGACTCCGTTACATAACTAAATTATCAGAATAGTTATCCAATGCAAAGTGAAGCTACCTATGTTTTATCCACTCATTTCGCGCGGTTCTTAGTAAAAAGTTGTATAGGGGGGCGCCACTAGCGCCTACGCCGTAGCCTCGTAGAGAGCTACGTAGGCCTGCTACAGGGCTGAGCTACGCCACTTAATTAGTTATTCTTTTATTTTTTATTCATGCAGTAAAACTTTGAAAGGAATTTGAATAACATCTTGTGTAATACGAGAAGTGGAATAATATCTCGTATTAAAAATCACTATTTTCATATTAATTCCAAACTTTATGTACAAGTTTTATGAAAGGAACGATTTAGCAAAGAGAGTTTAATCTTAAAAACCGTTGATGTACAAAGCCTTGCCATTCAAAGCCACAACTAAATAGAAGGAAAATATAAGCTTCTTACATCTGAGCGAAATCTTATCGCGTATTATTCGCGCGCGGTCGCTCAGGCCCCCGACAAACAAAGCCAAAATCTTACATGCATACTAAATCAACCCTCTAAGAAACACCCTAAAAACTTAAAAGTTCATTAGCCCTGGCAACCCTACTGCTTACTATCTTGCACGTTCCTAAGATCCCCCGGGGGGGGTTTAAAGCACCCCCTAGGGTGGCACGCGGAAATATGAAGGGAGCACTCATTTATCAATACAGAGACTGTTTCTTTCGCTAAGAATTGATTATATTCTACTAAGAATATTGATGGGGTGGGGGCTCTTGAAAGTTTTCCAGCTTAATGTGGGGTTGGGGGGGTGGGGGGGTGGAGTCGTAATGTTTTGATTAGAGTTTTTGATGTTCTGCCTCGCGTGAGATGTTTCTACGTATCTATGTGCACGTACCTACCCGTATAAATGCGATGTGTTTTATGTTAAGTTGTAAAATGGTTATGTTTTGTGCCTTTTGACTTTGTGAAGGCAGTCGAGTGTTATTGCGTGTGTTTTGGAGGCCGTATCAGAGTTTGTATTTCATAACTGAACGGATGTGGCCTATTTTGGAATTTATAGAAAGATCTGTATCTATCTATTTATTTATGCGTGAAATTTTTCACACAGCATCATCTAGCCCCAAACTAAGCAGAGCTTGTATTATGGGAACTACATGATTGAAATACTACTTTTTTTGTAAATACATACATATTATGAAAACACCCAAATCCGAGACAAATATTTTCAGATCAAATATCTATATAATTGCTATAAATTACTTACACACCAAATAATATTTCAGCTTAGTTATAATTGTAAAGGCTTTGACAATATTTTATAAAATGCGGTTGATCGCTAATCAGCGATATTTATCAGACAATCTTTAAGTTATTGGTTTCACGGTTTGATTTGAATCTTATATAGTAATGTATAACATTCGAACATCACTGTAACATACTTTAAAAAAAAACTAGCAATATGAGTTCATATTGCATATTATATTGATCTTTGAGATGTTGTGTGACTATCAATTTAGTTTGGATTGTTTTCTTAAAATGCACACACCTTTTTCACATTCATTGATAAGCTTATTTCATTTGTAATTTTTCCTAGTTCCTATTGGATGTTGGTCATGGCAATATTCGTAATGTGTGAAACGATTTGGTTCATGTCATATTTATTATTTATATACTTCACATCCGGGTACCACGCAAGTGAAGCTTGGAGCAGTAGCTAGTTTAAAATAGAACAGACATTCTATCCGCGTTTTGTAATTTTTATATGTAAGCAGAATATCTGTAATTCTAGTTGTAAATATACATATCCAACATAGTAAGGAAGATTAGAATAAAGTTGAAAATAACACAATGAAGCTTGAGCATGTTTACAACCGGAAAAGACTCAATAAAGTGTCAGAAGTTGGACAATTTTTTATTTTACAAAGAGATGGACTTGATAGTCTTGTTTAACATAGGATAAGTTTAACGTATTCGTTAAAAAAGCTATGATTATGTATAAATTGACAACGAATAATTTAAGGCGTCTTAAGTGTGACGCAGCTTTTCATAAAAGCTCATGTATTCACATTCGTATAAAACAAGGGGATTTCTTTATAACTGGCTACTAATAATTTCTATACACAAAAAAAATGTTTCTATTTGTCCAAATAATGTATCCATGAACGGTTATGATTTATACAAATTCAACTAACTAAAAAACGGTTCTTTCATGAAAATCGTAAGATATTTTATAGTTTCAAATGTAACTTCACCTTTACCAAAGGCACATTTTTTTCAACAGTATTACTTACAACTAAATCTGAAGACAACTTTAATTACAACATATTACCCAGAAAGCCTCCTTCCGGCATCTGGCAGATTCCGCGAAAACTACGCGCACAAAAAATTGTTGTAATTCAAAGGCGCGCGGAATCCGGAGCTCCAACATTTAGGTTAAAATATAAGGATCTTGCATAAGAAAACGAGGGGTGCCACCCCCTGTATCTCCGTTTTTAGTATTTTAGTAAGTTCGGGGGGAAATTACCCCTCGGGAGGCAGGCGGCGGGGGGGGGGGGCAAGATGTTGATGTTTCTTAGTTTTATATTACTGCTGTACTTTATTACTTATTTGTGTTAGTGCGTGTGCCTGTGTGGGTGAGGGGAAGACGTGATGCTTAGCGTCTATGCAGATGCTTTATTCTATATTTTTTCTCGTATTTTATAGAGGTACTACGAGTAAGGGCCGGTAGTTAAAATTTAGAGGCTTATTTAAGTGTTGGCTTTGACGGCTGGAGTTTGTAGTTTGTCGTAAATTTTGATGAGTTATATAAAGATAGGGAATAGATTTTTTTACGGTGACCTATAATCTCGAAGAAATAAAAAGTTCGCCGAAAATGAAGCCTTTCTTAAAATTTTGAATTTGCTACAATTTGGTTGAAGAAAAACGTTGTATATATTGTGGTTTGGTTTCATTTCTGGGTATGCTCGTGGACATCTATTTTGAGGTAATTTACTATTTTCCTGCTAATGTTTCGTTGGCCGATTTAGAGGCGGAATAATATTAAGTAAAAATATTCGTATCTAATGTATCTTATGTAGATGTATATTTTAAATGAGCCAAACCGAAAGTTGTTCTGGAAACAATTCGATGCGTCTATCAAACTACTGTGTCGCACCGGGTTAAAAAAGTGAGAGCTAACAGAAAAACGTAAAAAACTTGGCAACAAACGCATCCTGTCAATCATCGCCAAACAAGCGGTAGCCTAAATTGAAATAGGCCGTATGGAAAAATGAAAAAAAAATCTGAATAACACTGAAAATCCGCCGCAAAAATGCCAAACCAGTTTTTACCAATCTTTATTTGCTTTTTACGAGCAACTACTGAAAGTGAGAGTAAAGGAAAAAAGAAAAAAAAATACGTCACTATTTCTATCGGGCGCGCAAAAAAAGGAAAAAAGCACGATGGGCGAGAGTGAGAGTACTATTTTGGGATTGGCCGAGCGAGACTTTTTTATTTTTTTTAAGGATTTTTCGCATGTGCTCAAAGCGAACCGTGAATTTTTTGCAACGTGCATGGTTTTTCATCGGTCAACAGAACTTTTTTTATAGAATTGGGACTCCTGTGATTAATACGGTGCGTAGTGATTTCTTTTGTCGTTGGCTTTATGATGACACGGAAAAACTTGTTTAAATAATAATTATAATTGATTATCCGCAAGCTATTCCATATCTGGTTCATTATTAGCATTGCCGTTCAGCTGATTCATCCAGAATTCTGGGCGAGTTTCCGTCTTGCAATAATCTGGATCGGTTAAGCCGTATAAAGATCGTTTGAATTTCTTTTCATTTATTTTGTATTGTATTTAAATAGATGCGTTATTAATTTTAAACTAAAATAAAATATCCATCTTCGCATTCAACAAACTGTCAAGTTTCCTGTCATTTGCAACATAAAATAAATAAAAACGCATAAAAGAGATATTCAATCAGTTGAAAAAATATTTCATCTTGTTTTATAACAATTACACATAGTCCCATCCATCACACAATCACTATCAATATAAAAAAACGGAGCAAAATAAAATAATAATGCACCACATTAAGGCCATTGTCATCCATCAACAACGATATATAATGGAAAAATATTTAAACATTCAATTTTAGTCATAAATTAAACCACCAGAATAAAATCGTACAGTAACTGTATGTCTCACTGAAACAAAGTGTCACCGCAAAAACGAATATTATTAATATTATAATGAATGGCTGCATTTAGTTAAAATTTTCCGACAAAAACTTTATTTGTGGAGTATTAATTTAAGGCTTAAAGAGCGCAAGTCTAAAAACAGCTTAATCCAACTTTTATGATTTTTAATGAAACTCCCACTGAGTTTTCTCCGATTAATATAATTTGGTTCCTAGTGTCTTAGAGTCTTCGAAAGTAAAAGTATCTTCTATATGTATCATCGGCCATATCGGTATCAGGCGTGATTGCGGTCTAAGTTTAAGACAAGCTTGTAAAAACGTGTCACGTGCAAAACGTGAGCACTTACAAAATATAATGTTTGACTTGGCTCTTGCTACTTTTAATCCTCACAAATAAGCGTAGGTACTGAGTATTGATCTAAGGATGTACAGAAATGTATCCGCCCAACGAGCGTTATAACCAAAATCTGACAACGCGCAACTGACGCGCTCTTTTGGATGTGTACGGATGTATCGGCCCAGATGGTTTTTAAAACGTGAGTTTCAAAACGCCTAACATGTAATTGCTCTAATGGAGAATACAGTCTTGAACTTGTTTACAGGTTCTACTACAGAAAAGAAGACGCTCTGAGCTCCAAAAAGCTATGTTGACAACGTTTGTTTTGTCCCATAGTTTTGTGACTGCTTAGAAAAAAAGACAAGATCCTGATTGTCAATAAAACCTTAGCCATTCTAGTGTTTCAAAAATAAAGAAGACTTATACGAGCGACATACAAAATTTTTCATGAAATATGGTTCGGATTTTCCTACTATATGGCATTGATAGATAGTCCACAATCAGTTAAATTAAACAAACAAACGGCCAGCCAGACAATTCGGCATGATCGAATGCAAATGAGACCCGCTATGTACTACATACACAGATTACTTGTACATAGAAAAAAGTAAATAGTGATAAAAAAGCCACATTTTATTATGAGCCGATCAGATGAGAGGAAATTTCGTGTTTGTGTTGGTCGCTCGACTGTGTACAGGCTGATCATTGACTGCACTTTTTTAATACATATTTTAACTATTGACTATTATTTTTGTGCACAAAATGTATTGTAAAAGGCTTAAGCATTGTACTAAATAGTTAAAAGGTTTAAAAGGTTTTGCGTAATTTTAATTCTAAATGGGTGAACTAAGGTCTGTACTGACGCCGGACGATTGGGGTGTATTGTGCATTATCCCCCTTCTAACCTGACCCCAACCAGCCCAGTCCTTGAAGTAGCGGAGAAGGACTCTGGGTTGATGACAGCAGATTTCCAGTATCCCTGACCTTCTGTCAGTTAATGATGACGGAGAGCATGTGTTGATGAGTTCTTGCAGTCCCGTCTTCGACCTGACTTCATTTGTGGCGGTGCAGAGTATCATCACATGCTCCACAGTCTCTTCAACCTGGACAGAGTCCACTGTCTGTGGGCCCTGTCTCAAGGAGATGGTGATTCAGATCACATTATCCTTAGGTTGTATCTTTAAATACATAGTTATTTTTATTACCTATGTGATAATGAAAATAATTATGACTACGAAAATCCCTTGAGTTTAGTTCTCAACCATCATTTAATATTGACATGTTTTTTTTTATAATTTGGTTCACAACTTGAATTTTACACAACATTCACAACAAGACAATTTGTAATTTAAATAATTCTAAAACTAGTAAAAGGTGTAATATCTAAAACTTGTGAACACAGAATGCAATAAGAATAATATTACTACTTATTACTTATTAAAACTGTAATTCTAAATCATATTACGACCTCTGTGGCGCCGTGGACGAAGGTCCGCCTGAGACGCAGAAGATTGCGGGTTCGCGGGACAAATGTTTGCATTTGTGTCGGGGTCTGGGTGTTTTCTATGTTAATAAGTTTGTATTTACAAAAAAAATGTACATGAAGTAGTATATCAGTTATGTAGTTACCATAACACAAGCTCTGCTTACTTTGGGGCTAGATGATGTTGTGTGAAAATGTCTAGCATTATTTATTTATTATATAAAATATTACAATTAAAAATAACACCTTTAATTCGTAAGCTTATTGATTAATTAGGTATTAAACAACACAATGAAACCGAATATAAACAATGGGTCAAAACTTCCTTTTTATTATGATTTAAAACGCATAATAAAATAAAACAGTCATTAAAATTAAAACACAATAACGAACATGCTGTATCTCTACTTATCTGTGTGTTGTTCACGCACACAGTGAGCCAACTGCATGTGAGTGTGTGCGGATGTGCATGTGTGTATCGAGGTCATTGCATATGAGCGTGTGTGATGCAACAAAAAAAAATCCTGCCTACAGCAGCGCCTACTGAGAATTGGGAAAGTTGCATTTTATTCCTTACAAATAGGTACCTAAAGTTTGTTTTATTAGTGTTAACTCAACGTGAAAGTTTAGGTAGGCACGCGGTATTCTTTGTACCAGCTACTTTAGTGGTTTTTTCATATTACGCAGCAATAAAAAAGTTCTGGGAAATGTATGCCTGCTTTATAAGGTTGAATAATAAACATGAAAGACTAAGACATTTTCCTTTTTAGATTTTTTCTCTGAGATGACACAGCAGATGGGTGTCTTCTCCATAAATACATAAATAAAAATATCTATTATTGTAAAGTGTTGCATTTCATTTTACGTATGCCATATTTATCTATTAACTAACGTCAAAATGACACGTTGGTCATATTCTGCAATCGTAGATGACGGTCGGCAAAAAGCGTTTTTAAAAATAAAGAAGTATTATCGTGCATTTAAAAAAAAGATTCAGATTTACAAATAATAACCGCTTGGTTGTGTTATTGGCTACCTACTTGTTTTATACTTAAACAAAGACATAAAAATAATGTCATCACTTTAACAGTAAGTAAAGATATTAATTTTAAAACACCTTGAAATTAAAACTCTTTATGTCCTTTTCATTCGGCGATGAAGTGAAAACGCACTGCAATTAGGGTTATAAGATGAGAATCAAAAGTCGGATTAAGTACTTTTTAAAAATGGCCGGACATACTTAAAGAGATTACAGATATCTATAAAAATATACAATCGTAACTCAATCCCTAAAGTTTTACGCATAGGTATTGATTTTTCATTATCTTAAAATGATTATTTATAAGTAAAATTACACACAACCCTAATTTTAACTAAAATGCCATTGCTGTTATAAAAAAATCATGACATCATTTCAATACGTACTGCTGCCCCCCACTCGGGCCATTCATCTTGTTTATAAACCACAAATGCATTTGTCCGTGCCACTTTTAAGATGTGAACAAAATTTAGGTCAAAGACTTTCAAGTGTTTAAGTATTGCTTGACAGTAGGTACAGATATGGCGAAAATTACTTAGACAAACAAACATTTTCACTCTACCTTCAGCCAAAAGTTGTAGGTGTCGAAAATTATTACCAAATAAAAAACCATATTACTCATATCGTCTTAATATTGTATGAGGATACATTTTATGCTAAATTATATAGGATAAAATGATCAAAAGTTTTACACAAATCAGATATGCTAAAGAACATCTTCAAAAAGTTTAGAATTTTTTGACAAAATCTAAAAATTTAAGTCAACTATCACTTGGAACAAATAAGACCACTGTTAAATGCTACCTCAGTGAATTCCTTCAAAAAGAGTATTGCTAAATATTTAAACAGTGTATACAAATAAAAATACTTTTAACCAAATTAATAACCTAATGAGTTTTGTTAGCTGGTACGTCCATACATAATCTATTAATTAAAAGTAGATCGTAAATTTCGTTTTCTCCCCGACAGTAGGTACGCAAGTTAGGCACAATGATCTCACAAAAGCTATCAATTCACAAATGCGATTCATTCAGGTCACTGTTATTTTTTTTGGTTTTGAAATAAGCACGGGTTACGAAATAACAGTTTCGGTTAAGTTAAGAGAAAAACTTTACAGTTACAAAATTTTATTTTGTAACTGTAAAGTTACTCAACCAGGATCGCTGTAAACTTTACAAACTAAATTTAGTCTACGATTTATGTAGCTAATAGCCTCTGCCCGCGGCTTCGCCCGCGTTTTTGTTGTGTAATATACGAGCTATACATGTTCTGAAATTCATCTAAATAAGTTCAACCTTTGCGGAGATCCCTAGCAACATCCAAACTTTAGCATCAAAGACAGTGGTGTAAAACTTTTGACGAAAATTGTAACGAATTATAACAAAACCTAGGTGAATATTAGACCCAAATCAGTTTCGAATCCGTTGCGAAAATTATCTTGTTAATAACCAAATAACAGAAGAAAGAAAGAAACAAAAACAATTATTTAGCACGACATAAAAAACAACATTACATTCAATATTAGTAAGAAGTAGAATTATTTACAGAATATGACCATTTTGAAATCATAAAAACAACAAAGTAGGTTAGTTAAGGTTAACTTAACACATTTTGGAAAACTATCCGAACAATGTTAGTAATGAGTTTCATGTTGCGTAAAGCCATTGAATCGATCGAAACATGTTGTAACCTCTGGTCCTTACAAAAGTTGATGTAAATTCAGGCGAGGCTAACTTGCTAGCGATGTTGCTCGACCAAATTAACGTTGAGTTTATGGTAGATTTTTGCGATACGTGTAGTCATGAAAAGTGTGAAACAAAAAAGGTATGTTTAGGTATGCAAGTGGATATCTATGGTCTCTGCTTAACCATCTGGGAAACAGGTGTTAGTGAAAGTGTGTATGAGTTGTCATCATAATTATTCCTCAAGGAGTGCTATGAAGATCCTACAGTGATCCTACCACTGTATGTCATCCACGTGTGTGTATAGCCACGAAGGTAGATAATACAAATCTCTTGAGATTTATATTGAGATAAGGTAAAATGAGTCATTATCATCCGCTACATGACCTGAACTTTCGACACGTGACCTTTACAGTGTTATCTGTGAACTCGGAAAAGTAAAGCGGGCTCTACCACGAGTTGTCGAGTGCACTGGCTTGCCTACACTCCCGATGCAACATGGTATTATGGCTCAATTACGGGGATTGTAATATGTAATATAAAAAAAACTGCTGGTCATTTTCACACGGCATCATCTAGCCCCAAAGTAAGCAGAGCTTGTGTTATGGGAACTACACGACTGATATACTACTTATATCTATTTTTATTTGTAAATACATACATAAATTATATGGAAAACACCCAGAGCCGAGACAGATATTTGCAGATATACAAACATTTGTCCCGCAGCGGGAATCGAACCCGCAACCTTCTGTGTGTCAGGCGGACCTTCGCCCACTGCGTCACAGAGGTCGTTAATAAATCCGTGTCGAATTACAAGAGGTCAGAGCGATACATTAATAGATGGCCAACCTTAATGTATTACCCGAAGATAGCAAAAGTCAAGGGAACAACCGGATTTCCTATAAAAATACCTGAATGTGAAATTGTTTAAAGGTTACTTGAACACTTTCGTATGGGATTTACCTTCTACCAGAATGCATGTGACAGTGACACTGACATTAGAATAACAGAAGTTATTCGCGCTAAATGTTGTGAACGGGAGAATGTGTTGTAGCTTAAAGTCGGAATAATTTTATATGGAACTAGTTAGCATAAAAAACAATAAAAATACCTACCGTATAAGGGAAGTTACGATTGAAATAATTATACAAACAATTCAAAATTTTATATGCGTGTTTATTACCT
The DNA here is from genome assembly GCA_961405105.1 of Perizoma affinitatum. Classification (NCBI taxonomy): domain Eukaryota; kingdom Metazoa; phylum Arthropoda; class Insecta; order Lepidoptera; family Geometridae; genus Perizoma; species Perizoma affinitatum. Next base: position 12,403,736 of record OY560198.1, on the reverse strand, counting down.
TCAAAAGACCGTATAATTAAGCCAGGTTTTGAGTGACCTTTAATTTGTTTATGTAAGATTCGATAGATACTCTTTCTGATGCAACGCCACTTCAAATTTCATTCATTATTTCATAACTTAAGTCTTATAAACATTCGATGGCCATATTTGTCGATGTTCTTTAATTATCTTACTGGTTGCAGCAAGGTCTCTGATGTTTGAACGGCTAAATGACAGGGCGGTCATTAAAATGACAGCAATTTTCTTGATCCTTGACATTTTCTCACGAGATTATGATGATATTTAAATATTGATGAATCATTGCTCAAATCTACCCTTTTGGTGATGAAAAAATAATTTTAAGGTGGTTTCGATGTACATATGTATATAGGTACCTGTTTTATATATAACTACCAAAATAAATGTTTTATAGTACATTGTCTGACGACCTCTGTGGCGCAGCGGACGACGGCCGGCCTGAGACGCAGAAGATTGCGGGTTAGATCCCCGCCGCAAAACAAATGTTTGTATGATCTGCAAATAATCTTCTCTGGTCTAGGTGTTTTCTATGTATAATATACATATATATATATTTATAAAAATAAAATAATGTACTATATAAGTCATGTAGTTCCAAGCTCGGCTTTGTTTGGGGTTCGATGATGCTGTGTGAAAATGTCCAGCATTTTCTTTAATTATTTTGTTTTGGGTACCTACCTAACACCCAATAAAGTAAAAATCATTCATTCACTCCAACTGTATTTGCAAAACGTACGACTATATTTTAGCAGAAACAACTACAAATTACAGACTAAAAAAAGCAGAATGTCATCCCGGCCGTACGCGCCAACCGGCGCCTAACTACGCGCTAAAAAGAACAAAAAAAGAAAAAAGGAGCTACTCTCTCTTGCTAAGTTTAAAAAGTGTACAGACGATACGTTTATTTCAGCGATTGACCTAAATTCACTACGTCTTACACGATTGATGTACTTGCGTTGTAAGTGTGTGTAAACGCACACGAAATAATTGTATGTATACAGGTTTTTTTTTGTAGAGTCGGCAAATTGAGCGCAGATGCTTTAGGTAATTTAAAAAATATTGTTAATATAACTGATATAAAACTTGGACGTGTCATGTTTCTACCTGACCAACTCATAGATCATGTGGCTTATAGACACACATGAGCCAAATAATCTTTGACCTTTTATGGTTACCTACTTAAACAATAAGTAGGTAACCATTAAAAATACCTACCCCAATATTTTATTTTAAAATGAAATAGAAAACTATTGAAAAATATGGCAAGTCCTAATTTCTAAGTATTCGGCATACAATATAAAATTTTTAAAACTAAAATACCTACTGTCAAAAGCTGTAGTGAACTAAAATGCTTTTTTCATGCCAGTGCATAGATGAAAAAAGCATTTTAATTCGCTATAGTACCCGTACGTTAATTTAGCATTATAAAAACAAACTATACTGTTTAAAAATGCATAATACAAGAAAATGCGTTTCCCTGCCAACGCTACGCCAATGACAAGCAATATTGAATTGTGGTGGTGTGCGTATGTGTGCGATTCTTCCACACATTTTTGATCACGGCATTTTTATTTTCGTTTTTTGAGATAGTGTGTGTTTAGTTGTACGCGTGTGTGCGGGGGTACGTTTGTGCGCACTAATTGCGATAGCTGCTTCATTTAAATTTCGAATATCAGGCGTTTGTGTGGAAAGTGCCGCAAGTATGAAATAACCAACTTTTCACAAGAACGTTATAAGGTGTAGCCTTAGTTCCAATTTAGAAAGGTAATTTGAAACTACAACAGACAAAACACTGTGTTTATGTCATTCCAAGGTAGCAGACATGTTTTATTTTATTATTGTAAGTAAAAGGGCAAACCAACCTAAACTATTTGTCTCAAGTCAAAAGCATAAAAACATCTTGCAAATCCATAAGTAAATTATTAGTCATCGCTAGACACCTGCATTGGAGCCTGGCGGCCTTGCACACGCGGAATACATCAAGTTATGACTATAGGGCCTACTTATATCGTACCTTACCTACAATAACTTTTTATATGAGTAGGTATGTTATACCTAGTCGTTTGCATTGAGCGCTCAAATTCCTATATAAAAATTGGCACGGAACATATTTTTTTTTGTGGTTAAAACTTGTTTTAAAACACGTCTAGATTTGCTCATATAAGACGCATTACTAAACATGTAATACCTACTTCATTATCATTATTAACAACAGTCTATGGACCTTTTGTATTAGTATAAGTATTAAATAATAGCTACCTTTGTTACTGCAAATATATTAGGTATATACCATAAGTTAAAAAAAATAAAATCAGAAGAGACTCCTTATTTATTAAATTACAGAAATCGATGTAGTAACATGAGATTTCGTTATCATACTATTTTTTACAAGTTTTTACCTGAATAATTACAAAATTCTTAATATGTTCAGAGAATCACAGATAATTAAGATTCTTATCTCGTCATCGGACCGAGCCGACCCGGTTTCGGTTAAATATTCGGCTTTCAACTTGGTTGTAACACATGCAACATGCACTATGCTTTTTAATTTATTTTAATAATGCATAGTACCTAATATTCTGGGAAAGTTTTAGGCTTTTTAGTGTTAGTTGTTACACTTTAAAGTTAAATGATAATATAAAAAAGTAATGAGGATCATCATTGGTGCGTTCAAATACGTTATAATTTCTACTTTTCATCACCAATATATTTTATACTCTTTTTATAATATGACACATATTTTCAATAAAAACACGAATCAACCTGAAATTGCACTTATCACCCTATCTCCTGGGCCGTCGCACAATAATCGGCCACTGCCGGACATTACGCCCTCATTTTTATTTGGCACATAGACAAAAACACCCTTTTTTCATATAACACGCACGCACACATTAAACCTCATTATGTACATGCGGCACATAAGCGACCCGCTCAATAATTAGTGAATGATTTTAAACAGAATTCGATATTTGAAATGAAGTTTTATTTCGCTTGATTGGGTTTTTAAATTCGGAATGAGTTTTTTTACTGTAAATTTCAGACTCGGATTGTTTTTCTGTTCTACCATTAGTGATACCTACTTAGTTATTTGTCAGAAAAGCTCCATAAGACTGTGTTTGAAATGTTAAAGCATTATGATTATTATGCCATTGGTAGGTGATAATTTGTTCTTACGGAAGTAAATTTTGTGATCACAACTCTGAGTTGGCTGTAGAGAGCCTTATAAAGTTGCTTTAGAACAGTAAACTTCCTTTGTCTTACGCCACCATCAAATATAAGCCCCCTCTTGCCCCTCACTTCTGACGGAAACCCATAAAAATAGGCACAAACAATACGAACTACAGTATCCAAGATCGACAAAGGGCGAATCGTTCAACAAGACTCTTAGCATTAAACCAGCCAAATATGACCTGCCTCGTGAGTCTTGTCCCTAGATTAGGTGGAAAAGATTGAGATTTCTTCAAAGACTCTACGGGCCAGGCACCGTGGTCCTCAACCATTATTTTGTTTATTTTTGGATTTACTTTGAGCCTAATAAATAACGTTGCATAGTTTAGGAGAATTATAAAATGACAAATTCAAGTGCTTTGTTGTTACTATTACATTTAAAATAACTGACTGTTTGGTTTATTTAAGCTTTACTTCGTTTATATGTCTTAGTATTCTTAGTATTTAGTTACATAAAGAATGTGCGTCATGACACTCTTTTGGGATAACCCTATTATATCCTAGCAGTGGACTTCTATATGATAATGATGATTCTACGTAGGTCCTACCTATATATACATATAAGATTTTTGATAAATGCTAAAGTTAAATTAAATTAATTTGGTAACATAGAATATACCACAATAACAAATATAATCATTTAGAGTATAAAAACCAAGCGAAAGCAGATCGGTCCCGGGCCATGTCACTGGGCCGTCTGCAGGCTCCTTTAGGAGGAGGTCTGGTTTTACTGGACGGTAGTTTTATAAAAAGTCCAAGGGTCCTTAAGGACTTGTTGAGCTAGACTCGAAGGGCAGAGGGTCGAGAAACTGGATTGCAGTGGAATTTCGTGTCTATGGAACTCGTATGGTTTTACTGATTTTTATCATGGAGACTTCATTTTTAGACCTCTCTTTCTGTGTCACTGGTTACTTTTGATCACTTGATTCAGAAAGTTGGCTACGTCTTAGGGTACAGTATTGTAAGTGGATAAACCAGTTTAGTTTAAGTGATTGAGATTTTTACCTTCAATAAAGAAGGAGATTATGTTGTTTTTTCTGTGTGTACGTCGATTACTACTTGGTGCTTAATTCTACGTGAATGGTTTTTTATTTACCATGCAGTGGATGATAATGTTAAGAAGTTTAAAAAAAATAGCACACTAGTTTGAGATATTAATGGTGAAAACCCAGTGTAATGAAAGTGTTCTTAGCGTCTCTTGTGTTTTTAGATGAAATCATAGACTAGCTAGAGATACAGTTTTCATTATAATTTAATTCTGTTACTTTAATATCTTCCTCGATGTTTCGATGTCGTTGTTTCTATCAGATTACATGAAAATTTTGTTAGGTTAAGAATGGCATATTAGTTCTGTTATAAAAACGTTGCATGACTGATTGCCTAACAACCAACGCACAGTCTATGTCGCAAATCTCAAGTATCAGAACGGAAGGTAGTTTTTTTTTATTACACTAACACATAATTACAATTATCAAAGGCAATCCTGTGAGGTCAGGACTATGTATGTTAGGTGTTTATTTATCAAGTTTTTAACAAACTTTTTGGAGGCAACTTTTTTTTGAGCGTTTACATAATTTAGATTTCACTCGCGTGGTTCGTATTTATGTAACTACTTATAAAATATGTAGTGTTTTACTTTAGATCTCCAACTTTAAGTACCTACTAAATGTAACCTAAATCGGTTCAGCCGCTACGAAGGTTGTCAGCAAACAAACGTGCTGGATATCCATACATTCGGATTATTTATAAGTAGGTACTAGTACCTACTAGTAGTAATAGTAAGTAGGTTATTTGTCCGAAAAATTATGGGATAGCAGAAATGAATAGGAAGTCTTGGTTTGTTTTTACTTTTCGGACATTCTTAACCATAAACAAAAGCGAAAGTCTATTCCAAACGTAAATTCACTGAAATCCCGATCAAATTCCTCTTAAACTCACACATGTCCGCACAATCGCTAGTTCACATACACTATCCACACAAGTGTGCATGTGTGCGTGTATCCTTCCTTGACCTAGAGACGATAGTCACGGCCTCTAGGTCAGGACCACTACACACTATACGGGACGCCCACTATACCATGACCTCCCTCACCTCCTCGTCTACACACATTTCTATAGATCCCGGTGCAGTGCTCTACAAATGTAAGGTTCTTGATATATTGGACGTTTGTGCCGACTAGACGAGTTGTAGACAGCGGCTTCTAAATTCGAATTTGGCGGTATTGTTGGGATTAGTTCTCTACTTCTCTATGGTTAGTGGTTATGTGAAGTTTATCTATGGTTTGGGTTGTTAATTGGGGTTTATGTTGAGATGTTTGGGATGCTTGTAATTTAAGCGGTTTATTTCATTAGCTTAGAGATTATTATTACAAGGTAAGTATGTTTAAAGTGATCAACCTGTTGAATTCTAAAACCGTGATTACAAATTGTAGGTTTTGTTTGAGTAGGTACAACTAACATACCTCGAGCTTTGAGTTGGCACGAGCTTGTCAACTCTGGTGTTAGAATTGATAGCTGTTACTGCCGCATCTTGACTCTCCACTTCACAGATAAGAGCCATAGACTGTTGCAAGCTCAATATGAATGCAATTTAAATGAAAATTGGAATGAATGAACGCTCCCTTAACTATAACTAGAGACTCAAGATGCAGTTAGTCTGTTGTAGCCGGGTGGCAGTTTACAGCGCTGTGTAAAGCACAAAAGCGCTTAATTATTAAACTTTCTCATGGAAGGTTGTGTACTTACGTAATTTGTAAAAAAATGAGACAGATTCCTTGGAAATATTCCGTGGATATTTGTTATTCAAACTCTGTAGGTAAATTTCCTACTTGTTCATAAATAGATACCTATGTACATAATGTAGTCAAGGGTTGTACAGAAATGCATCGGGGTGAACGACCGCCGAAACGCAGCAAGCGACAAGGTCACGCACACATGTACACAAAACACACATAGGAACCGGCCGTGAAATTAGAAATACTAGTGTTGGGCGGATGTGGGTGGACGTTGTCGATGGATTTTCAGATCACGCTACGATATCGCCAGCGGCAAAAGCAAGAGTATTTAAACAGAAACAAAGACATTTACGAATGTTTTATTAGGTTCATGAAGTACCATAATAATACTTAAATTGTTTTTATATATTGATTTTAAGTGCCATTGCATATTATATACCAATGTACTGTAGGGATAAGGTCTATTACTGGTAAATATTATGAGTTAGTTTAGGTTAAATCTTATCTAAATCTCTTTTTAATTTAGTAATTGAATTAAATTGGTTATAATCCCCAGAAAATATGATTGTAATTTAATAAAATACCTGTGAGGTTGTCTGGTAAAAAATGCTTTTAGTATTAAGCCCACCTTTTGTACAATAAAGAATGAAATAAAGAAACCTTAGACTTAAATGCGTTTCGAATTGAAAAACGTAAAACATTAATGTCATAACTTTATAGTTTCTTTGATAAAACTAGGTAATTTGTAATATACTTAGTCATAAAATCTTGAATTGAAATACTAATGAACTTTGTAACAATACCGAAGTAGGCATTAATTAATCAGGTTACAGACCTACAACTAAAAATTATCAATTGAAATGGTTGTGAATAAAAGATTTTGACAGTTGAATGTACACTTAAATTATACAAGATTATGTAAATGTGAATTTGTTTACTTTGAATGGTACCTATTATTGAACGCTTCGGTCAAATCCGGCCGCTGAATTAGCGGTCAACGAAGGCAGAATTTTAATGTATTCCGTTGCAAGAATTTACAACGATGAGCATCTTTACAATGTACTACTTCTTCAACTTCGATACGACATTGCCTTGTACGTACCAATCTACTTAACTGGTTGACGGTTTCATACATATATTATGCATTAGTAAGGCATCCCACCCGATTTATTAAGTTGGTACCCGGAAGCCGGTGGGTGGAGGTGGATCGTTCGTCATATCACTCTTTAGAGGAAGCTTTTGTCCAAAAGTCGATTCCACATGACTAAAAATAAGTAAGTAAATAAGTGTGCCCCGAACCTAATGGCTGATTTTGAAAAGGTAGGTTTTTTGACTAACTTTGAACACTGTAATCGGTATTGGTGTCATTGATCGTTGTCGAAGAAAAGTCGTATCGGTAAATATTAAAAATTCTCATCGAGCTGGCTCAAAAAAAACGATCATTTCCTGACTCCTTACACTATGTTGCACATGATAATTTTAGCATTATATAGGCTTACGCTGATCGTAAAATGATAAGTATTTTATGATAATACTTCGCACGTTTACGTTTTAAGAATGATATGAATATCAATCGGCAACTTGATGTATTCTTTGTAAAGTGGAAATGCAAGGGAATAATTGAAAAAACACACACGTTTTAGACGATGTGCATTCAATAGCCAAACTTTGAATCAATGCATAACTTATGTCAAACTTTTGTAGGTTTGGGTACAAAAAAAATACTTCAATTTGATGATGTCAGTTATCAAAAAATAAACACCGTTCCTAACTCTATGGTTTTCTGTCGAAAATGTGAGATACCATCAATTATTTAATTCCAATCATAACTGCCACATTTGTATGCTGGATGTTTCTAAACATGTGTACTTTCCCACAATAAAAATAAATATTTTTTCAAGATATATTATAATATTCTGATACTGGATTATGAACCTCATTCATTTGATTTCAAAATATGTAACCTCATTTATTTTATTGAAAAAATGAATTCAAATTTGAATACATATGTATTTTGGGACGCCGTTTAGTTTAACCTAACTCATTAAGACAAGTTATTATTTTTCAAATATCGAATCAGTTATCATCGATACAAGCACATCACTAGAGTAGTTGCGCTGTAGTAGGCAATGACTAATTTCGATTTCACTACTGTTTGCTCCAACGCCCGCAGTTAAAGCTCCTTGCACACAGCAGCATCAAAAGCAGTGTCTCATACAAAAAACCTAACCTAACCTAACTTTAATTTACCATGAAATATTTCTAATCTTTTTATTTTACACTAAGAATGCATCCACACTCAGAACAGTCGAATTAAATTGAGTGAAATTAATGCACCTTTCAATAAGTAAAACAGGAAACAAATCAGTAGAAAAGTTCACTCAACAGAAAAAACATGCTCACTCCTATAACTCATGTGATACCTAGAAATCTTCAAAATCAAAATCTGTGAGGATACTTGATAGTCTGAGACACGTCCATGCATTGCACGTGACATATTGCAAGCCCATCCCTGTTTATTGGAATAGTAAATGATGGCATAATAATATGCTTTCGCCTATGCCTTAATTTCTGGATCTATCATGTTGGTTTCCTCACGATTTCTTTCAACGTTAATGCGAATAATTGTTACATGTTTGGTTTTAAATCAACGACATATGAATTCGAGGCAGCTGCATCACACTATATCTATACCCATTGCAAAATCTTAGTGACATTAGCTTGTACACATATCTTCTAAAGTTTAGTTGTTTTTTTTTTTATTTTAATAATTCTGTTTACGAATCTAACTGGTCCTCAATGTAAAATCATTTTAGGGATCATTCACACCAAATCTCGGTGCAATAGCCGTGTGGCGTCAATAGGTCATCGTCGTTGGCATTCCAAACGCATATCGCTGTATAGATACACAACTGCATATGTACCTATAGTCGCAGTCTCTAATTTGCAGACCAGTTTATTGCCAAAAAAACTCCAAGGCTGATTCTTTTCGGCTAAGACGCAAGGTATTTGCTTATTTTTTTTTCACAACGGTTTGTCTCTCATTTAGTTCAATAGAAACTATATCTACCGGTTAAGTACATTAATATTTCAAAGCATTTTTTCATATTAACATTGAGTAGATTTCACTACAAGCTACTTGAAGTGAAATTTTAAATTAAAATCAATTTTATTCAGATTACTTAGATACACAAATGAGATAACAATATCGAAAATAATTTATTAATTTTCGATATCGTTATTTCGCCTTAAAAATACGGATACTTTCATAATCCATCTTTAGAAAAAAGCCAGCTAAAAAAAGTACAAATAACTTTTTTTAGCTGGCTTTTTTCTAACTCGCCACTCATCAAATTTGCCTCGGAAACTAAACCAAATCAACACAAACATTTAATGAACGACATATTGCCAGTAATTCTTCATATCAGCCAGAAGCAACATGTCAGGTTGTTGTAAAAATTTTAGATCTGTTTGTGGACTCTATTTTAGAGTCCACAAATTAATGGACTTGAATTAACAATCACAGTTCGAATTTAATAGGTAAGCTCTATTTGCGTTGGCTAGGTCGCGGTCAACAAACACATCCTTACTATTTCAGGACAGACTAACCTCATAAATAGTTCATTCACACTGGAAAATATCCACTTTATGCAATGCGTAACAAAGTCAAAATTGTTGATCACAAACAAATGAAAAACACACAAAACAAAGATAAACTCAGTGAATAGATCTTTGACACGTTTTTTCTATTATAACATAGTTCATAGTTTATTATTAACAAACAAATAACAAGTAAAATAAGATAATAATAATAATGCTGGACATTTTTCACACAGCATCATGTAGCCCCAAACTAAGCAGAGCTTGTATTATGGGAACTACATGAATGATATTCTACTTTTATATATTTTTTAAATACAATACATAATATAGGTACATAGAAAACACCCAGACCTGAGACAAATATTTGCAGATATAAGATATAAGAAATAACACCATGCTTTGATAGTAATAAGCACATCTTATAAGAAATAATAAAAGTCGTTTCATTCATACAAAGTAGTCATTTATAGATTTTTAAAATTTTCGCTTGCGCGTTACTTAAGGTCAAAAAGCCATTGTTTGATGACATAATAAAGTCGTGTTTCTTATAAATTCTATTCAAGTGCATTGATTTTCATACAACTTTAGCTTATTTCCCAGCAAGTGAAAATAAAGAGAAAGGCGGAAGTTTGTCTCATTTCCGTAGACTAGCTACGGAACAGCTACGCGCATAGACTAGACACGCCTACGAAGTGCTACAACGCTTGTCTACACCGGTCTCCATTCTGCTATATTTTGACTAGCTTCTTCCTTTTGACTTTGCCTGAGTGGTAACCGAGTAAAAAGTAGCTCATATTCTCCAGATCACGATCCATTCCGAATATAATACGAATCGGTTCATCCGTTATAAAAACATATTAGCAACAAAAAAAAAACTTTTGTCTCTTTTGAGTTTTCTATGACTTAAAGTTTAGGATGTGAGTTAAGATCGCTTTTAAGTGACAAGAAATTCGATTGTATCTTCAATTTCAACATGTTATTATTTACTTTAAAATGTGTACAGTAAAGTATTTTGATTCAATCATTCATTGAGTGTATAACGCAACGAGACAAAGAACTAGAAATAAAGATATGTACTTCTAACTTTAAATTAAATTATGTACAATCTCATGCTTAAAACTTCCAAGTATTCTTGTAAGAAGTTTATAACTTTCCAATGTAGAGTTCGCTGCTTATTCCCTTTGGGGTTTCACAATAAGAATGCAACTCTCTAAATTGGGCAGATGTTATCCAAAATTCAAATACAGTCGACGATGCCTAGCATCACCTTTAAATTACCACTTTATCCTTCAAACAACGACAAGCCACTTCCAACCTTATCCCACTCAAGACACGCTATAAATTAGTTCAGTTTACGACAAGAGATAAAAATTAAAACTGCAATACAATTGCCAGTCTTAACTCGACTGATGAAAGCCGAAAATCATTCAAATAAACTAAAAAGAACCGGTCTCAAACTTGCTCTATGCGGCTCTAAGGCAAATTCGACTTTGGATCAATAGGGTTGGGTTTACTTTTGTGCGATAGGACATTCAGGTCGTTAATGCATTTAGGTATCTGTGGGAAACCGCCAAAATGCATCGGAAGGTCAACGAACTCCGCGAGCCAAGGACAGTGCATTCCATTTTTAAATTAAAAGCTAGCGCGCCAATAGAAGGCAGGATCTAAATAGGTCCGCCATCTTGGCGTCATTTTGCACGTCAAGTTTTTTTAATTGCATCATTTGAATTTTTGAGTTTTGTAAAGGTTTTTTGGCAAACAATGGAGGTTCCACGCATTATTTCGGCGGTAATTAGGGAGCGGTAACGACTCGATGCTGGGTTCGTTAGTTTTGAGTCTTGTTCAATTAAATTTTTTTGTTTCGGCAGGCTTAGCTGCTAGGGATTATGTTTACAAAAATAATTGATGTTTTTTTATAATTAACAAAACCTTTATTTTGGATCTTTTAATCTGATATTATAATGATTTATGATCCATAAGCCCATTGCCAAAATTAAGTTTTTTATCTTTATGCTTTGATAAATGAAGACATGGCCACACTGCAGATGGCTTTTGATCTCACGTCTTCCTCATGGCAGCTTGTTAGAATACTTGGCAGCACTCCATAGGACAACTTAGTTAAACTTCTACTTCTAACTAGTTACAATGCTGCCGCATCGAAGCTGACGCTAGACACTAGGTGTGACGCTAGGTGAGTCACGAGGCAACTCAAGAGACAAGATGTTAGGCGTCTTGCGTCTTTCGAGAGAAAATTAAATAACGGTAGCTTCGGATGCAAAGGGTACCATTGATTTCCTCAGGAGGAAGCTGCGATGAACCAAATAACGAAAGATTCGAACAATGCACAAACAAATTATAGTTTTTTTCGCATTCAAGATTTATAAACAGTTTTCAATTTTTAACTAGCCTCTGTCCACGGTTATTATCTTCTACATAAAAACTTACAAAGTTACAAACCTTATCTATTTATAATATTAGTGTAGATAGTATATTATACTATAGATTATTCCCCAGATCGGCTAGGCTTGCGGTCAAAAAACAATCCTATCCTACTAACATTTTAAACTATACATTTTTAGAGCACATTAGAAATAACACACCTTCTTAATTTTAGATTTCGAGGACATACATATCAGGGCTGTGCTTTGATTTCTAGTGATTCAGTGAGTCAGTCTCGATCTTTTTTTTATTTATATATATTACGAACGAAATCGCATAACAGATAACCTAGAATTGGGTATGTGATTGTTGAGTATTTATTTATTTTATTTATTTTTTGAGTTGGAATAACACAAAGACTACTTTTACTTAGGTTAAACACGATCGAAGCCAGTGCAAGAAATAAGTATAACAGATAGATTGAAGGACAGATACGAGTCATGGTCCACAGTGCCGGCTATTGCCTTCCACCAACGATTAGCATTACAATACAATCTGCCTTTAGATAACCAGGATCGTATAGCAATGATTGCAGGCGATTGTACTCGAATTTAGGTCTATTGGTTAACAGTTATGTTGGTATGTATCCATATCATATTTTACTCAGAAAACAATCGTAAATTAGATGTTCTGTGTGTGTGGTACCATGTTTCTTGTAGTTCTTATACTCGTGGCATCCTTGTGTACGGTCCGATCTACGTATGTCACTGTGGGTTGTTTATTTATTTATTACTAGCTTCTGCCCAAGGCTTCGCCCGCGTGGTATCCGTATAAAAAGTAGCCTATGTGTTATTCTGATGTATAAGCTATGTTACTGTCAATTTTCAAAATTTAAAGTTTTTGCGTGAAAGAGTAACAAACATCCATCTTCACAAACTTTCGCATTTATAATAGTAGTAGGATTCATTAATTTCACAATGTAAACAGTTAAATAATTTACAAAGCATTGTTAATTATTTAACGGTTTTATAATGAAGCGGCGTTGTGTCAGTCGTTGTTTCGTTAGAGCTAGCCGTTACGTGACGTTCCGATAATGCTCTGATACATATTAATGCATTGCCTAAGTTCTTGCGCAAGACTCTCAGGGAAACTTAATTTATATTCTGTAGAATAACAAAAACCTAGTTTCTTTTCTTAGAAAATATGTAAATTATATAGCATGTCATTATGCGTTACCCAAAAAAGCTTTACATACTAGCATTTTTATGAGAGACCTTTTTAGAATGATAGACAAAAAATGTTTCAAATTAAACTACTTTTCGCTCACTGGGGTGCTGAAAAAATCACTACAAAATGGAAGCGTTCTATAATACTGGCTGTATTGCCACGCTGAATGGCAATGCTAATGCGTTGAATTACAAAATACTAATAGCCTATCTTATATAAATAATTAAAATAGGAATCTAATACTGGAAACTCGTCACCACATTGAAGTCAATCCAATTATAAATAGTCTATTCATTGACGTAAACTCTATCAATGAATTTTATTTTCAGAGATACGTAAACGAATACAGACATTCTGATTGTTTTATTTTAGAAATAAAAATATAAAATGTACCTACAGGCGTGGGTGTGTGAATGAAAACGTAGACAACGTCTACGAAAACTGTAGAGCCTCTACGCTTCGTAGCATAGAGTTGTCTAGGCGTAGCGATGTTGGGAAAGCAAATTATTTTGTATCTTTAACTTCTATATTAAAACATTACTTTTCTATGGGACAATTGTGTATCTATTACTGACAATACATTTTGAAGAATTACTTTTTGACAGTCCCCATGACCAGATATGGGGGATGAAATCTCCACTAAAATTATAAAGAGGTGAAGTTTGTGAGTTTGGATGTAGGAATTAGTCACTCATCAGATTTATAAAATGATTTTACCAAAATAATTATTTATATAGAATGCACCTTCCAGGTGGACACAGACTATATTATTCCGATAAAAAAAACATTTCATTGAGACCAATTTTGAAACGTAAATCAACAAAACAAACGGTCGAGTGAATGCGTTTCTTACGAATGCTGCCTTTACGGTAAGTGTTTGTTTTCGTTGCTTACTGTTTTGGGTTACATGCGAGCAAAGCCGTGGCCAGTTGGAAGCACTACCTTTATAGATATATATTTCTGCTTGATTCCCAGAAGTAATGCTGGCATTGCTGTGTTTCGGATTACCGGTGAAATTACAGACGCATGAAACTTTTCATCCGTAATGACCCAGGGTCGGCAACGTGCGAATGACACCTCTGGTGTTATAAGCGTCCATAGCTTGCTTGTTGCCACTTTAGTTGTATAAAAAAAAGGATGAAGTTTCATTTCAGAAGTTTGTAAGACCATTGTGTCCTAGGTTCGAACTCTACATAGGATTTCTCCCACACATTTGTGCAGTGATAATCTGTGGTGAATGCCATGCAGTGTGACGTCACAGCACGCCTGTCTCCTGAACACAACATGCGGCCGCAAATAACATTCCAATCCAACCCCCGGTTATACAAACCCACAAGCCCACGATTATTAGTCAACTTTATTTTTATAAGCACTAAGCTAATGGAAAATTCCTTAGTTCATAGCTCAATTATGTAAATAACAAGTTAAGAGTCAAATTATATTGATAATAAACATTTTAAACATAAAACCGTGTTTTGGTCAAACACATCTCATAAGAAATTAATAAATTCGTTTCATTTAAAAAAGTCAAATCAATTCATTAATATTTGATTAAAATAATAAATTAAGATTAGTAATGTTGTAATACTTGAAGCAAATATGTACTGTTTAGTCCTAGAAGAAAAAGATAATCCTACTACTATTATAAACGGGAAGGTTTGTGAGGAGGGATGTTTGTTACTCTTTCACGCAAAAACTACTGAACGTATTTTGATAAAACTTTACAGTAATTAGCCTAGGTTATCAGAACTTATCCCTATCGTTAAGACAAACAATGTATAGATAGCTAAGTTGTTGTCGTTAATTTAAAATAATAAATAAAGAAAAAGACGGGGTATTTTGTTACCATATTTTACTTACTTATGTATCTTCGTGAGGACTGAACCGATTTGGATGAAATTTTGGAGAGGTTCATGATTGAGAAGCCTATAAGTTTTAGTATTTAGACAAATGAAACGTTCTTAAAAGAGTTGGTATCAAACATTCACTAAAAATCGTTTCCCTCATTAAACTTTCACCCCTTTTATAAAATACCAACTACTCTCTAATTTTCCCATTCCGAGCATAGTTTTTTCCCCTTCTACTTCCATGACAGGGTAAATAAGGGGTTGGGTTACATTAAAATTACCGTCATTAAGTTTTTATGTCATGATAATGTATGTATGGCCTAATAGTTTTAAGTGGATGATGTGGCTTTATGTCGTTTCAGGGAAATGTGTGTCCATTTTTGATTAGATCGCTAATTGTTTCGCATAAAAAGCTCATATGTAAATATTTTATTCACGCTTCCCTACTTGTGTTGTAGTCTCGGGGTCGGATGGACAAATGTGGCTCGTAATCGTTCGTAAAATGGCACGATCGTGCCATTTTTGTTTTTTCATAATCATAAATCTTTATTTCACCTTAAAATGTACAATTTATAAATTTACAAAACGGTATTTAGGTAGTCTATGTAAGCTAATTAGGCAGTATTTGGCACACAAGTTAACACACAATTTATAAGGAACACAGTCAAGCTATTTTTTAGGGTAGGTTAGTCCAGCATATTCATGTCCAGCTATGGGCATCTTTTTACCGATAATTTTCGTGAGATCCTTCACTAAGAATGTGATTATATACAAAAAAATACTTAAGGTACCTACCCATTATCCAACTGCATAGTACCTGCCTAACCTTATAAATTATACAGTTACATCAGGACCAACTCATAGCTAAGATATTGTAGGTATATGTTATGTACCATATATATAGTATACATAGTTACTCCAAAAATATTCAAATTCTAGTTTAGGTATGGCTTTTACGCACTTTATCACTTCATTATGAGAAGACCCTGACCAGAAAGTCATCGTATAAAGTACTAATTTATTCCAGCAAACTGAAATTATATTATAAATTAACAACTGTACTTAGATAGTCCAGACAATTTGTTGTCTGGAAAAGAATGCTTCTAAGCGATAATACCACCCATTGTGCCTATGCTTTGACTAAGTTATTTAATATGTTGTTTACTTTATTGCAAAAATTGTTCCTACGATATTTATATTCATTCATTCGTTTTAAATTCCATCCTTATAACCGCTTCATTATAAAACTATCTTGACCATCGATAGATTACCGGCTAACTGGTCGCATAAAAGAAAAAGACAGCAGTAATAATAGTGCGTGCGGCGCTGCATCGAGGTCAAGGTTTGTACGACTTTCGAAACATCCCCCCTCTGATGCAAGCTAGGGATGGGCAGTTATCGATGAAGGGCCATCTTTTTTGTTAGAAATCGTTTACTCGATGCATTGAAGCTCTATTTATGTTCTCTTTAATTGTTCTTGCACAATTTATGATAGTGTCAATACGCGGAGTTAATGCCAAAGCATTTTTTTTTGTTGAGATTGGCATTTTATTAGATTCAACGTCGATTCATTGACTATTCACTTGAGCATTTTGTGAAGTGATTTTGATTTTAATATGGCCCTAACATCTTTTAAGGTTTTTGAGTACATTATTTCACTTTTGGTCAAAAAAGCGCAGAAAAATTTGGATTTTCGCCTTTTGAGGTAACGTGCTCAAAACGGAAAAGAAGACCGGCATGCTTTAGAACCAAAAACTGGAAGGCATGTGCCATCAGTAAGTGTTCCGATAAGCAGCGATGGGCTTCCAACCTGTCACGTAGAATGCTAACGTACCTAAGTACTTTTGCTACAAACTATTATCCAACACTGTCACGTGTCAAATGCAGGCCCACTTTCTAATTAACAGTTAAAACATGTTTTATACCAGTGCCATATTTTAACCAATTAAAACTTTCTAAACTTAATTATTTTGTAATATCCAAATTGAAAAAAGTACCTACCTACATTATAATATGTGTTCTCATTCGATTATCAAATGTTTAGTTGCATTATTATTTTTTAAGTTGTGTCTTTCATCGAGTTATCGATAGTCTATTTTATCGATAACCGTCCGCCCTACCAATATCCTTGCAAAGCTTGTGCTTTGTTATTTATAGTCTGTAGTATAAACTGTTGGTGTGCTGGTCGTTTTAACGATTGCGGAAGGCCAGCGTCTGCGCGTAGCTTAGGATGTGAACAAGGACACGCACTTTCAAAAGCATTATGTGACATTATAAGTAGTTAGGGGTGATAAATTAATGGCTCTTTGGACACGCTAATGTTGGAAAAATACGGCAACACATTAAATTAAAAAAAATATATACCTAGGTTGTCATTACCTTACTTTGTTTTACATATAATAAGCTGTTAAAATGCAAGACAGAAAATTATATTTTGGTAGGTTTTAATAACAAACATTCATTAGACAGGCATTAATTTTGAATGCAAAATACAAATACTACACTACTAAGTAGGTACCTACATGTTTTGTATCAAAATAGGGTTTGCCAATTAATAGTCATTTTACCTATTAAGTAACTTGAAACACCGAACACCGAAAAATTAAAATGATTTCATGAAATTTTCACCTTTTCATAAATACAGGGTTTTCCTAAGAACTAGATAACATTGCCGAAAGACCGACCCGCATTTGTAACATTTAACTTACATTACTCCATGACCTTGACAGATACGCGTGATAAAGTCACGTGGACAAACGACCAATTCGGCGAGTACCGCACCCTGTGGCATGACACGTAGTAACGTATGGGTTATCCGCATGTCTTCGACTACTTTCTTCAAAACTAAAGTCACCCCACACATGGCATACGCATCGCATTTTGTGCCCTAACAAAAAGTCAAGCTGCCAATTACGTGCGTTTCTCAAGGTTGTCTGTGACCTGCAAGACAGACGAGGCCTGCACTTTTCCTTGTAACTGTCTTGTTACATTATTGTGTGATTATACAAAACAATATGTAAAACTTTTGAAACTAACATGGTTTTTCGCAATAAAGGAGTGAGAACGAGGGTAACTCGATTTGTCTGTCACTAACATCCACCCGCAAGGATAGATAGATAGTTTTTTATTCAAACATACAAATATAGCACAAGAAATAACAAGAAGGACAAACAATTATAAAACACAGACAAAGACTTCAGTTCTTCAGTGCCAAAGTATCGGGAAACATTCAAAGTAACCTCTGTGGCGTAGTGGGTGACGGCCCGTCTGAGACGCGGAAGGTTGCGGGTTCGTTTCCGGGACAAATGTTTGTATGATCTGCAAATATTTGTCTTGAGTCTGGGTGTTCTCTATGTATAATGTGTACGTCATGTAGTTCCCAAAACACAAGCTCTGCTATTGTTGTTATTATTTATTTATTTATAATAAATAATATTCCGTTTTTAGCAATAATCAATACATGTATAGTATAACCAATAGCCGAGTAAGTGAATCGACTGCTTCGCTGGACATAGTGTTATCTTTTCTATCAGAGACATCATTCTAGAAAGCTAATTTATATGAGAATGGCTTCCGACTGGAAAACTGAAGCGAAAATCCCTCATGTTTTTTTATACAACTAAAGTACCCAAACTTATGGAATCTTGTAACACCAACGGTCTCAAAATCAGCAACCGAAGCTCCATATGAAGAACTTGTCCGGAGAAAAACAACCACAATAACTATTTCTGCCGCCAAGTCTTAAAACTTACTGTGTTTCGAATTGAAGGGTATGCCGGGAAGGGTATGAAGGGTGCCGGTGAAATTACAGACTCATGAGACTGTTTACCCGTTCTCAGGGTCGGCAACGCGCATATGATACCTCCGGTTGCCAGCGTCCATAGGTTACACTAACCGCTTACCAACAGGTAGGCCGTATGCTTGTTTGCCTAAAGTTGTATAAAAAAAACATTGCTTCTTCCGTGGTGAAAAGTGCGTTGGAGGTTTTTCATATGTTTGATGCATATTTTCCGTGATTTTGTGAGGAATAATTTTTCTTAACTCGAGATACCAGTGACGAATTTCAAAAAGGACGGTATTTCTTCTACCACCAGGATTTCTTTAGGTGACAAGAAGTTTATAAGAAGTTGAGGTTACTTTGAATAAATATAGATGCAGAGTCGAATGTCCCGCGACTTCGTCCGCGTTGAGTTTCCTACGTAATAACTTCATTTTCCCGATACTATCTCGAGGGATGGCATTTTGTGGAATCCTTTCTTAGTGCACCCTTATACACCAAAGGAACATACCCTCCAAATTTTACAAATTTTTTTCACGGCTAAGACTGCGCGCTGTTTGTCAATTAGGTGTGTCACGCGATTTATACTAGCTTCTGCCCACGGCTTCACCCGCGCGTTACCCGGATAAAAAGTAGCGTATGTATTAATCTGATGTATAATCTATATTACTTTAAAGTTTCATCAATATCCGTTCAGTAATTTTTGCGTGAAATAGTAACAAACATCAATCCTCACAAACTTTCGCGTTTATAATAGTATTAGGAAGTAGGATAGGATATTGACTTTATGTGTTATTCTAGATCACTAACTATACCTGTTCCAAATTTAATTCAGAAGATTATTATAAACATCCAAGTTTAAATGCGTAAACTTGGATGTTTATAATAATCTTCTGTATTTTATATCTACTAATCTTAATATTAGTAGATATAAAGTACAAGATGATGCTTCGTAAAACCACGTGGTCGGTAACGAATACAAAAAAGCTCCTCCCTACAAAAAGCCCCAATGAACAGCGTACTTGTACTAGAACGAGATGCAAGTATGCAAGCCGTCGTCCTTGGGAATCGTGTTTGGTTACGGAAGCGCGTGCGCATAGATCCGAGCTAGGGCGTACTAGTTTTTACTAGTTCAGACTGCTTTATGAACCGGTTGAGTCAATGATGGAGTTTTTGCTATCGTTTGGTTTTATTGACAATACTGTCAGGTTCTGATGCAGTCACATTTTGGTATTATGATGTTATAATGTTGAGGATTTTTGTGCTTGGCTATAAAATCTATTTTTATTTTTATACATAGTTGGAACACAAACAGCTTTAATAAAGCTAATGAGCTACAAATTGTATGAGTGGGATTAGCCTTTCACAGTTTTCAGTAATAGTTATTTATCAATAACTGTTTAGAATAATGAGGAGTTTCCTCAGAGGAGGACTTAAAATGAGGAGTTTATAATAGGTATTACCACGTTTTGTACTTGCTATTCCTATTATTTTTACTTTAACAATTTTCTAAACTATGTGATGATGAGTGTATAGTTCTGATCAAAATTTTTTTTTCCATCTCTTTTAAATAACATATTATGTTTTGTAACTTTTTAACTATACTTACTCATTTTTTTTATTACTGACAATGTAAGTACCTACCTACCTACTTCAAGCAGTAACAAGAAGACATCAGATACGCGATTTCAAGGCTGGTTCAACGGACTAATACAATAAGATGAAAGATAAAATGATTCGAAGAGAATTTGCACCTATTATTGATTCTATGGTGAGTCGTAGTAGACAAATACGCAGTAAGTGCGGCCTAACTTATTCCAGTAGCTACCAACTATAATTACCTGCACAATTGTACAGTAGAAAGGTTTAATAAGGCTTCCAACAGAAACGTCACGTGTCACGTGGAATGATAACTACGTGCAAAGACGCGGACATGTGCCGAATTTTGTAAATATTTGTCTCGGGTCTGTGTGTTTTCTATGTATAAAAATAAAACAAAATGTATATAAGTTGTATGTCAGTCATATAGTTCCGATAACACAAGCACTGCTTACTTAGGGGCTAGATGATGCTGCGTGAAAAATGTCTAGAATTTTAGTATTTGAATTTTACTAGCTTCTGCTCGCGGCTTCGCCGGCGCGTTATGTTAGTAAACCACCAACTTTTGAGTGTATCAAACCAAGGAATATATTTTTTCCATTCAAATTTCAGAACTTTATTGCACAACTCCTAGGGGTAGTTTAAAAAAAATAAAAAATACTTGTTTTTTTATTTAAAAGTTTATTTGTACTTACTGAGCTTTGAGCTAATCTAACCAAGGAATTAAAATTTTCATATAAACTTTACTATCCTGTTTAACCCTCTTAGGGGTTGATTTTCGAAAATTAGATTAGCCTATGTGTTATTCCAGAACCTCAAATATCTACATTCAAAATTACATCAAAATCGGTTTAGTAGCTATGGAGATACGTGATAAAAAACATTCACACACACAGCCTTTCGCATTTATTATATTAGTAGTAGTAGAATAGTAGGATTATTTATTTATTTCTAGTGCTTCTTCCCATGTCATGTTAGGTTTAATGTCTGGGAAAACTACTAGCTGGAAAAACTATTGATATGATATTTAGGAATGTATAATACACCATGCAGGTCGCTTAGTTACCAGCAGAATATATATCTGTGAGATGCGCACGCGACCACGTGGCATGAGGTTAGTTCCGCGAGTTCAAGCTAACTTCACGAGCCAAATATTATTTTCTTTGAATCGATTTTGAATTCGAAGGCATGTGCCAATAG
Source organism: Perizoma affinitatum (assembly GCA_961405105.1). Lineage (NCBI taxonomy): Eukaryota > Metazoa > Arthropoda > Insecta > Lepidoptera > Geometridae > Perizoma > Perizoma affinitatum. The sequence goes on along the minus strand of OY560198.1, from coordinate 12,382,119 downwards.
TTAGTATTCCAATAAGCGGCGATGGGCTTGCAACCTGTCACGTGGAATGCTTACTACTTGCAAAACGCGGGCATGTACCAAATGTAATGTTTGGACGTGCCTCTGACTACCCCCTACTTGGTATCCTCAAAGATCTACTCACTGAGTATGTATCTGAGGATGTCCACCATGGGGAAGACAGTCGTGAGCGTGTTTGTTTGTTTTGTTTTGATTTTGCATCGTCATCATCTTGAATAAATATACTGCTGGACATAAAAAAAAAGTTTCATTCAAGCCACAGATCTCATATTATAAAAGACAGTGACAATAAAAGCGAATAAAATAAAAATATGATGTCCGTTGAAATAAGATTAATATAAAATTTCACACAGATATAGGTCTCACCCAAAGGGTGCCATAACGAACGGGTTTGGGCCATCTCCATCGTAAGATGTCATCGTGGTATCGGCCTGCCAACACTGTCGGCTGGTTTTTGGTCACCATTCCAAAACCTTTATCCGCATTAGTTTAGTTGATACTAATAGAAATATAATGTTAGTTCGTTTGTTCTTCTGTTATGTTGAATACCACGTATTATATAGTTATATAGTATTGACAAGAAATATATGTTAAAATTATTGGGGCATGTGGAAAGGATGAACGAAACACACATGTGTATGAAAAACGTGGAGACGTTCTGGAGAAACGTCAGGTCAAAGTACCCTATACCAACGAGCATGCATGAAAAATGTGATTGAAGAAAAAAAGGTATCTCAGGATTGTAGTAAGTGGAAGTCCGTGGTCTCTGTCTACCCTCCGGTAAACACACTCACGCCGTGTATGTGTATTGATGTACATGAGAAAAACGCTTCTAACCTATTGTGGCGAAGTACACGGGTTTGCAAATCTTTAGGAGTTCGTAACGATTCTGGAAGGAATCCAAGTTGCTTTGAAAAACCTCAGACAGAAGCTTATTAACGACCGGCGGAGGGGTGGGCGAGTAGCCAGTTGCAAGAGGTGCGGGTTCGATTCTCGCTACGGGACAAATGTTTGAACGCTGCAGATATTTGTTCCGGGTCTGGGTGTACCACGGTACTCGTAGTTCCTGATACCCACGATACAGGGGATCCTATTGTAGGGTCAGGACTATATATGTTTCTGTTGGATGTTTATCACTATTTTATTTATTTATTTTTCATTTTGTGTACAAGATGAAATTTTCTGATTTGATGGGTGCTGTTGAAGATCCAGGCACAGAAGTCGTATAGTCAACCCCGTCCAAAGATCAACGTGGCTGATTTATGCAGATGTAATCAGCAGGAGTTAGGTAAAGCTTAAAATAACAAAACACGCTCACCACTGGATTCCACATGACGGACATACTCAATGATCTTTAAGGATACCAAGTACAATTATAACATTTGGCAAGTATCAAGCATTCCACGTGACAATTCGGAAGCGCATAACCGCTTATCGGAACACTAGCTGATCGCGCATGCCTTTGAATTTTTGCAGTTTTCCGGTTTTAGGGTTATGTGTCAAAACACATCACTTTTTTGAGTGGAAAAATTAATTGGTGCACGATTGCGTTTGATAAGAAGTCGGCCAACACTACATTTTGTCATTTAACTACTCAAATTATTCAGTGACATTAAATATGATAATTTGGAATCATCTTAAAAACTAGGATGAATTACTGTTTTTCTCGCTCGCAAGCCTAGAGAGATCAGGCAGGAAATATAGCAGGACTGCGACATAGTCTATAATACGAGTCAGTACGTACATTAATTGAATAGTACCCGTCATCATAAAATATATTTTATTCATATTAAACTACAATCTACAGTTATTTTATTCATATTATTTTATGAGGCGGCAATTTTTCCGTTCGCTCTGCAAATAATAATTTTAGATTGATTACAGATCTATCGATTATTATGTCAGAATCACAAAATATCGATCGGCAGTTGTTTTGATAAAGTTTTTGACGTAGGTGTTAGGAAAAAGAAGTTTTTTAAGAAGCTTTTTCTTTTTTTTTTGGGTTTCAGAGAAGATCTCCAAACACTACCACTTATCATTTTAGAATAAATATAAAATAACTAGGAAGGTACTTGAAGAAATTTTTTTTCGTCATCTAGGTTTTGCCTATTCTATTCAATAAGTAATTCTTTGATTACACTATAAGAAAACAGCTGCACTGTTTTCCAATGTAGCTAGATCCAAAACGATGTGGACAAATATATTTAAATTAATATAGTTCTTCTCAGTAGATATTTCCGTTAACTAGAACGTTCTTTCAGTTGAAAGAACATCAAATTGAACTTCTGGGAATAATCGTATATCGAATAATAAATAAATCCTTTCAAAATATGACTTAATCCCTTTTGACCTCTTTAGTGCACCGAAAACCAAACAATATTCAAAAATGGAACGATTGACAAACTTGCATTTGCAGTTGATACAAGCGCTTGCATCGTACTACGTCCTACAAAACTTTAGAGGCTACTGAGTTTACTTTTTTCACCACGCGCAAAATAAAATTTGCATGCAGCGTTCAATTTGCTGTTAGCGAATTTGAATCTTAGTGTATTCGAATAGAGTTGATGTTATTTTGGGGCTGTAAAGAGGTTCTTAGCGTACTGGCTTATGAAGTTGGCTTTGTTTCCTAGTCAGCTCTTGGTTTATTTTCTGTCTAAAGACTTGCAAATAGACGTGTATGGAAGTGACAATCTAAGGGCGCATTCAGAATAGGAAAGTTTTTTTTACATAGTACTATCAAAAAGTTCGACTAATATGTTTTTACTAAATTGCCTTTCTGTATCAAAACTTGTAGGCTTCAAGATCTGTGTTAATCTTGTTATGTAGTAAAATCTAACTAGAATCATTTTTCATTGTTGTAGCATAGAGTAGCGAGTCAACAATAAAGTAGCTTAGATTTTTATGTTTATAAAATTTTAACCTACAAATTATCCAAATGTCAAATTCCCTATCAAATAGTTTTTGTGTTAGATGAGTACGAAAAAAATCCGATGTCATTTGAAAATCAAAGTTAAATGACACTCTGTTAGTGTATGTTCAAATAATGAGTTTCTAAGACAACGTCATGTTTTTCTATGTACGGGCTTAAAGGTGCCAATCAAAGAAGAGAAAAAATACTTGCATAGAAAAATCGATTTAAACAATTACTTCCTAGATCTTTAAAAGCAAAAAGAATTCATCTATGGAAGTTCGGTTCTGTGCATGAGGACAACGTCCAAAAAATATGTTTTCTTTTGGTTCAGGTAATTTCACAAAATTATCACAAGTAAGAAAAGCTGAATCATAACATGGCTGAAAAACAAGGAAATGTTATTTGAATAAAGTAGAATAGGCTGCAGTTATTTTCCTAAAAAGTTTAAATTCAAATGTGCAGCAATATGGCGGCTGAGCGCACTTTGTAGGCTTCAAAAAAAGAACACACGATCAAGATGGCTGACTTTCACGCCAGTGCCTAGTACCACTGACGTCACTGGACGACGTGTCCTTGTGACATTGTTTAGGGATTTAAACATTATCCCGATTTTATTCACGTGAATACAAATTAAAACCTTTTAAAGTTTATAGTGAGTTTTGTTAAGCTATTTTGTGCAAAAGTACTATACTTAGTGCGTTTGTTTTTGTAAGTAAATCAAAGGGATTGAAAATTCAGTTGTCATAAGTAAAGTGTTCACACTTCGATTCCGATTATTCGATTTCGATTTAAAAGGTAAAATAAATTCGGGGGTTTGCAAAAAAAGCTAAATAAATGATAAAAACACAAAAATCTCAGAAGAAAAACAATAAAAAGCACTTACCAAAATAAAATAAAAACACAAAGTCCATAAATTCGAAAACAAAATTGTAAAATGTCACAGCACACACGGCACAAGTCTTTTATTGATTGCAAAAATGAACAAATCTCGGTTTATTTTGTAAATAAATCATGATTGGATAACGTCTGTAAAATAAATAAATTTTGGAAATGAATACTGCGCTCGCGCATGCCTAAATTTTTGCTCAAAACGTTCGCTTAACAATAGATAAATAGTAGAGTCAAATAAGAATCCAACTAGATTCGGGAGCGCGCGCGCTCCGCGTTCTTTATTCAAAAAATCGCGACGTACTGACAAGTTTATAAACTTGCAGGAAGCCTCTAGATATAAAAATATTTTCAAAAATCACCAACGAGCGTTTTGAGCCAAAAAATCTAACCTAACCTAACCCAGGCGGGCGGGCGACTGGCGGGCGTGTAGGGGCCGCATTGCCAAATATTTTTTTTTGCATCTCGGCCGAATTATGCACTTGTATGCGGCTTACGTCGTCCCTTCATTGTAGTGGTGCGACATGTACCGATTGGGCATTTTTATGTCGTCTGCATGTGTGCATCACTCACACACGCATAACCGACGAAATTTTTGTCTGTGCGCGTTCGCCGGAGCCCTTCGGCGGGGAGTAGGTATATTTTAAAAACTTCCAAGTGTTATGTAAACAGTAGATTTTTTGAGACTAAAATACTTAGGTTTTAGCCGGAAGGGTCGTTGGCCGCAATTTTCGGGAACAATGACTAATTTTGCTAAAAGGATCCATGAGGCAGCGAGTCGGTAGCGTAGCTTGCTTTCCAAACGTATTCGGTCGTTTCGGCGCGAACGCATTTCATCGTTCTTTTTTTTTAATAGAAAGATTCCAGCAATTTTACAAGATTCCAGCTAGAATGGTTTAAAATAAACCTTTCTTGCTAGAATCTTGTATATTAAGTACCTTACTTAGTATACGAAATATGTATTCTAAAAAGACTCTGATTGGTTCTTCACAATTTGTTCTATAAACTCATTGTTAAATCCTATGGTCACAACATGGTGTCCCTATATTTACTCAAATAAGACATACAGGCCATTTAACTGAATTGCACCATAATTTTAGACCCTATCTACTGGTCACTGAGTCGCGACTCGATGAAGCAGTTTTTTGAACCGGTCATTTCAAAGTCACATGAGTCGTATCTAGAGACGACCGCGTCTAATAAAAAACCTAGATGCAACGGTTCTAAGAAAACTAATAGACAATAAATGTTCATTGAAATATTTAATTTAATTCCATTCTACATAGATTTCTAACGTAATTTTCGGAATAATAACTTACAAATAATATATATAAACTTATAAAGCTACAATGATATCAGGGGATAGTTTTTTTTATACTAATTAAAAAAAACATACAAACCTGATTAATATCTGCATCACCAGAGGCATTACTGATGTTTCAGTTTTTTTGTGTAATATAAAGTGCCCAAGATGTGTCGGACGGTATGTTAAGGTACCCAAGTTGCCACATATTTCCGAATGCTTTCATTTTACATCACTCCAAAGAATTTTAGCTGGTTGTTTATCGAACGAAACTGTTTTTCATACTTCTTGTAAAAATGAGTCGATCTGTTAGGCAAAGTTAGGTAGGCAAAGGTAGAAACGTTTACCAGAGATACAAATAAAACTAATAACAATAATTATTTATTTATTTGCTCAGATCACTTTGAGTAAATTATTTGACTATTAGTTGTTAGGCAGTGATGACAAATTATTTGACGAAACCTTTATTTCTTTCACATATAATTAGTATAAACCAAGACATGGGGCCAAATCCTGAACGCGCTAAGGTATATATAGTGTTTCAAGCTGTCATTTTCTTATCTTCCTTAAGTCGTTATTGAACGTGGAGTACCGTTTCAGTAATCGGCAGTTAATGAGTTTCCATCCCTTCGAATTTATAGATTTACGCCAAGCTTACCCCACATTATCATACCAAGTCCAAAATGCAACTTCCCCGTCCCCCACCCGTGTAATCCAGTGGATAGCAACCGCCAGACAGGACAGCCCAGCATTATTCCATCAAACAAAAGCAAAAGCTCTATAAAAAGACTCCTAAGCCCAGCCGAGCCTGCAAAGGTCGGCAGGTGCCTCAAAATAGTAAAAAAACCTTTTTGAAACTATTCATTGGCTCATAGAACGATAGAACTAAATATAGGATCATAAGGGTCACTCGGCACAACTAAATATTAATATTTGGAGCGTGTAATCGGAATCGAGGATGGGGAGTTGAGCCTAATGTTATTTTTGAGCGTTTATTTTTATCAAAATTTGGGTAGCTATATTCTCACTAGGATTTTGGGGGTATCTAAATGTTTGTAAATTCCAGTACTGTCATTTATAACATGAAGCCTCGTGACTATTTTAGGGAACGATTAAAAGAAATAAACATTATGGCAGTAATTTCACAGTATATTTATGTAAACTTAATACAAAATTGCGCTAGTTTTATAAAAAAAAGTGATGTGCATAATATTGATACTAGTAACAAAAATAAATTACACATTCCTAAAGTTAGATTAGAAAAGTCCAATGGGTCTTTTATGCGAAACTCGTTATGCATCGCTAATAATCTTCCGATAAATGTAACCGAACTGCCTTTTCGTAGATTTAAATCCTATTTAATAATATAATAAAGACATTTGGAATTCACGTAGTTTTTAAGCACTTTATCTAAAATTTTGAGAATACTAATTTTTTTTTAAATAATTGCCGCAGCAGAAATGGGCTCTGAACAGCTGAACGAATGATCATCAAAATAAATACAAGCAGAGTTTGTTGCCTAATTCTCTAAAACTTTAAAGTGAATTTATGCCAACTCTATAGAAAAAATCACTTTAAAGTTTTAGAGTCACGTGTTTATAAATAACTAAAAAACCTTTGTGATTTCAATGAACAATACCCTATTGACTTTCACAAAAGTTGCTATACGGAACCTACTTTTGGAATTCTAGTGTTGGATGCCACATGACTTGCTCAAGACATCATGAAGTGTTCCTGATGGGAAGCGGTTACCATTGCATATTAACATCTGCAACACCTGGACAGCCCCAGCTGATGCGTTGCCTCATGTGAATGACTCTTAATATTTGTTATTTTACTAGGTATTTGAATAATAATATTACAATTCCCAACCAGCATAGTCACACACAGATTCTCTGTGTTGCACGCAGACTTGGCATACATATTTGTAGAACATGCAAACATATTTGTCCTGCAAAAATATGTGTAAGGCATGTTACTTTTGATTGCCATTATCTGAAAACGATATGGTTGCCTCTAAGCTATACAATATAAACCTATTTTTAATCGACTTCAAAAAAGGAGGATGTTTTCAATTCGATTGTATGTTTTTTTTATCGTGTGTGTTTGTTACCGTCTTCGTCAATTGTTAACCAATTTTGATGATTTTTTTCTTCTTGGTTGAATGATCTCGAATTTTATTCCCGAGGGATTGCTATTTTTCCTGTGAAACTTAAAAAAACATCATAATCTCATGGGATTATGACTAGACGAAACATTTTTTGTGGGCGACTTTTCTTTTGTTTTTTATTCGAAAGAGTAAGCAAAATAACGTAGGCACGTGAGGATCTGATGCTGTTATGCCTACAGAATAGAAACTGTAAACTTGGGACTGCAAGCGTTTTGCGAATATTACAATTTAATTATTATCAATCGACTTCAAAAAAGGAGTTTCTCAATTTGTGTTTTTTTTGTGTGATATCTACAAGATATCTTCGCCAATTTTATTGCAAACCGATTTTAATTATTTTTTTATGGGTAGGGTAGGGTAAATTAATATGCCCTTGAATAATTATTTTTTTGAAAAAAATTGCATATTAAACTTTTTATCAATTTCCCGTAAAATGAAGTCGTTTTTTTTAAACAACTTTAGTAGCAACCTGTATACTTTCACGCAGCCTTGTCAGTTTTGCATCTTGGCCGTGTTTGACCTAGCTAACTATTCTATGAAGAAAGTGTGGAGTACACCATCCCATGTAGAAATATACTAATATAGTATAGTACTACTATATGCTACAATTGAGAAGATCATTCAACGTGTCCATACACTTGCGCTACGTTCTGTTTTCCAATACCTCCCAGGGCACATGTGCCATGTCACACCTTATATTAATAAAGCCAAGCTACTCAAAATGTCCAGGAAAAGGCATTTTTATCTTGCCATTCTTTTATTTGGAGTTATCTCTTGATCTGATTTTCTACTCTTGTAGGAAACCAGAATATCTTCTCAATAAATTACGGTGGTTGCTTGATGCCAAATACACAACACCACAGCAGCTTCTACTTACAACATTGTTAAATGGTTCTGCAGCATTAATTCCGCTATGCCCCTACCAGCATGCTTGGCATGAAGACCCAAGACAACGGTTTTTGTCCCTCTCTTTTGTGTGACAGAATAGGGGACAGAAATAGTTTTTGTCTTCACTTTCGTAGACAAAACGTTGTCTTGGATGGTAATGCTAAGCGGGCAGGTGTTGGAACAATATTCCGCCACCCCTTAGAAATATAAATATTGATTTTTCTTTAGATTTAAACTAAAAAAACATATTTTTAAACTGCAACTTAATCAATAAAGCTAGCTTAGGAAAATCTTGTTTCTTTCTCCGACTCTCCCTACTCCAAATATATTGTTATTTGTTGTCTACAGTCATGTTGTTCCCAAAAAGCTCTTCTTATTAGTTTAGGGCTAGATGATGCTGTGTGAAAATGTCCAGCATTATTTATTTATTATTATTTTTTATTTGTATATTACCTACCTTAAATGAGGTTCTCAGAGGGGCCCTTCAATTGCCGCAGCAGAAATGGGCTCTGAACAATCTTATGAGTATAAAACGTATTTCCAATACCAGCTCATCCATTAAATTCACTATCAGCAGCACATTAGACGATACAGGTTGTCGCCCGCGCGCCCTTGTTAGACAAAGGACAAATCGCCTAACGAATATTCGACCAAAGAGTAGGAGACAGATGAGACGTGAGCAGTTCAAGGACGAACTAACAAAATGACAAGAAAAGACCGGCACTTACCCACTACACACTCTGTAGTGAAAATGCTTTCCAAATATATGTAGAATTTTCTTTGTACTATTTTTAATAATTGAAAATTATTGACAGAAAGAATTGGAGTTCCAAAACTAACCCAACTTATTTATGGGTCAGAGTTGAGACTCTGGGTCCGTGGGGAACCGGGGCCCTTCGCGTTTTCAAAATTCTTTCAGGGCGACTGGTCGAAGCGACGCGTGACAAGAGAGCTGGCTCTTATCTGGGTCAACATAATATTACCATTGCCATTCAGCGTGGCAATGCGGCCAGTATTTTGGGAACGCTTCCGCTTGGTAGTGATCTGGATCAGTTGAGCTATCTATAGATCGTTTGCAACGGTCTTTAGATAGCTAGCTGTTTCATCTGTATTTTTTGTACATAGTTGTATGAATAAATGTATATATTATTGTGCTACTTATTTATTTACATATAATTGTTTTTACAAAGCTTTATCTTTGAAAAGTTATAAACTATATATACCTATAAATTGGTATATATAGTTTATAACTTTATAAATTTTATAATAACCTATAAATTACATGAAGTGGTTCATAAAAAGAAATTAAAACAGAGTGTCACCTCTGCACAGTAAATTAGCTTGGATACACGCACACAAGCTCATAATGCGCCTGCGTCTATACACGGATACTTATCCTAAAGTGCCTATAGGTTGTTTAGGACCGGATAAATAATTCGGTTTTTTGCTCCAATAGAATGCAAATTAAGTTTGTTTTTCGAGTTTAAAAGGTAGGTAGTTGGTTATTTCCTGGGCTTAGCAATTAGAAGGTTTTTGATCCTACGAGTCATAGTTCTTATGAGATTAGGTATAATATTAAAAAAAAAACATATTTTTAAAGCGTGATGGATATTTGATGCTGTTATACCGAGAATACAATATGCATTCGACGTTGTCAATAAATTAAAAAACTTTAGTTACAAAATAAGTTTGGATATTTGCAACGTTTCCCCAGTGAGTGTGGAACTCCAGTCCGAAACATCCCAAGAATTTCAACCAGCCAGGCACCGAACCCAGGGGAAAGCGGTTAGTGCGACCTCGTATCAAATTGTTTTTTTTTATTCAAATGCATATGCCATTTGATAGTATTCCAATGCAACCTATCACATAGAATGCTAATTGCAGAACGCGGGCATGTACCAAATGTAATTAATGGACGTGCATCTGTCTACCCCATACTTGGTATTCTCATCTGAGGATGTCCATCATAAGACATATAGTCGTGTTGAGTTTGTTTATTTGTTTGATTATATAAGTCATAATGTTTGTCATTGTGTAAGGCGCGACACATTTTTCTTTAGATAACTCTTAACAGTAAGAATTACATGATCATTAATGAATGAATGAAAATACTTTATTTTACACTTTATGAAAATAAAACAAACCATAGCATATTACAATTAAATTACAGTTGGTGATCTCATTTCTTAAGCTATTTCTCCAGACAATTTTTTGGATGGAGAGGATTCATCGTATATTGTAATATAGATACCCTCCATCGTAAAACGCTGTAAATACAATTTAACTTCGAGCAGAAAAACTCAACAGGTCTTCAGCCTCAACAAGATTTCAACTCAACTTTTAAACCTTAAAAATAATAAACATCAGACACGAATCTAAACATTTACACGTATGCTTGTGTTAGTATGGTAGTATGTTTGTGTGTGCCAAGTTCAATCACTCCCCAAATGGATGGCGGTTCAAGAACCCTAGCCAACAAGTACTATATAATGGCAGTAACTCATTTCAAATCCTTCCCGATTCGTCTCACGCATACAATCATGGAATTAGAAAAGTACGCATTTGAGCTGTTTTCAGTTGCACGAGAACAGGTTTTCGCAGTAAAGTGATGACATCTAAAAAAAAAAATTTAAATAAAAGTTTTTTTTAATTAACAACAGTGAAGCTTATAAACAAAACTATTGTTTTTTGTGTGTATTTGTATTTTATAATTATTAATTGATGTTAATTTTTATCCAATTTTATTTTATTTAATATTAATATTTTATTATTATGAGACTGAACATCTGTTATACGAAAATTATTTTATTTATTATATTTTTTGATTTGTAGTTTAACTTGTAGTTCTGATTCTCAGCGGCGCGTGCTATACGCATCGCTGGGAATAAGTCTAAAAAAGGTATAGCTAGGAAGATATGATAGCTTGACCTATAGTCTCTATAATGATGTATGCTCCGAGTGTTTTTTCGCACCGAGATTCTACCATCGCACCTCGCTTCACTTAAATAGGGCTCATTCACACATGATTAATACGTGGCCCTCTCGTAACACCCGCTTTACGATATCCCTTCTTCCCCATACACATAAACTATGGAATGTGCTGGGCTCTGAGATGTTTCCACTGAATTATATCATAACCCACTTCATTAAAATAATTAAAAAGAGTCACTCTGACCAGGCAATGGCCCAGTGACAGTTGCAGATGTCAAAAGGCGACGAAAACCGCGCGCCTTCAGGTCGGCCGTATGCTTGTCACCACCAATGATAGCTTAACCGAGGTTTTAGAACACCGACTGAATGTTGATTTACTGTATATTCTGTACATTGTGCCATAGTCCTGCAGTTTATAGATATGCGGTGACTACTCAAGCGAGCAAGTTTCGGGCGTTGTTCAACCTTTGTGTTTGTCCACTCGTAAAACAGTGATTTTACGAAACGCCTAGTTGAAGTGATAGCTACATGCAACGGTGGGTCCATTGACTCGCGATCTGAATTGAAATGGGGAAAACACGGGTCATTCACTACCGAAAATGATTATCTTTGGACAAAGCAATTGGAAAGTCGTTAGAGGCATAATGGTTTCGCTGAAGAATAAAGATTCTTGAATGGCGACCTCGGTTCACGGATGATATATTTTTTTTAATTAATAATTTAAATAATTAAACACTCAACAGACACATACATTCTCCCCACACTAGGATTGCCTATGCTTTAGGTATCAGGAACTACGAGTACTGTGGTTTCACAATACCCAGACCCGGAACAAATATCAACAGAACATTTAAACATTTGTCCCGTGAGTGGGAATCGAACACGCATATTTACTCGCCCGCCACGCCACGGAGTTTGTCTAATATCTTTAAGGTTGCAGAAAGTTTGTTGTATTTAGGTGGGTCAAGACAGTTTGTGGTGGCTCTACCACGTGGTGGCGTGTTTTTTTGTCGTGGCTCTCCTTGTGGGTATGTTCAGCGGTGGACTATAAATGGTGGTATTATAAATGCTGGTTACTATTACAATGACTATGCAAAAATGAGACTGCAATGGCTTAGACCAGCTGTAGGAGATAAATCATTAATTTTTTCCTACTATCCGATCCTTCTAACTACTCGTAATATCATAAATGCAAAAGTTTGGATGTATGTCATTACATACATCCAAACTTTTGCATCTTAACCGATTAAGATGAAATTTGAAAGAGATTTTGATAAAGTTCATGACGTAGACTAACACATTGTAGACTAACACATAGGTTACTTTGTATCCGGGTAAAAGCGAAAGTGTAAATGTTTGTTTGACAACTTCGTTACAGCTGAACTGATTTGGATGAAATTTTGATTAAGCTACATTTATCACACCACATGACGAAAATCAAAGGCAGAAGTTAGGTATATAACAAATTAACGTACTTGTACAAGTATTTAGAGGTTGGTATATATAGGTAAAGTCATTTTTTCTACCATTCCACATAGACAAAGTCACTTAGGTTACACGGACAATAGTCACTACAGAAATTAACCGACTGTAATTTTTTTGTTGTGGAATGACATCATTCATGTGTATTTTAAGTAGGTAACCGTAATTTATTACCTGCTTGTTTTGGTTAAGTATTAAAAAAAGAATTTGTTTATCACTTAGCCATAGACTGAAGTTAGCCTGGAACATAACGACGAAGTCTATGAAGGGCTCTCGATGACATCTGAGACCGTTATAAAAAGTATCGTTATAAAAAATACTCAAATTAAAGTTCCGATTAAGCTTTGGCCTCTTAAATGTCAAAATTGGCATTCTATTATTATTGTTTCCATAGAGACACATCAAAATTTATATTGATGTGTCTCTACCGAGACCGAGAGTAGATCGAAGGTAAATAATAGCGAGACTAGATTGTAATATCGAAAAGCAAAAAAAAAATGGTGGATGAAGAAGTCACTGTCAGCCCTTCGTTCCGCAGATGGCTTATTCTACCGCCTGATGATAATTATTTACTTGGCTATTGCAAAATATATACAACTATGTACAAGTAGATATCTATACAGATACTACAGAAAACAGATATCTAAAAACCGTTGCAAATGATCTATCGACAGGTCAACTGATCTAGTGTACCTACTACCAGATGGAATTGTTCCCAAAATACTAGCTGCATTGCCACTCTGAATGCCAATGCTAATGTGTTGACCCAGGTAAGAGCCAGCTCTCTGATCTTGCGTCGATCAGTAGCCCCTGAAAAAAAACATACTATATTTTTGGTTTTAAATATTTTCATAAAATAAAATTAAACATAATTTTAAATTTCCTATCGAATCATACGAGTGCATATTATCTGAACTCCAATAAATTATTCATATTTCATGCATTTAACAAAAACGATTTCTTATTATAATTTTTTATTCTGTCACTTATTTTCTATAAGAAATTTGTTTACGACTTTACTGAATATAGTTAACTTTGTAAAAAAAACAAGACGGTCCCTTCTAGGGATGAAAATAATATTAAATTTGAAAGTGCATCTTGGCCCCGCAGTCCATTTTCTTTGCAGTCCCTAATGGTAATAAATCAAAAAAGTACGGCTCAAAAATTTCCAAACAAAACTATTATTCCTTGCTAAAACCAGTTTTTATAAGAACCCATCTGTTATGTTGAGTTAGAACTGACCTACACCACGCTTGTTCTATTCGTCTAGTCTAACCTTGCAGCGGTCGGTGACTCCAGATAATAGCGTAATAGTCACGCTACAGTTACGTGACACTGCCACTAGCAATGTGACGATCTCTGTGGAACAGTGGGCGAAGGCCCGCCTGAGACACCGAAGGTTACGGGTTCGATTCTCGTCGCGGGACAAATGTTTGTATGATCTACACATATTTGCAACGTGTTTTCTTTGTATCATAAGTATGTATTTACAAAAAAAAAGAATATTAGTAGTATCTCAGTCATTTAGGATCCATAATACAATATCTGCTTAGTTTGGTGCTAGATGAAGCTGTGTGAAAAAAGTACCAGCATTATTTATTTATTTATCAGTGCAATATATCCGTACTTCGGTGTCTCCGGTCTGTTAGAATCGATCCTAAAATACCGGAGAGACTAACCCGTTAATCAGGGTTTAGCGCTACGTCCCTCCAACTTTCCGGGGTCGTTCGAACTTCTAGAATCTAGAAGATTCGATAGACAGCTATAGTCCTATATAGTCCTCTTATGTTGATAGCAGAACTGATGATTCGACACATAACAATTTCTTCAGACAATCTATAATGGACTGGGCAAAAAGCTTTTTTTTTATGCAACTAAAGTGGCAAATAGGCCTACGGTCCTAAAACGTCATCAGTTGTCTGATGACCGGTGACCGATTTTTTTTATTGCAATCTTTCTTTTTATAAAAAACTAAACTAGACATTACTATGTAGAATAGATACAGCGATAGAACTGACCTGCGAGAACTCGTTATATCTGTCTAGTCTAACCTTGTGACGGTAGATAGCTCTACAATAGAGTTCCGACAGACACGTCACACCCACTTTATACTCGTTGGTAAATCACAAACACTCTTTCACGCAAAAACTACTGAACGGATTTTGATGAAACTTAACAGTAATATAGCTTATACATCACATTAACACATAGGCTACTTTTTATCCGGGTACCACGCGGGCGAAGCCGTGGGCAGAAGCTAGTAGTTAATATGTTTAACTCTAACAGACGAATACATATTTAACAAGGTATAACGGGGCAGCGTATTTGCATCATAAATACTTAAAAGGTGCCAGGAGACCGTAAGAGTATGTCTAGTAGAGAAGTCTATCATCTTTTGTTTGATCGGTACAAAACAAACGCTAGGACTTGTTCGCCTTTTGGGCGATACCCCGACTTCTGATCCGGAGATCGTGGGTTCGAACCCGGTGCAACAATAGATTTTTCCGCATTAACACGTGCTCAAAACGGTGAAGGAAAACATCGTGAGGAAACCAGCATGTCCTAGAACCAACAATTCGAAGGCATTTGCCAACAGTTAGTGTTCACCTGACACGTGGAATGCTAACTTAAATGCTAACGCGGGCATGTACCAAATGTACCAAATGTAATGTTTGGACGTGCCTCTGACTACCCCCTACTTATCCTCAAAGATCTACTCACTGAGTATGTATCTGAGAATTTCCACCATGGGGAAGAAAGTCGTGAGCGTGTTCGTTTTTTGTTTTTGTTTTAAGGACTTGGAAACACTAATGTTAGAACACAAATAAACTATTTCGGGTAAAATTCATAATCGTTTTGTATAATTTGAAGAAAGTAGAGATAATTATTATGGCTACACGTCACTAGACGACCTGAATTACAAAACGTATTACACGAGTAGGGTAAATTAAGACTTCTGCTACTTTTTAAAACTTAAAAAATGGAAAGACAGTCGTGAAATACAAAAAGGGAGTACACAAGTCGGGTAAAATATGACTACTGCTACTTTTTAAAACTTAAAAAATGAAAAGACAGTCGTGAAATACAAAAAAGGAATACACAAGACGGGTAAAATATGACTTCTGCTACTTTTTAAAACTTAAATAATGGGAAAATATCTTGTGAATTTCGGAGTTTTCTAGTATTTAACACTATGGAATTACCTATTACTTTTCTTTTGTTCATGCAAATTATTAAGGTTTTTTTTTAATATTTTCCAAGTCTAATAACAATAACACATTAAGCAGATAATATTACATTGTTGACAACGTGCATTGCATGCGTTTATCTAAACAATAGATGGCCGGATAGGAGTAGGCGTAGTGCGATGACCGGGCTAAGGTCAACCCACCTTGAAGGTCAAGGTCAAGGTGATTGATAGTAGACAGTGTCGAGGTAACATATAGTTGTAAAAGAGAGACTGAAAATCACCGAATTAAAGTGAGTAAGCTAAAGTTTTCCGTGAGATGTCTCAGTAGTTTTCCTGTGGTATAAAATGATGATTTCATGTTGTACCAGAAAAAAACGATATAACTTTTATTTTAAAAACTGTGAATCAAAGTCAAAGGCAAAGTCGTTAGTTTTAGTTTATTTATTGAATAATTCAATATTTGTTATTTCAATCTATTCAACAGTAGTTTAAATTTGAAGAACCGTCAATGTTATATTCGCAGCGTAGTTTTTTACATCAACCTAATCAATGGTCACTGAACTTTTGAGAACAATCTTTGTCTTAACAATATTTAACGAAAAATTATATTATAATTTAATTGATTGATAAATAAACAGACACATACATAGTCTCGACCCCACACTAGGATTCCCTGTATCGTGGGTATCAGGAACTACTAGTACTGTGGTACCACAATACCCAGACCCGGAACAAATATCTGCAAAACATGCAAGCTTTTGTCCCACAGCAGGAATCGAATCCGCATCTTGCATCGCAGCCGCTCGCCCGCCGCACCACCGGTCGTCTTTGTTCGTAGTTGATTAAAATAATAATTCATTAAAAACAGCGTTATGCTAAACGATGGTGACGGTGACGATTTGATAAACACTTGACCTCCTTTTCACTTTGACACGCCATAGCCACCGCATCAGTTGAACCGGCCCTTTAGAGCGTATTGTATAAACAGTTTTTGTATCTATGAAAACACTACACAAAAAATGATACAAACACGTTTTCAATCGTTTCAAAATTCAATATTTATCGCCGCGTGTATAAGATGCGGTAAACGCTCTCGTCCAAGGTTTGGTAGCAAGGTCAGTTTGCTTAGAACAATGACTCAGTGTTGTCGATCTAACATCGCGTTAGCTGTATAATCTGTGGCCGTGACGACACAGAGTGCAATAGTCAACTAATTGGGTAGTTCAGAACGTTGTAAATATAGTAGTTTATATTTGCGGTGCTGTTTGACAAGGTCTGTGGGCAGACAAAGACACTGAAAAGCAGGAAATTAGGCCATGAGCAACTTTTATTAAGAAATTAACATTTTATGAGTATTTAAATTTTATCCTAATAAAAAAACCGGACAAGTGCGAGTCAGACTCGCGTACCGAGGGTTCCGTACAAGCTTGTATGTTCACCAAAATAATTTATATTACTCAATTTCATTAACTATGTAATCACCAAACATTGCTCTGACGAAAATATAAGTCGAATTGAAAGACAAACTTAACCTTGTAGTTGAAAAAATTTTCATCCTTATGTCGAAGAAACTGATTTTAAAAAGTTTTTACTAAATTAATAATATTATTTTCTTTTGAGGCACGGAACCCTAAAAACGAACATGGTCACAACTGTATTTCCCATGATGGACATCTTTAGATAGTTCAGATAGCGTAGATCTTTGAGGATACCAAGTAGGCGGTAGTCAGAGGCGTCTCTAACATAACATTAGATACATGTCCATATTCCGCAAGTATTTTGTATTCTATGTAACAGGCTGCAATCCTATCGCCGCTTATTTACTGATGGCATATAAATTTTCGATTCTAGGGCATGCCGGTTTCCTCAAGACGGCTTTCTTCGTTTTTGGCAAATATATTGTTCGAGTGGAAAAATCCATTGGTACATTGGTGCGTGTTCGAACCAACAACGTCGAGATTGGAAGTCGGACTACCGCTTTGTAGGCTCTAGCCTACACGGGCTATAAAAAATAATACATTCTTAGTTTATTGATTATTAATAATTATATCAAGTTTCTTTGTGAATGATACGTATAATAATGCACCTGAAAATATCAAATAACAATTTTCCTGAGGTTGAAATTAGTGATTTACTACTTCGTTGCTGTTGTTTATATCAATTATTTATATTGATATTCACGTCACGCAATTTTAATAGAAGCAAAAACAGTTCAAAGTCTTCAAAAACAAGCTTGTGGGAGCCGAAAATAGTCTTGATGCATTTTCCATTCAAATACAAAATGGCGGTGTGCGAACGACCTCTTTCAAGGCTAGCCTACCTAATTGTTTGTGCATAGGTAATTTGGTACTTCTTTGTATTTATTACAGCAATAAATGCCTTGCATTGGGTGTTTTTGATTTGCTTTATGTACCTATCATTGTAGAAGAAAACAAAATTAATAGGTATAAGGAAACATCACTTATTTGTGCCAGTTACTACTATATTTATTGTGGGATGCCTAAATGAATACGTCATAGACAAGGTAGGTCATTGACTTGCTTTTTGGCAGGTTTGAGGTCCAACGATTAGAGTGGGCGATGCATTGACCAGTTTCTTACCTATAAACCTTAAGGCGGGGTGGGCCGAAGAGTCTGATCTTTCATCACCTTCTGTGACTAACTCGTAATAAAACAATATGAAACAATCAACCAAATAGTATGGTGACTTACAAAAAATATCACAATTCTCGCTTCACAGTTTTCAATTATTTCAGCTACATTATAATTATGTTTTTAAAACTAATAATGAGTAACTAACGTAAAGAGCTGATTTGAACCTTATTAGTTACTCTCTACGTCGCAAAACATTCATAACCGGGTTCCACCCGTCTTTAATCTCGAAGATTTTCATTATAAATGTTATTCTAAGCTAACCTCTCTATTCATTTCATGAGATCATAATAGTTTTATGTCTGTAGCTTCATGAGAATAAACTATGTGATTTTTTTCCATGTTGTTTGCCTTCATGTTTTTATACAAAGACAAACACTCAAAGCTTAGTTCAATGTCCTATCTTAATAATAATCGGATTGAGCCTGGCCACCCAGCAAAGCCCCAAGTGACGAATAGTTTTACATAGAACCGGTGGCGGCGGCCATTACCGTTTTCCGCTACTACTGAAGGTCGGTGAGGTCATGACTAGTGAGGTAGGTCCTCATGTTTATAGTTCAAGATAGAAATACTAATTAGTTGTTGAAAGCTTGCTTTTGCGCACTACATTTTTGCTACCCAGGCGTAGCTAACTAGATTAGGTAAAGTCATGAAATGAGTGTTTAAAAACACATTCCAAGCAACGCGCTGGTAGCCAGATGAAAGCAGCGGACTGGTAGCACATATATACCTGAGATGGGATGAAAGAGGACAAAAAAATACGTAAACTATGTTATTTTTACATACTTTGAATACCCATCTTGGTACTCGATATATAGAGTTGACGATTGTGAACTCCCGGTCTAAAGCTACGGCGTAGCAGTGGGTTGCTCCTGTAAAAATATTCCGGGACTCCCGGATTGTATTTACTTATTTTAGTTTTTTTTTATATGAGAAAATGGCCATGTCAAGGAAAAACATTGTCTTTAAATAGTAAGTAAAGCTTTAGTGTTAGTCCCACTTAAAAGGTTACGAGTATTACGCAGGTAACATTTTTTATTAAGATGGTATGCTAAAATAGACACAATAACCAACAATAATATCCAATTTAAGTTAGGTATTATTTTTACTAAAACACGTAAGTACTTTACTATTTTCCTGCTAACGATTCGTTGACAAGATCAGTTCCCGTCTCACTCGCATGCTAGCTCATGAGGAAGGACCTCTAATCTAAACCGTCAGCGAAACGTCAGCAGGAGCGTTGTCTATATGTGGTCTTAATAATATCCTAAAATGTACGCACGGCTCACGTAGCTTTGCTATTTCAAACATAAAATAATACCAAACCAAAATAATTTCAATTAAATAATATCCAACATACGATTGAAATAATCTAACAAATATCTAATTTCCTGCGTGCTATCGCATTAATGCGTTGTTTTTGCAGCAATAGGCCATCGACCGCTAGTCGCTGAAGGTCGCTGGGTCACTGCCGGCCGGATGTGGCCATAGTTGAGGCAGGTCTAGACGACGCTGAGTCACGCACTAGATTTAATATTGCAGCTGTACGCCTATTTTATTTTAAGAAACACCACATGAGTTCCGCTGACAAGTTCGCGGAGAATCAGTATAAACTAAACCAGTTTTTGAGATTCGAAATTGGATTTATGATATTTTTGAGATTTTGATTATCATTTATAATACGTACCAGCGAGCAAATGCGAACGAGAACGCTAAAGAGAAACGCTAAAAATAGGGTGTAATTGATCGCTTACACCCGAAAATAATACAAAACTTTTCATCACGTATGCGAATAACTACAATCAACAAGTTTTTTATAATAAATAGATTTTTCATAACAGTTAAAATCAGTTCTATTTTTAAAAAGTAATATGGATTTGCCAAGTAGATTATATATTACTATTCTATTTATGAATTTAATGACTTCCGTTCTATTTTTAATTTTACTTACGTTCCTAGAGTTTGCTTTTAGCAGATTTCGAGTTAACTATGACCTACTTACAGAGCATGAGTGTTGAAAAAAGTATTTATTAGATCTAGTAGTCTATCCATAACAACATTAAGTCAATACCAATGTTCTGGAAAAATTATCAACACATCATAAATAAAACTGCCTCAGGAACCATAAGCTTTTGTACTCCAATACCCTGATGTCAATATGTATAAAAAATACTTACCTAAGTAGAATACCTACAAGAGCAACACGAGATGTTATCGTTATGAGTTTAGAACACAAAGCAAAACCATGAGGTCAAAGTGCAGCTCACTCGAGGATCAAGGCGACCGGTTCGTCGGCACCGCCAAGGTTGGCTGATAGGAAACTGCAACAGATAAATCACATTGGAAATTACAGAAATAGACAGGATGTTTGAAATTGAATAATATGCTTCTTTTTTCTATGTATATACATCTAAAAAAGTATGCGAGCAGATTGAAATGTATGAATATTTTCAATTTGCTTGTAATTTATTTTTTATATGAATTTATTTATCCTTCGGCGTACAAAGTGAAAAAACACCTCACCTATAACAACGTGGGGTAAGCGTTCTGTGAAGTAAATTATTACTAAGCTAATTAATAAAATACAAAAAACTTACTAAAAAAAATACATAACTTCTTTGTGAAATCAACAAATTCTCATTATATCGCAACGAAAATTTTACAAAATTATTTCTTTAAAAACCCAATAATTTTACTTATTAATAAAAACTAGACATATTTGGCTTTATAAAAATTATCACAATTTATTAATATTTGAGCGAGATCATTCGTTATCTAAATCAGTACGATGTTAACACATCAAATCTGTACGTTCATATCGCGATATTACGTTTGAAGTAATGATGACCTTGATTGTTTTGGGGTTATACAAGAGTTAATTAACTTAGCTTAGTGGTCGGTACCCAGATTTCCGATCTCTCTGCTCGAACAAAATAAATGCGCCGTAACACGTACTCAAAACGGTGAACGAAAACACCATGAGGAAACCGGCATAACCTGGAGCACAATATTCGAAACCATGTACCACATGATACGTAGAATGCTAAATACTTGAAAAACGCGGGCATATGCTAATACGTTTGGACGCGCCTCTGACTACCCCTGATTTAGTATACTGAGTGTGTAGATTTCATTTTATTTTTTAGTTTGAACGTATTTTTGTTTATTCTTTAATGAAACAAACTTAAATTATTGGAATAATATTAAAAATAAATAATATAATTCATGTATTTTAAAATTGTCGAGGCGTAGTATGTAGAACTTGACTAAGAACTACTTATAATATTTTGTTAATGTGTTACTTCTATGCCAATAAATTATTCTATTCTATTCTATTCTATTCTATCCTCAAAGATCTACGCACTATGTATCTGAGGCCGTCCATAATAGGAGATTTAGTCCTGAGCGTGTTTTCTTTTTGTTTGGTTATTTCAAGGTCATACGAAACCAAAACATTCACGTTTTTACAATATAATAGAAATGTCGTTGAAGAATAAAATTAACAAACCAAAGTAGGTAGTAGGTTCACAAAGATTCAAGGCGATAGGTTCGTCGGCACTCTCAAGGCTGTCGAGTAGGTACCTTATGTCTGAGGAAACCGCGCTTCTAAAGGGATAAATCTGTCGGATGATTTAAATAAAAACCGGCCAAGTACGAGTAAGACTCCAAAAGTTTCTTACCGCCACAAAATGTAAACGCTGAATTCTTTGGTCAATTACATATAAGGTTTGGCATGTTGGTATGCAAAACCTGGGCATGTGCGATAGATAAAATTGGACGCGCCTCTGACTACCTCCTACTTGGTTCCTTGCAGATCTTCTCAAAGTTATTACAGTCGTGAGCATGATGGTTTTTTAATTACCAGTATTAGGAGATTTTGCTCTTCCATTGTTTTCAAAGTTTGTCATTAGATAGAACTATGGGAATACAATGGGAATTCTTCCGTGTGGTAGTGATCTAGAACAGTTAACCTATCTATAGATCGTTTGCAACGGTCTTTAAATAGCTAGCTGTTTCATCTGTATTTTTTTTGTATACACATAATTGTAATCATAATTAAAAATAAAAGATTGATAAACTCATTTTTGTACACCAAAAAAAAACTATAATCCAGTCCTATTATAAACGCGAAAGTTTGTGAGGATCGATGTTTGTTACTCTTCCACGCAAAAACTACTGAACGGATTTTGATGAAACTTAACAGTAACATAGCTCATAACATCAGAATAACACATAGGCTACTTTATAACCGGGTACCACGCGGGCGAAGCCGTGTACAAAGCCTTGTAATAAACAAACTATATGCACCGGGCGATATTATCGCTAAAAGCGAACACACATAGCTGCTACGTGTTTACCAAAACATAGATGGATAATCGTGGTATTTATGGTATATACTCGGTCCGTAAATACATTAGCTTCCGCTAGTGAAGTTAGTGCGAGTATCTACGTAATTTGTTTACTTCGTTCGAGCTCGTTGAAAAGCGCAACGCAATAGACTAGAATCATAAAATTGTTGACTTGTTGTGCTCAAGGCCTCAGACAGATATAGTGTGGCAAGATACAGGGACTCTAAGAAAAATACCTTTCATATAAACTTATTGGAACTTTCCTTTCCAAATGAATAAACAAATCAGCAGACGCATACATCTTGATCCCACACTAGGATTCCATGTGTCGTGGGTATCAGGAACTACGAATACCACATTACCAAGACACGGAACAAATATCTGCAGAACATGCAAACATTGTGGCGGGAATCGAACCTGCTCCTTTTGCATCTCAGCCTGCTACCCACCGTCCGCGCCAACGAGATCGTCTTGTTATTTTTGAAAAAAAACTTCAGAAATTTCTTCTCGTAGATAAAAAACACTTTATTGCAAACCATAAATAAATAGTACAAACTTTGACAATGGTGTAAAATGGGCGGTCTTATCGCTAATTAGCGATCTTTACCAGACAACCTTTTATTATTAATTTATTTCAGATTATAAAAAAAACATATAAGTTTCGCCCAGTGGATGGGCATATTTTTTCATTATTTCTCATAGTAAACAATAAATAAATTGCTGAACATATAAACTGCATCTTTGGATTTCTCAAAAACGGTACAGCCTTAATGTATTTGTCGATTGAATCGGGGCTCAATCGACTCAATTTCTCATCAGAATTGTTTTCTTCAAAGTAACGTCCAATCTAATTGTATACTTACGAAAAAACTAAAAATACACTGGGCAAAACTCTCTTTGGGAACTACAAGACTGATATACTACTTATAAATTTTATTTAGTAAATACATACATATTATACATAGAAAACAAATAGAGACAAATATTTACCGAACATACTAACATTTATCCCGCGGCGGGAATCGAACCCGCAACCCCTCAACGTCTCAAGCGGGTCTTCGTCTACTGCGCCACAGAGGTAGATGGCGTATATTTAAACAAATTTCAGTGAAATAAAATTTAAACATTAATAACTATTGACAGGGCGAAGAAAAATAACAGGAATGCTTCACCCGCGAGGGTGAAGTTGATGGATAAAAATAATGTATAAAAGCACATTTATGTATAATGCGATTTACCGTAACAAATGGTTACTACCGCACGAAAATCATCTAGATTCGTACGTGCATGCAACACTGGCGTTGGCCTCATCTCTTCAGTAGCACAGTTCATACACTGCAGGCCGAAAAAACTGGGCTCCATCCTACAAAAACTTTAAAAAAGGATTACCCTAATATTCTAAAAATATGATAAATGCGAAAGTATGGATGTTTAGATATTTGTTGCCGATTAATAACTATTGAATACAATTTGTTAATAAGTTATAGTTCGTGTGCGAGAATAACACCTAGACTATTTTTTTATTCGATGCCGTTGGCATAATTATATGTATAAATTGAGTTTTTAAAGTTGTATTTTCCTTATAAGACGTATCATTGAATTTATGATCAAGAATTACATATTTCCTTAACAAGATTTTAGTCCTATAATAAAGTGCAAAGAAAATGGCTAAGAAATATCGTAAATGGTCTTTTACGTACCAATATAGCGCATTTTAATAATAATTCCATAAGAACAAGTGCGAATATTATAACAATTAGTGAATTCAGTCATAACTTTTATCTATATTAAACCGCACATCATGTCACGTGCTATATTCTGAAAATATTTATTGCATAAAATGTGACACAAACTATCTATGTCAGTAGATAGTGTGAATTCTTATAAAACTGGTCCAGCACATTTTGCTTAAAATCTAGCATGCCATTTTATATACTTACTGGTTAGTAACAATTAAATACAAATATCAAAACAAATACAATCATGAATAATGTCAAAAAATATTCGAAACTATTATAATTGTTACGTTACACGCCCAAAAACCTCGTTAAAATAAAACAACCTTTAACTAGCCAATCATATAGTTTACTTTGTAATATTCGCTGCGGGGGTTCTGTAAACATACCACCAAGTAAGGGGTCGCAAATGATAGAGCGTAATGTGGAAATGATCGAGGTAGAACTTCCTATTATTATAATTCATGGCATGAAGTTTGTCAAATTATTTTGCACTGCAGTATACAGCATCACACTGAACATTTGCCAAATATTTTTTTCTAAATATGTAACTGGTCGGTCGTTGATCCCGACGCCATTATCGGTTGGCCGGACGAGCGGTTAGATCGAGTTGCGCGCGCGCAGCTCTTTTTTTTAAGGTTTGCTTACACGACACGCAGAGATTTTCCTACTCAAGAAAGCTGCTGCATTTTCTTCGCAAGTAACCATCTGAAAATTACTGATTTTCCATAAACTCATGAAAATGTTCGCACAGAACTCTACACTGGCAACTTCTAAAACAACAATATATTGCCAGTACAAAAAATAATACAAAAAAACAGAAGACGCAATGCGTTAAAGGCGTTCTATATAACAGAACGCGATTCTAAGTTTACTCGCACGGAATCGGTATTTGATTAAGTTTAAAAGCCAATTAACAAATAAATAAATAACCCAACAGTCACATACATAGTGATCTCACATTTCCACAATAATTCCCTGTGTCATAGATATCAGCTATAAACGAATATCTGTAGAACCCCGATATTTTTCTTTCAGTGGGAATCGAACCTGCAGCCATCTCAGCTGGCTACTCGACCGCTGCACCACCGAGGTCGTATAATTTATCCTTTTTTAAGAGGATCTATTTTGACAACAATTTAAATTGTAAAAATATTTTAATAAGTTTGTTTATAGTTTTTACTCTATACTACTCTCTCTACTCTAAAACAAAGTATTTGAATTACTTTATTGATAACTATTGCCGACTACTTCGCTCGCGTGGTACCAGGAGCCGATGATAAGTAGTTCTTACTGTAAAAGCAGCGTTTTTAAGAAACGTATTTATTTTGCTCGATCGTTTTTTCGTCGAATTTCTTTACAAAATTGATGTCCAAGGAAAGCCCTTTTTTTAACGTAATGCGGAACTAGTTTATTTATTAGATTTATATTTCTTCATTTCTATTAACATGAAGACAATGACATATACGTGATAATATACTGCCTATGTCCACCCTGAAGGTTCATTCTAAAATATTTTTTTAAATCGGACGAATAGTTTCGTAATATGTAGATTACCCCCTACATCCAATCTGACAAACTATACCTCTTCATAATATTAGTGAAGATAATTCTATTTCCTTGGGATTTCAATAAAATATTGAGTATTCCATAGTAGCCAGCTCTGGTTTACCAAAGTAGTACATTTTTGTTACTCGTGTAAAAAGACCATAGCGTGTATTAGTGTGTATGCGGATGTCCCAAATTGCAATTTTTAGATGCAGCTGTGAATGCGAGAACGGGTTTAAGGTATTTTTTTACTGGGGCCTGTGTGTTATAGCTCTTTGTAGTATTTGGTACTCATTTTGTCGTAACATAGCTTGGCTAGTCGATCTTCTGATATTCTATAATTATTCTAGTACTAGCTTCTGCCCACGGCTTCGCCCGCGTGTTATTTTGATAAACCACCAACTTTTGAGTGACCACCAACTCTGCGTGTATCAAACCAGGGATTATTGTTTTTTCAATACCATTACAGATCTTTATTGCACACCTGCTAGGGGTAGTTTGAAAAAAAAATCAAATTTCCAAATTTCATCAAAACAGGTTCAGTAGCTATGGAGATACGTGGTGACAAACATTCACACACACAGACTTTCGCATTTATTATAGTAGGATTAAAATTGATTCTTAATCTACCTATTGACATTTGCACACCATTCAGAGGGTAGAATTTATAAAGGCCTATAAAAATTGTAACATCATGTTTTAGCTGACCTATATTTTAACAAATAAATGCTCTGATTTTTTAGCAGATGGCATGAGTAACAAAAACGTTGAAGACAAGTTGAAAAAAAAACACGCTCACGACCTTATTCACCATGATGGACATACACAGTGCGTAGATCTTTGAGGATACCACGTAGAGGGTAGTCAGAGGCACGTCCAGAAGTTACATATGCGTTTTTGCAAGTAGTTAGTATTCCACGCGACAGGTTGCCATCAACACTTATTGGAACACTGGCTAATGACACTGTTCGTAATTTTTGGTATTTTTTGGTACTGAGTAACAAGCACGTGAAAACGCAGCCAGCAATTTGGGAACGCTTCCGTCTGGTAGTGATCTGGATCAGTTGACCTATCTATAGATCGTTTGCAATCGTCTTTACACAGCTAGCTGTTTCATCTGCATTTTTATGGATATACATACCTAGGTTATCTAAGTTAACTAAGTGAATTTACTCTGATTCCAGGTGACTGTAGAAAAATTTGGCAACAAATAGGCTTCGTTTTCATTATTCAGTTTTAGATTTTGGTGGATGCTACGATGACAGTCTCGGTCCGAATGACAATCGCTTAAATATGGCTTAAGGTCCAAATCTAAAACCTCAATAACATCATATGTTTTGACTACCAGCTCGTAAATAAACTCACTTTAGTCAGAAAAAAAATAAGAGTTGCTAGTTAATCGTTACATACTTATTATCTCACACTGTTATTATTTGTATGTATATTATATAGGATATTTAAATACATATTTAAAGTTATGTAGGTATTTATTATTATTAATATTATATTTTAATATAGGTTTACTTATACACCGCCGTC
This sequence comes from Perizoma affinitatum, assembly GCA_961405105.1. Lineage (NCBI taxonomy): Eukaryota > Metazoa > Arthropoda > Insecta > Lepidoptera > Geometridae > Perizoma > Perizoma affinitatum. The sequence continues at coordinate 12,354,515 of OY560198.1, read as the reverse complement.
TTTTGATTCCATTTTATCCTGTCCATCCAAAGGTTGTCTGAAAGCGATAAGACCGCCCATTGTACCTCTTATATTCTTTTTTTAATTCCTGTGTTTTTGTATTTTACTTTAGTGTGCAATAAAGAGTTTATCTATTTATCTATCAAAAAAAGGAAACACCGCATTTAAGGAAGGTGCAAAAAATCTAGAGCTCAAAACACAGTTCAACAGTTCAACAAATTTTCAAGAATGCCTTTTAAAGAAAAACACACGCGCGATTACGCCTCGCATAAAGGATAAACTACCTTCAAAGAGGCGGTTTGTACCCCGTACGTCCCACCTGTTGCTTGCACTATTGCTAGCAAAGTGTTAGGCGCGTTACAAACTATCAAACCACTACATGAAAATGCTCAGTCATGTTTGGATGTTTGCTGTTAATCATTTCCGTTACGGCTAAACTGATTTTCATTAAATTTGGAACAGGTATGGTTCGTTACCTAGAATAATCAATATGCTACTTAACAAGGTACCATGTAGGCGAGGCTGAGGGCAGAGGCTAGTCATTCATATATTTTTCAGGTTTTTTGAGGCAAACAGCAAATGGTAAGCGGTTACCAACGCCTATTGTTGTCATATGCAAGAGAATAACTGGAATATTTCAATAGCTACTAAATCAAGCTGATAGACGACCGTTAGTTGGGACATAATATTAGGCTTTTCTAAAAAAAAGTGAAATATGTTGTATATGTCCGATGATAATGACGAAAAGCTGTATAAAGGAGCAAGCTTGTTCATACAGTGACATTGTGAAAAATTAATAATTAAAAAGTTAATAATTAAAAATATATAAGCGATTGACCACCTATCTATTGTTAGTCAAGCCTCTTGTAATATAAGGAAGAAAGAGCTAAAATAATTGCAAGCAAAGCGAGACTCCAAAACTAGCAAAAGTGCTCTTACATCCGACCCGTGAAACTTTGTGACGAGCGTGAATGATCTAGTAAAAAACAACAAGCGAGCCACTGAACTATTGCGCTAAATCACTAGAAACTTTGAAGAAAGGGCTTTAACTTATATACCTATTTGACTTATCAAATTGCTAAGCTTGTCAAACCAATGAATAAAAGCTTGACTGTGTGGGTAGAGCCTTAAATTGTGAACTGGCGCGGCTGACGCTTCTATTCATCGATATCAATGTCGTTGTTACACCTCGCGCGTTGCAATAACTGCCGCGTCAACAAGCTCTATTTGAGCTTTTTCACGTGATTTTTTCGGAAATAGAATAGAGTTTTTGCGTAAAAATATTTGTGAAAAATTTTATTCACTTTAAATGCATTTATAAGGTTTGTAGGATGTAAAAGTTGAGCTACGTCCACATTTGCGACATTTAAACGTAAATCACATAAATTGTAATATATTTACAAATACTGTGTCTTAAGGCGGGCTTAAGACACAATATTTGTAAATATATTTATGTAGCAGTTTGTATTATAATATTTTCTTTCTTTCTTCCTTTCTTTCATAACCTATTGCACTTTCCTCTTGCACTTGGTGCACCGCCAACCATTCTATATTTACATAAATTCCACATCCCAAGGTTGTCTGGAAGATGCCACTTTAAAGCGATAAGACCGCCCATTGTACTTTAAAATGTGTGTTATCAGGTGCTGTACAATAAAGTATTTCCATTCATTCATTCACAATTAGTATGACTAGGTCCTCTATATTTTGTCTTTCCGAATTCGTCCAACCTATCTAGTCAGGATAACGTACGAAACTAGAAGTCGTTTACCTGTAGAAACCTAAGAGTCACCCATCTGATTATCTTGCTGAACATTGCTTACTTACAACCGACCTAATGTGTTAAAACGACAGCAATGTTTCCAGTCTTTTAAACAAAGTGTTCTGCTACATTTAGATTAGTAAAATCGTCCGGGGAAGTACTAACACCATAACTCTTTCTCCCACCAAGCAGGGTTGTGTTCTGGTTTGAAGGATGCCAGTGAACTTACAGGCACAAGATACTTTTACGATTATGTCTCAGGGTAACCGCTTACAAATAGACAAGTCTTATGAATGTTTGGCATTTTAGTTGAATAAAAAAAATAAAAAATAAAGTTATAAGGTGAAATGTGTCCACCCTATTTCTACCGTCGTAGACTATTGTTTACCCCTGACCATCCCGAAGGGTCAATAGATGGCCGGCATATTATCAGAACCGGAATTTTGGTGTCTAGTCGGACAAACAGTTCAACTTTTACCCCTACTGATGTAGTATGCTTTCACATCGTATTTGACCCCGAACTTACCCTCTAATAGACATCAAAATATAACAAACATCTGCTGTTTTAAAAATTCAAATGTGTTTCCCAAATTCTACCCTGCGTAGATTTGTCAGTCAATACCCTGTCTGAATTTGACCCTCCCTATTTTTTTAAACACCTATCAGATACATACACCCTGTGTCATGAGTATCAGGAACTACGAGTACCGTAGTACCACAACGCTCAAACTAAATATTTGTCCCGCAGCGACATCGAAGACCTACATCTGCCACCAGTATTTTTGACCTATTTTGAATTAGAAAATTAGGAAAACGCAGTCCATAGTAAATCGAAAATCTATCCTTTCCTACTTCGAGAAGAAGGACTTTTATCGAGAAGCCCTCACAATCACCTATAAAGAGAGTTCCCATAACCAAAACAAACTAACAAACAATTACATACATCGATAGCGTATTTTCCCCTTGACCGTGTCCCATAGAGGCAGCCTTGAGTCGTCTTACTATCAATAGACACGCACGAGGGAGACGGGTATAGTCTCCGCTCAGGAAGGAGGGAGATGAAGTTATAGCATAAGAAACGCAAGGTCGCCGGGCAGTCAGCCAGTGGGTCAGTGTCTAGGCGACGTCTAGCATGCATATTCACAACTAGTACGGATAGCAAAACCAGATTGTGATAGTTATGGTATGTGGGTTTGCACGTCAGTTATAATAGATTACCAGCTTCAATGTGCATGGGGACCTAGCTGCAAAGTGAAATACTTTAGCCATAATCTACTGGTTTGTAGGCACCAATTTGCATGTGCGTTTGTCTGCCTGTCTATCCGTCCGTGCGTCACACCCTGATATATTCCGGTTTCAAACGTTCCTATGGGAATAAAACATGATATTTAGATATGTTATTTTCACCTAGCAACAGAAATGAGAAACAAAGGTGCCTATCAAAACTTTAATGCAAACACTTTTTTCGTAGCACTAATTTGCGCGGTATCATTGAACATGTTTTAGAAAATAGCTGTAAAGTTACTTGAGAATGTGTTAGCTCTTTAAAAACAAGATATATCGTTTGTAGGAACTGCCAATAAAAATAGGTTTGACTGATTTCCAATCCAAACAATTCTAATCATTGTGATTTAAATTTATAAAAACACAAATTGTTTTTGACTTTTATAACTTTATGAGATAAAGCATTCAACTTTAGTTCAGTAATATAGCGAGTCCGAACATTTTAGAAAGAAAGCATTTAATATATTTATTGGGCTGTTTCTTTCTACCTATGGGTCACTATGGGATCTTTTAGATACATCTTTACCACACAGGATCAGGCAGAAGTATCCGTAAAAAAATCGAGAATAAAAGAAAACAGACATACCGTCATGCGCCAAGAGCCAAGTTGACATAACTGACTGGTGCTAATAAGCGAAACCCAAATGCGATTGTTGTTTCGGTGGCATTTCTCAGAAATACATTTTCGTGAAGACAAGTGCAATCACAGAGAGGCCGCAAAGGCTTTGTGGCAACGACACGGAATGAGCACGATGAAAGTTCAATTGATTTGTAAAAAAGAATAAATAAATCTGACCTAAAAACATCAATTTATTGATAAATTCAGATACTTTTTAGTTTGGTACAACGCATATGTTTTTAGCTCATATCATCTGTTTTTCAATCTTCATCAAGGCCATGATATTTTAAGGCCATTCGAGATCGAACATATTGTTTATACCCAATACTAAGTTTTTAAGAACTAGGTATCCCCATAACTATTTCTGAAAACAATCAGTATTTACCAAAAGCTCCAGGTTTTTATAATCACAGTATATGAATGCTGTGTTCCGGTTTGAAGGGTATGGATGCCGGTGAAATTACAGGAGCATGAGACTTTCACCCGTTATGTTCCGACCCTAAGGTTGGCAACACGCGATTGATACCTCTGGTGTTGCAAGTGTCTATAGGTTACGGTAACCTGGTAACAGGCTTGCCAACAGGTGGGCCGTAAGCTAGTTTGCCAGTTTAGTTGAAGAAAAAAAGCACTCCGCCTTCGGAACAGTAAATATCAAAAACGCCAGTCAAAACGGATGGTACAAACATGTCTTCGCTGTCATTTATCTGCGCTATACCTCAATTTCAAATCACTATAATAATCCATAAAGCAGGATGACCACAAATGAAAATAAATTGAAGAACAGAAAAAACTTATAATAATTTATTGCAAACATCACTTAACACGACTTTACTTATAAAAAAATATTTATAATTATCTTCGTGTATAGTTCTCATGAGAACAACAAATTCCTATCATCGTCTTTTCTGAAAATACAATCTGGGTATATTTAAGGTAGGAGTGAATAGGTATATACTAAACCTTCATGCCCAAACTTCAGTTCTATCATCAGTTACCATCAGATGAGATTATAACAAAATATTAATCATTATGGACTTACTATAACAAAACTTATACATAATTTATTTCAAAAATCACAAAACTTTCTTGCAAACGCTCCCTTCGGCAATATTCCCACACATGCATAGCGTGTGTGTGTGTGCGTGACCCAAGGAAATAGTTGGTGTCCCTTCGTACAAGGTTGTTGCGAACATTTATTGGACAAGGGTTTTGGGATTGGAAACGACGCCGACGATTCATCCCTACCACGATTTTCACTTTCTAAGCCCTGTTTCGGTAGAACCTGGTAATCTGCCAATCAACTTCTAATCGACTATGATGTCAGGTTTTTTTATTTGTTTTGTAATCCCTACTGATGGTAGCCATAGAATTTAGTGGTCACCCCACAGCGACAGAGAGGCGACACATAGATGCGTTCTTATCTAGTAGAATTGAGATTTCGCAAAATGCCGTATTAACACGACTATAGAAATAAGTTTAAGCTCATGTTTAGGTAAATTTAAAAACTTACATTACATAGTTACGAAGTTTCATCAAAATTCATATGCGGATGGGCAGTTATCGGCAGACAAACAAGCATACCTACATACGAACGCTGGATTGGCCAATTAGACTCTGAAATCTTCATAACCTTGACCAAAAATCCAGAGGTTTCGCAAAAAAAACTATAAAATTCAGAAGAACAACAAATATTTGAAAATCTGTCTAAAAACATATCAAAATCGTTGAAATATTATTTCGGTAATTAAATGTTACTACTTACTTACCATTCAAAATACAAAATAATAATAATGTAATCCTTCCATCGGAAAATGCTGCTAACCGATTTAACAAGTGTTCGTTATTTATTTCGAGAAACTTGTTCAATATCTTGTCAGTAAACAAACCATTCAGTCAAAATCAATAGGTTTTTATTCATTGAAATCACACAAGGATCCTAACCTTGACGACCTCTGTGGCGCAGTGGGCGAAGGCCCGCCTGAGACGCAGAAGGTTGCGGGTTCGATTCCCGCGCGGGACAAATGTTTGTATCTGCAAATATTTGTCTCGGGTCTGGGTGTTTTCTATGTATAATATGTATGTATTTACAAAAAAAAAAAGTATATAAGTAGTATATCAGTCATGTAGTTCCCATAACACAAGCTCTGCTTACTTTGGGGCTAGATGATGCTGTGTGAAAAATGTCCAGCTTTATTATTTATTTAACCTAATTATACATATCAAAGCAATGCTTATGACTCAATAAACATGTACCATATCTTATTTGACTATCTGATAATGTTCATAATGGAGAATAAAGTAGTGAGCGTGCTTTATTTTTGTAAACTCAATGCATTAGTGGTTTGATGCTGTTGTTCTGTTATACGCAACATGTCCACAACTGACCGTACAAATTCGCTACGTTTGCGTATAACGTAGCGTTTTCATTGTGCATTGTTACATTTTCTAAGCGGTGGGTAGGCGGTAGGTACCTACGACCTTGCTGCGAGCGTTGATCTGTCTGCCTCGGCTATAATCTACCGACGATCTCCACTGAACGAATAAAAGAGCCAGTGCCTTAGCTAAGAATCAACAATGATTTAAACATGATGTTGGTTATTTGGTACATGTGCTCCCATAACTCCCATTTTTTTATCGTATACGAGTCCTGACCCCACACTAGGTTTCCCAGTATTGTGAATATCAGGAACATAAGAGTACCGTGGTACCCAAACGGCCAGACGATGATGAAAGAACCACGTCTGGGTTATACACTTATTCCAAAAATCTTAACGACTTCGATGACGCGGCGGGCGAGTAACCGGTTGAGATGCAAGCGGTGCTAGTTCGATTCCCGCAGTGTGGCAAATTTTAGCATGTTCTGGAGATATTTGTTCCGGGTTTGGGTGTTCTAGTTCCTGATATACACGGCGGGAGTCCTAGTGTTTGGTCAGGAGTATGAATGTGGTGTGTGGTATGGCGGTTTGTGTGTTTGTTTGTCTATTACCATTTATCTCCGGAATGATCGAATTATGATGCGACCTTTTGCAGATGATTTGTACGTCTTCGTGGATAGATAGGTTAGGTTTATAGGTTGTATCGTCTCAAAAGGACGCTGTTTTTATATTATGTAAAAAATATTAATTCCCAATAAAATTTCGATTGAGTACCACTCAATGAAAGGTCAATGAAATAATGCATAATTTAATTTCAAAATTGAAAATACAGCTACAGCTGACGTTTGACAGCTGATTTAATTTGGAAGCTCTTTATCATAAATTATCAAACTTTCATCATTTTAAAATGATTACCTACCCTTTAAGTCGATGCACTTACCTATGTACTATGAAGTTTGGCGATGATAACCAACGATACATAAAAATGTAGGTACCTACTTAACTTCACCAAAAATGTTTTTCATAATAAGTTCTTTGCAATAAAATAAATTATGAAAAAACTATTTTACATAAAATAAAAATAAATTCCTATCGAATATTTTTTGGAACGAAACTCTTAACTCGTTTGGTACAAAGTCGTTTCTTGTCCCCCGACATTTTTATGTATTATTTACATAATAGCGATTTTTAATATTCGATAAAGTATAAAAATGTTTTATGATTATTTTGTATAACAAAGAATTATTTTACTAGAACAATATGTAGGTATATTATTTTTTAATCATGTCAGAATGTAGATATGTAACCGTCAACCACATCTGTATGTGATGGATGGATGTCATCTTAATGATTGCAGGAAACCACTAGACGGAGATGACTTAAGATTCTTCGTCAATGCGCTCTTTCTTGGTGGTCGTCGTCTAGGAGTGGACTTCTATTGGTTGAACAACAACCTATAGAAGTTCACTCCTAGACATCAACATGATGATAAATAAATAAATAAATTATGCTGGACGTTTTTCACACAACATCATCTAGCCCCAAAGTAAGCAGATGGGAACTACATGACTGATATACTACTTTACTTATATACTTTTTTTTTTGTAAATACATACTTATTATTAGAGTAATAAGTACTGGGTCTGGTACCGGTGGGTCGGGTCTGGGTGGTTAGAAAACACCCAGACCCGAGACAAATATTTGCAGATGCAAACATTTGTCCCGCTGATGATGATGATGACGTACTTTTTTAACGTTTTTTTTATACAAGGAAAACCTTCCTACAACAATCCCCATAAAAACTATAATACACCTACTTAGGTAGGTGGATGCCAATAACAATATATATCTTTAGTTCAAAGATTCATTATTTTAAATATTCTACTCTGTCAAGAAAGTACCGGGAAAAGATCAATTCTAGAATAATACAATAATACACAAAATATTAGTTATTCATCTAAATTTATTTTATCGCCTTCAAAGTATGCTCCTTCAGAAACGATACACTTACGCCAAGGAATAGTCCAATCATCAAAACATTTTTTAAACGCTTTTTCCGGAATTGAGTTCAGTTCTCGTCAAGAATTCTCCTTTATGTCTTCTACCGAATGAAAACGTGTGCCACGAAGTGGTAATTTGAGTTTAGGAAAAAGGAAGAAGTCGTCTGGAGCCATATCTGGTGAATAAGGTGGTTGCTCGATAGTATTTGTTGAGTTTTGGGTCAAAAATTCGTTTACAATTATGGCCTTGTGCGAAGGCACATTATCGTGATGCAAAATCCAAGAATTTTCTTTCCACAAATCTGGCCTTTTTCGCCGAATTTGCTCTCTTAAACGCCGCATAACGCTCAAATAATATTCTTTATTTACCGTTTTACCTTCCGGCAAGAATTCCGAGTGCATAACACCTCGATAGTCAAAGAAAACAGTCAACATGACTAACTTTTGATCGACTTTGGCGTGGTTTTTTCGGTTTCGGTTCAGTTGGGAGGCGCCACTCCGAAGCCTGTTGACTAGTTTGCATGTCAAACTCGTAAACCCACGTCTCGTCACCAGTAACAATGCGTTTCATGAATGTTGTGTCGGAATTGACTCGTTCTAGCATGTCCTCAGCGACTTTTATGCGATTGAGTTTTTGGAGAAAATTCAGGTCTTTTGGGACTAGCCGAGCAGCAACATGTTTTCATACCCAAGCGATTATTTAAAATGGTGCGGATCGACTCGTGAGACACAGAAAGTTCAGCGGCTATCTCTCTCAAATTTGAATGAGGATTTTCAGTCACTATTTCCTTCACTTTTGCGACGTTAACTTCAGTTGAAGATGTTGATGGCCTACCAGAGCGAGGCAAATCTTCTATCACATCTCGACCGCTTTTAAACGTTTTGTACCAAGCATAAGCACGTGTTTTTGATAAGTCACCGTAAGCCTTCTGTAACATTTTCAGTGACTCCGAACACGAAATTCCATTGGCGATGCAAAGTTTAAGACAAACTCTTTGTTCGATATTTTTGTCCATAGTGAAATTCGCAGTACACACTAGATATGATCTAACTAAAAACAGCACTATAATAAATATAAACAACAGATGCAACTCAAAATCCGCGCCAAAATGGAAAACCGTTGTGCCAATCAATCAGAAAAAAAAAATAAAAAAAAATTGAATTGGGAACCATAGACAAATTATCCATTCCCGATACTTTTTTGACTGAATGTATATAAAAATAAATAATGGTGGACATTTTCACACAGAATCATCTAGCCCCAAAGTAAGCAGAGCTTGTGTTATGGGAACTAAAATTACTGATATACTACTTAAATATTTTTTTTTGTTAATATATACATATTATACATTGAAAACACCCAGATCCCGAGACAAATATTTCCAGATACAAACATTTGTCCCGCGGCGGGAATCGAATCCCCGACCTTGTGCGTGTCAGGCGGGCCTTCGCCCACTGCGCCACAGAGGTCAAACCTCTGAGGTTTGGATTTGCCATCGCTTTTACCTCCAACCACTGACTATACTACAATCACTTTAAATACCACTAAATTCATCTGATATACAAAACAGATGTCTATGAATATAACTAGCATAAAGCGATATCGGTATCATAGTACCTACCTACCTGATATTCGATCTGTGAAATTAGCCCCAAGAGTAGATTTAACTATTACATAGTTACATAGATAGGCACAGAAGTTGTAATACCAGCCTCAGCTAAATAAATACAATGTTAACGAGATGTGCTGTGCAGGCTGCAATCCGTTCAGAAATTAAGCAAACAATCCAAATTAAAAACCGAATAAATAAAAAAATAAAAACAACCGCCATTCGTAATTTAAAACGTAATGACGTTCCATTTCGCGCAGGACAGAGAGCACGAAAATTAAACAAGCTTTACAGTGTGCCAGTTAAAATTATTTTTTCACTGCTTGCTTACCTACCGGGCTGTGTACGTAAAAAACGAAAAAAACAACACACTAATACAAACGCGAATCCATCACGACAAACAGCAACATTACACACACATTAACCGATAAACACGGCACATTAGTAGCATCAGTGGTACACAAACACAATAAAAGTGCATTCACGTACGCACACAATGATGTCCAACATGCACACAATTGAAAAATTCGGTGTTCCTATGATCAAAATTCGTGCGTGTGTGTCGGCACGGCATCGGCAGCGTCATTCCCACGCATGTATAATATAAGCATGCTTGTCTACAAATAAGATGCAATACTGGCATTTTCAACTCTGCTGTTAAAAAGATAAAACTCATAAGGACATAGCTAAAGTTAATGATTGGGTTGCATTATGCATGGTTGTGTGGGTGAGCGATTCGTTCGTTTTGTTCCTTTTTTAAATTTCACCGTTTAGTTCAATCTATTTATTGGTTGTTCGCATGTGTGCGGTAACGTCGGTATACGCGTTCGTTTGTATGTGTTGGCTGGCACTGAAAAGTGCGTAGAAAAATTATGGGTAGGTATTTATGTATGTAGAATATTATACTATGTAGGATAGTCTGTTCTGCCTGTCCAATTATGTTTTAAAACAATGGTTTATAGGATATTGTTTTATACGTAAATTTGTAATGTTTCATTAAACCATTTTAATTTTCTCACTGTTGAACCTAATGCATGATAAGACTCACCTCTACTATTTCTATAATGGTGGTCAAATTCGCAAATTATACTCTGTAAATTTTAAAATATTTTGGTAAAAAGGTAGGTAATAAGTGTTTCAAGTTATCTTCAGGATCGAAGAACCGTTTAAAACTATTTGATCACGATTTAAACTAAAAACGTAGGAATACAATGTTTAGTTAACCTACCCTTTTATACTATGTAGGATAGTCTGTTCTGCCTGTCCAATTATGTTTTAAAACAATGGTTTATAGGATATTGTTTTATACGTAAATTTGTAATGTTTCATTAAACCATTTTAATTTTCTCACTGTTGAACCTAATGCATGATAAGACTCACCTCTACTATTTCTATAATGGTGGTCAAATTCGCAAATTATACTCTGTAAATTTTAAAATATTTATTTAAATATTTAAATATTTTTTTTGGTAAAAAGGTAGGTAATAAGTGTTTCAAGTTATCTTCAGGATCGAAGAACCGTTTAAAACTATTTGATCACGATTTAAACTAAAAACGTAGGAATACAATGTTTAGTTAACCTACCCTTTTCTGTGGTTGTTACGGACCTACCTACAACTTTAGGAAACATACAACTGAAAATGAGAGTAGATGGAAGAGACACGATTCTCTAATTCATGGTTTTTCATTTTCAACCTCGAACCCCACTTCAAAAAAGATTTCCAAATGTATTAGTCGAAATATTTTTAATTACTGAATCATTTCGTCTAAAAATAGGGAACATTCATCTCCCTTCGTATCCCCTTTCAAACGCAGGGGTTCATAATGCCTCCTACACACAAGTTTAGTAGACAAGACTAGTTTTAGTAACTATCACAATATAAATACATAAGTTAGTGTTTTGACAAGTCGGTACTATTAGACGCTATAAAATATACAATTTGCTGTATCAGTTTTTCATTCAAAAGGGCATTTTTTTTACAATTTAAATAATTAGGTAATTACTTTCAGATTCATAAAAGTAAAGTTCCGTAATTTAGTGACATTTCTATGGCAAAATAACTTACTTAAGCCTAATGCAGACCTTAGGTGCAGTCGGGCCTTATTTAATTTTTCGAAGGAATCACAATCTGCAATATCATATTCAAGTTAGTATAGTATTATATAATACCCGTGCCCAAGTCATAATTAATCTTAAAATTATTAGAGTATCATGGATACCTTAGCATTATCTTTTTCTGAAAAAAAGCAGACAGTGTTATATTAGATTACTAGTGTCATAACTATGCTTACTAGGTACTCGAACCAGTTTCAAGCCGCCAAAAGCCGGTTAGAGCCAGTCTAGTCCCGAAATTTCCACAGGTGCATATTAGTGCAAGCAGATATATGCAGCGCTTGATGGTGGGGGTGCGTGAGCGTGTGTGTGTGAAAAATGCAACTTGTTCTAAGGAGTAGATTCGGGGCTGGGGTCGGTAACATTTTGTGATTTTTTCATCAATCAATAGATATTAAAAAAGAGATTAAACATTATTTTTTTTTGGAATAAAATATATTTCATTCATTAGCCAAAATTAAATAAATTCTCATAACGTTTAATAACAATAAATTAGATCCATCCAGCTTTCGTCAAACAATCAAATATCCAAACTGGGTGTTTTGACATACGGTTTCCTTTCGTCTCTGATTACAGGAAGTCCTAGTTTGAGGTCAGAGCAACGAACTTTCGGGCGGAAACTTGTTGGGTATTATTTTTCTCGATGATATATTAGTTAGTAGCTACCTACTTACCCCTGTTATCTGATTTCCTTCCAATAAGCACAAAATAAAAGGATATCTAAAATATCTATTCTATCTATTTACAATCTAATTACATTATACCTTCGCCATTGACCAACAAAAACGACTTTCACTTCTTTAATCTATTCTCAGTGGACCCGAAAAAATACATTAAATAATTATTACCAATACTATAGTTAATATCTATAGATCGTTTGCAACGGTCTTTAGATAGCTAGCTGTTTCATCTGTATTTTTTGTATATACCTACTTGTACATAGTTGTATGAATAAATATATAGTTAATTAATATAGCTATATATATACTGTAGCTATCACAATCTATGACTGACTTTGACAAATTACTCTATTAATTATTTTGGTGCAGGGGGCGAAGACCCGCCTGAGACGCAAATGGTTGCGGGTTCGATTCCCGCTGCGGGACAAATGTTTGTAATGTTAGTCTCGAGTCGGGGTATATTCTGTGTATAATATGTATGTATTTACAAAAGAAAATTATATAAGTAGTATATCAAGTCATGTAGTTCCCATAATACAAGCTCTGCTTAGTTTGGGGCTCGAGTGAAAAATGTCCCGCATTATTTATTTATTTATATTTATTTTATATGTCTGAATTATAGACGACATCCACTGAATACTTAATATGAATAAGTTGTGAGCACTGTATAATTTTAGCACAGAAAAGAGGGAATGAAAGCATAGCCTTTACATAGCAGTGGGACGTTAAAGACTGAAAAAAATACGGTGACAGTTCAAACAGTAGTCGTAACTCATACTCAAAGTACTCAACACATCTAAAACAGACATTACGTTTACAAACACGAAAAAACCCTAAAAAAATTAGTCTGAAAGTTGAAGGTTGGGCACATCTGCCATAGAATAATGTTACACAGTAACAGGTCTCGCGGCCATTTTGAAAATGTTTTTAGTGCTTTCGAAATTCGGGGCCTAGGACAATGACCTCTGTAGGGCTCGCGAGCCTTGAAGGGAGCACTACATATTCATCTTAGAATAGGCCCGAAAATGTATCTATAGTGGAGGGTTCAAGAAATATTTTGATTATGCAATGTAAATTAAAATACGCTCAATTGTTTGAGCGAGTTTTATTTGAGTCTTATTGGCGAGGCTTATCTTGTGCTTTCGTTTACCACCCAGTGCTCCAGTACAGTGTGGGTAAAAAAACCACTATATCATTGGAAGGAAGACTCGTACTGATTATCCTGAAAAAGGTACAGCGTGGATATATTCAAATAATTATGTAAAAGTTCTGTGGAGGCAACATTTTGTTGTATCTTAGATAGATCAAGGAAATGGAAAGCGACAAGAATACTATTCTCTGTTTAACACGTGTCAGTAGCGAACAGCGTCCATTTTAGAAGTTCAAGCAATTAAATAGTTCAAGCAATTAAATTATTGTGGCTTGATATTATTTTAGGATATTATTATGACTATACCACGTACTTTACTATTCTCCAGCTGAAGTTTCGTTGACCGTTTAGAGGTCCTTTTAGATGCACCGTCCGCGACCACGTGACCACGTGAGTGAGACGGTAACTGATTGTCTCAAAACGTCAGCGGGGTCAACGGGACCCTACTAATCTTATATCATCCAACTGTCTGTCTGTCACAGGCCTGTTTCTCTCAACTGTAGCATGCAGTCAAGTAAATTATCACAGAATGCATCTCACTAGGCCCTCTATCATTGCAAATAATAATGACCTCAGTGGCGCAGTGACCGACTAGCCGGCTGAGACATCAGAGTCGCAGGTTCGATTCCGCTGCGAAACAAGCATGTTATGTTGATGTTTAATTTTGTTTCGCGTCTGGGTGTTGTAGTATGTTTCTCGCAGTTCCTGATACCCACGATACAGGGAATCCTGGTGTGGATCCAGGACTAAGTGACTGATAAAAAAAGACATTATTATGTAAACACAAAGAAAAACACGTAATAGAGAAAGATCTAGCTAATTCGCTGTTTAGAGCATAGGTATTTTAATTCAGTCAAAGTTAATAGGTTTCATTTATTGAAACCACAAGGATCATGATATAGAAACCTCACCTTACAAATTTTAAAGTGAATATATAAAGTCTGATTCGTCTAGGCTTTACGTACAAAGCCTAGAAGAATCAGACCACTTACTCTGCTTGGTTTTTTTATAATCCTTCAGCTATAGTGTGGTGTCAATCGGACAAGGTGAACTCATTAATTTAAAAATACATGACATCTTCAAGTATTATGTAATTTGACAAGTTAGCTAACGTGGAACCAAGTGACGATATCAGGCCATGTTGTTTTATCGGTCATCTAAGGTATAAAACGCCTGTTGTATAAGATTATTCTATAAGTTAGATTTAAATCTACGAAAAGGAAGCTCTGTTACATTCACCGGAAGCTTACTATAGAAACCATTGGACTTTTTTAATCTAAATTTCGGTATGTGTAAAAATACACAGTATTATGCAAAACACTTTTTTATTAAACTGCGTGTAATTTACTATACTATGTTCCGGTTTGAAGAGTATGGGTGCTGGTGAGCTGAAATTACAGACATATAAGAATGTATCAGGGTCGGCAACACGCGAGTGATACATCTGGTGTTGCAAGCGTCCATAGGTTACGGTAACCGCTTAACAACAGGTGAGCTGTATGCTTGTTTGCTATTTTAGTTGTATAAAACACTTTAACACGACCCAAAAGTTAATGTCTTGCAAAATGTTATGATCCTATATGTATAAAATGTTATGGGACTATTCCCGAACTCGGAATGCAGCCACTTGAAAACTAAGATTTAAAAAAACATGGTCAATACACAGAAAAACCTTCGTATCGAAAACCTATTTAAAAATAAGATATCTTATTTACATAGAAACGTTATTTTAAAAACATTTATTCATACAACTATGTACAAGTAGGTATATACAAAAAATACAGATGAAACAGCTAGCTATCTAAAGACCGTTGCAAACGATCTATAGATAGCTCAACTGATCCAGATCACTACCAGGCGGAAGCGTTCCCAAAATACTGGCCGCATTGCCACGCTGAATGGCAATGCTAATGCGTTGACCCAGATAAGAGCCAGCTCTCTTGTCACGCGTCGCTTCGACCAGTCGCCCTGAAAGAATTTTGAAAACGCGAAGGGCCCCGGTTCCCCACGGACCCAGAGTCTCAACCCCAAAAGGCTCAAATAAGTAGGCTCTGTCGAGACTTCTATATTTGCGCCTCTTGAGATCCTCGGCCGAATCAGCCGCTGCACCGGCTCTAACTGAAGTCCCCGACAGATGAGATGGTGCTAGGGTATCTACGCATGTGGCGTCCCATACCAAAGGCCTTCCCTTCTCCCAAGGGACAAGAGTCATGCCGTCAGGCCGCTTACCATCGTCACGTAGTAGACCATTCGGTTCGAGAATAGCTGGAACGTTGACGCTGGTAAAAGCCCGGCGTATGATATCATTAAGGCTAGCGTGGCGGGAGATCCTACCGGCGGCTCTGGTACACGATAATCCGTGATGACCAAGCTGTTCGACCGCCGTACCGCACTGGCACTGATGAGGGGCACAGCACTGCGCACCCAACCGTAGACTAACTGCAACCCGGAATGTTAAAGGATCCATTAAAGTACCAGTATTGTTTGACGGAAGTGCTTGCAACCAAAGACCTGACTCCCATTTAGAAACGGCTAGGAGACGAGCACGATCCGTGGAGTTTGAGCACGTTTGTAACATACAATTCCGCGTCAGCTCGCATAGAGGCCCGTCCCATTGTCGTTGAGACGAAAGGGATTTAGGGGGAGCAGTATTGGGGCAAGCACTATGCCAAGCATTTCTAGCTTCGTCAAGATATGAAATTTTGATATTGTTACCAGGAAACGCCGAAAGAGAAGGAGTTAGAATTTTTTCAACCAAAGAACCAGTGCTGTAGACAGAAGACAAGAATGCTGGAAGGGCTACACTTGAAATTTTGCGAATACCTAAGCCTCCTAATTTGACAGGCAGAGAGGCCTGCGACCATGCCCTACCATCCAAATCTATATTCAAAACCGACGAGAGGGTGTTCTTTATTATGTTGTCCAAGCCTTCCACCAGCTCGCTGTGTTTCCACAGTTGACAACATCTTAAAGCGTATGTAAATTTCGGGACAAAAAGGCAAAACTTGATAATTGTAAAAGCCATATGGGCATTAATTTTGAACAATCTGTCCGAACTTCGCACAAAATTTTGAGTTTTTTCTTCAATAAAGGCCGGAAAGGACTCGTCAAGAATTGGTGAACCCAGAAGACGAAGTGAACATTTATCTACCACGGTAATGTTAGAGGCTAAAGTGTTAAATTTATCAATAACGGAATTTCTATCTAAACAAGTGTCGGAAACAAAAAGTTCGCACTTTGAAAAATTTAGTTCTAAACCAATTTGCCTAAATTCATCAATGATGAGTTTTAGATCGCCAAAAACCGTGTCCACGTCGCCACCTAAGGTTCCATCATCCAAATACCAAACATTAAGTTTGGATTGGAGACGTTGAATAATCGGATGGATGGCAAGGCTGAAAATAGCCGGACCTAGAGGGTCGCCCTGCTGACATCCAACAGCTGACGAAATAACGTTTTGCCGATAGATTAATTTAGAGGGTGAACCATAAGATTGCCAAAGAAACGGATAAATTTCTGGAATTTTGTTTTTAATTTCTTTTAGCAGAGCGCCTCTATCTACAGAATTAAAGGCGTTTTTAATATCCACCTTTAAAATAACCTCCCCACAATTTTGTTCCAAAAATGTACGTAAAGAGTGTACTGCGGCTTCACAGCCGCCACGCGAACCAAAGCCTAGCTGAAGTGGTCGGAAATAGTCGCCTAGATAGGCGGCTTTTTTCCGACAGCAGACTTTAGCCGCTAGGCGGCGGTAAGTGGTGCCCACTGCTATGGGTCTTATCCCGCCGTCTTTTTTTTTGAGTGCGCATAGGTTCGCACCATACAGGAGCTCTGTGATCTCGCTGTTGACTCGGCCTGACAACATCAGGTTGATCAGGGCCGTCATATCCTCCAGAAGGACTTCACCTGCATGGCCAGAACCGCCAGACAGCAGGTCCTTTAGATGCTGTGGAGTCACAGCATCCAGGCCGCCGGCAGAGCCACTCTGAAACGACATGACAGCACTAAGCACGTCCTGGCTGGTCGTCTCGACAGCGTCATCACTCTCTTGCGGCGGATCGGGGAGGTGGATATCAAGCCCGGGGGCTGGATGCTTACCCTCAAGAGATATGAGGGTATCATTCGAATTCGAAAAAAATTTTTTTTTTCTTATTTACCGACTTCGAAAAACTATTCTATAAGTTGCGCAAAAAAAGGTTTATTTGCAAACAACTTTTCTATAGAATATTATCTAAGTAAAATATATCGTGTGAATTCGGACTGCGGTTTCGTAATTTTTCACTTTAAAGGGTTTTTTCGTTGGACTTCACCCCGTCCCCTCTAACCCTAGTGAGAGGGGTGCCTGAATAAATACGGAAAAGCGGACCAGAGGTCGCTAATTTGATTCCTATAGGTGTGTGTATGTTGAATAGAATTTGGAAGGATTACGGTGAGTTTGTTTTTGTTATTGCAATTCAAGTTTAATAGGAAAAGGATTTTGTTCGGAAAATAAACTTGTTTGTGAAAACCTGTTGTGACTGATGGAAAAATACTCGATAAAACAAAGTACCCACCTTGGTTTATTACGCGTACACTCCGCTCAAATTATTGGTTTACCAATGTTGACATAACGCAATGCTATGCGAATTAAATAAATGTAAGTTTCAAAAGTGTATAGAATTCCATCAAAATATTTTTTTGTTGGGTTTAGAAAACAAATAACTCCCTCTACTTCACTTATTTTTTTTTATCAATGCAGTACATTTTAACACAGCATCTAGCCCCAAACTAAGCAGAGCTTGTGTGTTATCGGAACTACATGACCGATACTACTTGTGTGTTTTTTTTTTGTAAATACATACATGGTAAAGAACCAGACTCGAGACAAATATTTGCAGACACTTGTCCCGCGGTGGGAATCAAACCCGCAATCAAACCCGCAACCTGCGTCGCAGGCGGGTCTTCAGGCGTGTCAATTGTGTCAGGCGGGTTGCGCCAAAGAGGTCTTCATTAAGGTGTGACCTACGAAAGGGCAAACAGACAGACAGAGAACACGGCTTTAAGGGTTTCGTTTAAATCATTTGACTTCAGAGATCTAAGTACTCATAGCTTTTTTTCTCTAAAAAATTCTCGTTTTGCACTTCCAATATTTTGCTACATGCTTTGAGACGGAATGATAAATCGCGCATTCTTTTACCTACTGCCGTGGTAAAGATTATGATTATATTTATAGTTTTTAATCTTTGCAGTAAAAACTAACCTAACCTAACCTAACCGTAATTTGAATAGCAAACATCACAGAGATTTATGAAGCATAAAAAACTATTACTTACCCGAACGTAACTCCTAAGAATTAGCCGAATTTTGAAGGGAAAATTACTTCAAGTAGCTACATTTCAACTTATAAATTAACTTAGTAGCTCGTATATAAGGGAATCCTGTACAAAAAACATTATTGGCGTTTGAAACGATGCCTCGGGGCGACATCGATCCTCCACACATTGCGCCGCGTTCTTGTTAACATACGGAAAATGGCAGAGGTTGAAGCGAAAATCTGCCGGAACACGATAACTGTACCTTCATTTTATCTCTCAGCTTTTCACAGTGAAATTTGGAACTAGCAGTTTTGAATTTTATTTCAATCATTTTATGAAGGTGGCTTAAAACAGTTCGTGATGACAGTTTTTGAGGGAAGCCTATTTCATGAACATTAATTAGGCGTTTGACTCATTATTTTTTTTTACCCGACAAGTAAGTCTCCCGTATATGGGTTTGCCATAAGAGCTTGTTTGTTTGTAAGTAACCATTTATCTGCAAAACGGCTAATCCGATCGAAACGCGGTCTAAATCTGATGCATAATATGTTTAATTCTAATTCTACGTGGGGGGAACTAAGGTCTGTACTGACGTCCCGCGTTGTGGTGTATTTTGCATTATCCCCCTTCTAACCTGACCCCAACCAGCCCAACTCCTTGAAGTAGCGGAGAAGGACTCTGGGTTGATGACAGCAGTGTTCCAGTATCCCTGACCTCCTGTCAGTTAATGATGACGGAGAGCATGTGTTGATGAGTTCTTGCAGTCCCGTTCTTGCAGTCCGTGGATGCATAATATTACAAAAAAATTAAATGAGAAGTATATCAATTATGTAGTTCAAATAATACAAGCTCTGCTGATAAAATACATTCATACATACAACTATGTACAAGTATGTATATACAAAAAATACTGATTGAATCAGAATCAGAATCAAAATTATTTATTGGAAAAGATGATACACATTACTAATAGTAAGATATACTTAATGGTAAGCATAACAAACCTTGACTCGTCAAACATTTTGGGTAGGCATTAAATTAAACAAGTGTGCATAAAATAGACAAGCGCTGTAGAAATGCGTCTTCGCTGACTATAAGTTTGATCACTTTACTTCCTAATAATATGTATAGTTATCTAATAACTTAAGTCTGCGCTGTGTGTGGGCGACATAGCTATCTAAAAACCGTTGCAAACGATCTATAGATATCTTAACTGATCCAGATCCCAACAAGACGGAAGCGTTCCCAAGATACCAAGCTCTGCTTAGTTTGGGGCTAGATGATACTGTGTGAACAAAATGTTCAGAATTATTACTATTTTTAAAGACGTGACCTTGTTTTCTTTCCGCCGGCTCTCACGCCCGGCCCCACACTGCCCAGCGAACCCTATCTAAAATCGTTTCTAAATAAAACACGCATAGAGCGCTCCTACAGGATTTACCCCACGGCCTTCAACTAATAAATTGCTAAATAATGAAGGCCCAAAGCCTTTTTTCGATCCGGGACCCTACCCGCTGATAACGCATTGTATTTGTGACGTTGGCCGAATATTTTATTTCTATGCCCTCTTGTGTTATTTGCTAGTTTGTAAATTATGCTGGCCATTTTCACACAGCATCATATATCCCCAAATCAAGCAGATACGGGAACTATACGACTGATAAACTAGTTATATTTTTTTTATTGTAAATACATACATATTATGCATACAAAATCTCGGTACAAATATTTGCAGATCATAGAAACATTTGTCTCGTCGCGGGAATCGAAGGTTGCCTTCCGAGTTTCAGGCGGGCCTTCGCCTACTGCGCCACAGAGTTCGTCAAACTATATGTTGTGTTATTTCAAAATGCGGCGATGGACTTGCAACCTGTCACGTGGAATGATTACTACTTGCAAAACGCAGGCATGTAAATGTAATGTTTGGACGTGCCTCTGACTACCCCCTACTTGGTATCCTCAAAGATCTGCTCTCTGGGTATGTATATGGGGATGTCCACCATGGGGAAGACAGACAGTGAACGAGTTTGTTGGTTTTTTGTATTTTAAAATTAATATTTGTTTATGTTGTCATAAGAGGTTGTTTGATTGTATCACATATATACAATCAAACAACCTCTTATGGCTACCATTTATCTATGAAACGGCTTATAAGATTGTAATACTGTTTTTTTGTAATAGATTTGACCAGCAACGTAATGCTTTTCTGAGCAGTACAATATTAAAGTGACTAAAACACACAATTTAGACTTAGTGAAGTGATTTATTCCTGTGGCAGTAACAAAATTTACTGCCGATTGATCTAGAATTAGTCCTACGTGTAACGTTTCTTCCAAACACACCGATAACGGATGTCAAAAAGAAAAACTTTGATAAAACTCATCGTCCGATTAAACTGCAGTCGGATTTTTTTTCAAATCTATGTAAATATTGCTAGTACAACTAAGTTCTTGTAAATATTACTTGTAGTTTTTGATACTCGTGACACAAGGAATCCTAGTGCGGATGATGTATATTTTATGTAACTGTTGGTTTCTTTTTTCATTCATATATTTATTCATTTATTTATTATTTACGTATCACTTGTGGAAATTCCGTTTTTAATATAAGAAACTATGAAAGAACAAAAAATGAAGAATATACCCCAGTAAACGATAATTAACTTTGTAGAAATTTTACAAAGAAAAGTCGCTAAAACGAAACTGTACAGAGTTTTCCGTATTTTTTTATTGTTGAATAGCTGACATTGAAACTTTGTATACGGAGCATTTTTAGAGAATCATTACTGAGAAATAATTGACAACAACAAGAAATATTAACAATATGAAACTGCCGTCATTGTGCTGTTTTGTTGATTTGGAATACAAAGGTATTTTTCCTTTGAAGGCCAACTTGCTGCTTGAGGAACGGTGGAGCTGAAAATATCCCATAACCGATGAAAAAGTAACTTTACAAAGGGTTCATTGTATGGCTTTTAAAGAGAAGAACCCCTTTTTTATACAATTAAAGTAGCAAACAAGCATACAGCCCACTTGTTGGTAAGCGGTTACCGTAACCTATGGCCGCTTGCAACACCAGAGGTATCACTCGCGCGTTGCATCGGTCGAGGTAATATATCAACATAACGGGTGAAAAGTCTAATGTGCCTGTAATTACACCGGCAGGGTAAGGGACCCTTCAAACCGGAACACAGCAATGCGAGCATTACTGCTTGGCAGGAATAAATAGATATAGATAAACATCCTTATCCTTATTAACACCAAATAAAAATACAAAAATTACAAAACCGACATCCCCACGTGCTTACGTTATTTTGATAAATCGGGATGACTCTCTTTCGAATAAAAAACAAAAGTATAATAGCTTACAAAAAATGTTTCGGCTAGTCTGGATTTTATGAGATACAAAACAAACACGCTCACGACTGTTTTCCCCATGGTGGACATCAATTTGTATATGTATAATGTTGTATACAACAATTTAAAAAATAGAAAAAGAGTTTAAAAAAGAGTTATTTTGATGATCTTATAGAACAGGTAAGGCGTCCACTAGTCGTACAGCTTGAACTGTAGTTACCATACAATTGTAAACTATGGATAGGAGGATTAAGCTGTAGAGTTGGGCCGTAAGTTTGTTTGCCTCTTTAGTAGTATAAAAAAACGTTTCTGAAGAGTAAAGGTTTCTATTATGCGCTTGGTGTAAAAATTCAAAATGCGCCTTTAAGTGAGATGGTGAAGTGGGATTTAAAATAATACTATAAAGTAGAGAAAGAATATGTGCATTCCAACGAAGACGGATGAAAAGCCACTTGAGTTTTGCACGGAATTCTGAAATATGGTCATACTTACGTAAGCCAAATATGAATTGGATACAAAGATTCTAAAGGCGCTCAAGTTTGTTTAACTGGGCTTCGGTGAGGTCAAGGTAGCTGGCGTCAGCATCATCTAATATAGGGAGTAGAAAGGGTTATGCAAGCGTATTTTTTGTAGCATTTTAGGAAAGTTACGAAATCTTCGTGGCGAAGCAGAATACACAATTTTTCGGCTGATCTCGGCAATACAAGGCTGCCATGCCAGCCATTCGAGTCCATGATAATAAATTTGTGGACGACCTCCGGTTACCTCAAGGGTCAGAGGCTATACCGAGATTATTCGCAACATTCGCGACACAAGGGTACTAACGATTCATACGTATTCTGTAAACCGTTTTAATGTGTGCCTTCGGACATATTTAAAACACAAACTTTTCCGTACCCTAGACCCTCCCCTGAGCCCACATTTCGGTAGTTAGCGAGCGGGTAAAAAGAGAAAAAAGATCCCGACCCAAGTAAAAAATACGTAGTTTTAGCTAATCTGCATGCTCCGGGAGGAAACTGTTTTAAACTGGGCCGGGGGTGGTTTTAGGCATTTTAACACTGTACAAAAATGGGGGTGGGTGAGGGCGCGTGTGTGGAATCGGACGTATTATGTGCGAATCTATTTATGTGATGTACCCCCTCGTGTTAATATCGGTTGCTATGGAGACGGACCGATTACTGCAGCGCATCAACTCGATTTTTCGACGCTTTTTCCGTTGTAATCAAATGAGGTCCCACTCGTGTGTGCGAGAGGGGGAAGGGGGGTAATGGGGTTCTCGAGGGGGGTGACACGCGTGTACTCAATTATCCGCAGTGAATCAATAGCGGCGAGATGAGGGTAGTTGTTATGTTTGTGACGCGAGTAATGCCTTTTTATCTGTTTAATTTTTTCGGAGAGAGCCTTCCGCGTCTGTTTGCGGCTGAGCGTGCGAGCATATTGTTCCAGCCACTGTTTTGGAGGCTGTGAGGTGACCTATTTACGGCGGCATCCGGTATAGAGTTCGTTTAAAAAATTTGATTATACCTACATGGTAAAATAAACTCTAGCAATAAGAACATACTGTCTTCCCGAGCGTTTCGTCCCGACCCAACTTCGTTGTTTTTACAGCTTCTAAATGTAACAGCAATTTTTTTCTTTTTCAGATGTACCTAGAAGGTATTTATCTATAAGTACTAATATTATAAACAGGTAAAGTTTGTAAGTTTGTTTTTCTTCTCATCCTGTTAAAATAAAAGTGCTTTTCGTGGAGACCAATTATACAACGAAAGTTGACAAAAAAAACGGTCGTAATGAGTTTTTTACGAACATTGTCTCGTCGGAAAGCACTTCTTTTCATCCGGGTACCACGCGGCAAAGGTGTGAGCAGTAGCTAGTTTTATATCAAATTTTGAAACTTAACGTCTAATATATCCTGCCTCTGGCTTCGCTCGTGTAGTACCCGGATTAAATTAAACATGTGTTTCCAAGTCACATATACAAAGTACGTAACAAAAGCCCCGTCTCACAGAACAACAATACTCACGAGGTTTTATCCGTTAGGATTGAATCGTAAGTTTGGTTCTCCGGTAAAATGTGATTGGTAATTATGACAGCATCCTAATACATTTTCCAGAAACGTAGTTATTAACATATATTTTAAAACTATGTTAAAAAAGCCTTGTTGGCCTAGTGGGTGATACCCCGACTTCTGATCTGGAGGTCGTGGGTTCGAAACCGGTCCATTATGTGCGCATTAACACGTGCTCATAACGGTAAAGGAAAACATCGTGAGGAAACCGGCATGTCCTAGAACCAAAAATTCGAAGAAAATTCGAAATTCGAAGCCAATAGTTAGTGTTCCAATAAGCGGCGATGGGCTTGCAACCTGTCACGTGGAATGCTTACTACTCGCAAAACGCGGGCATATACCAAATGTAACGTGCCTCTGACTACCCCCTACTTGGTATCCTCAAAGATCTACTCACTGAGTATGTATCTGAGGATGTCCATGGGGAAGACAGCTGTGAGCGTGTTTGTTTTTTTGTTAAAATCTAATTCTGAATCGAATTTCTAGCCGGAGTAGGTATTGTCCTTTTACGGAAGTATTTTTATTCTCAGTGTATTCAATTTATTGTATAAATTGAAGCCGGTGTGGGGACCTCATCCTTGTCACTAATCTAACGCAGGGTGACCAGTAAATTACCAGTAATATGAAAATCTAATTAACCATTCAAGATCTACAAGAAAAATTGGCAGTTCCAGAAATGTGTGGTTGTGAACTCCTTGTGAAGAGCTCATCCGGGGAAGTAGACCATACCTATTTCTGCCGCTAAGACTTTTCTATGACTCAGGGTCGGCAACGCGCGAGTGAATTTGAAAATACAACTAAGGCAACGACCCCAATTATGGACACTTTAAGTTTTTTTTTGTCATTCTATAATGTTTCCCATCATTTAATGAACTTTATTGCGAATGGAATGAAATAGGTCCTATGTTATTTTTATATGATTATTATAACTCAAAATCAATGACAAAACAACAAACGAATTTAATAATGACAACCCAAAAGCTCTATTTTTTTATCTAGTAATGGACAAGGAAAATCCAGTCATAGACACCTAATTATGGACAAGATCTAGTGATGAATCACTATTTATGGACAGTTTAGAAGCCTATTAATGAACATAAAAAAATAATGATTTATGTAATTAAAACTATCTACATTTATTTCAATATTAAGGTCACATGGTTAATTTTAATTTATATCACACAAATAGTCTTATATAGTAGGTAAATTATTACCAAAAATAATTAGGAACTTTATGTTGTAGGTTTATAAGAATATGACTACGAATATAATTATTAAATTGTTACTTAAATTTCAGGTTCCTACTTCAAAATTTGCATTTAATCATCAGAAACGAGAGGACTTTATTATGTAAGGTTATTCGTGGAACCCCAAATTCCAAATCAGCTATTGCCAATTTTTTCCCTTACTGGACGGCTTCCACGGCGTTTTTTATTTGTTCAGGGGTGTAGTTCTTTACTGGTGCGATTTTCTGCATAGATCCAAAATTATAAAAAAAAATATGATGTCCTTAATTGGATCGTATGAAATACCTAGTAATGGAAACCTGGTCCATTATTGGAAGGAGATATTGAAATGGAAAATAAGTGGCACATTATTAAACGAGAGGGATAGCTCATTCATGAAATCAAGTTAAACAATAGAGTGAACAAAAACTTAAGTTTCGACATTTGTCCATTATTAGAAAATGACACATATAAAATCCAGTAAAGAACATCCCTCACATACGTTTTCTAATGGTGCCGCCCGAGCCCACATTTTTCTTCGTCATTTCAAAAAAATGGACGATTGCAATAACAAACAAACATATATACGAGGTAGATCTTTGAGAATACCAAGTAGGGGGTAGTCAGAGGCACGTCCAAACATTACATTTGGTACATGCCCGCGTTTTGCAAGTAGTAAGCATTCAATGATTGCAATGATATATTATATTACGGAAGTTAGATAGTTGTAGTCTTATGACACATTGTGACAGCACGCGAAATTTAAATTTTTGACCTTATTTACGTAGTTACTTTTATTTTTTGTACATCACTGGGGTCTTGTACAACACTGCGGTTCGTGACTTTTTGCATTTTCCGCCTCTTTCGTAAAAAAGTAAATACTTTTTTTTATATAAAAAAAAAGTAAATGGTCAACAAATACCCTTGAACGGATAACTGTCAAAGTTTTAATTATTTTACCGTTTAGTTTATCTATGGTAGCCCTTAAAAAAAGAAAAGCGCGGGACTTTTTAAGAAAATGGAAAAGTGTGAAATTCTTATTATTTTTTGCGAAAAAAACCATTACGCAAACCAAAAAATAGCGTAATAAAAACTATGGGGACTCCGTGCCATTGATTTCAATGATATAAAAGTGGTTTTCTGAATGTCGGTGTGGTCGCACAAGCACAATTGATGCCGAACGTCCTGGTGCTCCAACGAGGTCTCTAAACCCGGAGTTGAAAGTGCGCGAGATTGTAGAGACCATAGGCATATGTCGTGGCTCAGTAGTTTCGATTTTAAAGGACCATTTGAGTATGACTAAACTATCCACGAGATGTGTGCCGCGCTTGCACTTCATCGACCACAAAAGAATGCGTGTGAAAACTTCGAAGGAGTGTTTGGTTGTTAACTGTTTTTGTTAACCGCATTTGTTAAACTTTGTTTAACCGCAACCCGGATGATTTTTGCGCCGTTTTGTAACTGTGGACGAAACACGGATCCACCACCATACACCGGAGACCAAAAAGCAATCGTTACAGTGGGTTTGCAAGGGCGAATCGGCGCTGAAGAAGGCCAAAGTGTGTTTGTCAACCAACAAAATTATGGCGTCAGTTCTATGGGACGCAAGTGGCATAATCCACATAGGTTACCTCCAGAAGGGTAAAACGATTATTGGCTAATATTATGCCAAATTATTAGACCGGTTCGACCACGATTTATAAGAAAAATAACTCATTTAGCCTTGAAAAAAGTGCTCTTCCACCAGAACAATGCAAGGGTGTATACATACAGTGCGTACTTATTCTCCGGACTTAGCTCCCAGCGACTACTTCCTGTTTCCAAATCTAGATAAATGGCTCAGTGGGTAAAGATTTGTTTCAAATTAGGAAATCATTGCTGAAACAAATGCTTATTTTGAGGACCTTGAAACATCGTATTTTTGGAAGGGATTAAAAAAACTTGAGAAACGTTGGGCAAAATTCATAGCACTCAAGGGAGATTATGTCAAAAAATAAAACCGAATTTCTAATGTGTATTTTTCTTTAAAAAGTCACGGACATATTGACCCACCCTCGTATTTATCCTGATTTAGTGTTCACCTTATATAGCCATCTCTAGCTATAGCTGAATGAGAGATAAAAAAAACAAGCAGAGTATGTAACAAATTCTGACGAGTTTGTGGCATAATCGAGCACGAGGGATCGGCATTAATTAATTTGAAAATTTTAAATTCACTTTTCTATTATGGTACATGTGATTTCAATGAATAAAAACCAATTGACTTTACTTTCGTAAGTGATCTTTTCAAGTTTAATAATTTACATATATTTCACGCCACCTTACCATTTCAGTTAGAACTAAAAACTATCTTCTGAAATAAACTGAAATTTAAGTAAAGGGTGAAAAGATGGAATCTTGCTTAAAACATTAGCTTCCTTCACCACCCGACAGATGGCAGTACTCTTCTATGCTACGAGTAACGCCATCTGTTGGAATTTTCACGGACTTATGTCTAAACGCAAACGTAGCGTATTTTGAAATGGGTTGTTCATTTGTAGGACAGAATATTAGCAGTCATGAAATAAAAAACTTTTAGACCTTTGTCTAAAAGTTTAATATTGTGTCGAGGCACCTTAAATGATCGAACTCATACATATTGTAGGTTTTTGTTTGATTTAGGATGTCCATGTCGTGGTGGAAGTCTGTGCGCTTAGGGCACGCGTCAGAGCGCTCTGAGAGCGATCTCGAGTATCCTCAATTTCGAAATCCTTATCGGAATACAATAGTCATAAAAATAATAAATCAGAATGATTACCAGTGTTCAAACTAAAAGGCCCTGTCATACGGCTAATAGCAAATAAGCCCACCAGTAGTTAATGTACAAAGATATTAGATAGTTAATGTAAAAAGATACATGAAGAATAGGCCAATTTGGGTTTAAAAAAAAACAAATAAAATAACATTCTCGCAAATTACATAAATTTTATTTTATAAAAGTAACTATAAACAAAATTATTTTTAAATAATTTGCAAACTCAATTGCATTATTTAATAGGTAATTATCATTAGAAATTCTTAACTTTAGTAACAATTCTCGCTTTACCAAATATTTTAAGCAACAACTTTCCAGATCAAGAGAATATAAGTTTAAATAGGTTGAGATACAAAATAACTAAGATAAAAGTGGATACGACAAATATATACGTTCTAAAGACATATATATTTATGTAAATCTGTATTCACAAGTAGCGGACAGTAGACGTTACGTCCTGACACTTGAAAGCGGTTCGACGTCCTGACCGCTAAAAGTGAATTCATCCAGAGAAAGTAAATATGAAAGCCATAGGAACTAAAACTAGTAAATGTAATGTAATGTAGAAGGAAAAAAAATGATGATGGTAAAATTCAAATTTTAAAAATCTTATATTTTAGCCTATTCCTATCTTATTTATGACCGAGTTCCATATGTATAGCACCTCGTATGGTATCTTATTTTTTGCGAGTTTTAGTTGGATTTACCAAACAAGGTTGCCATGTTATTGCCAGCGTTTCAGTTTTTATGCCAAAATGCGAGTTTATTTAAGAAGTAGTTTCAACTTTTATGGCAACATAATTAATCAAAGTAAGTAGGTACAATTTAAACAATTTGACAAAACAATAACTCTTATTTCAAAAGGTTTAAATTACATTATTGCTTGGCATGTTTAACATTTCGTTTGTAACACGGACGGCGCTAAATCTAAAATTTAACATGGGTTATGTATGACTAACATTCCGAATGCTCATATAATTCACTTAATAATAAAAACAATGGCCGCGATAAATTACAATATTGGGGCATGTACCTAATATAAATATCTAAACCAATCTTTTGAGTCTAACGATTCTATTTACACACATTTATTTAGATTTTTAAAGTACTTATATTTGTAGGAACAATGTTAAATTTAATTGTGGCTTATGCACTATAAAGTTACATTAAGTGCAATTTGTTAAGTCATCACAAGAATCATTTTGAAATAAACACTTGATATATATTTTGAATGTGCCATCAAAGTGATTTAATTATCAGGCGTAGGTTCAGTAACTAATAAATAATGCAACATAATAACTGTCCATATACCTATAAACATGATTATTCGCTATTATTAACAATTTACATTATGATAATGTAAATATTATCTACAGAAAAATGTCTAGAAAATAATAGGTAGCTCTATTCCATTAAAATATGTTCGCGACTTAAAACTTTAAATCTTGAAGTCAAAACGAATTTTTTTTTGGCCATAACGATTTTAGACTAAATTGTTTGTATCAATTCCATTTATTTAAATTTACGAAACTTTACCTAAATTTATTCTAATAGCGTAATCTGCTGTCTTGACTGGTTCGGGATGTCATCATTTATTTTTACCAATCAAGACCATTTCATTACTGTACTATCTAAAAAGATTATATCTAGTCTGCGATATATTTATAACTGCTAATCACTGTGCCTGATAATTGAAAATATTGTAAGAACTTTCTTCTAAAATATGATACGTTATGTGCCGTGGATCTTTGTAATATGTATGACAGATGTTCTCATTAATACGAGTATAAACTGTTAATATTCTATATTTATTTTTAAAACATCGCCCTTGTTGTCTAGTGTTCTAACCCAACGAAGAAATGTTATTTGATGAGAAACTACTTTAATTAAAACTAACTACTACTTAAATCACAAGAGCAAAATCAAAGCTTACAAGAGTTTACTATTTAAGTTAGATAATACGATTCAAGAAAATAGTACCTGACCGAAATATCTTACTGATCTTTTACTAAAAAAAACAGTTTTTTATACAACTTTGATAATGTCCGCTCAATGTTCAACTTAAAATCACATATTTACATTTGGACAGTAATTAACTAGCTTCAGATTTGCTAGATTCGCTCTCTTCTGTAATTGTGATCATCGGTGGAGAATCGAAGGAACTCTCTGCTGGTGACGAATCATTAAACAACTCCTCAAATTTCGGCGAGTTTGTTGGTAAAATTGCATCCTTGACTGACTCATACATTTCTGTCCTAATAATCGGTAGCGAAGCCCGCTTACCCTTCAACATGTCCTTGGTCGGTGGATCATCTTCTGTGATTGTTTCCATTACTGTTATTTCAGGCTCAGGCATTTTATCATCCTCTAACCGAACGGGTAAACTATCAGCTCTATTCAAAGTCTTCTTTGGACTCTCGATTTTTTCCGGAATAGGAACTGCCACGCCATTTTCGATCTTCTTCTGTTCCTGTAGATGATGCAAGCTGTACTCTCTAGCTTGGACATCGGATAGCAACGGTCCGTCTGTAGACCCTTCAATGCAGTACCCTGGGCCTTGCAGCACATCGGAACCTATGATGGAATCTTGTTTGAAAATAGCTGCGGTTACCACTGGCTTGTCAGGGTCAGCAGGGGTTTTGCATATCAAAGGTTCTTGAGAGTCATCGGTGACGATTCCTTCTAGAGTGTCATCTTTGTTAACCTCATATCCTGCGTAGACTGGGTATCCAAACGGGCCTTGCTCGTAGCCCATTTGACTGCTGTAAGAGTAGCTTACATTGTGGGAACCGATAGAAGACATGCTAAGGTCAGATATGGAAAGACCTGTGCTGGATAGAGCTAATGCTTTATCTCTTTCAAACCTTCTGCTTTCGCTGTCAGCTATTTCCTCGGGTACTCTGTGTATCAGTGCCAGGTTTGTGGCTATCTCAGGGTCACGTGGTAATGAGTTCAGTGATGATTTGTTGCTAGGGCGGTAGGCAGACGACTGCTGGACTTCTACCACGAAGATGCCGTCGTTGTCAGGGGAGTATTTCATTTTTGTCTCGCGACAATTCTTGGTCATATCCTGAAACGTTTGAAATTAATATTTTTTTAATAATGCTTAAAAAATACCATTTTGTATAATGCTCACATTGCTGTATTCCGATTTGAAGGGTAGGGGTAAGGGTAAAATTACAGGGACTTTTCACCCGTTATGTCTCAGGGTTGCCTGGTAACAGGTAGGCAGTAAACTTGTTTGCCTTTTTAATTTTTTAACTTTTAAAAAGACAATGAAGATATTATTTTATAATATTATTAAATTATTGTGTTAAATAATAATACAAAAAAAGCTGTCTTCATGACTTTGAAACTTTAATGAAACTAAAAAAACCAAACCATGCAGGAAATATAAATTAACTAATAAATATAGGTATATACGTGTTCGTTTACAAATAATTTTCAATGTCAAGAGTTTTTTATTGGTAACTTTTTGAGGTGAAATCTCTAAAACATTTTTTACCAAGTAAAAATGTTGCAAAAATTTTGAACGCGAAAGAATTCGAATTCGCTTGAAACAGAACGCCTGACCCGTCGTAGATGTATAAACTCACATTTCTCTCCTCCGTCTCCACGATAAGATGGTTGTTCTTCAGGGTCATGGTGAAGATGGAGCCGTTCGACACGGGGGTGTCCCTGTCAGCGACGCTGGTGCCATCTTCCGTGGGCAACTTCAACTGGAATACAGATAATATAAAAAATAATTGAAATGATATTGAATAAAATTTTTGATCATTTTACAGACAATTTCATACATAAGATATGTATGTAGGGTACTCCAAAACCTGACGTGAATAAGATTATTCATATTGCAAGCACGGGAATTTCCTTGATTTTTTTGTTTCTAGGGCATGCCGGTTTCCTTACGATGTTTTCCTTCGTTTCCACCGCGTTTTAATGCGCACATACTTTTTCCGCCTGAAAAGTCCATTGCGCGACCGTGATGATCGAACCCACGAATCGGCAGTCAGAGTATCGCCCACTCGGCCAACACGGCTCTACATCCTTGCAGGATTTATTTGAAGTGGAGCAAGCGAGCATCAATGTATACATATCGTCAATGTAGGAATGTATATGCTAATGGCAATGACAAACTCTAAATCGAAACACAAGCAAAATATTTAGTTGATGGAGGTTGGGTTAGTAATGACTTGCATTTTGCATGTTGGTTGACGGATCATTCACCCGCGCCCACGTTGAGGTCCAAGTTATTAGTGACTTATATCGATATAAAAATCTTAGAATAATAATAAATTAGTCCCCCATGCGGGAATCGTACCCGCACTTGCCCGCAGCGCCACCGAGTTCGTCACATATTACATAATAGTTATGCCTTAAAAATAAAGATAAGAACTTATAGTTAATTCTTAAACTTTCAAATCGTAAAGAAAATTAAATTAGTCACAGATTATACGACAATATCGGCCATCTCGTGTTACCTTCGTAAGTCTGTAAATTACGGCCCTCTACAAAACAATAACCATTTTCAAAAGACCTCTAAAATATGATCTAATACCAACATTATAACGTTACTTTAAGCATTCAATAGGTCTATGTAAACTGGCCACAATGGATATAGGATATCAATTCAAAAGGTATTTTTATGATTATTTTCATTGCGATAAAGTTCAAAATTGGTTATAAAAAACGATTTGTATGTAAAAATGGATTAAAAAATCATTGGTATTTCGATTCCTGACAGCAAATGAGACGTGGCCAGGTGATGATGCGGAATTAATATGAATTCAGAGTTTTTGTAGTTAAACTAATTCAATCAAAAAATACCAAGCAGAGTGTGTTGCCTGATTCTTCTAGGCTTGGCCGCGCGCGATGAATCGGCGTACTTTCACTTTAACATTTTAAATTCGCGTTATTTTTAAGCTGATTTTTCTATATGATCCTTGTGATTTCAATGCAAAAAAAAAACCTTTTGATTTTGACTTTGAATCTTCGTTTTGAATATCCTTCGGGGTAAAACAATTTGTTCTCATTCGCCTAGGAGTAATTTAGAGATAGCTACGTGTGCCTTCTGTTTTTGAGAGTTTATAAGGAGTGTATCGTATATACGACATCGATAGAGCAGCGGGCGAGTGGCCGGCTGAGACACATGAGGTGCGAGTGCGATTCCCGCTGCAACACAAATGCTTGAATATTCTACGGCTATTAGTTCCGGAGTTGACGGTTGTATTACCAAGGTTCTCGTAGTTCCTGATACCCACGATACAGGAAATCCTAGTGTGGGATCAGGACAAGGTATGCGACTCTTTGGTGTTTATCATTATTATTATTATTATTATAGTCTATATTTATTTTATACATTCATTGATACAACGACATTTTATACATAATATCTCAAACAAGTTTAGTTTCAAATTTAATGAACGGTATGTTATACCGTTACTGATGATGATAATATAAAATGCTGGTATATGTATTTTAAACTCTATGTCCTCCCACTGTGTCATAGGTAGGTACAATTATCTAAAAAATACTGAAGTAACATGGCGTACTTTGTAACTGCTCTAAATCTAAATACGAATACTGTTTTAAATGTATTACCCGTACCTGCAAACTAGAGTCGTAGCTGTGACGTCAGAAGCTACATTAGTAGGCGAGACTGAAACACAGCGTGGCTGAGTCCTCGACCTTTTTACTTACCTATAGACATAGGCTAGGTATGCTTGTTGATGTGTAAATAAATAAATGCCCTTAAATTTTTCTTTATTCCATAGCAATCACAAGTTTTTACTTGGTACTTAGCCTCAGAACGTACCGCCAATAACATTAATCCACACTGTTCCCGTTTTACAATCAACATTCTGACAGACTCGTGACAAACTCGTTAGATTACCTATATTGGAAAGCAAGACAGAAAAACGCCACTCCTATCTCAACCTAACTCTCAAATCCATCCATAAATAAACTAAAATCCCACTTTACTTTGTAACCAGTCCACTCATGCGCTTGAAATATATTACCACTTCGGTCATCTCCCAAACCTAGGTTCCTTAGATCGAGGTCGACGGCCGGTCGTCGCCCGCGCGATTTTGGCCGCGTTTATTTTTTCTTTCTACACCCCTCCCCCCTTTGCCGGCTCCCCCTCTCAGCCTCCGAATCGAGTTGCAGTTTTTAGATGCACCTACTCATGCTGCAAGACTATCTAACGACAAGACAGGAGAAGGAATGGAGGTGGGTTTGCTAAGTCATTTAACAAAAAAAATATAGATAGAATAAATGATCTTTAAACGCTAGAAGGTTAACAAGGATGCTGACTAATTGTGAGCTGACACCGTTTTGGCGCGACATTAAACCGTCTAGGTAGATGGACCAGCAAGGTCGGTAGGGCATTTCTGTTTTTGTTTAACTTATAATTAGGCTATCTCCTACCCCCCTAAGAGTTGTCTTTATAAGAGTAGTAGAGGTTGTTGTGAAAGCGCTCAAGCAATAATGCTCTCATTGCTGAGTTCCGGTTTTTTTGTTTGCCGGTGAAATTACATATACACGAGATCTTTATCTAGATATCTCAGGGAGGCAACGCATGAGTAATACCTCTGGTATTGAAAGCTTTTATAGGTTACGGTAACCGATTACCAACAGATGGGTCATATGTTTGTTTGCCTCTTTTGTAATATAAAAAAGCCCTGTCCCATATTATTCCATAATTTGTTGTTTTCCGTGTCGTACCGAATAAATGTTTTAATTTCATTTCAATTTTCTTCACGAAGTTAACTAACAGTAAGGGCCCGGTCATACTGAGGCGGTGGTGGCGGCGATAGCGGTGGCGATCACGCAAAATTTGACAACGACGTGGCAACCATTTCCCTTTAATCACCAAGGCCACCGCTGATCATGTCAGCAAACTGATGACCAGGCCTTAACTCCGTAGACAAATGCAGTTCTAAGGAGCAAATATAACCGTTGCATTCGACTCCACGGTACCTCTGTGCCCGCACGCATTCATCGAGAAGTGCGTTGCACTATAGCAGCCAGTTTGACTAGATTTTTGGCAACGAACGGCGCATGCGCTGGATTGGGCCCGCTCCCCGTGCGCCCGCGCTGCCGCCCTAAATGGCATAGGGCTGCCACTGTGGTTTGAAATCCTACTAGGTGTTTTAATGAAACTAAAATGGCATGAAAAAAATATATTAGTTTAACGGGTCTTTACCGCGTTTACCTTTTTTATTATTCTCCCGAGAGTAATCCCGTGACCACGGCTGTTGCAATTCAGTCGAAACGTCGGGAAAATAATAACTGAGGTAAAAGCGGAAAAAGGAACGTAAAACTTATAATTATATTATCTAATCGCGAAAGTTTGAAAGATATTTTTTTACGCATGGCCTTTTTTATCCTGACAACGCGGGCGAAGCCGTGTACAGAAGCTTGTTTATTAGAATGGTTTTGTTTTGGTAATTCGGATATTAATACAACTATACCATGAACTATTCTCCTGACGTTTCGTTGACCATTTAGAGGTCCTTCCTCATGATCGTCAGCAGGAGTATAGTAAAGTGGTACATGGTTATAGATTATATAATGTAGGTATATGTATGAATGTATATTCGTCACTATGTATGTTTGTACAAAACAATCCTTTATCGTTCGCGTCAATTCCTGTCAATCCAAATTTACTTGGAAGAGACTGTTATAAGCGATAAGACCGCCATTGTACTCCCGCGATTAGCTTGCAATTTGCTGTGTTTGAATTTTTTTGTAAGCAACATATTACGTGTACAATAAAGAGTTATCTATATATATATATAGTCGTAATGATATCCTAGCATGCTGTTAGATAACATGCTAAATCAAAGCAAATATGAACTCGCCATGAACATTCTACAGTATATTGCATGCTACAGCATGCTTGCAAGCATACTATTTAGTATCATTTGTCTCTGTATCTTTCAGCATGGAATTTCAGCCCGAATAAAACGTGTATATATATGTCTAGGGCAGTCGATATTTTACAAAATCTGTATTTCAGACATACATAGATTCCGGTTTTGTCAGGTAACTGAGTCAACCCTAGTAGCCAGCCGTACCATTTCGCTGCGTCTGCGCATAAGAGTACCAACTTATGTGATTTTAATGAGCTATACCACATTTTTGTGTAACATCTCAGGATACTGTGGGCACGGAATAAATTTGGTTTTAGGATTTTTTTTTACTTCTGAACACTCAGGTTACATAAGTGACTTTTTATGGTAGAATTATTTTTCTACCTTCTACCAGAGCTACGAAATGCTACGGAACTATAGCTGTAAGCTGTAGTTCTTATATTTATAAGTATCTACTAGTTGTTCTCAACTTGTAACTATTCGTATCTAAATAGTTGCTATATTTATAAGTATAAAAATCATATTCTACGAATAGGTATTACTTTTTGTAAAAATGTACATAATTTTAGTTATTATTTTTAAACGACTTCTTGATAATCAAATGTTTGCATGTTCTGCAAATATATCCGGTTCTGGGTGTTATGGTACCGCAGTACTCCTAGTTCCTGATACCCACGATACAGGGAATCCTACTTTTTGGTCAGAACTATGTTAATGACTGATGGGTGAACGGCCATCTTCATTATGAATCAGCCCTTACTAGATCTGTTTACTTGCGACATCTAAATCTGATTTTGATAAAATTCGCCCCTATTACAGAGGATTTCAGCGCGATACCATTTTATCGAAATTTCGTCGAAAATGTCTTTATTTTGTCCTTTTCAGAAAACATGGTCCATGAAAGGTCAGGTTATAAAGTATTGGCGGTAACTGAATGGCATAATATTGTGAAAACGGTAAATTATGGTTGTGGTGGTGCCCGGGGCTTTCGGCACGATATGTAGTGTAGGGTTAGCAAAAACGACTGCTTCATAAAAATACGATGTACGATGTTATTTTTAGTCCTTCATCCACAATACCTATGAGGAACAATGCTGCCTAAAAAAGGTTCTGGATGTCAAAACATAATTATCTCCTTATTCGTTAAAACGAAATAAAAATGTGCTTTCGAGGAAAGCTTGTGATCGCTTTTCTCAAACATTGATAAATCGCTTGTCACGTCAGCAAAATCAAGGCATTGGCATCCTTTTCGTAAAACTATTTGCGTAAGTGATTTCGCTTGCCGTAATTTACCTTTGCTGCGTATGGACCTACCACGTGTATGTAGGCACGATCGATAGGACCGCAAAGACATTTAGATTTGCCGTCAAATACGGGCAAAACCGTAGACGTCTTCACTCCCAAAAGATGGTGCCTCTAACATTCAAAACCCGCACTTCAGTTCCTCCCGTAATATACCGTTATTTAGTAAAATTTTCGTTTTGACATGTTTTAATGTCCCTATGTTGTATTGATTGTTCCGCTGTTGGTACATTCCTGGCGGATTATCTCTCGCATCGAGCGACCCGGAAGACGTGTTTAGAGCTACTTGGATAATTACATTACGAACCTTTCAGAAGGCTTTATTGATCGAGATAAAAACGTGTGAGGATTTAAACTGAAGGTTTAGAAACTACAGAAACATCTTTAAAACATGACCAGCGTATCTTATATAACCAGAGGCAGCTGGCTATATAAGAAACGCATTCTTGAATCGCAAGGAAAATAAAGGATAGGTAGGGATGTAGAGACTTGTTCATTCAATTCTATATCTACTAAAAAAGTGATTGTCTGACAAGAAAAACAACCACGTGGTCAACCTAACAGTATTTATTTTCAAATTGATAAAAAAAAAAAACAAATTCAGTAACTATAATGTTTTTTTTTTAGTTTCTAAACTACTTAGGTACTACAAAGAAGTCTACTTTTGGACAATAGTTTGAGCTTAAATGTGGGAAAGGTACTGTTGTCTGTTTCACAGTCTTTTTAATTAAAACAGACGGACATACCCTCATCATTATCATAGCTATGTGTACAATGATTCTGAAATAAATTGTTTTGTTTTTTGTGTTTGTACTAAAGCTGAAATCCTAAAGGATATTACAAAAAAGGCTTTGCATCCAATGTATCCCACGGGTCAAGCGCTCACATAAACTGACGTGTTGTCGATAAATAATTCACGAAACCACCTATCCTGAGGGAAGTCGCGACCTATTTCAGACTAAGTTAAGTTTAGAGTGAAAACACAGCTTTATTAAACTAAGAATGAGATTTTTATGTTTTTATGTTACTTATCAACAAACGAGCGAGTATTCTATTTTATGTCATTTTAAGAATGTAAGTAGATAGATAGATAGATAGAGTATACTTTATTTGCACACCAAATAAGCTTAAATAAATAGTACAAACTTTAACATTGTTATACAATGGGCGGTCTTATCGCTAATTTGCGATCTCTACCAGACAACCTTTGGATGGAACGGACTGTACGAAATATTACAAGGGATTGTAAGTGGTGGGACCACATACTATGAAAACACTATATTATTATATTACCTACATAATTTACTTGCCATTTAGTGAAATTTCTTACAAATATGCGTTGTACTATAAAAAACGTGTTTTATTTTATGTAATTTTCGGGGTTTATCTGCCGTTTAGTAAAATTTCCCCACGTATATGCGTCTTAAGCAAAGAATTTCCGTTAGGGTAACTGAGTTACGAACATTATTTTAAGAAATACAAAATATCATTCGCCTCTATATTTTTTCTTTATCTGGAAATCAGGCTTACTCGTAGTTATATTACAAGATACCTATTACGTGAACGTAATAAACGCCCACATGTAGACTTTCCCGTGTTTTTAAAAAGAAGAATGCAAAACCATCCCTATTTAAACCAATGCCACCTTATCTAAAAAATATATCGGAAATTTTTACACAAAAAATCATGAAAATCCCTTTTTTCTTCTATAATTAGGAGTAAAATAAGCATACGACCCATGAGATAGTAGGTGATTACCGTCGCCTATAATATCTGCAATACGAGAGGCCTTGCTGATGCTTTGGCTGCCATAATAGGCACAATTGATTGGTCTCATGTTCCTGTAATTTCACCGGCATATACCGAAACACAGCAATGCAATCATTGCGTAATGCTTTGCGGCAGAAATACGAAATACTCGTAAATATGGTGTCCTTCCTCGCACGTCTTTGTTTTTTACAAAAAACTTTTATAACTGCTTTTAATTTTGAACGCCTTTATCATTGCCTCATTGCTGAGCAGATTGCCGTGGGAGCAATAATTGTATCTTAGATGCGATTGTAGAACAATCTGGTTTTCTGCTATGGAAACTCATCTAGAGAACCAAAATACTATGAAGTATTAGGTAGATTTCTAGATACTTTATTGTACACCACTATACTGCTTACAAATTCAAACAGAGCAAATCACAAGCTAATCGCGTGAGTACAATGGGCGGTCTTATCGCTAATAGCGATCTCCAGACAACCTTTGGATGGACAGGAATTCATGTGAGCCTAGTTTTAAGTGTGTACTTAAATCGACTCATCTGTCTAAATAAATTTAAATTTAAATTTTATTATTTATCTATATAAAAAAAAATCTGCAAGTATATACGATTATCACTTGAGAACGGCCCAACAGATTTAGA
Source organism: Perizoma affinitatum (assembly GCA_961405105.1). Taxonomy (NCBI): domain Eukaryota; kingdom Metazoa; phylum Arthropoda; class Insecta; order Lepidoptera; family Geometridae; genus Perizoma; species Perizoma affinitatum. Next base: position 12,314,595 of record OY560198.1, on the reverse strand, counting down.
GCTGTTTTTTTGTTTTTTTTTCAGATTTCTGTTTTTTTTGTTATATCCCTCTGGACAATGTTTTTATGAAAGATTTTTTTTTTGAAAAATCCACCATATATGACGGAAATTCGCATGGCCCGTTCTAAGCCGGGCGTTTAGCTAGTTAAAATATCGTGATATTGTTTTATGAATTAGGTGAGTCAATTAGACTTTTTTCCTTGTGGATGAGCACTCTGTTGGTGACACATAGTTTAGTTGGAGGTCGGCGTCCCTCTCACAAAGGGACAAATCAATGCCCTCCCAGAGTAACGCTAAGGTTGCTACATTATAACTGTAGCCGGATATGTTTACCATAATCCGGCTCAAATAGGAGTTGCTTCAGCTGAACTTGTCAGGACAAAGCCTTTGCTTTGGATAGGGGTGCAGAGCTCGTATTTAACCAATTTTACAAAAAGTTTTCTATTAGGGGGCTATGTTTTTTTTTTTGTTAGTTTACGCTGAATACAGGTTTTTAGTATATATATTATCCTTGTGATTGTATAGTTTTTTATTTATTTTTTAAATAAATAAAAACCTATTGACTTTGACTTTACAGTGTAGAGAAGTGTGATCCCATGTAAATATTACCTTACAAAATTCAGTACTTCTAATGAGGTAATATTTGTGGGTTCAATAAATTAATGTGAATAAAATATTATATCGAATGTGAAGGAGCTGTATTTTTCCGACTTCTCCCATTTCTGTCAACCTTATATACACATAAGACACAGATACTTTGATAGTGGTTATATATGTGCGTAAAATTAACCCAAAAATATGAATGCTCAAATGTACATCAGCTTCGGATTACATCAAAAAAGCTGTAGGGAAGTACATGGACCCTGTAAGGGAGTTGCCAGTTTCATTCAATAGTTATTTAAAAAAAAAAAATATTATTATAGTAACAAAATCGCAATCATAAATGTCAAATAATAAATAAAAGAAAAAAAAAGAAGATGAAAAAAAAAAGAAGAAAAAATAAGAAAGACTTCATAAATTAATCTAAAATAATGTCAGATGATATTGATTGGTTCAACCTTCGTTTATGCAAAAAAGCCTTCGTTTACCAAACTGATTGTATCACCATTGAAAAAATAAATATTTATTTGGCTCGCACAGTTTCACAGAAAGGATATATGTACGTATATACATATTTGGCTCTACCGTGATAGGCTTTAGGCACAAAATACCTAAGTTCTCTCAGCTCTACATCACCGAGATCTCAAGATACGCTGGTTTTCAGACAGAACAGAACCTATTTGCCATAAGCCACAAGGCAGTTTTCAAGACCACAATGTTTTAAACTAATCGCAGAACTAACGCAGGGTCGCCAAGAAAAAACCAGTGGTACGATCGAAGCTGTCATTCTCACATCACAACCGCCGAAACCGGATACAGTCCGTCAAACACTGCACCGAACTGCATATCTAATTCGCCAAATTTCACCATAAAAAGTCCAGTAAAGCAACTTTATGTATTTTTTTACTGTCGATATCATCGCTAGCATCCATCGTAAAGATATCCTGGCGCGCTAAATACTCTAATTTAAGAACTCGTTTAGGTAATAAAACTTTTCAGAGTAGGTCCATTACTATGCCTACAGCTAGGGTACCTAGGAATATCATGTTGTAAAGGTTTTTTGAACTTTATCATGAATCAGAAGTTACGTTAACTTCCTTTTGTCCCCAGTGAAAAGGCCTGTGTTGATTGTATATTCATTAAATGTTTATATTGTTCCCAGAAAGTACTTAAATAGTAGATACCACCATTTACTTTTTTATAACCTCACATCATTAATAAATAATAAATAAATAATGCTGGTCATTTCACACAGCATCATCTAGCCCTAAGCAACGCTTGTATTATGGGAACTACATGAATAATATGCTACTTATATACATTTTTTTCCTTTCTTTTTTGTAAATACATACATATTATACAGAGAGCGCACCCATACCCGAGACAAATATTTGCAGATCATACAAACATCGGGAATTCAACCCGCAACATTCTGCGTCTCAAGTGGGCCTTCATCCACTGCGCCACAGAGGTAGTCTTAAGACTACCAGAGGTTATATATTTATAAATTTTCGTTTGATGATCTGAAAAAAATATAGATTCATATACCTTTTCGATATTTGGAATTTTTAAATCGATAAATTGATATAACATTATATATCGCTCAAAAATTTCGATGTAACAAACAAAAACATCTATATATTGATATTTTTTCTAAAAGCTTTACAAAATGTTGTGAAACTTTGCGTGAATGTATTAATTGCCACCGCCCGCCACCGCGTAACTTTCACCGGGCCTTAGCTCATAAACTATATAATGTTTAATTGCAGGCAGCCATATACTCGCCCATCCATACAAACTTCTAAACATACCTTCATCCATACTCCACCCACGACGCAAAGAACCGGTATGTGCTAGGGTAACATGTTGTTCGTCTGTTTGTTTATATTTGTTTCTGGATTCTAGCAATCGTTTTGTATGACTTTAAGGACGGTTCATAATTAGTCTATGGCTGCCACGTTGCACTAGAGGACCACATGCTTAACGCTGTCATGTGATAAATGTAATGTTTAGACGTGCCTCTGACTACCCCTACTTGTTATCCTAAAAGATTTACTCACTGAGGATGTATCTGAGGATATCCATCACGAAGAATGAGACGCAGAAGGTTGCGGGTTCGATTCCCGCCGCGGGACAAATATTTGTATGATCTGAAATATTTGTCTCGGGTCTGGGTGTTTTCTATGTATAATATGTAAATAATTACAAAAAAAAGTATATAAGTAGTATATCAGTCATGTAGTTCCTATAGTACAAGCTATGCTTAGTTTGGGGCTAGATGACGTGAGAAAAAAGTCCAGCATTCAAAAAAAAAAAGGTCTTGAGTGTTTTTGTTTAAATATTTTATAAAATACCTATTATAAATACTTTAGGTATATATTTGTAGCTATTATGATGAAAAAAAACACGAAAGCCTATTTACAAATACGATAAGTATAGAGCTGTAGCTGTGATGAAAACTGCACGAAAGCCTGTTTTCGTGAAACACGATTCCATGCCGATATTAAATGTGACAATAATGATAAATAATAACACCTGCCTGTAGGTCAGTACATTAGCTGGAGAAAGCAGACTGCTGGGCTGTACCCAGAGCCGCGTTGCTGAGTACCCATCGATCAAGCCGATACCTTGACTTTCTCCAGACTATAAAATCGGTATAAAAGTTGTAACAACTCTGTTGCCAGAGATTCAAGACCTGTGCGATGGCGAAGCATATGTTATATGTTATAGAAAGTATCAACATCTATGCATGTTTTCAGTCAGCAGGTCACAATTGAAATAGTCTAACCTCTCCTTAATTACACACAGAAAATGGCAATGGGAAACGACTTATTTTGAAAGGTTTACTTTTCATATATCAGGGGCCTAACCAATCAATATTATTGCGATTAAATTCAGTCAAAGATGTCAAATCTTGCTTAGCGATTGTGGATAATTATGACAACGCCATAGCGTCCTCAATTGCAAAGCATATTTTGTCATTTGTCTGAATAACATCGCAAAGATATTTGATGGTTAGGCCACAGGACTCAAAATGAGTTTCTGATTGTCATTTCATTTTGCCAGTGTGCAACTAGGAGAAGTTTGAAGCATGGTGGTGAAAAGAACCTGCTGATAGACCACCAACTCATATTATAAAAGTCCATTCCAATCATATTATAACAACGCGCCATATGATAGATAAACAAGTAGGCGGACTTCATGATAATTAGCATTTTCTTCCAGCTAACATTTGTTGAAAGCCTTTGTCTAAGTATGGCGGTAGTGCCTTTGAAGGAGAGAAGAGAAAAATAATTTAACTAAAAATATAAGTAAAAATGCATTCGTTTATACACATAATGAAAATAATTCATACTTAAAACCTACAGCCAAATACAAATGCTAAATTTTGTTATCGAGGGCCGCACTCTCAGTTAGTGTGAATAAGCCTTCAATAAGTGGCAGTATAAAGTAATTTACTTGAAATAAGTATATACTGCCCGAATAAGCCATAAATTTCGATGTCCATGAAACCTGGTGTAATAAATACAATTTGGACCATATTCCCATAACTTCTGTTTAGAATAAGGCGGAGTCGCGTTTTCGATTCTCGATTAACGAGAGAAAGTCAAGAATAACACGCCAGTTAACGAGAATTTAACGTACAACTTGAAACTCTTTCCATATTGAACTTTGTCCCGAAGCTTGGCTAATATACATTATGTATTAAAGATACGTTAGTTATTTATTTATAACAGTGTTTACCATATGCGAACCGGAAGACGTATTGTAGAGTGGACGGCTAAATTGACCGATGCTGACGATATCGTAAAGATTTCAGAAGGTCGGCTCAATAGCGTTCGTGATAATAGACTATGCTGGAGGCCTATTTCAGCAGATTTTCTGATGGTGATGAAGATTTCTTTAAGATAATTATTTGCATTATGCCTTCTGGCTTTCAGATGGACTGTGATAGCGCCATCTAGTCCCGGATAAAATAACTAACCACGCTTATAAAGGAGAACAATGTTTAATAAAGGTAATTGTGTTTATGCAGGGAATAGAGGTATAGTTCTAGCATATAATTTATAACTTTTATTGTTATTCATGCACTACCTTAAGACCTTTTCCATATTACACAGGAAGAGAATGGAAGAGAATGCTACCTAGCACTAAATTCACCTGTGTACAGTACTTTTTAGTTGTGTGATAAAGAATTATCTAACTATTTATCTATCTAAAGGCATAGAAGGTATTCCGTGCGAGGCTTGAATATACGGGAAACGACTCGCTCGTACGGGAACTTACTAGAAAAATATAATATCTGTTCTAGAAGGAACGAGGTTGCGTTTGTTGGGACCTTTAAGCGTATTGCACGACTCAGGACAGTTCAATTGAAACCTGAAATGCCAAACTAATGGACTTGATTCAGAAAATATAACAAGTTATTAGTGAAGTGTTTATATGAAGTGTTTTATGTTAATTGTAGATTTTCATACGGTGTTATTTTGGTATAGATTTTAATACAGTGTTAATTTGGTGTAAAATAGAATTTAATTATTTCATATAACTCGTAACTACGTACTTTTAAAAAATCCAATCAAGCTTTATAATATTTGAAGTAAGGTGCTCGTTCATAAAAGTCGACCACATTATTTATTTTCTAATCAAGCCTTTTGAAAGAATATAAGGGCTTCACCGCACCTGCTAATTGCAGACAGATGTGGATTCAACATGTGCACATTCAACGTTGCTAATATTATATATTATTATATAGTTAGGAAAATACTTTGATATACATACGTTAGTTTTATAGTTTTTAGGCCAAGAAAGCTCTAGAAACGTACAACTCCACAGTGTTACTGAGTGCCTAAAAAAGTCTTGCTTCCAAAGTGGCGGTGAAGAAACTCCCTAGAACTAACTGTTTCATAGAAAACGTATTGAAATTGTTTACAAATACTCTTTAAGATTTAATAAGATGAGTTACTTTGGGGCTAACAACTCTTTGGGGCTAATAAGATGAGTTACTTTGTGGAAATAGAGTCGTTTGAGTCCTTTTTTTACACATTTTGACAAGTTGTGTTTTCACAGTATGAAACAAAAATCCTGTCCGGACCGTAAGAGTAAGTGATAATTTACGATGAATGCGATCACTTTACGAAAACGCATGAAATAAGCCGAAATATTTAGTAATAGAAAGTTAAATTAGAACTGTAAAAGTTTTTTAAAAGTTGTTTCTTAGTCATCCAACATGGTGACCCGTTTTCAAAGTTATTTGAAACGTCAATAAAACAAAACAAAAACAAACACGCTCACGACTTTCTTCCCCAAGGTGGACATCCTCAGATACATACTCAGTGAGTAGATTTTTGAGGATACCAAGTAGGGGGTAGCCAGAGGCATATCCAAACATTACATTTGGTACATGCCCGCGTTTTGAGTGAGCATTCCACGTGACAAGTTGCAAGCCCATCGCCGCTTAATTGGCACATGCCTTAGAATTTTTGGTTCTAGGGCATGCCGGATTCCTCACGATGTTTTCCTTCGTTTTGAGCACTATTTAATGCGCACATAAATTTTTCGACTGAAAAAATCCATTGGTGAACGTCCGGGTTCGATCAGAAGTCAGAGTATCGCCCACTATACCAACACGGCTATAAAGTCAACAAAGTAGAGTATCAACTCAAAACGAGACTACCGAAGACCCGACATCAATTTCCACCTCAATTTCAACTCTATCAATCCAAAGCTACACAGTACTGAGACCAGTACCAGAAGTACCAAAAGTACCGCTAGTTCCCGAAACTCGACAAAGATGCTGCTTGTGGTTTCACCACTTACTTATCACTGCTACCACTAAATTAAACATTCAACCTTATCAGTCAGAACATAAAAATTAATCTTATTTTCCGAGCGGCAAACACATTGCTATCCGACCACTACATCAAAAGACTACTTTGAACTTATTAAGTCGTAAGAGTGAACTTTCTTTGGCAGATAAAATACATAGTTATTCAGGTTAAGATTTGGATGGTGTCGGACAATGGTGTAAATGATTATGTTACAGACAAAGGTTTTTGGAAATGATAAATCATATTTACGTGCGGGTACATTCGACAATATGCCGCGGGACAAATGTTTGTTTGGACTGCAAATATTTGTCTCGGGTCTCGGTGTTTTCTATGTATAATATATAAAGAAGAAAGAAATAAATAAAACGAACGCGCGGCGGCAGGTCGTGTTCAACACATCGTATATCGCACAGCTAGTCGTGTCGTACGTGGTCTCGTGTAGCTTCACTCTTAGATTCGCGAAGCGCAAAATATCTGATGTAAACGATTTCACGACACACACGGTACGGGATAGATCCATACTTATCTCGTAGGACCATTCCTTTGAATATAATGTGGCTGAACGCTCACAGAAAATCTACTATATTATGGAATTTGCTCATCCCTTTTTAATTAATAGAAGTTTAATAAACTACTTTTCCAATACCAAGCTAAGCTGGGAAATTGGCAGAGCTCCAATCGCAGAAGCTAAGCTAACACTGAATTTCCAACACTGAACTTTTTCTCCTTTCTTATTTTAGCCTGACTATGCTAAAAAGTTATGTCGAGTTTCGCACCATGGAATTTTACATACACACCTTCCCTTACCGTTAAAGAGTACAATGTTACTCCATTTGGATAGTATCATCATCAGCCTAAAGATATCTTACTGTCGTACCAAAGAGTCTCGCTACGAGTCAAAATCAAAATCAAAATATTTTTTATTTTGACATAGATCTGGTTTCTTAGAAGAATATTATGACAGAAGTTCTATCGTTGCTTTTACAAAAAACTAAAATTAATCTGTCACTATATCGATTAAGTAGTTACCAGAATTGATGCTGGAATTTGGTGGTAATTCATTTATAAATTATTTTTATTAGATGTGAATTATATGACATGAGCTATTTATTATAAATGAATTTACTAACATTTAAGTTTCACCCCTTTTATTCATAATCATTCTCTCACTTTATCAGCTCGATCACTCTTGCCCTGTCCTTTTCTAACACTAAACAAAGGATAGAGGCGGACTATTTTTATCGAGCCCACAAACTCATACAGTGATGATTATAAATAAGCTGGAATTAAATTCTAATTAGCATTAAGTTCGCCTATTTACTTGTAATATCTTGTGCAATAAAGCATTTTCTATCATCTATCTATGTATCTAATTGAGCAAGTCTCTTCTAACAACAATGGTGTTTAATCCGAAAATTATTAATAAAAGTAGCCTATGTGTTTTTCTGATGTATAAGTTATATTACTGTAAAGTTTCATCAAAATCCGTTCAACAGTTTTTGCGTGAAAAAGTAACAAACATCCATCCTCACAAACTTTCGCGTTTATAATAGTAGTAGGATTAATAATATTACCCGTGTTTACATTTTGAAGGACTAGGTACCCCTTTATATAAATAGATACCTTATATTCCAAATGTTTGAAACGAATTTCTCATACAACCTCCCAAACGTAATAACGTAAAATAATTTCTAACACGCTAGCGTTCACAGTCGTGCCATGACCGCTGTAAAACCCAAAAATTACACAGCCCTGGACGTTGCCATTACTATTTATAAGTATAGGTACCCTAAAAATGTACTTTGGGCAAACCGGCTCAACCACACACGCACACATACAATAAACACACACATGCAGGCTCTGTTGCACACTGAGGTGAATTTACGCATCACTCACACTGCAGTAGGAAGGGCGAAGGGAAATTTCGGCAATATTTTTTGTTGTGGAGTTTGCTACGGTGGAATGAGGTGCGACAGAATAAACTATTTTAAATTTATTAGTAAATTATGCATTCTTGAGTTTTTTTATCAGACACATACTAGTCTTTACCCCATACTAGGAATCCTTGTATCGTGGGTACCAGGAATTAAGAGTACCGACATTTACGTCATTTTCTCGTAGTTCCTGCCCGCATAGCAATCGGGACAACGTTCTGTCTAAGAAAGAGAAGACAAAAACACCTATTCTGTCAAACAAAAGAGAGGGTCAAAATATTTTTTGTCTTCTCGGCGGTAGACAAAACCTTTGTATTGAGTATTCATGCTAAATAGGCTTTTGCGTCGTAACAGTCTGATCTGGGACGAATATTTACAGAACATGCAAACATTTGTCAATAGAACCCACACCTCTTGCATCGCAGCCGGCTATTCACACGCCGCACCACTGAGGCTGTCAATTGTTGCTACAAAACATCCCCTTTTCATTTTTACTTTATAGCTCTTAAGTCAAGCAACTAGGTACTAGGTACTCGTAGACAATCGTAGCACAGGTTGTAGACACTTTCGTAGCGAGAGAATCGCCACTAGAAGGAGTATGATTCTCACTGATTGGTATCAGTAAGTTTTGATATGGATGTTAGTTTGTTACTTCATACAGGCTACACTACTCGACCAATTGTAATTTTTTCTTTATCTAGAAAGGTCTTAGGTATATTATATATATAATATGTGGTATCCGGATGAAAAGTAGCCTATGTGTTATTCTGATGTATAAGCTATATTACTGTAAAGTTTCATCAAAATCCGTTCAGTAGTTTTTGCGTAAAAGGGTAACAAACATCCATCCTCAACAAACTTTCGTGTTTAGAATAGTATAAAATCCATAATATTATATACCCAAGACAAAAAAAAACATTGATTCAGATTATAAATTCATACAACCTATCAAATTAAAATACATAAAATTATAAAAATTAAATACTGAACAACTACTTTAAAACAAATCCTTTTATAGTCATGATTTGCATCCAGTTGGATTGGGCAATCTGCTCAGGAAATTTAATAAGGCGTATGTTAGATAATAATGTGGTAAAATCGGGAATAATCTTACTTATAAAACTTTAACTTAGTCAGGTTGTCCAAATCAGCATACTGACGGTTAATTTGAACTATGGTATTTTATTTTTACTAGTTTTACTACTTTTGACTAATAAATTTGTCGTACTCTATTTTAGGGACTGAATTTTGCAGTAGGTACAATGCTAACCATCTCTATATTGGATCATGCTTCCAGTTGTCTGTGTTTGTTTGTATGTGTGTATGGTTGTGTGTTGTTTATGTGAAGGTGATCATTATACCGAGTGCTAGGTCTGTACTGTAACCTACAGTTTGGAAGAAAGTCAGAGGCGCAGTTGTGATCAAAATTGGACAATCCTTTGTTCAATTTTGTTAAATAAATATGTTTTTATTGAGGGTAAGCGTTAATGTCAGATATTACCGTAACCTTTTTGGCAGACAACAATACGGCCCACCTGTTGGTTAGCGGTTACCGTAACCACTATGTCTCAGTTGGCGACGTAAAGTGCGTTGCCGACTGAGACATAATGGTGAATGTCTCATGTGTGCTTGTAATTTCACCGGAACCCAGCAATGCGAGCATTACTGCTTGGCGGCAGAAAAAGGAATAGAGATAGTACTTTCCCGGACGAGCTCTTCCCATAGAGCTCGACTATTTCTGATACAAATCATGTTTAATACTGGTATTTTTTCACAAACAAAGCTTGTATTATAGGAAATACATGACAGATATACTACTTATATGTTTTTTTTTGTAAATGCTTACTTATTATACATAGAAAACACTAGCTTCTGCTAGTAAGGTCTTCAGATTCTTAACGACTACAGCTTCGACTACGCCCTAGTGGTACCTACCCGATTAAAAAGTAGTTCATTTCGAACATCGACCACAAACTAAACGAATACTTGTTTAAATTCAACCGAGTTGGTTCAGCCATTACGAAAGATATTTGGAAACATCCGTACTTTCGTATTTATAAAATAAGTTGGACTTTATTTGATTTATCTAGAAATGTTTTGAAGTTATTGGTCAATATTTGACATTTGCGATAGACTCGCCAGCAAAGACCTATTTAACTTATTTTACGCTTTCCCACTACTGGGCACAGGTCTCTCCCACTCTTCGATTTTCCGGTACTATATCCATGCCCTGTTCAAGGGCAGCTAAGACGTCCTACACTTTAATAATAATAATAATAATAATGCTGGACACTGGACATTAACACAGTAGCCCCAAACTAAACTAAGCAGAACTTGTTTGACTTGCCTTTGCCCACCTTTCGGACCCTTAACGGAATAAATTAAAAACTATTACAAATTATTTTGTGATACAATTAGCACCATACAGACACACTCAAACACCGAAATACCTCCTCATCGATTCAATCTAAATATGAATCCATACGAGCTCTCGTTCAATTATTAACCCGTCTTGTCTACGAGCCGAAATCAAATGAGGATTCGGTAAATAACGTTTGGGTTTACAGATCCTAAACAAACTTTAATCGGCTCACAAATTACAGACCAGACAATTGACCGATACGTCTGTTGAATTCAACTGCTCATAAGTCAGCCAGTCGATTAGCATTTGCAAACTGCGGGCGACTCTTTTTACCATTTATTTTCTGATAACTGGTAATCGGCCGATCTCTTCATACATAGCTAATTCTAAGCAACCGTTTAAACTGGCTCACACAGGTGCTTTGAGTGGAAATCTATGGTAGAGCCTTCCGAATCGATAACTGTCAAGCATTAATTAAATCACCGTGAATAATCGGTCTAGGGCTCACTTGAGGGATGACGGGGCTAAATAAATTTGAGATCGAATTGATGCCAATTCAGCGACTTAGATTGGAACTGTCGATCAAAAATTAAGTGAGATGAGATGGAAGAGATTATTCATAAAAAGTTATGAAAATTCATTTGGGATTTCTATTCGTTTTTTTATACAACTTAGATGGCAAGCAAGCGTACGGCCCACCTGTTGGTAAGCGGTTACCGTAACCTATGGACGCTTGCAATACCAAAGACATCACTTAAGTCTCATGTACCTGTCATTTCACCGGCACCCTTGAAACCGGAACACAGCAATGCGAGCATTACTGCTTGGCGGCAGAAATGGGTATGGTGTACTACTAGTATTTTATAGTCGTATTTTGTGTGATGAGTGACCAAGAAAGAATCACATTGCTTTAAGCTGTTGACAAGATATGGATATGGTGGCCTTTAGAAGGGGTTTAAGAATCAGTTTGATGAACCAGTACTCAGAGTCTAGACCTGGTGCTAAACCTCGTATTGTAATTATTGGTGTTACCAGCAAAACAAATAACTTTATACCGCAGTCACATTGGACATTTTGATGTTTATGAGATAGAGGCTTGATTGGGACATTAATTTGTTTTTTACTACGATAATAAAATTGTTCGTCTGTTCCATGCAGCAAGAGTAATTTAATCAGCTTTCCAAAATGGTAATATTAAAATTGGTGCTACAAAATTGCTACTAGTTTTATAAATGTGATAGTAAGTATGGATGTAATCTTGAATAGATGAAGAAAATAACATGCAGGCGAAGTCGTAGGCAGAAGCTTATGAAAAAATCCAAACTAAAAACTTTCAAAATTCGTCGCACGAGATTAATTTTCTCCACAAAAGTATCGATGCAACATGAACCGCCAAAATCGGTCGCAGGCGCATAGGTCAAATGCACCCTTCCATCTCATTCTAACCACTGAGAACAACAGAGACGGGAGATAGGTCTCTAGACTCGAGAATGCAGTTTGTTTGCATGTGTGCGTGTATTTTGGGGTAAGCACGCACATAGACGGGTAGATTTACGATGGGACCGTGTAATTGTACTTTGCAATCGGCGTCGTTGTGGCGATGTTATGTGATTTTTTTTCCTGCTGAAAACGAAATATACCTACTCGGTAGAGACTCAATTATTTTCAATGTATATAAAATGCACAAGATAAAACAAATACATAGACGCTTGCTTTTCTACCGAACTAACTTAGCCTGAGATTATTTTCTTATGGCACTGAAGATTTTATAATGCCCGAATATTCGACATCAAATCATTGGAAAAGAGAGAAAAGAAAGAGAGAAAATGCAATTATTGGCCTCAACACAACACAACAGGTACAAAAAATAAAAAGATGCGTTATGTGGGTTCAAAAGGTCCCTATCTCAGCATATATGCTGCACCAAACCTTGGAAAGGTGTATCGCTGATTTTCGGCCGTATGCTTGGTTGCCACCGATATGGTGCAAAAAAACATATTCTACCTTGTTACTTGCATAAGTAGAGATAATCAAGTATTTCCAGGTGTCTGTGGGCCATCTACGCAAACGATCTAAATAGATCGTCCAGATGGTTCAACTATTGAATTTGTAAAATTTGTGCTATTTCATTAGGATGTTCTGTACATTTTTTTTAGTTTTCTGTTAATAAATATATATCATTTGTTAATTATTAATTTGTGATATCCAATTAAAGACAACTTCGGTGGCGCGGCGAGCGAGTAGCTGACTTAGACGCAAGAGATGCGGGTTCGATTCCCGCTGCATGCAAAAGTTTGCAGATATTTGTTCCGGGCGGTGTGGTTCCACGGTACTCGTGTTCTTGATCCTCACGACACAGGGACGACAGGGTCAGGACTATGTAGGTATATGCATGTTTGCTATTTTTTTGGGTGATCATGTTAGTTCAAAATAATTCGTGACATGATTCCAATATTAATTATTCAGAAGCACGTTCACTGTTTACCATGATGTCTGATACCAAATTAGGGTCCAAATTAAACAGTAATAAATTTGCCAAACCAATTATTATTCAGAACATAAACCATAGCTAGAATGGCCATAAAATACTACTAATTAAGGCACTGGCATACAGAGTTATTACAGCTTTGGTTATCATCATCATCAGAATCCCACTGCTGGACATAGACCGGTCTCAAAGAGGACTCCAACGAACTTACGAAATTTCCATTTATTGGCTTCTCGCAACCGCTAGAAAGTCAAAGGTCAATCGGGTCAGGGCATTCTTAAGGGCACCGTCTAACTGATGCGATCACAACAACGGTGATGGTCGCGGTGGTGATAAAAGACGTTCACACTGACGCGATCACGTTGCGACCGTGGATCGCTGCGATCTACGAACTGGCTTCATCAAATCTCATCACTATATAAAATTGGTGTTCTTCAACTGTGATTTTGTTTTTAGGTACGTACTTTGTGTGAGGTGGACTTTTTACATAACGTAGTTTTAGCTTTGGAACAGTAAGCTTGTCCCTTTTAAAACAAGAGCAACTTTCTGAAGGATAAAACATTTCACAATATTTTTTAAACCCTGAAGATTCTTAATAGCTAAACACAATTATTAAAAAATAAAATGCAAATATAAGTTGTTCATTAGGTACTACGCAGTTTTTTTATTTTCGATAACACATTTTTATAGGCGACTGTACATCATAAATGATTTGGCTCACTCGCACATGAGACCATGAGGGCAAGTAATTTATCATACGCTTAAGGGTGAGTAGTATTTCATGACGCCCGCTTAAGAATACTTATTCTTGTCAAAACCGAATAAAATTTATAGAATGGTAAGAGGCCATATTTTCGGAGCCACATTCCTGTCACCAGCTCTAAGGCTTTTCCAGAGAGAGTGAGACAGAGATGAATTATGTCTGTAAGAAAATAGGAAAGCTGAAAGTGCCTTAGATATTGGGAAGAGCTATGTTAACAATACTGCTCATTGAATTACGGAAGGCGCTAACGTAGGTACCTACTTTATTGGATGAAAAGTTTATGTTCTACAGTTAATACTATTTCGTTGAGGAATACCACGATTTATTAAGAGTTTAAACAATTTGAAAGTAGTTCAAACAACAAAAATGTCCTTTTTCGGCCACCTGATTGCACTCGATAAAGTATATAGAAACAATAATGGCAATATTTTCGTCTGGCTTCAAAACTATCATGACTTCTAAAAATTTAATTTTTTTAGTTTTAAGAAGTTTTGGACATTGATATCCCTCTCCAAACTACCCCATTGCCATTTGGTTACGTAATTACTTACGGGGAAAGTTTTAGGTTGACAGAACATCAAAATAAATATACCTACCACATATGCGAAAATAGGTATACTCACATGATAATTGTTGGCGTCTGGTTTCTCACTGCTGTCTGATGCAGATGATGTGGAAGACTTCTTGCAGAACGCTGGGCAGTACCGTCTACACAGACACCTGGAAATACATTATTAGAATCTGATGAATACGTAGGTAAATAAGATCTATAAATCGTCATTACCAGTATAAGTGATGGCCACTGGACGCAGGCGTAGGTCATTTTAAAGGACACACTGTTTGTTTTATATGTCTCAATACCTTGTGGCAAAGTCAATAAAAAGCACAAAAAGAAATAGCACATTGAAAATATTAATACAGACTTTGGGCCTTGGAATGGAATTTTAATTTCAATGTGCTATCTTTACTATTCTATAATTACATTGTCCAATTCCATAACTAGGCGTTATGGCCTAGTCTCGTGCTCGACTCGATCGTGCTTACTAAAATCTTTTAGTTATTTGTATAGGGTATAGTTAAGCTTTGACCTGGATCGAGTTCTAGACAAATTAAGCTGTTCGGAAGTTATACTTTTTTTAGTGAAATTGTTCACCAACTAGATGTGAATGGGGGAGCTTCCGGTCAAATTGGCTGCTTGCCAGAATTCGTATTGTTTTATCTTGTCAGACAGACATTTGGGGCTACGTGAAATCGTGAGAAAACAATTTTATGTCATTATTTTGAATCGCATGAAGATGTAAAATCAAGTTACCCTTTTAAGCCTTTTGGGGTTGTGACTCTTGGTCCGTGGGGCCCTTCGCGTATTCAAAATTATCTCTGTGTGTGACGCGAGACCCGAAAGTTTTTATATGCGTCAACGCATTAGCATTTACATTCAGCGTGGCAATGTAACCAGCATTTTGGGAACTCTTCCGTCTGATTGTGATCTGGATCAGTTTACCTATCTATAGATGGTTTGCAACGGTCTTAAGTTGTTTCATCTGTATTTATATAGGTACTGACATTGATAGATAGACGATAGATGGATAGGACACGTCGGCGGAGTGAATGAGGACAGATTGGCAAAAGGCATTGTAAAATGAGTCCCATCAGATGAGCAATGACGTCACCGAGTCAGGCCTAGGAAACGTTTGTGTGACGACCTTGATGCTTTGCAGGAAGACTTATAAGTGGTGACGGCCGGAGCGGGTATAGGCAAGTAACCACACGGTGTAAAAAGATTTCGTAGAGGTATTTGCCCAGCGGTGGGAACAAAAACTATACAAGAGGTATTCTAGGTGATTTTACGCAAATTCCTCGCTATCAATAGGGGAACGCAGGACGCGATAACCTAGTACTTTCTATTTCTCTCAAAGGGGCATTTTACAATGCCCCTCGGTTTGAATCACCACATTGACCGGTGTAACTGTATGCCCGGTAAATGGGGCCCACGTAACACAATTACTAAGTCCGGGTCGCTTTGACCCTGTATGATTGAATTATGTACCTACACGTTCCTCTTTGATTGGGGTTGTAGGCTAGACATCCTCAACTATAGCCTTTATAGGATTAATTCAATTGAGGAAGTGAGTTGATATATTATAGCTTTTGGTAGTTATATGGTCTAAATAACTTCTAAAATCAAACTTAAATGCTGTTCTTTGATTATGTGCACCACTTGCGAACGGCCGGACCGGTTTAGCTGTTATTTATTTCAAAATGTTCGATCAAAATGAAAAATTTTGAAAATTGCCCGGAATTTGTAAAAAAAACCTTGTTTCTTTCTCTCATTGGTTGTCTAATTGACGTTTCGTATCTGTCACATTCAAGGACAGAACAACATCTGTCGGACCAGCTCGTTGCAAATACAATATTTTATAGAGCTCTAGCAATCATCGCTTTATTGAGGACGCATTAGTAAAATTGGCGGACAGTTTTACACCAAAGAATAATGAAATTTCCATAAATAATGCCGTCCCTTTTGCAATTCAATAAACGACTATCTACTCATGGCAGTTGTTTGAAGCTAGATTAGATCCGAGTTATGTGTCAGACATAAAAAGCAATACGACCAACGTTTGTTGTTAATTCGTATAAGTGTATAAATACTCAGCATTGTCTGAACGACATGTGCAAAGAAATTAATAGTTTCGTATCAATGATGAAACAAATATGCATTACCTATAACACAATGATAAAACAGTAGACAGTACATAGTTAGCTCTGTGTTCAGAGGTACATTATTTTCTCTTACATAAAATGTTATAACAATCCCGTTGATATGTACTCATCCAATAATGCCAAGGTCTATTTTAGAAAGATCTAATTTAATATTTAACGATTGAGTTCACATTTTGGATAAAATCGCTGAGGCTGTTAAACCTGTGTCAAAAGAAATAGATGACTCTCGTAACCAGCATACCAAATCTTTTAATCCCTTCCACGTAGGACGATGTAACCATTATCGGTGGGCGTACGACCTCTTTGTTTAAACATCACCGAATAAACATCAGCAACATGCCTATAGCGTGGTGCTGGTGATGATCTGCACCACTGCGATATGAGCATCGATTGCTGAAGATATTAAAACAAAAGATCGTTGCATTTATGAACTTGTTCAATAGGAATTGTAATACCAAAATGCGCGATGACCACACAATTTGACTACGTTGAAATACGTAGTAAAATTGTTGACTACACTGCTCAACAAAAAAGACAGTCCAGAGTACGTATAGTGTTTGTCAAGCGAACCGTTTGATAAAGGGGAAAATATCCTATCTATCTCAATGGCAGGGCAAAGCCTTTGAAGGGAGATTGAATAGTGAAAATAAAAAACTGTACTATCGCACACCATTCTCTCAGACACGCATGAGTAATTTCTGTCTCGATTTGTTTTGAGGTGTTAAAGTTGTCCCTCTTTCGCAAGAGTGTCAAAATTTGTTCTTGTCAATCCAGATAAGATTTCTACAATTTTTTTGACTATAACAAGAATTATCCCAAAAATATACTGCATCTGCAGCATCCTCTGTAGAGGATACTACAGCCTCGGTGTTCGATCCGAAACGTCAAGAACTACGACGAGTACGGTAATGATCTTTTGGTTTAGTTGGTATAGCCCCCGCGTTCCAAGCGGGAGGTCGCGGGTTCGAGTCCCGTCGAGGATAAATAACTGGGATATTATAAAACTTTATGAATTCGAAAAAGAGCAGGTTAACAATTAAAAATATATCTATTACAAGTCAAATAATTCTACATTATAATCAAAATCATATAGAAAAAGTCATAGAGCACTTTTCAAGCATATTTCATGGCAAGCAAGATGACGGCTAAGCTGGTTCACAGTTATGAGTGGAATCGAGGAACAAGGGTCGAGTGGACCACTTACGGATCCAATACCATGACTTTATTTCAGCTTTTAAATGGCTCTATTGGTTATGTGGGAGACTTTTTGATGTTAATTTATGCTGTGGATTATTAAATTGAGTGTTAGCTACGAGTGTGATGTGGGCAGAATAATACAAATTTACTTCAAAAACAGAAAAAAACTATTAAACTATCTATACGTAATATTAAACTAGGAAAAGAAGTACCTATGTTTTGTACCTGTGGTAATATTACTTCAGGTCAAAAACAGGGTTCAAGTTATGAACCATAGGCAGGGTACCCAAAAGGCTGGTGGCATTACCTCATTGAATAGCAATGCTAATTTTCTGACAGAGGTAAGCGCCAGCTTAGGTCATTGGTTTCGTCAATCAGCGGCCATAGATATTTATGCTGAGGGTATCAATTTGAGTAAGTTGTTTGAATGGAAAGTTTTCTTAAGATTAGGTACTTTTTCTCTCTACTAATCTTAATCTAAGGCTTCTATAATACCTATAGAATCGATTGATCTAGTTTTACAGAAAATATTTTAAGCTTGATCAGTATCCAAACTTATTCAAGCTGGCTTTAAAACAGTTGCCTATTTTTGGAAGCAGTTATACTTGTGAGCAGTTTTTTTTCCCGCATGAAACTTGTAAAATCAAAGTCTGGGCCTAACCATGAAGCCTTACAGCGATTCAGTTCAGGCAAAGAATTAGTTTCGTTTGTTGCAAAAAAAACTGAAATTTACGTTTATTTTCGAATAAATCGTACATAACACACGTTTAAAACTAACGTTTTTAATAGATTAGCACTCCTGACCACTAATAAAATACATCAGCTTTGGCCCGACACAGGAATAATCAATATAGCCCACCACTGAATTATGTTGGATACCCCTGGCTAAAGTAGGTATTTACCACAGACAAAGTAAAGTATTTACTAACAAAATGGATTGTTGTCCGAAATAAAAACTATAATTTTGATTATACTTATAAGTCAAACATTATAAAAATTAAATACCCTCAACGGTTCTTTGTTAATATAATGTTTGTTTTTCAAGCACAATAACGTTTCATTCATGCTAGAACTTCCGCTAGAGCGCCCGTGACAATAGGTATGTCGAATGTATCGCTCGTTTCCGAAACATTGCGTTTTCATACCGAGTTTATTGTTACAGCTGAAATGGTATTGATAATAGGGATTACATGTTTTATAATATATCTACTATTTGTTATGAAGAAAAATAAAAACTTTGTGAAGACTTTTTTCAGATGCCCCACGTGGGGTGCCAATTTGATTGTGAACTAACATGAAACACATGCGCCAAAAAAAAAGATCTGGCTATGGCCAGAGACCAGTGTATTGGTGGACATGTTTCCGATAACAAAAATTCTAAAACGAATATCTTAGAAAATTACAACTTTGCCGTCGTTATGGATTAGTTAGTACAAGTAAATTTTACAAAGTTTTGTAAATTTCTCATTTCGTGACTTTTTAAATAAATTTAATGATGCTGGACATTTTCACACAGCATCATCTAGCCCCAAAGTAAGCAGAGCTTGTGTTATGAGAACTACATGACTGATATACTGCTTAAATATAGTTTTTTTACATAAATACATATATAGAAAACACCCAGGCCCAGGCAGATCATACAAACATTTGTCCCGGAGCGGGAATTGAACCCACAACCTTCTGCATATCAGGCGGACCTTCGCCCACTGCGCCACAGAGGTCGCGTTATTAATATTAGCGTTAACAATAATAGAGGTTTGTTGTTGACCTATAAAATCATTAGCTAAAAAACTCACCTGATGAAAAGGATCCCGAACAGCAAAGCCAACAGTGGTAACAGCGTCCCGAAGCAAGCGAGGAACCACGTCTGCACGTCCGTAAACCCTGAGAATACAGATAGGACTGCGCCAGGTCACATGCCAATATACACCAGTAATATGAGCTTTGGAACATTTGGCTATTATATAGAAAAAAAACATATAGACATATCTTCCGCATCGCTTACACGTTTCATTGCCCAACGGCCACGAGTTTTTGTTTAGGTTTGTCTACGGAAGAGAACACAAAATTGTTTTTACCTCCTTCTTTTGTCTAGTGAAAGGAAAAACAGAAATAAAATCTTCTTTTCCATAACCAAAGCCATTGTCTTCGTGCTTATGCTAAGCCTGCTTATACAACCGATTACTAAGATGGATAACGATTTTATTTCCATCTGTCAAGTACCACATTAACAATGTAATTGTAAACCAGAGAACTGAGTGAAAAGAGCGTCACATAACAATTATTATTTTAATATTAAGTGGCGTGAGTTAGTCAAAACCCTAAACTAAAACACCAGCAGTTTTATTCAAATGCATTATATAAAATCTAT
This sequence comes from Perizoma affinitatum, assembly GCA_961405105.1. Taxonomy (NCBI): domain Eukaryota; kingdom Metazoa; phylum Arthropoda; class Insecta; order Lepidoptera; family Geometridae; genus Perizoma; species Perizoma affinitatum. The sequence continues at coordinate 12,294,328 of OY560198.1, read as the reverse complement.
ATCATTAGGTAGCGTGAAAATGTATTATATTTCCATTCATATTTAGGTAATTCACGCTTTAACCAACAAAATAATAACAAGTGCGATGTGTAATAAGCAATGTGTAAATCAAAATGAAATATAAAATTTACTCTTTTGTTTCACTGTTTAACCCATTTGCTCAATTGAATCACGGGACTTAACTCAGGTCACGTGTGTTCTTAATTCAAGCGTTTCTGTTCACGAGTCTGTACCACGTTGGGCGCCAGTTGGAAATATGCCATTTCTAACTGCATGTAGAACTGAATTTTGTTCAATTTAGTTGTAACTAGAATATAATAGAAAATATGTATAGTTAAAGTTATGTTACAATTAAATATGTAGGTATAGTACCGTCAAACAAGGTCAGCTATTATATAATATAAAGAACTTTAGCGCTGATGAATTAAGATAATTTAGCGTACCTACCTACATTGGAAACAACTCTAATATTTTTGTGGCTGAGACACGTTTACACAAAAATTAAACTCTCTATTCGCGTGTCCTTGTCACGTTGATTTGTATTTTATGCCATAAGTCCGTTGAATACCTTGGGCTCCAGTTGGATTATAGAACCATTTGTGATACATATTTTTTAATTTTAGAGAAGATGGTGAATTCAGGTTTACAGAACAAATTAAGTAGGATAATTCTGAATAGTTGAAAATTAATTGTTTACCCCACACTGGGCGCCAACTTTCTAACTTTTGAATTGAACTATTTTATGATTGTCATGAATTTTAATTCAGGCTAAGTCAATAAGAATAGAAGCATCTGTATTAACAAAATACACTGTATTAAATAATAAAAAGTAAAAAAAACATAATAATAAATATATTATATGTTATTGACCACCTTTCTGTTCGCCGCTCAAGAACATTTTACTAAAGGTCGTTTTAAGTAATTGCCAAGGAACAATATAGATTTTAACATGTTCAATGATCACATTGATCATTTTCCACTTCAACGGCTTTGATCAAAGCAAAATCCAAACTACTTTGATATTCAAATAGTTTCCAACTCAAGGCCTCTATTATGAAAATAAGGTAAGTAGGTACTATTGGAAAATTCAACTACTATCAGTTGGTATTAGCAATAATTGAACTAATCATTTTTATGATAATAATTATATTTTAATAAATTGAAACTTCCTACAAACAGATTCTGTTAACTATAAAACCGACAAACCATTTTTTCTTCTAACTGCATATTTGAAGTAAAATTCCCTCATAATCACGTTATAAACATTATTTAAATTCCCAAATTGCTTCTGAATACCAAATGAAACGATTAACATAACAGTATTACCTCAGATAGAGGCTGCTCCAGCGTCTAAGATGAGAGAAATCAAACTTGGCAGCAAGCCAATCGCTACTCCTGAACTGGGTATCTTTACATTTCAAATGAGTTCAGACTGACAAAAATACTTCTGAAAATAAGGCTTCTCAATGTGTTTCTAAAGTTCAAAGCACTTCTAGTTTAGAAACTGCGTTTTGTTTTGCTTTGTTAAAATGGGTGATTTTTTTGAATTTGCAAATGTACACGAATATTATTAAATAAATAATACTGGACATTTTTTCACACAGCCCCAAACTAAGCAGAGTTTGTATTATGGGAACTACATGACTACTTATATACTACTTATATACTTTTTTTTTTGTAAATTCATATTATACATAGAGAACACCCAGACCCGAGACAAACATTTGTCCCGCAGCGGGAATCGAACCCGCAACCTTCTGCGTCTCAGGCGGGCCTTCGCCCACTGCGCCACAGAGGTCGGCAAACACCTCTTTGCTACTTTAATGTATTCATAAGTTATTCTCAAAAAGACAAACAGATGTCATTTACAAGAGAACAATGCAATCTTAATTACTAATGGGTCGTAGTCATTAAGATTGCTTGTTGTTGTACGTGGGTCGTTCTTATATAAGTTAAGGTTTTGCCAATTTAACGTGTCGTTAGCAGTGATGCATCATTGGTAATATGATGGGCTAAATAAAAAAATAAAAAAAATAGCCTTTATTTCCCCTAAAAAGTATTCATTGACATTGTATTAAGCATTTATATGAAGCACAACAAAACTATATATATGATAACAGAAAGAATATATTTAATAATTTTAGAATAATAATAATAATAAATAGTATTAATAATTAAAAAATAAAAATAGAATAATAATATTGCATGTCATTAATTTTATCTAGAATTTATCTGATTTCATATTCAATGATGGGCTAATTTGTATCTAAACACGTTAAATGAGCAAACACTTTTTATATTTGAGGGTAGGAGTATTCTTACCACATTAATAATTAATTGAGAACATTGCTCCGGGTAGGCTAGTAAAAAGTTACCATTTATCGATTTCACTGTTCAAATACATTTATGATGTGCCTAATGGAACACTTTGGACGATCCATTTATATTTGAATGAGTAATTATTTGAATAAAATTTGATAGAGAAACCCTATAATGGGGTAGATATTTAAACACGCGGACCAAATTGGAATCTATCAATAAAACGGAAAGAGATCTAAATATATCTAACCTAGGGATCCCTGACTAATTTACGATCCAATTTTCAAATATTCTTGTGGTATTTCCGGTAATAACCTATCAAAAAGGTTTTTAGCTATTTAGAACGAAAAACCTTATACTTCTTTGTATGATTTGTATTATGATATTAGGACAGATTTGTTGATTTGTAGGATAATTAGTTTTTAACGTTTGAACTCGCCTCTGACTACCCCCTACTTGGTATTCTCACAAATCTTGATACTACTAAATATTCGCATATTTTTTTAGATGTTTTGAATTTTTTTTAAAGGCCGTTTGAACCGGTTTTTTATCTAGATTGAATCCCGCTGTGGGTTAAATGTTGCAAACATTCTGCAGATATTTATTACGGGTCTGGGTATCGTAGTACCATAGTACTGGTAGTTCCTAATATTCACGACACAGGGAGTCTTAGTGTGATGTCAGAATATTTAAGTGATTGTATGTGTAAAAAAGTGTCTCTTGAAAATCCGTTGAACTACGCTTCTACCAGTAGATTTTGGATTTAGAATAAGGAATAGGTTGGTTGCCTTATAAACTGCAAAACGTATGAGATATAGTCAGTGTGGGTTCAGACAATTACAAAATCATTCCTGCTACTGGCTGTAACAGGAATAATTAAAAAATGTAGCTCATTTCTAAGCCAGCCCCGCAATATTAGCGATTTTAATATTCAACTTGATATATTCCCGACACGCGCGAGTCTCTCAACTCATTTCGGGCGCACACAGTGCCCATGGAGGCTGAATACAAAGAATACAAAGGGCTACGATTGACACTCGATTCTAATCGCAATTTGGGAGTAGTATCGAATTCGTGCAATTTGTTACTTTTGAATGCAATACTAGCGCACGATTGGAATTCTTATTTGGTGGAATTTTATGCAACTAAATGATATCGACTATTCTATATAGGCTTATGACGTGATTTTAACGTAATATTCGGGATTGGGGAAGGAAAAAAGATCGAAACTGGATTGGATTACAATTGAATTAAGTTTATATCGAGTGTAAAGGGTAGGCCTGCTGAGCCTCTATACGTTAAAAACGATGTCACCGTTTTGTCAATTTTCTTATGAAAATCTTGTCGATACGATACCGCGATCTAAAAAAAGTTTTAGAGGAATGAGAAAAGTAGATCGGACCCGTTTTTATGTGCCTCAATGCGAAAGTTATTAATCTGTTTCAATATGTATAACTACTAAAGCACTTGTAGTTAGTAAGGTACACTGCTATGTCATTAGTAAAGATCGTCTGTTGACGGACGTGTCTGATAGTGACATTGATAGACCGCCAACTAATGTTATAACTATAGGGTACTTAATAAATCTTCATGTATACTGTTAGGACTGTCCATTGTAATCAAGTAAATTATTATCTAATCTTTGTTTCTTTTATTTGATTTTATGGATATGATAAGTTTTGTTTTATATTTTTAAGTTATTGCTCACATAGTCAATTGATTTAAAGATATTACTAATATTCATACTCAATTGACTTGTTGAATAAATCATTCAAACAGTTGTTGATTTGACTAAGAGTTACTGTAGCCAATCAGGGGCTTTCGTTTCTGTCACGTCACGTTTAGACTGGAAGGAAAGTGTAACGTAGAACTGAGTTGGTGTATTCGGGGCAGTCGTTGAGAAGTGTTGAACGGAGTAACAAGCGTAACGAACTATAAATAAAGTTAAGATCATATTCAGTGTTGTGTTCCAATTCCACATGACCCACCCCAAAAATACTGTTTATTGCAGTTAAAACTGAAAGTATTTTTCTTATTGGCTCAAAACATTTAACTTATGGACACTTGCAACATCTGAGGTATGAATCGCGTGTTGCCGACCCAATGACATAACGGGTGAAAGGTCTTATGAGCCTATAATTTCACCGACCCATACCCAAACGGGGTATCAAACGGGGCTTGTGTGTAAAGCAACAAATATTGATACCGAATTTCGGTATTCGTTGTAAATTGTGTAAACGTTGGCGGTGTTGGTTTGGTATGTGTGACCCTCTTTTTTATGGAAAAATGACTGGCTTAGCAATTATTTAGTTTTAGAAATTTCAACAGGTCAAGTTTAACATCAAACTATCTTATCAGTGGCTTAAATCAAATCCTGCGGAAAACTGCACAATTATAAAACTACGTCACCATCCTAACAACTCAACCTTTTGCAATCCGTGCTGTACAACGGATCGCAAAAGATCCGGAGATAGTTGAAAAGGTTGAGATTAAAAACCTATCTCAGAAGCTAGGAGCGTGAAAAGCTTTCAGAAAACTTTAGCCATTGTGCTAGCCTTATCGAGGTATGAATTGAAAAACTATTCATTCTATGTCATTCTAGAAATTAAGAAAAAAGTGAGGTTGTTAGGTTAAGATCGCCTAAATGTCCTATACATGTATATGTCTTATGTGTAAGTTTTTAATCTGAATGAATACCTATTAGCACCAACTACAGCTATATGAAGCAACAATATGTTTGAAACGATCTTTAACCGTTCTCATTCACTCATTCTTAGCCCCTGACCTTATGCTAGGTCATCGATCTATCAAGCGGACACCGGCTTGCATACAAGTGACCCACAAGGTCCTTAGGGATCTTTGTTGATAGATTGTGGCCCTCAATTACTGGAGTTACGTACTAAAAATGTGTGACGTAATTTTATTTGGCGTATTGCAGAAAATCAATACCACTAGAAGAACAGCAGTAGGTAGTAGTACCTACTCCACGTGTATTTGTGGTTTTGATCGTAAACCACTGGTTCGTCATAAGACCAATCTTTCGTCAACTCAGAATAAAAATATCGTCCTGTTTTGGACAACAAGACGAAATCATATTATTTTCGTTTGAAGTGCCCACTTCTAAAATGTCTTTTTAGATCACAGTATGCCAGTTCTAAAATGTCCTGAAACTACGTCATATCACAGAATAATTTTATAAATTATGTTTACACTAGAACTTGAATATTGTGATAGCAAAACTTTACTACAGGTAAACAAGCATAATAACAATTTTCATCACAGCTTCTTTAAAGTTTAAATCGCTATTCCCCTAACGTAATCATGAAGTTTATTTTTACCCGCTTAGAATGGAACTATCTTGTGAAGCTACATAGCACAGGTCATCAGAGAAATGGCTGGTGCGAACTTTATTCAAACAACGATTAAGTCGTGAATTTTGGATCACACCGTGACTAATTAAATCTTATTTTGATATAATAATAATGTTAATCACATGTACTTAAGCATTCCTTGCAAGCATCCATGCTTATTTAATTACTAAACCTAGGTACTTATTATAGCTAAATCTATACATTTATTTCACAAAAATACAGTATTCACTTAAATGAGAACGCACTTATACGTCACTTAAAGTTAGAAGTCACTTAAACGTGAACATATAGGTAACTAGAGTTAGGTAGTTTTTCGGTAAATACCTACTATGAATAGTTTATCATTGTACAATGTACTTTTTTGTAATTTTAAAATGTGATTTGAAAAAATAAGGTTAAGTTTATCTACCTAAATAATAACACACTACATGTAACAATCAAGATACCTATCTAGGTTTAATGCTAAAACATTATATAGCTGTAGAGTGGCGGTGCATTGCTAGTTTTACTAACAAAGTCAAAGTCAAAATTCATTTATTCATTAAAATCACAAGGATCACTTTGAAACGTCGGTTTTATCTACTGCCTGTTCCTCCACCAAGCCAGGAAAGAAAGGCAAAAAAACAAGGCTGGTTATACTTTTTAATGAATCTTTTACAAAACATTTTGTAAAGTTGGAGCATTTTCAATCCCAAGAGTTTTTATCACCTAAATAATCAGATATTTTATAGTTTTTTTTAATAACGTTTTTAAATTTGTTAATTGTCAATTTTTGTATATCTCTTGGTAGGTTGTTATAAAAGCGTACACCTTGCCCTTTAATGGTTTTACTAACTTTATGAGTCTAAAAGTGACAACAGCGAGTTTATCTTTATTTCTGATATTAACATTGTGATTATCTCTTTTTTTCTTAAACAAATTAATATTTTTATGAACTTACATCAGATTTTACATAGATGTATTGACAAGGAAATATCATTATATTTATTTCTTTAAACATGTGATTCTCTGGGGCCTTGAACAGCCCTCTTCTGCAGCACAAAAACGGTATTTATATCTGCAGCTCTTGATTTTGATATTTGCTTTAACTTGTGTAACATTAGGTAGTATAAATCTAATACACTTTGTTTTCTTCTCATTTAGTAGAAGATTATTTACCATTTTACAACCTTAGAGATTGCATTATTTTTATCGACAAAATAGGTTTGTGGTCGTTTTAATTTAAATAAAAGTGAAGTGTAATCTGCAAACAATACAACCTCATGATCGTACCTCACAAGATGGGGTAGATCTGTAATGTATACGAAGAATAAAAATGGTCCAAGAATTGATCCCTGCGGTACACCCATAGTAACCAGAGACCCCGGAGACCGCTTTCCATTCACATCAACTCTTTGTACTCTGTCACTTAAATAGGAAGTAAAAAAGTCTAGATAACCCCCAATACCATAATGGTGTAGTTTCTTGATTAATGTGTCATGGTCTACGCAATTAAATGCCTTGCACAAATCACAAACAACGCCTAAAGCGTCATGCAATTCCTCTGAGTTACACACTTTAAGCTATAGTGTAACTGGAATAGAAATGTTTTTAAGCGATAAGACCGCCCATTGTATCTTTAATTTACATATGTTATTGTTAATTTCATAAGTTTTACAATACTTAAGTGGCAAACAAGCATACCCCACCTTTTAGTAAGCGGTTACCAGAAGTATAGCTCGCTCGTTTCCGACCCTTACATAATGGTAAAAAGTCTCATGTGCCTGGAATATCACAATAAAAATATTTTATTTGATGGCAAAATATTTTGATACGGTTACGTGCGTTTTCAAACTTGGTAGGTATATTTTCAGAGAACATAAGCCGATGACAAAAATCATCAGACTTGGTACGAAAATAAGCTGATATATTATATGTTGAAAATAAGTTCAAATTATTTACGCAAATACATTTCTTGAAACTATTTTTTTTTTACTATTTTCAGAGGGGCTGCTCTTTCGAGTTCTTTGGGCAGCACTAATTAGCAGGTAATGATAAAGTGAAATACACTAGCTCTTTCTTTAAGCCCGATCATTTTATGCTAGTTCTTAATTATTAATAATCATAACTGTCTAATTAGACCCCCGAGTCTAATTATGAATTATGAAAGAGTACCATTAAGAATAATTGAATTATAACATAGAAATACTCACTTGTATCTGGTGCCAGATCGTTGTCCACCTCATGTCCTGTGATATTCAGTATGTAGGCACTGCTATTCCCTCCTACAACCTTCCCCACCTCGACCAGCTCCACGTAATCCACCTTCTTCAAAACATCACTGCTGTTCTTACCATCACTGTCATTCTTCGAGCCACCATCACTTTCGTTGATTTTGGCGGCGATTAAGAATTCAAATTTAGGAATTTCGATAAACTCGGATACTGGTTTGAATAGTATATCAGTGATAGATTCTTCTCTATCAGTTTCGGAGTCAATGATGTCTTCTAGTAAAGAGCTTGATATGTTTAGTTGCTTATCGTCTTTCGGCAAATCCTTGGGTTGTGGTCTTGCCCTGTTGACAGATATCCCTTCGTCTCTGTCTTGCTCGGCGTTCACTATCGCTTCCATGTTACTGTTAGAACTGATATTCGTCTCTTCTGCTGTCTCATCGTCATCATTGGCGACGACTAGCGTATCAGAGTTGGGATCGACTGGTAGGTTGAAGGTATTGTTGGTAGGGAATTTTATTACTATGTCTGTTGTATTGTCAGGGTAAAATTTTTGGTTAGTATTGCCAGAGAATTGAGAGTTAGAACTGTCAGAGTATTGAGAGTTAGAGCTGCCAGTATAAGGTTGGGAGTTGGAATTGCCAGTGTACTGAGAGTTTGCGTTGCCAGAGTAAGTTTGCGAATTTGAATAGGGCTGAGAATCAGTATTTCCTGAATATCGTTGTGAATTAGAGTAAGGGTGGGAGTTAATATTGCCAGTATATTGAGAGTTAGTATTGCTATACGGCTGGGAGTCATTGCGGTTGGAATAAGGCCGAGAGTGCACGATGTCCACTGTGAGAATGGCGTTAAGAAGGTAGAACATGAGTTTTAACTTGACGTTTGTCATAGTGGTTTATTCCATTGCCTTGGTCAGTCGAAGAGAGTTATTGAGCGTCAGTGAGTTACGTGCCGCATGCCGACCTGGAACAAAACAGAAATATTCCACTTTCATGTCATAAAAACCATGCCAAAGGCAAAGTAGATCCCTCATTAGGTAGACACTGTAGTGTCCGAGCATTGTCTAAGACCCAGAAAAGAATTCTGAGTGTAGAAAAAAAATGTTATTTAATTTTCTCTTTCACGCGAAAACTTCTACTTTCTGTGACATATTTTAGGGCAACACCAGATTCGTAAAGTTAATTAAGTACACGAAAAATAGCCCTACATTTAAAGTCATGAAGAAACCAAGATATTCAATGCTCTCAAAGTAAATCAATATAGCGGGTGTCGCTCCGTAGGTAACCTAGACACGGATATTACGTAACTCGCTCACTTATGTGGAGCTGATGGAATAAAGAACTCCAATTTCCTCATCCAATAAGCGTCGACGTGACGCTGACAAATGGATGGCTTCCGATGAAAAGTCGCGTGTGCCTTTATTTTTATTGTCTTTTCACTCTGATATATTCAATACTAGCTTCTGCACAAGGGTTCCCCTGTGGTACCCGGGTAAAAAGTAACATTCCGGTTTGGAAATTACAGGCATATGTGACTTTTCACCCGTTATGTCTCTGTTGTTGCAAGCGTCCGTAGATTACGGTAACCGCTTACTAACACGCAGGGCATATGTTTGTTAGCCATTTTAATTATATAAAAAAACATTCAAGGTGAGATCTTTACGAAGACTAATAGCAAAAAACATCACTATTTTCGAGTTTATAGTAGGATAAGTCACAAAGTGTTCAAGGATTCGGAGATTATCATAACCAACCTTTTAATCTTATTATTCGGGTAAATATGTATATTACAGAAGATATTTCAAAGAACCTCATGACAAATATTTGAAACCATCCAGCTTTGCTCGAGAACTAAGTTAAAACACACGAATTGAATATTCCCTAAGCAATATGCGGTCTCCGACAGTAACTACCAGAGTAAGTACTAGAACTGGACTGCGACGGACTGTAATTGGATTATACTGGTGTATCTACTGGATTTAATTCTAGGTCATTTGAAGGGAGGAATGTTTTGTCAATCAACAGATCTTTATGTCGAGGAAAACAGGCATACGTCCCACCTGGTGGTTACCGACGCGTATTGATATATATTGAATAATAAATATTATATTGTATATTTATAACGTTATATAAATAGGTAGTAATTGTATGTAATTGTGTTTATCTAGAGAAAAGTGTTTGTGTTTTAGTAATAGTATAGCTTTATTATTCATGCACAACCTCAAGTCTGTTTTCCATACGACACAAAGCGCTGGAAGCTGGAAGAAGCTAGAATGCTAACTAGTATTAAGTTCGCCTATGTACAGTACTTTTTAGTTGTGCTATAAAGAATCTATCTATGTATTGATATCTGCAACACCTGGGACATTTCTGATGCTCTTTGCTTTGAAGGACTCTTTTTCATGTTTTTATAGTTCAGCGGAAACAACTCAGAAGGCAGCCCATTCCACAGATTAAATGTTTAATTTGCAATACCTTAAGATTATTGAAAATGATACATATATATATTATTTAAAGGTAAAAAATCAATTATACAAGATAAATAGGTAGGTTCTAGTTATTTTAATGTAAAAGTCTCGACAGAGCTTACTTATTTGAGCCTTTTGGGTTTGAGACTCTGGGTCCGTGGGGAACCGGGGCCAAGAGCGTTTACAAAATTATTTCAGGGCGACTGGGTGAAGCGACGCGTGACAAGAGAGCTGGCTCTTATCTGGGTCATCGCATTAGCATTGCCATTCAGCGTGGCAATGCGGCCAGTATTTTTGATACGCTTCCGTCTGGTAGTGATCTGGATCAGTTGAGCTATCTATGGATCGTTTGCAACGGTCTTTAGATAGCTAACTGTTTCATCTGTATTTTTTGTATATACTTACTTGTACATAGTTGTATAAATAAATGTTTAAAATGATTTGTATTTTGTATTTGCTTTGAAATAGTTCCTACTCCTTGTCCAGCACATCCTAGCTCTTCCCATACTACATCAGCTAATCGCATTCGCGCTCGTTGCCACTTGTCTAATGGGAATACGTTGGCTGTAACGTATTGAGATAAATCCTCTCTAAGATACTGCAGCCCCGGGCACTTAACAACCTTTAACCAATAGTTAACGGGATACTCGATCTCTTTCTAACGGGTGGGGAGTGAGAGAGACAAATGAGAGGGTTGCATGGGCGCTGGCTTGAGAAAACCGGCCAGGAGCGAGTCGCGCAATAATAAAGGGTTTTGTACCTTCTTGTTTACCAAATAATCTGTTTTACGTTTTTTGTATAGTAGCTGGATCCGACGTGTTATTTTTTCTATCATATAATACGTGTATCTTACACGTATTATATGAAACTTCGTACGGGCTACAGACCTATGACAGGCAGCCCAAATTATCAAACCCAAAATTATATTGGTTTGATTATTTATAATTTCCTGTTCGAAGTCAACATCGAAACATTTCAAACGGAAATATCGCAACTTTATCTCTCTACGGCGATTTGCCGTTCACAGGTGATCTGTCAGGCGAATAGCGCCTCTAAACATGTGACGACACAGATTTATGTCTCGCAACATTCCAGGGAAAATCGGGAAATCGGGATTCATCACATTCGATTTTCAACAAGTCACGACCACAAAGTGTATGTTTGGCTTTGTAGTTTATGTCAACGAAAGCCATTTGAACGAGCGATGACTGGTAATCTGTCAAGTGTTGGCGATTTTCCCATTTTCTGGCGAGCGTTGACGACAATCTGTCAAGTGTACATGTTTCTCCAGCTTTCAGCTGATGTGACGTCGGTCGCTCGTTAGATTGTGGCAATTTATTGAAGCCGTTTGTTTTACCCTGGGCAGCCCGGACAGGCGTTTTATTAACGAGGAACTTTGGAAAATGAAATGATTTCAGAGGAATAATGAGGTTTTACTTTGATTCAGAGATTTGTTTATTTGCAAAACATGGTTACAGTATGTGAGGAAAATTTTAAGTAGGTACATCCATGGTCAGCCTACAAGCATTAAAAATAATAATAAATAAAATAATAATAAATGTCAGTTTATTTCAAAATATATATAAAAAAGTGAAGTATATAACATGTCATGCAAATAAATAAAATTAAATGTACAGTAATCATAGAATATAATAATTAAGATAAATATCAATTTAATATCAAATTAAAATTCATGTCATCAGACATGGCCCTGTTGTTCTGTAGTTCTCTCCACTGACTTTCTAATTTAATAAAATTATTGCATTTAGAGCATTAATACATTCAGCTACCGAAAACACATATTATTTAAAAAAAATAAAAAAGTCAACAGTCTGTTGACTTTTATATTTTTATTTATTAAATTAATCTCAATTTAATTTCAACCGAAGCTGTTCAATAATCGGGATCCGAAATTAATAGCCTACCCTCAATCATAAAAATTGCGCTCAAATATGAAATGTTTACTCACCGGGTTATAAGATTCATAAGCTTTTAATTTCAATTCAATTCAATTCAATTTTCAATTCAATTCAATTCAGAAACCAAACAGGATTGCCTCTTATTTATTTTCACACGTCTACTTTTATCATCTATTTTGGATAAAAGTATAAGATATCTGGGTGTATCCGGAGCCACACCGTTACCGGACGGTAAGTTTGTGTATCGAATAAATATCCCACGTCCACTAATTCAATAATAATGCGGCGCACCGGGGGTTAATTAGTGGTGCGGCGAAGGTGCGGTCTATGCGCGTAATTTTTAGGAATGTATACAAAATCAGTATTTATTCCTTAAACAAAACAATCAATATTTGATTTAACCAAATTTCGTGCAAAAAGTCACAAATTCAACTTTTTTTATTTCATAATTAGAACCTGAATGAATTACATAATCAAGAAGTGCCAAATTTCAGTCCCAATGCGAAACCCTTTAACTTAGTTCTCGTAAGCCATTTAAAATTGTATTGTAAGAAATCCCTTTGCAAGGCGCTCCCTTTTTAATTTTTAGTCAGGCCAACACTATCTAGTCGCGAAAGGTTCAATTTGCGTTTGATCCATTTTGTGTTAGGACCAATTCCCGATTGGTCTAGTTCACGGAAGGTCCCATTTGCATTGGTCCAACTTTCATTTAGAAGTTGAAAGTTAAGAGCGCTCCATTTAATTAGTGGACGTATCTTGGTCACAAATCCATCAGTTTTACAGTCGTGATCGCGTTTCTTTTGTTCTATTTGTATTTAAAAATCGAATGACAAAAACATTTTCCACTGCAATACCAGTTTAAAAATGTTTTTATGCTCTCTCTCTCTATGTCTGACTTTTTTATTTTTTTGCCATGCCAAGTTATTTATTTCTAAATTCGTTTCTGCCCACGTTTTCACCTGCGTTGAACCTGGATAAAAAATGCATTTATGCTATTTGCTATTTCAGATACAGCCTGAGGACTTTAGTCTAAAATCAGAGTTTCATTCAAAGTCAAAGTCAATAGGTTTTTATTCATTGAAATCACAAGGATCATATAGAAACGTCAACTTAAAAACTACGTGAATTTAAAATTTTAAAGTGAATTTGACACGCGACCAATGCTAGAAGAATTAGGCAACAAACTCTGCTTGGTTATTTTTTGATGATCCTTCATTCAGCTTTAGTGTGGTGCCAATGGAACAAGGTGAACTCGTTTATAGAAAAAAAAAGTACTATTCAAAGAATTAAATCAAGTCTAAAACGTATCAACCAAAGTGCATAAGACAACACACGATACGCTTTATAATAATAATAATAATGCTAACTCTTCTTTAAAAATATATGTTGATATGCAATTTGTCAATTAAGCTAACGAAGGAGCGGAGCGACCACATCGGGCCATGCAGTTTTATCGTCAATATAGGCATTCGCCTTCTTTATTAGATTGTTTTCTTTATATAAGATTTAAATCTTCGAATAGGCAGCTCGTTTACATTTACCAGAAGCTTATTATAGAAGCGTACAGAGTTTCGCATAAAAGACCCATTGGACTTTTCTAATCTTTATTTCAGAATTAAAATTTATTTTTGTTTCTAGTATTAATATTATGCACAACACCTTTGTTTATAAAGTTTTCATAAATTTACTGTGAAGTTACTGTCATAATGTTAATTTCTCTGAATCGTTCCCTCAAAGAGTCATGAGGCTTCATATTATAAATGGAAAGTATTGCTCTTTTTTGTAAAACAAAAACTGTTTGAATATCTGCTGCCTATCCCCACAGTAAGATACTACACATTATGAAAGAAGCTGAAATATACTAACCTAGCTGTGGCTTCATCAGTAAGATGTCTAATTGTTCTAACTGCATATGCAGCAAAACTAAGTCTACCTGCAAGTGTTTTTATTTGCGGACTCCATTGCAGTTTTGAATCAATATGGAGTCCTAAAAATATAGTAGAATCTACTAGATCTAGTGTTTCTCCATTTAATTTAATGTCGGTATCATACTGAATTACATTAGGCAAGTGAATTTAATAAACTTAGTTTTTTTAGCATTCAGTAGAAGATTATTGACAGTAAACCAATCAAGTAATCTCGATAGACATAAGTTTACATCGTCGCAATTCTACGAAACATTTTAATAAAAGTTATTTTTTCCACGAAAAAGGGAAGATCATTAACGTATACCAGAAACAAAAAAGGGCCTAGTATTGAACCCTGCGGCACCCCCATGTCTATAGTAGATCCCAAAGACCTCTCATCACCGACCTCAACCCTTTGAACTCTATTGGATAAGTAAGACTACAAGATCCAGTGATTTATTTCGAATGCCGTAATGATTCAACTTGGATATTTAAATACCATGATTTACGCAATCAAAAGCCTTGGACAGATCGCAGAATACTCCGATAGCATTCTGCGCGTTCTCCAATATGTGCTTAAAGAGCAAGGTGCCAGCATCGGTTGTAGATCGACCTTTGGTAAATCCAAACTGATTACTATGATGTAGCCCATTATGGTTAAAGTGTGATAATAGTTGAGAAAGATTTTTTTATCAAAGATTTTACTTAGCGCGGGCAATACAGATGTAAGTCTTTAATTTGCTGGATTTCGAACTAAAATGTTCTAACTAGACTTTAACAAAGGAATTAATTTACTGTATTTCATAAGATCAGGAAATAGTCCTTGATCAACACAACTATTGAAAACATGGGCTAAACACGGAGTGATATTAATGTTTATTGCACCTAGGACTTTTGTCGATATTCCCCATAGGTTTTCAGTATTCTCTATATTTAGTGACTTAAACGTTTTTACAATACTATCTGCATTAACATATCTAAGGTCAAAAATGACTTCACATTTTTCAACACTTGATTCTAATAAAGAAGTCGAGCTAGCGGCTGAAGAGTTTAACGCCTGGGTTACATTTTAGGTACACATAAAAAAAAAAAAGAACTATCAAATACATTTGCAACATCATTATTATTTGTCAGTATTTTATTTTCGAAGTTCAAATTTATCTCTTTAATCCGGGTTTTAGATTTTCCTGTTTATTTATCAGTTTGCAAGTTGCCTTAATTTTATAGGAAGATTTAGCAATTATATTTCTTAAAACAACAATGCTAGGAGCTTAACAATGCTTTGTGCGGAAGTATAAATAAATAAATACTGCATTACGATATTGCAATATAATTGATATTGCATTACGTGATAAAATCCGGAACGACGAATTCCGTAGAAGAACCAAAATCACCGACCTATATCTTAAAGATGACAAGTTGAAATGGCACTTTGCTCACCGAATCGACAATTGCTAGAGAAAAAGGTTGTTATGGCCACACGAGACGCAGTCTACAGAGGCCGGTGGGAATTCAGTCACACGTCATGTCACTCTTTAGATGAGGCCTCTACAGCACTCGTATATGCTATTGATGATAATGATGTTGAATTCAGATATCTCGTTAGCGATAACAGTTAGTTGATGGGCTGAGAATCCAATCGAGTTACTTGCCTAGAAACTTCAACTCTTCGCTTCGTTGTTAATTTCGTTTGCAGGATCCAATTATTAGATATAATAATTATAAAGGCGGCGTTGCGCCTCTCAAGAGCCAAGTATAGAAGTCTCGACAGAGACTTATTTAAACCTTTTGGGGTTGGGACTCTGATCCGTCGGGCATATTCAAAAATAATTTCAGGGCGACTGGTAGAAGCGACACGTGATCAGAGAGCCGGCTTTTAGATGGGTCAACGCATTAGTATTTTCATTCAGCGTGGGAATACAACCAGCATTTTGGGAACGCTTTGTCTAGTAGTGATCTGGATCAGTTGACCTATCTATAGATAAATAAATAAATAATGCATTTTTCACACATAATGTAGATCCAAAGTAAGCAGAGCTTGTGTTATGGGAACTGACTGACATACTACTTTTATACTAACTTCTTTTTTTGTTTATACATACATATTATATAGTTTGCAACGGTATTTAGATAACCAGCTGTTACTTGTGCATAGTTTTATGAATAAATGTATAGTTATAAATACTAAATGTTACGTTCGACATTTCGAGTGGGTAACAACTCGTTTTGTTTTTTGTAATATTTTCATTGAAACCTAGGGGCGTATCTAAGTTACACGTGGATGGATGAAAACTTTGTGAAAATACACAAAAAATACTTGAAAAATCATCTCTCTTTCTTTTGTCACGTTATCAAAGTTATATGTCTATATATGAAGTAGCGAGGTTACGTGGTAGAAATAATTGCCATAAAGTAAAACAGACTTGAACACGTATGACAAATACTTTGAGCAATCTCGTCTTAAGGCTCAAACCTTTTATGGCGATGCAAAAAGGAAAGCATTATAAATATTTACAAAATAAATCTCGACATAAATCAACAACCACCCAAAGTTTAACCTACTGGAATATATCTGACAAATTTCATGGCAATGGCATATTTTTATTCCAACAAGAGAAAATCTTTTTCGCTGACAAATGAAAGCCCCATTCTGCCACGTCGGACGGTCATTTGAAAAGAACATAAAATATGCAGTCTTTTACAGTGGTGCTATTAGATGAGAAATGTCCGGCTTGTCCCAATTTGTGATATTGTAACAAAACCAGGCATTTTTCATGTAATGAAAAGACCTACAATGTGGTACACCTACTTATTCGCTTGTTCATGCTATGTTCTTATGACAACCAAGGTTCGTGCTGAAAATCAGCGCTCATCAGCAGTTATGTAGCATTATGCTGAAGGTCCGTGCCTTTGACAGAACTGTACAATACACACATTAAAGAGTCAAAAAATATATGTTACCTTATTATCTATTTTTTTAAATATTAAAAAAAACTTTTAAATAAACTTTTGGTCAACATTACTTTCTTTTACTGCTAAAGTAAAGTATTCGTATTACGTTTGTCTTCTTTCTAATAGAAAAAATAATAATATTGATCTATTGGTGGACAGTTTTGCACAGCTTTACAACAAATCTAGCAAAGTTCTAGCAAAAATCAAGTAGATTTAATTTACGAGTTTTGCAAGTTTACACCACCACACAATAAACACCAATTACTTCGTGTTGTGAAGATTTTCATTCTAAAGAGAATTATCGCGAAAATAAAAGGTATCATTAAAACCAATGTGGGAGACCTTGAGTGGCTTTGACCTTCACCATGAGAGTATTTGACCTTGAGTGACACGATACAACAAAGCCCACGTTTACCTTGGATTTTACAATAGGTATTCAAATTAAAAAAAACACTTTACAAATGTATTCTCACGACTATATTCCCCATAATGGATATCCTCAAATACATACTCAGTGCGTAGATCTTTGAGGATTCCATGTAGGTGGTCAGGTGCCCAATTAGCATTCCACGTGACAGGTTGCAAGCCCATGCTTATTGGAACACTAACAGATAGCAGATGTTACAATTTTCAGGATGTAGAGCAGGTCATGACATTCACCGTTTTGATGATTCACGTGTAAATGCGCAATATAGCTCGTTAATAATGGGCATAAAGTGTACCTACATAGTGGATGTAATCCGTATAAGTAATCCTTGATAACTGATCCTATACTTCATTATTTGACTTCCTGATGAATCGTTTGTAACCCAATAATCATGATTAAATTATTAAAATTATATCCATACAACTATGTACAAGTATGTATATACAAAATATATATTAGGTTGGGGAAAAAGTCTTTTCGCATTATTGTATGTATGAACTTGTAATAAAATCTCTTTGGCTATACTATTTGTATCTGGCTGGTTTTGGTATCATTAAAAGTTTAAATTTTAAAGAAGATAATTCCAAATTCAAATTAGGAAAATGTGTGATTTTTATTTGTTTTTCGTACTGTTAAGATGAGTGAATCTAATGAAGAAATTCGATACATTTTAAAATTTTACTACAAAAAAGGTAAAAATGCAACGCAAGCCGCGAAAAAAATTTGCGATGTTTATGGACCTAGTGCAGTGTCTGTGAGAGTAGCACAAATTTGGTTTAAGCGTTTTCAATCCGGAAATTTTGATGTCAAAGATGCACGTCGCTCTGGTCGCCCTATTACGGATAAAATGGATGCCATTTTTGAAAAAGTGGAGCAAGATCGGCATATCAGTAGTTACGACGTAGCTGAAGAACTGGGAATTGACCACAAAACAGTTTTGGCGCATTTGAAAAAAACTGGGTACACAAAAAAGCTCGATATTTGGGTACCTCACGAGCTCACTGAAAGAAACCTAATGAACCGTGTTCTCATTTGTGATTCTTTATTACGACGTAATGAAACCGAACCATTTTTGAAGAAATTTTTGACCATTTTTGGTCAACCTCACACATCTTTAGCCACTCAGCAAAAATTAAGAGAGTTTGGCTGGGATGTGTTAATGCATCCGCCGTATAGTCCTGACCTTGCACCTTCAGATTTCCACCTGTTTCGGTCTCTTCAGAATTCTTTAGGCAGTGTCAGGTTAACATCACGAGAGGACTGCCAAAACCACTTGTCGCGGTATTTTGAACAGAAGCCCCAAAGTTTTTATAGCAATGGGATCATGTCCCTGCCTACAAAATGGCAAAAAGTTATCGAACAAAATGGTACCTACATACTTTAGTTAAATGTAAATAAACTATATTAAAAAATGTTTTGAATTTTCTTAAAAAATGCGAAGAAACTTTTTCCCCAACCTATTATATAGGTATAAACTATATATAGATAGCTCAACAGATCCAGATCACTGCAGACGGAAAAGTTCCCAAAATACTGGTCGCATAGCCACGCTGAAAGGCAATGCTAATGCGTTGACCTAGATAAGAGCCAGCTCTCTAGTCAAAGAAAATGATTAATTGTTTGTTCTTTTCAGATCTAAAATGGACCATTCAACAAACTTAGATAAATTCAGTCATGTATAAAATAATTACTGTGAAAACTTCTACCCTCGACGCAATAAACCGGTTTAATGAGTTTTGGACAAGGGGTTGTTTGTTACTCTGATTGTTCGTTGGCCCGTATTAATCACTTTTTAAATAAACATTATCTGTACCTACACATACGCAGATTTTCACTTGCTCGTTTTTGATACAACATAATATAATTTTATGATGAAAATATTATAATTATATTCCAAATGAGCTTATTTGCAGCTCTTCACACTCTTCGTAATGTAATAAGATTACACTTACCATAATACGAGCGTATCGTTCCATGAAAATGCACCAATCACAGCGTCTATCAAAACTTGTTATTCAAATACAAAAAAAATACAACTATTTCATCTAAAATACCGTATTCTTTAAACAAAGGTCACGTTATCACAAATCGACCGAAAGTTTCATTCACTGCCTTAATAAAAAATTCCACGTTCGAAATTCAAAACTGACGTTTAGAAAACGCATCCATTGAACTATGGCTCTAGTCTTTGTTTGTTTTTGGTAAATATATTGAAGTTTTTGGTTACAATGTCGATCGGAAGCCCGATTTCGTCCCGGAATGGGGATATTTCGCGCACACGACGTCCAGCCCGGGAGATGTCGGGTTCCAGAGGCTGAATCTCGCCCACACCAGTTGAAGCTGCATAAACTGCTACTCCCCTCTTGCGTAACTGATATTGTTAAATTGATACATTAGTTTATACTGACTACCGACATTTTGATATGTTTCTATTATGTAATTTTATCTGATACCGATGGTTAAAATACGAACCAAAATCTGTAATGTAATTACATAAATAGGGGGCTTTATTGTTAAATTGATATAGTACTTTCTACTGCCCATCTACTTTTTGATACTTTTATAAATGTACTTTTATTTTAAGCCTTACGTTTAAAGATAACTAAAACAAAAAATATTAAAGATACCTAGGTGTAAATAACTATGTACAAAAATCTGTAACTTAACTATGTATATAGGGGCCTATCTTAACAAAAGATCACATCAATTCTTTTGAATTCCATTGACTCAATTTATTTCTTGCTATTTATTAAAATAAAATTATTAATACGTAACAATAAAATACATTAATTTTCTTCCACCCAAAATGACACTAAAATATCTCACTCAGCATACGAAGCTTCTACTTACTTTCGGGAAAATCCTCACCGCGCAGGCGTGAGTTGGAAAATTAGAGAAGGATAGAAACTAATGAACATCATAGGAGCGAGACAGGCATAGTGCTGGAGTGAGTGCATATAATCTAGTCAATTTGTTGTCTAGGCACGAACAAATTTCCTTTTTCCATTGTCTCCAGAATTGCCGGAGGTAACATAACGTACGTATATTGCCAACAAAAAACAAACGCGCTAACGTATTCCCCGTGATAGATGTCCATCTTCAGATAATAATATAAGATATACTCTATGCTCCAAAGTAGGAAGTGATAAAGACATAACGCCGGGAGTAGCGTTTAATGAAACTGCAGCCACCTCTCGACTCCCTTTAGCTGTTTACACCAACGTTGCCCCTACGCTGTATATTGTTGGCGGCACTTACGGGGCCCGTTTAGTAGACGACAAGTACTCACCTGCCTATGATTTGATTTGAATTTTAGTTAGAATTGGCAGGTGTTATCTAGCCCAGCAACCATTTAAGCATTATACTCCTGCAATAGCCTAGTTTATCACCCATATTTTTAATAGTTTATATCAGTCGCAATTCATAAAATAACTATGTTTTTGTTTGTACAAAACGCTACAAGCATTAGCCTGAGATTTTAATAAAATAAATAATAATACTGGTCATTTTTCACGCAGCAGACATCTTGCATCAAAGTAAGCAGAGTTGTGTTATAGGAACTACATGACTGATAGACTACTTAATTTTTTTTCTAAATACATACATATTATTTATAGAATACACTCAGACCCGAGACAAATATCTGCAGATCATACAAACATTTGTCCCGCGGCGGGAATCGAGCCCGCAACCTTCTGCGTCTCAGGCGGGCCTTCGCCCACTGCGCCCAGAGGTCGTCAGATACATATGTACTTGGTGCGTAGATTTTTTATGATACCAACTAGAAGGTAGTCAGAGGTACGTCCAAACTTTATATATGACCAATGCCCGTGTTTTACAAGTAGTTAACATTCCACGTGGCAGGTCGCAAGCTCATCACCGCTTATTGGAACACTAATCGATGTGTTAGATCGTTTGTTTCAGGGCGGTTTCCTCGCGATGTTATCCGTTTTGAACACGAGTTATATCGCACATACATTTTTTGATTAGAAACTCCATTGATGGAGGACCGGATTCAAACCCATGATCTCCAGAACAAAACTTTTTTTTTTTAAACTTAGCAACGCAAAACATTAAAAGCATTAGCACTATTTAAAAGCTACTTCAAAAAAGGAGGTATTTCTCAATTCTGCTGTTTTTTTTTATCATCATAGTGTATGTTTGTTATTTGATATCTTCGCCTTCGAAAAAGAAACACTCCTAAGGGTAGAAAAATTAGTGATGAAATTGCAAAATGATTTTTGATCAATTTTCCGATCGGTTTTTTGACATTGAATGTCTTATAAATTATATAATTTTAATACAATCATGATACACTATTTTTTGTATGTTTGGTTTTCTGCACAGGACATGAGAAACTCTTATGGTGAAAATATGACAGGGCCTCTTGGGACGTGAAAACGCAATTATCATACCTACCGAGGTACTACGAGGTGAGTGTAATGTCTCCAAGAAGTAAATAATGGGAAGATACAAAGTACTTAATAAATAAATACAATAAACATCGTTCCAAAGTAAGCAAAGCTTGGGTTATGGGAAATACAATAATACAAATACAAAGTACCATATCCCTTTGATTTGTTATTATTAAAACTTACGTGGTGAGTCTCTCTAAGAACATCTAGTCCCCATATTTGTGTAATAGGAATATACAAAGTAAATATTAAAGTAGGTACATTACAAAGACGCAAAGTGAGTATCCAAGCTCGCTGTGCCCTGTCTCCAGCGGGAACACCGCGAAATTAAATTTCCTTTTGCTATCTACTTTGGTAAAACTTCAGCCGATGTAAAAGCAATATTTTTACGAAAATGAATTGATAGCCCTCTTAAAAAAAGTTGACGGGTTTTTTGCCTTTTATATCTTTTAAAAACCTTGTTATGAGGTTGTTTGTATAACATCGAAGCTTCAAAATCTTCCGCCGACGCTGAATCTAGTTTTTTGATAAACATTCATTATTATCATGATACTCCTACGTATAGTATTATATCGGTGCTCGTACTATGCTTCTTTCTACTTATCCTACAATAATATAAATGAAAATTCACATGTTGTTCATGTTTAATTCTGTTTTCAAATTTATATTTGTCATATTGCAACCCTAATACATTCAGTCATTGTGTTCATTCACTCTCTTCAAACGGTGTAATCATGGCGGATGCCTGTCAAATTTAGTCGAGGATCACATACAATTTGTAAATGTGTCAAAGTGTATTTTCATCATTGCAAGAATCAATCATCAAAAAATGCATCATCTAGCCCCAAACTAAGCAGATCTTGTATTATGGGAACTTAATGACTGATATAGTTTTTTTTTAATACATAGTACATTTAAAACACCCATATCCCGAGACAAATATTTGCAGATAAGTACAAACATTTGTCCCGATGCGGGAATCGAACCCGGAACCTTCTGTGTCTCAGACAGGCCTTCGTACCCTGCGCAGAGGTCGTCTAAGTATGGATGGGTAGATGTTTGTTGCTTATATTTTTATTATGTATGAATCGACTTGGAATACGTATAATTTGTTGATTAACCAGACATCATAATCATCAACATCCTCTAGAAGTCCACAGCTGGGCATAGGCCTCTCCCAAGGAGTGTAATGACGAGCGATCTTGGGCCATCTCCATCTAACTAAACACTTCCCGCAACCTTTGAAATGTCATCGGTCCATCGGCTGGAGGGGCCTTCCTACACTGCGTCGTCCAGTTTATGTGATATTACAAGTATTCTGTAAAAAATCAAATTAAAAGACCCTGTGACATTAAAGTTTACATTAAAAGACCCTGTGACAGACAGATCAAGACGGACAGAAAGTGTAGGCTTAGTAATCGGGTCCCTTTGGCACCCTTCTTGGTACAGATTCTGGGGACGATTTATCTCCGAAAACCCAACTAAGTATTTATTAGTTTTGCTAACAATAAACCAGTTTATCAAGTAAATTTATACAAATAACGAACAAAATCAATAAATACTTTCTTTTCTACAAAACGCTACGCCGTAGCACAGACACAAGACATGAAAATCGTAAACATGTTATTGAATCATGTTCAACCTACCTATTATATCTGTGTTAGTACATCTCCACGCAATGCATTGTTTACACGAGGATAGTCACTAGCATTTATTTATTTAATTATTTATTGCACAATAAAAAAAGTGTACAATAGGTGGGCTTAATGCTAAAAACATTTTCAACCTCAAAGGTATAAAAAGAAGATGGGCGTGCTGCCTTAGTAACAAAAATAAAAACGGTTACCATACAACATTATACACTTTAAAAGAAACAACAAAAAAATAGATAAAAATTTAAAGTTAATATCATTGGTTTCCACCAACAGCTGGCTCTTTAAACTCCATATTATTAATAAATACATTATACCTAGCATCGAGGATAAGGAATGGAATGGAAATACTTCATTGTACATTGTATAAACCATAACATGTTCAAATTTAAGGTATAATTGACGATCTTATCGCTTAAAAGCGAGACAACTTTTAGAACAGTAAATCATTATCAGATAAATTCTCAATCTGGAGTCAGATTACTAAAGTTTAGTCAGCAACAGGTTGATTTGGGGGTACTCGATAGCAGTTATTTTTTATTTGTTATTTTGTAAATTCGTGCCGAGTTTCGATTGATGACTCCTCTACTGTTTCCCTAATGCTAGAGGTAATGTTTATTTGAAATACACCAAATAGTTATCAAAATAAAGGTATTTATCAAAAACAAGTTTCATAGACCCAATGAATCACCAGCTGGGATTTAAGTTTTTATACTTGTTCTCGTCGGATTAGTACTTGTCTGGTTGCATCTTGCAATAATATTGCTTGCCCAGATGGAGAACGTACCAGTTTCAAGTTTACTTTTTGCCAGTAGCTTACTGCGTGTAAATGTGGCTTGACGCTGTGAATTACGTCTCTTCTCCTGCGTCCATCGCACGACCTTGTGACTTGAACGGATGACGCTTGCAAATTGCCCATTATCACACAATGCATCTTGTTAGCTAGTTCGTAATGTGTTTGTTATCATGTACCTACTATCTCTGTAATGCCTTAACCTAGTAATTTGGGGGCATGTGGGATATATCCTCTTTACACCTTACTTCGGACAGTTGAATTATTGAATTATTTATTAACTTCTGCCCACGGCCTCACTCGCATCGTACATACCTAAGTAGCATCATTTGTTAATGTCAGTGATTTTTAACGGACTTCAAAATATGAGGAGGACATATGTTCGTCTGTATAAACTTTTTTAATGTATGTTCACCGATATTTTAGTTAAAGTGGATCCATTTAAAAAAACAATTTTTTGTTTTAAACTGTAGGTTCCTTAGGGCGATCCCATTTTTAACCGACTCCAAAAAAGGAGGTTGTTCTCAATTCGTCTGTTATATTTTTGTGTGAACCAATTTTAATGATTCTCTTTTTTAAATCCTATTAATATTATAAGCGCGAAAGTTTGTGAGGATGGATGTTTGTTACTCTGTCATGCAAAAACTACTAAAAGGATATTGATGAAACTTTACAGTAATATAGCTTATACGTCAGAATAACACATAGGCTACTTTTTATCCGGGTACCACACGGGCGAAGCCGTGGGAGAAGCTAGTGTGTAATAATACTTCAAGGGTAGTATTATACATTTTATGATAATATCTCACCCCAGGTGAAAAATTGGGGGATGAAATTTAATATTGGACTTTTTATCATTTTCCCGTTTTTTGACATTTAATGGCTTATTTTATTACCATTTTATTTTTTAAGTCAGGATCTGATGATAGAATCTCAAAAATCGAGGGAAATCCTCAAAAATTATAGGCATGCATAGTGTTTTTGTTAATCTTTCATAACTTATTCAGGTGTTTGCGTCATCATCACATACTGATTAGTTGATGAGAACCACAGCACTCCCTAACGATTAGAAGTTAAGGGATAACACTGACATTTGTCGACAGGAACTAATTAGTAGTGTCTTGCTTGGGCAGACGTGGCGCTTACCATTGAGTAACTTAAATAAATACTTATTGATAGCATTGTACTTATACAGACTGTTAATGAATGAATCATAAATCACTTTAACTTCACCCGAATATAAACATTACCGCAAACATATTTCGTATTTACGGTTTGAGTAGGAAGAATAAGAAATCCTGGGCACCTACATCTCATACATCAAAATTTTTTTTTGCGCGAAAAGTAATATTTAATATTGAATTTCTTTTGCCCTGGTTATAAGTTCCGCTTAGTTGAGTCGGCTCTTCACACGGACGTTTAACGAGACAAAAATGGGCACGAATTCGTATGAAAACGCGTCGTTCCATTCTAGTCCACCACATAGTGTTTTTTTAAACTAAAGTTGCAAACAAGTATACCGCCTCCTGTTGATAAGCGGTTACCATAAACTATGGATGCATTCAACACCAGAGGCATCGTTCAAAAAAAATAGAAATATAAATAGAAATAGATATGGAAAGCGCTTGTCCTGGATACTACATCCAGAACAAGCTCTTTCACTAGAAGCTCTACGACTTCATAGTAGAGATTCTAGTAGAGTAGTAACGCTGAACTCCGTTGTGTATAGATAAATTTATTGAAAACTTTCAATTTACAATTTAAAGCGGTATGTATACTAAAGGGCTGGTTCATATTGTCGTTGAAGACACAAAAGCCTACAAGCTCGTGTAGTTTCCATTCATTAAATCAAAGAGTAAACTTATTTGTTATGAATGGATCCAATTAGCCGCTGCGTTAACGTCACTGTAATTTTAATTATAGCGTCATAGCTTGTGTGTATTGTAGTTAATTTGAACACTTTGAAACCCAGAGATAAGATATATTTCCCAGTAATATCAGTCCCTAACTCATGCCGAAGGCGTGCTTTAGCCTATTTGATACATAGATAAAACTTTATTGTACACAACTGAATGTTAACCAATTCACGACGCGACGGGGAGGGAGAGCGTCGTGATCACTCACCCTGATGAGGACTCTCGGAATCAACCGAAACTTGTTCGGCTTCACCGATAGTGCCTACGCTAAGGTACGTGAAAATTCCCGTTGCTTACAACAAAGCAAGTTGCAAGTTAATCACGGAATTAGAATTGGCGGTCTTATGGCTTAAATTTGGAAAGCTATCTTAATATTTAAGCCACTCATTCCTACCACGAGAAACCTTTCTCCCGGCGACATCTCTGAGACTCTTTAACGGATCCAGTTCCCGTAGGATTGTTTCGTGATAAGTTGAAACTCTGAAGTAGGCATGGAGAAGGCTTTGTGGATATAAGCTGGATTTAAAGTGTCGCCTACAAGTATGTTAATTTTTATTACAAGCTTCACTTTAACTTACCTGTTAATAAGTATGTAAATAAATGTATTTATGTTGTTTCAAATCTTGCAACTGAATTTTAAACCAGTTATCCCCAACCGATTGAGCTGAAATGTTGCATACACGTTTAGTTTGGATGACAATGCATGGTTAGGAAAAAATAATTGGTCCGCCATCTTTGGTAGTCCGCCATGGTGGATTTAGAATGATGATTATTTTTATGCAGCATGGGTATCGAATGGAAGAGTTTGCTAAGATAAATACAAAAAATAAAATGACGTAAATAAATAAAACGAAGTTTTTTTTTATTAATTTTATTTAGTGTGTATTTTATTGTCATTGTATTTATGTGTCATCGGTAAATTTTCCAATAAGGGTTCCATCAACGCGGTGACCGAGTGACGGTGGCAATTGACGGAAAATGGTTGTTAAGTGGTTGTCAAAGTTCGCATGAATGTATTGATCAACACCGCCACCGCCCCCGCTACCGCTTAAGTTTGACCGGGCCCTAAGGCGGCGATGGGTTTGATTCATGTCACTTCGAATATTAACTACGTATGGGCATGCACCAAATATTACTTAGTAAATTT
This sequence comes from Perizoma affinitatum, assembly GCA_961405105.1. Taxonomy (NCBI): domain Eukaryota; kingdom Metazoa; phylum Arthropoda; class Insecta; order Lepidoptera; family Geometridae; genus Perizoma; species Perizoma affinitatum. Next base: position 12,266,833 of record OY560198.1, on the reverse strand, counting down.
CTTTATTCAACTTATTTTACTTTTCAATACTTCAAAAACTAATAGTTTAGTAACAGGATTTACCGGGTACTAACAGTACTTCAAAACTTGGATTATAAATGCAGATCCTGCAAACAATTATCACGCAGTGGGAATCGAACCCACATCTTGTGGTAACGTCGGCATTGGCGACTATCGTTGAAATTAAAAGACAACTTTAATAACGCAAACTTTTATTTATAAACTTAAACAACACTCAAAAGAGGATGAAAACCACTTCTATAATTTTATTAAAAAGGCAGATAAAATTAAAATATACAACTTAAGGCAACTATAGTTTAGATTAGTGTATTGAATGCCAAAGAAAACTACAAAGGATTATAAATCAAAAGGAATAATCGGCGGATTTTTGCCAAAAACGAAAGCAATTATTGTTACAAATATAGTGACAGATCACATATCTGTCAGATTAAAGATAAGACATTAAATGTCAAAAAACCGACTTCAAATAACGGGAAATTGATAAAAAGTCAAGATGATATTTCGTCACCTATATTTTCACCCGCACATATGAGGTTCTCTCAATTTCTCATGGATCCCATCATCAGAACTGGATTTTAAGAAAAACTAAACCAATCTGAAAACTATTTTAAATTAAAAAAAGATGTTTCCAAATCGGTTTGTAAATGAGTTTTTAAGGTAACATTAAAATAAATACAACCGAACTGTGAACCTCCTCCTATTTTTGAAGTCGGTTAATATACTTTATTGCACACCAATTATAGAAAAACAAAAGAAATGCACAATTGGAGGTCTTACAGTTAAAATTTCTTCCAGAAAACCTTAGGATAGAAAGAACTATGTCAAAGAATGACGGTGTTAAAAAAACAAAAAAATCAAGATTTTATTACGCACTTAAATTATAGAAGGTATATTAATATCCACCTATTATTTAATTTATTGTTATTCCTGAAATAAATAACAAACAAGCTCACGACTGTGATCCCCATAATGGACATCCTCAGATCCATACCCAGTGCGTAGATCTTTGAGAATAACAAGTAGGGGTAGTCAGAAGCACGTTCAAACATTATGTTTGACATATGCCCCCGTTTTTGCAAGTACTTAGCATTCCACATGACAGGTTGCAAACCCATCGCCGCTTATTGGAACACTAACTAACTACACATGTCTTCAAGTTTTAGTTCTAGGGCATGCCGTTTTCCTCACAATGTTGCTTCAATCAATAGTGACTCTACTAACCCGATACGAATCACCCACGACATCGGCCGTCGTATACCTCTGGAAGAAACTCCCCTTCAACTCTAAGCCCGTCTCCCCCGTGGTCCCAGTAATAGCTGTCACCACGTCATTAGTCCTATTCCCGCTTTTATGACCCAAAGTGATATTATACTTTGATATTTCAATACCAGAGTTCTTGAGGCTGAAACTACGCCCAAGCGATTTGGATCTTTTGACCGTGAATCTGTCTTTGGGTATCTTTATGTCGTAAATCGGGTTAATAATTCCGGTATATGTGTTTGGGGTCAGTTTCTTAGGTTCTAGGTATGAAGGTTCGGCTTGGATGCGGCTTGGGGGTAGATAGTCGGTGTACCGGTTTGACATCTGTAGGAGAAAATAAGTGAAGAATTGATAAAATTGAGTATCTTTGGTCTGAATCTCTCTCTCTCTACTAGCGTGTGAATGTAGGATTATTTGAGTACCTGTAATGTGATTCTCTCTCTACTGGAGTGTAAATGTTTGTATGTTTGAGTAACTGTGGCGTGATTTTCTATCCACTAGCGTGTGAATGTAAGATTATTTGAGTGCCTGTAATGTGATTCTCTCTCTACTGAAGTGTAGATTTAAGAATGTTTGAGTACCTGTAATGTGATTCTCTCTACTGGAGTGTAAATGTTTGAATGTTTAGTACCTGTGGTGTGATTTTCTCTCCACTAGCGTGTGAATGTAAGATTATTTGAGTACCTGTAACGTGATTCTCTCTCTACTGGAGTGTAAATGTTTGAATGTTTGAGTACCTGTGATGTGATTTTCTCTCCACTAGCGTGTGAATTTAAGATTATTTGAGTACCTGTAATGTGATTCTCTCTCTACTGGAGTGTAAATGTTTGAATGTTTGAGTACCTGTGATGTGATTTTCTCTCCACTAGCGTGTGAATTTAAGATTATTTGAGTGCCTGTAATGTGATTCTCTCTGTACTGGAGTGTAGATTTAAGAATGTTTGAGTACCTGTGGTGTGATTCTCTCTCTGCTGGAGTGTCGTGGTAGGGGCGGCGGGGGTGGCGGAGTCTCATCCCCTGAGGCGGCGTCGAGAGGCCTGGTCTTGTACCTCTGAGGAGCATCGGAAGCTCCCTCAGCTTCGGGCAATCTCCATGCGCTGTTTAATTGCGAAAGTCAATTCAAAGCTTATAGTCAAACTCATTGCAGTGTGAAGTCCCAATAAATTCTAGCTTAACAGGATATGTTATTAACTGAGGCATAAATAATAGTAATTGAAATAATAATAATTAATAAAAAACAGTTTTTTTTCAAGTTTCTTTAAGTAAGAAACAATTTCGAAGTTATAGACTTTCTTTCTAGTTGTGTAGTCAAATTTAGGGCTTAGTACGAGAGGAGTTATGATGGTCAACTTTTAACCTGGATATTCGCTCGCTACTCCTGGATCTTGCAGCCCTAGCGAGCCTGTGCAAGGCAAATAACGCTCCTTCACTGTTTTCTCCCAGCCAAGAACATAACTCCTGCAGTATCTGTAAGCAAGCAAAAACAATAAGAATCTCATTTTAAAGTGAATTGAAGTGGAAACTTTTCTCGGTCAAGAAGTGCAGACACCAGGTCTCCAAGTCTGGGCACCGCAGCGCCTAGATGTAATACTAACTGTAAACTTCCCTCGGTCAAGAAGTGCAGACACCAGGTCTCCAGGTGCTAAGTGTAAGGTCTGGGCACCGCAACGACTTGATAGCAGGTTGAGAGGTGCGGCTTGCCCCACTAACCACTCTTCCTCGATAGACCAAGATGTTTCCTCCAGGTCTGATGCTCCTGATTCATCCACTGAAACACATCCATTAGAGACACCTGAAGGCTTAGCATAAGCACCAAAACAAAGGTTAAGTCGACGGAAAAGTAGACAATACTTCTCCTGTTCCTCTTCAAGAGAGAGCCAGAAATATATCGATAAAACCGCTGTCTTGGGTGTTCATTCCACTCATGCATGGCTCATAGTCATATAATTGATTCACCTTCGGAACATAGGGAACACTTGGTTTTGTTTCTTGATACATAAGTCCTTGATACGGCTGTTTAAATGCCTTGTCAGATTGTAAATATTTGTTGGCTGTTAGGTTACCTTCCGTAAAGACAAGTTGAAAAGTCTCATTTACCTGTTGTTTCAGCGAAAATAAAAATAAATAAATACAGTGGTGGTAAATACTGTGTGGTATTTCCTCAGCCGAACTCTTTCGCAAAGGAGATCACTCCATAACTCAGGTTATGGAATGATCTCCCTGCTGAGGTTTTCCCAAGTGACTACTGTATGAGGGTCTTCTGAAAGGCGTTTTAATTTTTTTTTAATTTGTTTTAAGTGTCGGCAACGCGCTTATGATTCCTCTGGTGTTTCAAGCGCTTATAGGCTGTGGTAAACGCTTACCAACAGGTGGGCCATAGGCTTATTATCAGTAACCTGCTCCGAGATTACCCCGAAAAAACTTTACGACTATATAGCAAGGATAAAACCAGTTTTCTCACTATTGTTTCTTTTAAAATATCTAATGCATAGACATTGTTTAAAAGCTGACATTTATAAGCTACATCTTCAAACTTACCACAGAGTGCATTTTTCACACTGTTAATAAAGTCCAGTGTCTCCAACAAGCTTGGTCTACTCAAAGCCTCTTTGTTCCTCACGGTAGACCCAGCAGATCTGGGTCTTTCTCTCATTTCCTTGATACTTTCTACAGGCTCTTTATACACGAGACTCTTTAGCGTATGGTATTTCCGTCTCATGGTCTTCTGGTCTGAAATGAATTAGGTTAGAAATATGTTAGATTAGTATGGTGTCCTGTGGGAACCAGACTCACCGCCTACTTATTCAGAGGTTGCAGATTCGAACCCTGCTATTGGTATAACCTGGCTTATTGAGTTATGAGTTTTTTTGTACTTTAGTAGCAAAAATACAGCTCAGATTACCATAGGGCAGTGGTTATCGTCGCCTTTTATTGACACTTGCACACTTAATCCAAAGTGGGATCTCTCATCGATAGAACTCAATAAATATTGTAAATAACTAAAATACTAAGTAATCCTATATTAATCTTTGATAATAATAATAATAATGCTGGACATTTTGCACGCAGCATCATCTAGCCCCAAACTAAGCAAAGCTTGTGTTATGGGAACTACATGACTGATATAACTACTTATATAGTTTTTTTTGTAAATACATATATACATAGACAACACCCAGACACGATACAAACATTTGCTAATCAAACAAACATTTGTCCCGCAGCAGAAATCGAACCCGTAACCTTCTGCGTCTCAGGCAGCGGCACAGAGGTCGTATAATACACAATTCATTTCATTTCATTTATTTAACAACTTTGTCTAGCGGATTAGGGCATTAGTACGCCATACCACAGGGCATTCTAGTATGGGTACTAATGTATTTAAACATATTATTATTATAACTACTTTTAAATTTGTACCTACATGTACAATAAATAAATACATTTATTATTTCAAAATTGTCACAATCGTATTCGGAATTACAACATTAAAATATTGCTATAATGTCAAAATGTAATAATAAAAAAAAAATATCATCAAAACTCCTTAGTCTAAATTATCACATGTTAAAATTTAATTAATGGTATAGAAACACATTTCCAACAATATATTTGTAAGTTTAGATTTATATATGTGAGGACTAATAATTACACACTAATCTTGCTACCTGATTGATTCGTGATTGATATTTCCGGGAAGCCGTAGGAGGTTGCTGGTCGTGATCTCCTGGACCGTCTCCGGAGCCGAGGCAAGGTGTCCAGGTCTGACGTGGAAGGTATAATGTCGGGCTTGGTGCTGTTCCTCCAGTAGTGGCCGGTCTTTACGCTGGCTAGGATTTCTTGGCTCTCGTGCCGGGGGAGTTTTGGTTTTTGACTGAAAATGTATTTTAAGTACTTGTACGAAATTAGGTACCGGGGTGTGACTCCTAGGTGAAAACAAAATGGGTTTCCCAAGGATGTTGAAATGTATTGTTTTTGTATGAATCCTGCTACTAGAAATCATTTCAATTATCAATAATCTTATCGATCCTATAATTTAACCGTATTTAAGAACCTAACGGGTCTTGGAGTTTAAGCTGCTCTCAAAAAAAACCCAAATACAATCAAAACATCGTAACTTTCATTCAGAAACCAGGCTTTGAGAAATATATGAGTAAAAATTTATAAAAATCTCATGCATTGATTTCGCTGCAATTTGATCGAAAATCACTTTCTTTGAGAATACTAAGTAGGTACGGGGTAGCCAGATGCACGTCCAAACATTAGATTTGGCACATGCCATCAATTAATGCGTTTTGCAATAAGTAAGCAATCTACATGCCAGATTGCAAGCCCAACGCCGCTTATAGAATCACTAACTGATGGCACATGCCTTCGAACTTCTAGCTAGCGGTTTCATCACGGTGTTTCCTTCACCTCTTAGAGCACGTGTCAAAATATTTTTTTCTAGTGGAAAAATCCATTGATATACGACCGGGTTCGAACCCACGAGCTCCAGATCGGAAATCAGGGTACCGCCCACTAAGCCAAAACAGCAAACGGACTAAGCCAAAACATTGAAGCCTGAAAAAACTCAGTGTAAATCTGGTTAAAGAAATTTATTCTCAAAAGAAATTACATTTATTTATTTATTTATTTATTTATTTATTTTTTGTAACCTATTTACATTGTCATTACAGTGCAGCACCAAAGCGACAAAGAAATATAAAAAAACATACACAATACATACTAAACATTAACATTTACAAAATTACACCAACAACCTACTAACTATAACTTAACTTAAAATAAATTACTTTACATATCCCTATGCGTCCTATCCAAAAAATTTAAAACCGCATCCCTGAATTTTGGCAAGGACATATAAAATATATCAACATCCTCATCTGCACATACACTATTGATAGTGCGTAGGGCCCGCGTGAACGGGGACTTGCTCAGGAGGTTAGTTCTTGCCTTCGGAATTGCAAATAGCCTAGGTCTTCGGCGCGCGTATACATACTTGTTAGGTACGTGCAGTCCTAAGTACATCAAAACGAGAGGGTTGTGTATAATGCCTCTAATCAAACTAAATATGTACATTATTAACATCATTTCCCTTCTAATTTCAAGTTTAAAATACCCCACCATACCTAGAACGAATAAAGTGGGATACATTAGTGGGAAAAATGGGTAAACTCCGTATAACTTTAAATAAAGAAACCTTATATATTTGTTCTGCATTTTTTCCACCATACTACAGTACTTTTTTTCATGAGGGCTCCATATCATGGCTCCACACTCCAACCTACTTCTTACTAACGCATTATACAGTACCTTAATGGTGCCGATATTGTGAAAGTCGCCAGATTGTCGCAATATAAATCCCAGATTTCTGAAAGCCTTTTTACAAATATCGACTACATATTTCACTTATAATGAGAAATTAAAACTAAGTTATAAATCATATTATTTTGCTTAGTTTCAAATCATTGTAATAAAGCAAACTAAAAAAGTACATTGAAGCCTGAAGGGCAGCGTCCCCCTTGTTTTCTGTTCCAATGGGCACCGGGCTTGCCTGCCTCGTTAAAAGTTCTCTCGTTTGAGCATTTTCGAACGCCCGCTTGTTTCAATTCCGTAGCTATATTATTTGTCACGTTGATGCCAACGTTTGGAAGGCTTTGTCGGTGGCTTGCTTATTTTGAATGATTGAAACAATTAATGAAGTACTTAAAATGTTGAACTGAATTTTAAATTTGATTTATGTTAAGCTGAGGCAAACAGGCGTACCTGATGAAAAGCGGTAACCATCGCCTAATTAACATCTGCAATACCAAGGCCACTGCCGATGCGGTGCGTGCTCTGAAGGACTCTTTAATTAACTCTTTCATTATTTTTTATTTCTAACATAACCTAAGTCTTACTAACACAATATAGATCAAGTTATCTAGAATAAATTCTGTTATAGTAACTAACTATTAGATTTGAATTTAACTTTATCAAGTTCTTCATAATGTAGCCTTATTCATAAAAGCGTTTTGGTAAATTCTCTTGTACAAACAGACGATTGTCTTACCGCCGAGTACTTAAACACTACAAAACGTTGAATCGTAACAAAATGGCAGCTTTAACATTCTTTTGTGTGTCATAAATTTGTTTATTTAACATTGCGTTCTAACTTAACTTCAGTAAAACTGAATAAATCGTTTCTGTATTTGGTCGTTAGCTATTTAGTTACCTAAAAGTAGCATTTGTTCGTTTAGTTACCCTAAATGTAACTGATCACGTCGACAACTTGGCACGCGTCCAAGCGGGGCACGTGACTTAGTTCACTGGAGATAACGAACGACCTCCAGCGATCGACACGCGAGATACACAAGTCAAGAGACTCTGAACTGCATCATAGCCATAGAAGATTACATGAATGATGTATTTTAAGATGTCCGCTAATTTTTGTATGTTCTACAGATTTTGTTCTGTGCCTGGGTATTGTGGAACCATGGTTACTCGTAGTTTCTGATACCCACGATACAGGGAATCTTAGTATGAAATCAGGGTTACGTATGTCATACAACCTAATAGTAGTAGATCTCCTTGTGAAGGGGTCGTCTGGTGAAGTCCTACCACAATACCTTTTTCTGGCGCTAAGCAGTAAAGCTCGCATTGCTGGGTTCCAGTTTAAAGGGTATGGGTGCCGGTGAAAGGCACATGAGAGTTTTCATCCGTTATGTCTCAGAGTTGGCAACGCAAGTGATATATTTGGTTGTAAAGGTTAGTGTAGTGTGTCGTAATGTGAACATGGACGTTTCTGATTCTTTTTTTTTCTTGTTTTTTCCATTCTTAAGATAAAATTAGAATAATTGCGGCTGGACGATAGCTCCATCCAAGTTATCCCGTGACCAAGACTGTTGCAATACAGTATTAAACTTACCATCGATCTCCAAGCAAGGCGTTGGTGAAGGCAGCTATAACACAGCGTCTAGCAAGTCTTAGCTTGGCCTGTTCTTTGTCGCGACGATTCAGCGTGAGTGTCCTAGCTGAACTGTGGGACCGACGGGAGGGTAGTTTGATGGGGTAAGAGATAGCCATTCCGTCTCCCGTTGGGAAAACTAGCCGGAACTCTGTACGGAAAATGTATATGTGAATTTACGTGAATCGGACTAGGAATACGAGGGTTTCGTGCGGATCGATACCTTTCGCCAAGCAATTTAAACCCTGATGAAGTCTCTTGGAATGAGTTGAAACTAAGTCGTTGCTAGTTTTACAATATCACAGTCAATAGGTTTGATCCATTGAAATCGCATAAATTACGCCAAAAAAATATATACACAACTCACAAGTAACAACATAAACGATAATTGTATAGATATTATGATATTATTGTAGTCGAAAAAGCCGTGTTAGCCTAGTGAGCAATACCCCGGGTCGTGGGTTCGAACCCGGTCGTGCACCAATGGATTTTTCCACTCGAAAAAATGATGTGCGCATTAACACGTGCTTAAAACGGTGAAGGAAAACATCGTGAGGAAACTGGCATGCCCTATGTAGAACCAAAAATTCGAAGGCATGTGCGAACAGTTATTGCTCTAAATAAGCGGCGATGGGCTTGCAACCTGTCACGTGGAATGCAAACTTCACGTACGTGGGCACGTACCCTATTTGGTATCCTCAAAAATCTACTCAATGAGTATCTGAAGATATCCACCATGGTGAAGACAGTCGTGGGTGTGTTTTTTTTTTTCGGCAAATGAGTCTATTTTTGTAGTCTAGTCTCAGAGGCAGATGACTTTAATATGTGTTGTAACATACAATAAAGGAACTTGGATTTTTGCTTTAATCATCGATCAGTTCCTCAGACACTTTATAAGTGAACCGAGAATCAATTTGAATCTAAGAAAGTTAGCGCTACCAAAGCATATAATTTTGGGAGTTCAACCTAATATAAGTTACATTTTAGAGCTATTATGAAAACTTGTGATCTAAGACGATCTCTGTGGCGCAGTGGGCGAAGGCCCGCCTGATTCACAGAAGGTTGCGGGTTCGATTCCCACTGCGGGACAAAATGTTTGCACGATTAGCTAATATTGTCTCAGGTCTGGGTGTTTTTTATGTACAATATGTTTGTATTTACAAAAAGTTTGCGGCTAGATGATGCTGTGTGAAAAATGACCAGCATTATTTATTTATTTATTTATAAGTTATGAAGTTTGCAAGAAAAGTGTGTCATGATAGATAGATAACACTGTATTGTACAACGCATATGCTGCTTACAAATTGAAACAGAGAAAACAACAAGCTAATTGTGGAAGTATAATGTGCGGTCTTATCGCTGATAGCGATGTCATCCAGACAACCTTGATGTCAAACTTTTATCATGACGGAACTCTAATCCCTATACTTTAACAAACTTTAGGATTACGGAGTCACGGGCGGGATAATGCAAAATTATCCAACGGACACTGTATCCGGACACTGTAACTTTGTCGGATTTGTAACTCACCCGGAACTTATGGATACAAGCTCTATGTATCTGGAACAGGCACAATTACTGACCCGTCTATAATAAACGTAGACCTAGAATTAGGCCTATCTTTTTGAAATACTTCTATAAAAATATGACAGCGAAACAGACAGATGAAAAAAAAATATATAGCTGGACATTTTTTACACAGCATCATCTATGGTTTGGTTATGGGAACTACATGACTGATATACTACTTATATACATATTTTTTGTTAATATATAAATACAATACATTAAAACACCCAGACCCGAGACAATTATTTGCAGAGCATACAAACATTTGTCTAGCGGCGGGAATTGAACCCGCAACCTTCTGCGTCTCAGGCAGACCTTCGCCCACTGCGGTTGTCAGATGAGAAGTTTTTCTACATTTTTTATGCGAACATTTTCAATTCCCACACTTTTTGATTAGCTGACTCGTCGTCGTCATCAAAATATGTAAACTACGTGGGCAGATAACCAATGCTCAATTGCTTGGTACGATTTTATAAATGACTAGAAACTTTATCTAGCAATCCAGTTCAACAATGCTTTCTTATGGCGGCAGACTTTGGCATGCTCTTTCGGTAATCATAATTATTTTATACTTTGATACAAATGACCCAACAGAGAGGAATCGGTTAAAATCGCCAACACCAGGCGCATTGCTGATGAATGCCTGCCATATGGAGAAAATTGAAAATAATATGTGGTAGTTATTTACGTATCCTGCATCACCACATCTCTGTTCCCCACCATCGCTCCGTATAACATTAAACCAGCCACGCTGAACCCTGAACTCTCTTCGCCCCCTGCAATAACCTCTCTAGAATATAACCTTCGGAGGTCTCGCTACTCTAGCCATGTTTAAAATGCTAACCTATTCGAGTGCAATGCAAATCCGTTGTGAAATTTTGATCTGGACGGATATATTTCCTATAGTACATATAGGAAAGGATGAGCTAGTTCACTTGGTCTAGTTCATATTAAAAGAGTTGCCGGAACGAGTATCTCAATTTCATATTTAGCCAAGTATAGCTGAATGATGACATAAATAAATAATGCTGGGTATTTTGATCATATACCCCTTAAGTAAGCAGGGATTGTGTTTATGGGAACTATATGACTGATAACTATATTCATATATAGTACATATATGAATAATCAAATTCACGATATTTTTGAGTAACAAATTTAATATATTTATTTTAGTATAAAAATCTATTCAATTTGCACAATCTATAAGATATGAACATGATTATGATATGTATAATATAATTATATGTGTATTATGTATATAATTACAAATAAATATATAAGTAGGTACTTATATCAGTCATTTAGTTCCCATAACACAAGCTCTGCTTACTTGAGTTTCGACTTATTCCGTGAGTCTTCATCAGGTTGAAACTTAGTAGAAACATCCCGTTTTTACAATTTTACAATAATCGTTTGACTTACTGTTTGTACATAGATGGAATAAATTGGTAACATTTAGTTAGAAAGATATATCTTTATTGTACATACAGTTAATACAAAAGAATCACGAAAAATAAATTATAATAATACCTAGTGGTACAATGGGCGACCTTATCTCTTCCAGGCAACCTTTGGATGGATAGAAACTGGAAGAATAAATACGGATGGCGGCGTACAACCAACATTATAGAGACCGAAATAAGTTAAAAATAAAATCAATAACAATATACTATATACTTATATAATAGGTTGGGGAAAAAGTTTCTTCGCATTTTTTAAGAAAATTCAAAACATATTTTAATATAGTTTATTTACATTTAACTAAAGTATGTAGGTACCATTTTGTTCGATAACTTTTTGCCATTTTGTAGGCAGGGACATGATCCCATTGCTATAAAAACTTTGGGGCTTCTGTTCAAAATACCGCGACAAGTGGTTTTGGCAGTCCTCTCGTGATGTTAACCTGACACTGCCTAAAGAATTCTGAAGAGACCGAAACAGGTGGAAATCTGAAGGTGCAAGGTCAGGACTATACGGCGGATGCATTAACACATCCCAGCCAAACTCTCTTAATTTTTGCTGAGTGGCTAAAGATGTGTGAGGTCTAGCGTTATCATGATGAAAAACCACACCCCTTCTGTTGATTAACTCCGGCCGCTTTCTCTCAACTTCTTGTTTTAATCTCATCAGTTGTTCGCAGTAGAGTTCAGAATCGATGGTCCTGCCTGGTGGTAACAGCTCATAATGAATAATGCCCTTCCAATCCCACCACACACACAGCATCACCTTGTTGCGAGTTAACCCGGGTTTCGCCACAGTCTGTGAAGCCTGACCGGCCTTTGACCACGACCTTTTTCACACGTTCTTGTCGTACGTGATCCACTTTTCATCACCAGTTATCAGCTTCTTCAAAAATGGTTCGGTTTCATTACGTCGTAATAAAGAATCACAAATGAGAACACGGTTCATTAGGTTTCTTTCAGTGAGCTCGTGAGGTACCCAAATATCGAGCTTTTTTGTGTACCCAGTTTTTTTCAAATGCGCCAAAACTGTTTTGTGGTCAATTCCCAGTTCTTCAGCTACGTCGTAACTACTGATATGCCGATCTTGCTCCACTTTTTCAAAAATGGCATCCATTTTATCCGTAATAGGGCGACCAGAGCGACGTGCATCTTTGACATCAAAATTTCCGGATTGAAAACGCTTAAACCAAATTTGTGCTACTCTCACAGACACTGCACTAGGTCCATAAACATCGCAAATTTTTTTCGCGGCTTGCGTTGCATTTTTACCTTTTTTGTAGTAAAATTTTAAAATGTATCGAATTTCTTCATTAGATTCACTCATCTTGACAGTACGAAAAACAAATAAAAATCACACATTTTCCTAATTTGAATTTGGAATTATCTTCTTTAAAATTTAAACTTTTAATGATACCAAAACCAGCCAGATACAAATAGTATAGCCAAAGAGATTTTATTACAAGTTCATACATACAATAATGCGAAAAGACTTTTTCCCCAACCTAATATATAGTATTTGAATTCATTCATTTAGTAACAACAGTCGCCCTTCAGGGCATACTAGTTTGGGATTTGGGATGCAGAGACCATCATTGGCGACGCGATAGGTTTGACCCCCAATATCAGTCCTAACTTCATCTAGGTATTTGAGGAATTGAAGAATTGCCAGTAAACTGGGCTAGCTTTGCCCTAGTGTATCTAGTGCAAAAGGTAACGCCTTTTGTTATCCTCGTGTGGGAATATTCGGAATTTACCAAGTGAATATCGAATATTTCACTGGGTAAATTTTTATCGGATATCGGTTCGATTTAAACTGGCAAACATTTTTACGCGAGTTTTGTAAATAATTTGGTACATTGGATCGTTGGCTTTGATTGAATTATTCTGTGTTCATGCGGTTTTATAAAATTGAATGAGTGTGTAGCTTTGTTCGATAGCGAATGGAAAATTCACTTTGTTCATTTTATTTGTTTCACAACTAACAAAATTCCTGCTGCGGGAAAGTCCTGCTTATAATAATAATAATACATAAAAAATAAAGCTGGACATATTTTTTTTTAGAAGCACAGCTTGTATTATGGGAACTACATGACTGATATATTAATAATATACTTTTTTTGTAAATACATATTACAATACATACATACATATTATATAAAGAAAACATCCAGACCCGATACATTATTTGTACATCATACAAACATTTGTCCCGTGGCAAGAATCGAACCCGCAACCTTCTGGGTCTCAAACGGGCTTCCGTCCACTGTGCCATAGAGGTTATGGTCTGCAGAAAATGTATACAAGGCTTTCTCGTCTGGTACGTGGCTCTTTCTTGGTCATCCTGCTATTAGGCGTAAATTACGAGGTTTGTTTGCTCTACAAGGCCTTGCAGTAAAAAATATTCTATGCACATATAAAGTAATGCTGATAAACATATGACCCTTTTGTCACACGTAAGAGCTTGCCTACCCATTGATATAAGTACCTAGTTAAATAGGTTACTAGCGCCTTAGTTCCACGGCTGCCTTTGCCTAGGAAAAATCTTCCGAAATAGAGCTCCAACTAAAGTATCATCAAGGAGTTGTCTAAACTCCGAGACATTGTATTATTTACTCTATAAAGCATAAAGACCATTTTGTAACCCAAATGGAAGACTTCAGATTCTAAAGTCAAAAATAACTTATATCACTCTGCAATTTAGCGTGATAGTGCTGCTATAGCTAATATATATATTATGCATGACGGAGCAGAAGCTCCAAGGTGGTCTTTAAAAAGTGTGACGTCAGCAATGATAACGTCACTATCATCACCAGCATGCTGGTCGCTCATAGTTGATGACGAAAGTAAACTCCAGGAAATGTTTTCTAATTTATTCTTGGTTGTACAGAGGCTTTTGAAGTCTGTAGGTACGGTCCGACGGCTCGAGCGAGAATGAATCGTACTCGGTCCGTCGCACGTATTTATGCAAAAACAAAGACTCGAGCAAGCAACTTGTGCGAATAAGCTAAAACTACCTGCAACTATTAATCATTTAAGTTTACAAATGGTTTTGAAGGTAAACATGGTCAAAATAACAACTTGTTACGTAATTACCTAATTGTTATTTGATTAAAACAATCAAATAATAACTAGCTATTAACTAATGATTTTACACTGACAATCTAAGTGATGATTCGTTAAGTAACACGTGGTTCTGCGCCGATGAGACAATGTAGAAGCAGAATAACGCCTTTGCGCCGATATGTATTTATTTACAAAAAAAGTATATAAGTAGTATATCAGTCATGTTCCCATAATACAAGTTCTGCTTTGTTTGGGGCTAGATGATGCTGTGTGAAAAATGTCCAGTATTATTTATTTATTTATATATATAGATGCGTCCGTGGGTAGAACAGGTAATGCATGAGATGGCGCTAGCATACCATAATTTGATAGACGCGCACGTCACAATACTTTCATTAAACACTTACCAACATGCCTGAACCGATCCACAAAGTCCACGGCCGCCTTGGCCCAGGCGAATCTTTTCCCTGCATCAAGGAGTCCCGAGCAGGGCTCCAAGGTGCCGTCGTGTACTCCGACACAATACTCTCTCAGGCCTTCGAACTCGCGGTCACATCGTCCGTCGAACTCTTCAAGGAACCAGGCGTTTTCCAATGAAGACATGAAAAGACAGTCCAGGTATGGCTTTAGGACAGGACCTGAGGAGTGAGATTTTATGAAATATGGATATATCAGTACCACCGTATGACGCCAGGAACCCGTTTATGCGTTTGTTTTTTTTGACTGTTAACTCTGATTTGTCTCCGAAACGGTTTCTATTATCAAATTGAAATACAAAATGCAATATTTTTTTTTATGTTTTCATGGATAGTTATGAGAGTTTTCCTCATAACCATCCTTGGTTATGAGTAATCCTTCTGCGTCTCAGACGGCCTTTCCGGCTTTTTAACTGCACCACAGATATCATCAAGGATTAATAGATAATGAATGGTGATCCAATAGCTACTTCTGTAACTCCTTACAAAATTAAGGATTTTTGTTGAAAAATGCTTTTATTCCAGAGCTAGACGGGAAAAGTACTACCACCGTATCTATTTCTGATGCCAAACAGTAGGAGCGAATTGCTTTGTTCCAGTTTCAGGAGTATGGAGACCGGTGAAGACACTGGCAAATAAGACTTTGTCCTTATGGCAGATAACGCATCAGCAATCCACAGATGTTGCAGAAGTCCATAAACGACCGCTTGCCACCTGGTGAACCGAATGCCTGTACGCCTGAACTGCTACGTAGACCACACTTCGATTCCCGCAGCGGGACAGATATTAGCATATGCTGCTGATGTATGTTCCGGCTCTCGGTATTGTGGTACTATGTTACCCATAGTTCCTGATACCCACGATGCAGGGAATCATAGTGTGAATCCTGCTACGTGATAACGATAAGAGTATGCAATCACCAATAAGAAGAAACAATATTTCTTCTTTACTGACCTAAATACTTTTTATCATCCTTGGTCCCCTTGTAAAGCCAGTGGAGGATGCTCTTCATCATGAGCTGAGGATCGTTTAAGTCAGTTCTTCGCAGATCAGAGTCACGACGTACGGCATCTATGAGGCAAGCTGAAGAGGCATCGTAGTAGTCTTTCAACTTGTTCCACTTTTTAGACCTGCATGAAAAGAAGATTTTCAACAAGGAATTGTAAGAACAGGTTTTGCTTTCTTTGTTCAGATCTTCTATTGATCAGTCAATTTTGGAAAGTGTTTTGATAACTTCTATGAGTTATCAAAACGGCATGGCACTGGTTCATTCTTGGACACCCTGCGTTAAGTCAGTGAACTGGCAGGTTGAGATATGGTGGCAGTAAAAACGTCTGCGACCGATGGTAAAAGAACCAATTCTTTTAAAGGATTCAGTGTGTTGCTCCTAGATAACTAACCAATAAGCATGCGGTTACTGTAACCTGTGGATGTCACACCAGAGTTATCACTCGCGCTTGGCCCTTAAGACATACCAGGTGAAAAGTCTCATGTGTATGTTATTTCATCAGCACTCGGCGGCGTTTCCCTTCGAACCGGAACACAGCAATGTGAGCATTACTGCTTGGCGTCAGAAATATGTAGGTTCTACCCTTCAAGGGACAAGTTCTTTCACAAGGGGCTCTTGCTCTGTTGTAGGGTTAGAGTATTTTTTTTATGTTTGTACTGAGTTTATGTTTTTAATGAATCACCTGTAGGTTGATATATGTCTATCAAACTCCACATAACTCTTTGCATGGAAGTTGTTCACATACAGGTCTCTAGCTTGGTCCAGCATGATCGCTAGAATGTGGATGAGGTCTTCGATGGATTCCTGGTGGGGAGATGTCGCTTGGATGAGATTCGCGCGGAAAGTGCTGTGGGATTCCTGAAACAGAAGATGAGATGAAGATAAAGAAATGTTTTATTGAGTCTGAAACAATGCTCTGATAGGCGGTACAGTGATGTTATAATTTACTATATCGTATGATGATTTTTACACATACACGTACATTGATAAGCTCTTCAAAGTGATCCTTGTGATTTTATTGAATATATGAGAATGATAATATTTATTCATTTATTCAGAGCCAGACTTAAATATACAATTAATAAAACACATTAAATGTCAAAAAAACTTTCTCACGTGCTTACGTTATTATGCTCTCGGGAAAAAACAAAAGTAAAATGCTTCGGCTAGTCGTTATATGGAATCACGATGATGATGTTTTTGAGTAGCAATCCCTCAGGAATAAAACTTTTATGGTAACACTTCGGGATCATTTTCTCTATACAACAAAAAGACAATCGATGAACAATGGGTTTAAATTTCAAGAAACAAACATAAAGAAAAGAATTGAGAAACTCCGTTTTTTGAAATCGGTAAAAAATACAATATAATAAGAATATAAATAAGTAAAAGTTAAATTAACATCCTTTTTCTCTATTTCAGTGTGTATGTGTGTGTGTTACTCAGATTTCATGATAAAAACTGGGATATTTTTGAAGATAAATCGATAAACTCTATGCACAATGGACGATTTTATCGCTTATAGTGATTTCTTCCAAGCAACCTTAGGATGTTTAAAATAATGATGGTGTTATTACCTTCCTGAAAGTTATAAAGACGTAAGTATGGAGAACGAACATAAAATACAAATTAACCATTACAAATATATTTTAATAGGCAAATATAACCTATACCCAAATATATTTTTATATTACATATAAATATCTAAATACTACCTTCTGCCACGGCTTCGCCCGTGTTGAACCCGGATAAAAAGTAGCCTATGTGTTATTCTGAGCTTTTTCAACAAAATCCGTTCAGTAGTTTTTGCGTGAAAGAGCAACAAACATCCATCCTCACAAACTTTCGCGTTTATAATAGTAGTAGGATTTGAACCTATACCTATAGGATAGAACAAAAGTAAGAGTAAAACTCACATAAGAAATCAAGTTCTTGCATTTGACCAGCTCACAGCAGATTCTCGAGATATAACGGAGTTGTCTCCTGGAATACGTAGAGCCAGCGGATGCCTTAGCTTCTTTGTTGAGGTTCTCCCAACGACTTAACAGTGCTGCTTCTAGGGACTCTGACGGCGTCGCTGGTATATCTTCTCCTGCAATCAATGAGATATTCATTTCGACGTCATTGTAATAACCAGATAAAATATTCTTTGTGATAGAGATCATTCGGGAAAGTACAATTTCTGCAAGCAGCAATACTCGCATTGCTGTGTTCTGGTTACAAATATATGGGTGCTGGTGAAATTACAGGCATATGAGACTTTTCATCCGTTATGTCTGAGGGTTGGCAACAACCCTCAGACAATTGGTGTTGCAAGCCTCTAAAGGTTATTGCCAACAGGTGGTAATGCATGTCCTTTTAAGCAACCTTAAAGATGCATCACAGCCTTCTACACTTTTTTTATTTATTTATTTAATTAGAACGGGAGAAACCCAATTACACTAATTATTAAACAAAAGTCATAGGTACAGATAAAATAATACGATATATTGAATTAAAGAGAAAATAAAAAGCGCATGAACAAAATACAAACTTAAAATTACAATTGGAATTAAAATTACTTCCCTATCCGGTTCGAGGTTGCCATTCCAGAACCTCTTTTCGTCGATTGCCGGTTCTCCCTAATTCTGATAGCTGTGTAATACCTACCCACAACACGATTCAAATGCAGCAGACACGCTGAAAGGCAATGAGCGTCCGCCTCCCACTCAACTCCCCTAGATCCACGTCGGCTCACTGCATCCCTGTCGATGGAACAGAGATACCCGGCTAGACCACCTCGAGAACATAGCTGAAACAACCTGTAACAAAACGGAACAGAACAATCTTCAGCATGAACATCCTTTTCTGACATTTGGGGGAAAAAGAGAAATACTGCTTTTCCAAGGCTACGTATAGTTTTCTTTACCGTAGCAGTCCAGGCCGTTTTGAGTTCCTTACACCTGGATTCTGGAAGGTTGATCAACGCAATTGTCGACATGTCAAGTGATGTGATTGGTTTAATTTAAATTTCGTCATCCAATCACGTCATTTGTCATGAGATTTGTAAAAATACTAGTTTAATAAGCTTTTAAGAAGCTTTTAATACGATAGGAGACATGACATATTATACATATCTTCCGGTAGTTTAAGAACGGTATTATTTTATAACGAATCAAGATTGCTTGTTGTAACAATGTGTTGTGCAGTAGTTTTATTACACAAATTCAAGAAATTTTTTTTTTTTTAGAAGTTAATATTACATTTATTTATACAACTATGTAAAAGTAGGTATGTACAAAAAATACAGATGAAACAGCTAGCTATCTAAAGACCGTTGCGAACGATCTATAGATAGCTCAACTGATCCAGATCACTACCAGGCGGAAGCGTTCCCAAAATACTGGCCGCATTGCCACGCTGAATGGCAATGCTAATGCGTTGACCCAGATAAGAGCCAGCTCTCTTGTCACGCGTCGCTTCGACTAGTCGCCCTGAAAGAATTTTGAAAACGCGAACGGCCCCGGTTCCCCACGGACCCAGAGTCTCAGCCCCAAAAGGCTCAAAAAATTTTTTGGACTCAACATTGGAGTCCAATATGCAGTAATGCCATAATAATGTCAATAAAAGTCCCGCCACATTGTACAACTCTTGGCGGAAGAGGATTTAAACTTACTCATCGAGAACCAGCAGTAGGTGATGAGAAGCATGGGCTGAAACGCAGCATTTGGAAGCTGAACTGGTATACACTGCACACTTATCCAGGCGACGTCTCAGGCCACATGAGGCAGCATAGCGAGATAGCACTCGTAGACTACCCTGTAACCATGATCACTTGTATGGAATACAATTTGAGCTCTATTCGTCATGTCACCGGTTATGACCTAAACAGGTTAAGACACTCTTAGGCAGCCACGACGTTTTGGTCCGGTCCTGTCCGGTCCGGTAAGAATGGAATGGAAAATTAACGTATCGTGACAAAAAGCATGTGCCAACAGTTAGTGTTCCAATAAGCGGCGATGGGCTTGTAACCTGTCACGTGGAATGCTAACTTGCAAAACGCGGGCATGTACCAAATATAATGTTTGGACGTGAATCTGACTACCAACTAGGGGTCTTCTTGTTATCCTCAAATATCTACTCACTGAGTATGTATCTGAGGATGTCCACCATGGGGAAGACAGTCGTGAGCGTGTTTTGTTTGTTTGTAATAAACGTGTTGAGTCTATAAGAACGCGGTCCACACTGGTTCTTTTACCACCATGGTTCGAGTGTGTCGCCCCGTTGGTTGGTCGTGTTCGGTTCGAGCAGGAAAAAGAGTGTATTTTGAAAGTAAAATGAATTTCATCGTGCCTTACCCCACTAGGAGTCGTTGAGAGGGTTACCCTTCTTCATCCTAATTGTAAGACGATACTTTGACGTGTTAGTCTGTTGGCGCCAATTATTTATAACAAAGTCCCAGCGTCTATAGGAACCATAAATTTTATCAAATTAAAAAAACTCTAAATTACTGGCAGAAAAAGCTGATTATTCTATTAATGAATGTTTAAACGACATATTTATTGCTTTAACGTATCACTCTCACATTTTTGTAATTTTTGTTTCTTTTTTATCTTTGTGTTGTAATTAATCAGTTTAACAATTCTGTTAATTAAACACGTGAAATTAGTTTTTCGGTAATATTTTATTTTTGTAAACTGCGTTATAACTTTATGACATTAAATAACAACGTAATTTAGCGATTTATTTTATAAATTGTGTTGCTGTTTTTAGTTGATCATGGCTGAACTAATACTATTATATGATACCATAATGTAAAAAAAAACACGCTCACGACTGTTTGCCCCATGATGGACATCCTCAGATACATACTCAGTGAGTAGATCTTTGAGAAAACCAAGTAGGGGGGGTAGTCAGAGGCATGTCTAAACATTACATTTGGTACATGCCCGCGTTTTGCAAGTAGTAAGCATTCCACGTGACAGGTTGCAAGCCCATCGCCGCTTATTGGAACACTAACTATTGGCACATGCCTTCGAATTTTTGGTTCTAGGGCATGCCGGTTTCCTCACGATGTTTTCCTTCATCGTTTTGAGAACGTGTTCATGGGCAAATAAATTTTTCGAGTGGAAATATTCATTGGTGCACGACCGGGTTCGAACCTCCAGATCAGAAGTCGTGGTATCACCCACTAGGCCAACACGGCCACGTTTATGAAAGGAGCCTTTCTTTTAATAAACGTGTTGAGTCTATAAAAACAAAGAGGATACATTGGTATGGCGTCATCCTACTAGATTTAGTGTTATGCATCTTGTCCTAGCCGCCCCATTATGTGACATTCTTGGTATGATTCTTGGTAAGTCTGTGAATTTAGCTCGTAAACCAGCTTGACCACTAACCTGATAGACGCCTTCCCTCATCTTATCCACCAAAGCGTTCAATGCTCCTGCTATCCTGCCCACTGTAGAAAAATCTGAGCAGTGACCATCCAAGGCTGCTTCTAAGGCTGGGTTCCAAAGCTGCCAATTACTACCTCTTTCTCCACAAATGACGGACGCTGGAGGTGCTATCGCTACTGCGTAGTAACCCTGAGAACAATCAAGTAATTATTAGGTGTTTGAATACATTAAAATCCGTTTAGCTCTTGTCGACCTCTGTGGTGCAGTGGGCGACGATCTGCTAATACAGATTATTGCGGGTTCTATTCCCGCCACGGGACAAATGTTTATATGATCTGCAAATATTTGTCTCGTGTCTGGGTGTTTTCATGTATGGTATGTATGTATTTAACAAAAATGTGTATAAGTAGTATATCAGTCATGTGGTTCCCATAACAGAAGCTCTGTTTACTTTGGGGTTAGATGATGCTGTGTGAAAAATGTCCAGCATTATATGTTTTATTTATTTTCACAGACGGATACTATCGGTGAGGAAACAGAGTTTTTCAACTAATTCTGAGATTCTGAGTGCAAGACGAGACACGGAGGAGTGCGTTGCTAAGAGCCAAAGTTCTGAACATTATAACTATGCACGCCTGTTTTTTGAGAGACCAGGTGTCAAGGGACCAGCGTGAAAGGTTTTTTAAAAAACATTTGTATTACTAGTCACCAAGTATTGTTTTCAACGTCAATTCGTCACGGCACCAGAACGCATTGGTGTTGCTAAGCTCTTGAAACCTGATGAAGACTTAGGATTCGTCGAAACAGTTGGTACCTACCACATGGTAAGACAAATGTATGTAAGGTGAGAGGTTGTTTTTCTGCATTTTTTTTCCGTAAGCAATTGTTTTGTATGGCTTCAGGTAAGGTATAAGGTTTTATCGTCACAATAAGGGGCGCTATAAAAATACATGCAAGCAGGGCCGTCTTAAGCCTATTCGGCGCCGGGGTGCGGGGCTCAGCCTGCGCCCTCGTTTTCTTTTACACTGCAGCGTGGCGCGCGACCGACGACGACACACTGCAGTATGAAAGAGGTCCTAGTCAACCAAGAAAACATAATACTACGTGTATTGTGTTTTGATAATTTATATCTCTAAAATACAAAATAAAGTTAAACTTAAATTATACAAATAAAAAACAAAACTATTCTCCATTTGAGACATTATGTCCATTTTCTGGAATTAACACTCTAGAAACCTAACCTACTTCTTCAAAAAAGTAAAGATTTTTCAATGAACCTCCTAAAAATTATACTTTTATTTTAACATGAAAAAGAACATAATGCAAAAAAAAAGAAGGAACCTATTAGTTGAGAAATCAATAGAATTATGAGTTAATTACAAGTAACTGTGATTGTAATGGCGAAAATCACCAGCAATCCAATTCTCGTTTATATTATTATTATTTAATTGCTAAATATCTATGTATTTATTGTATTTACACACATCAAACAAACTCTCAAACAAATTTTTCTTGCTTTTGAGTTGGCAAAGATTTTAATTAATCATTTATTTTTATATCAATTTTGGATTCTATACTTTTAATAGCTAAGTCTGTCAGTCTGTCTTGGGTCATGGTTGAACGAAGATAATTTTTCATTAATTTTAATTTTGAAAAGGATCGTTCATTTTCAGCTACTGTTACAGGCAGTGTTAAATATATACGTAGAGATGTTGAGATATTAGGAAATGAGGAGATTACATTATTAGAGTATATTATATAGGTGTAGCAAGTCGTTTTTATTCGGCTGCCCTCGGTATTCCGTCGCATCGGCTCTCTTCGCCAAAAAACCGGCGCTCGCCGGCGCATCGCGACGAGCGCCTAGCAACAGTCGGCCCAGAGCGAGCATGCGATGTTCACGCGCGCTTTCGTATCCTCCGCGACCGACTCACATCATTTTGTACCTACCTATAAGTAATTCTGTATATCAATATTTCCGTGTTCTGTTTATGTACCTACCTAAATAAACTTTACATTCTGTTTTAACGACCTGTGTTGTGACTGTGGAATCCCGAGTCCCCATAGGCCTCAGTTAAATAGGTTAAAATATCAGTGGGAGTACTTGTTGATGCATTGGGAAAAAATATTGGCAACAATTCTAATTCATTAAATAAATCCTCCCCGTCAATATTAAATCTATTTTTAAATAAAAGTTTTTTTGGAGCCGAGAACATTGAGATTTTTTTTCATGCTCCTCTAATTTCCTCCAGCTTTCAATGTTTTGGAAGAGTGAAAAAACTGTCTGAAGACTGAATCTCTCATTTAATTTCGAGATAGCAGTGTCCAGTAGAAAAAAATAAAAACATACTTTAAATTTGTTGGTTGGGTCTAAAATGGGCTCATCTGCAGCCTCGTAATCAAAATGTCTTTTTCTGGGACGTGGACGAGCAGTTTCTTTAAATTCTGTTTCGCAATTTTTGCTTACAATATTAATATTTAGTAAAATATTGTACTATATAACTTCTGAACATATGAATCTTTATGACTAAAAAAAAAGAAAAAATGTGATCAATCACTGACCGACACTAACATAGGCGCCGCGCGCCGCGCTGTTAATTCAAATGAACTTACACCTAATTGTAGTGATTTAGAGATCAGAGAAATGATCTCTAAATCGATAAGAGCGAGCGCCCGGACGACTATGTCAATGGGCGCAATTACTCGCCTTTGAGGCTATGACAGACGCACAGGTGCCGTGCCGCGCGCCCATTTCAAATGAACTTACACTTTATTGATTTAGAGATCAATTTGCTTCAAGTGCGGGCGAAAGGGCGGCAATGTATCAAAGGTTACACTCTCTTTGGATTAAAGATTTTGCCGCGCGCGTGTTGTATTAAATAAAATTGTTATTTGTGTAGTAATAAGAGTCATTTTTTTTAGCTTGCACATCATGAGCGGTAAGACAAGCGCCGAAAGCGCAATAAAAGTAAAACAATGATTATTGTTGATTACTATTTTTTTTATATTTAAATTTGCGCATACGTATTTGTCGTAACAAGTACCTATATGAAACTGTGCAATGGCGTTAAGTTGAATGAAATATCTAAATATTCAGCGCTCGGCAGGCGCCCCCGGGTAAAGACGGCCCTGCATGCAAGAAAAAAGAACACTTTAAAAATAACTTTTAGCGTGATTCCCACTTACCCCCTGGACACTTCTGTAGTGTAGCAACGCTAGAGGATGGGTCAATGGTATCCTGGCTATATGGTGCGGAGTGCAGCCGTGAACCCTGGCTGCTAACACCAGCTTGGCTTCAGCCTCACCCGCTCCCACCCTGACCATCACCCATGCTGCACCTTCTACGATAGCGAGCCGACGGTCTGAGCTGGCTTGGCTGCCCGAAGCTGAAAGCGTATGTTAATTAGCCTGCCACCCAAATCAAATCGTATTTGATTTTGTTAATATAGGTACATAGGTTTGTGGGTGCTTAGTAGAGCCCCTCTTTATTCTGCCAACATTGTAGCGTTTAAAAAAGTGGTTTGGTAGATCTAGCTTTGGCTTATACAACCTGTCCCGTGGAAAGCTATATGCAAAACGTGGACTTGTTTAAACTTGCCTTTGAGCCCAATAAACGAGGCTGATTCCCAAAACGATCTATTAATAATAATAATAATACTGGACACTTAGCATCATGTAGCCCCAAACTAAGCATAGCTTGTATTATTTTGTAAATACATACAAATTATACATAGAAAACACTCAGACCCGATCTATTGTTCTGTTGTCTCGAATTGTCCTTCATAAAAAACACGCTCACGACTGTATTGTGTTAAAAGTTGATAAGATGTTCTACCATAACTTGAGCAGCTCATTAACTTCAATCTGCCGCCTCAGGGCTCAATATCAGTTAGAATAGTGGCCACACCAGTGAATAAATAAAAGGATTTTTTTATCGGGACATTATTATCATAATTAATAATAACCACCGAAAGGATAGCAGACATGTGATAGGACTGTCTGAAATTCAATTTCGTTCCTTCATTCACATTTCACAAGGCCCATCATTCCAACTTTTGAACATCGATTGTAATTTAAGATACAGAAAACAAATAGTCTGTGAAGGTAGAACTTTGAAGGCTAGATGCGGTATTCTTCGTAAACTTGATGATTTTCTTGAAAACACTTGATCTTATGTGGGCGGCCATACAAGTTCTTCGAGTCTTCGACAAAATCATTAAAAGCAGTCTCCATAAGTCAAAGGCGAAGTTTCCTAAGCCGTAAACTTCAAATTAATAGTCTCTGAACTGAACTCAGGACTTAAACACGCTGCAACTGTCAAACTAATAGTTCCAAAGTTCCGGCGAAGCGCCTAATCTTGCTGTTAGCAATCTGTGACAATGCTTTGAGATTAGAATCTAGTTTGAGTTTTGGGTCTTTGCAATGATATTGGATACAAATGAGATATTTAAATCAAATTTCCACAAGAATGTTTTGTTAGTTACTAGCACATAAAACTCAACTATAAAACTGTCTGTTTCTGATGAAAATTACATTAATAACATTCAAAGCATCTTTTTTGTTGTCTATATAAGTTGAATCTAATTTCCTGTCAAAAATAGCTTTTCCTCTAGAAATTAGACATATTCTCCTGATAAAATGTTAATAAAATCATTTTTTTCTGTGCACGTTATATTGATTCTACGGGGAGACGAATTCATTACGCCTTAAATAACAGCCAGAGAGTGACTTTTAGTGTCATTTATTTCTACTACATACATACAACATATAAAAGCCAAAATCTGTACGCGATACAAGAAAGGTCGCTATCGCTATAATGAATTTAATTAAAACTTAGGTAAATTTTAGTAAGTTCAATCAGTGGCGCACGTGTAGCGTGGTGTACCTATTATTTAATATCTACCTCCGAAAATAGGTCTGAGGGTCTTCTCGGTGAACCTGATCGATCATTCAGAACCGTCTTTAAATTTACGCTTTCTAAATCGGACATAATCTTAAGACGTTACAAACGATTTATATAAAGCTCAACTGATCCAGATCACTACTGTGACAATGCATGATTGAATCTTAACTCAGACTACTAGGAGTCAAAGACATGGTCGGTGCACATTGCATGCGGTTAATGAGGAGTGGATGCAGTAACGCGTAGGATCGTAGTGGATGGCACAAACTTAGGAAGGCCCAGCAGTGGTTGAAGTTGGGATTTGAACGAGCATAATGATGTCCGAGAGTGAACCCACCACAGTATATATACATCATCACATTTTATAGACGACCTCTGTGGCGCAGTGGGCGAAGGCCCGCCTGAGACGCAGAAGGTTGCGGGTTCGATTCCCGCCGCGGGACAAATGTTTGCATATGCAAATATTTGTCTCGGGATCTAGATGTTTTCTATGTATGTATTTACAACAAAAAAAAGTATATAAGTAGTATATCTGTCATGTAGTTCCCATAACACAAGCTCTGCTTACTTTGGGGCTAGATGATAATGTGTGAAAAATGTCCTGCATTATTTATTTATTTATTTATTTATCTATCAGTAATAGATATATATAAAATGCTTTATTGCATAAGATAAAACAATACATAGGTGAATTCTATACTAATTAGCATTTCTTCCAACTAACCTTTGTGGAGCGGTAGTGCGTTTGAAGGAGCTAATTAAACGAAGAAGTGTAATTTAAGGAGCTACCCAATAAGAGTTAATTAAATTTTTAATATAACTAGCTACTAATAATTATAATACCTTTAATTATTCACTCGAAATTCACTTTGGAAAGTGGTGACTCTAAGGCGAGAATGTTCGAAGTTTTGAGAGTGTGTGCAGAATGTGTTTTTTATATGATGAGTGGAGATTTGTGAGGTTGTATTGGCTTTTTCTATTTATGAGCTTTTAATTACTGATTTGAGAAAAAAACATCTTCATGATCATAAAGATATTTTTTTATATGTTTCGAGATTATAAACTAACCTCTTTCCAAGTAGCAGTATGAGAAGGGTAGTGCCCGCGTGTGCGCCTGCGCCGACAGCACCCTCGATCCTCCGCCTCCGCGTGCCTTTGCGCAGCGAGCTATCAGTTCTACCCAGCGCTCTATCACTTTGTCCCTGTCAAACCACATTCAAATAGCTTGACAATTCAACTAGCTTCCGCCCACGGCTTTGCCTGTGTGGTTCCCGGATTATAAATAGCCTACACCTGTTTATTAGTTTAGTAGGATTCAAATAAAATGCTTATATTTCTTTTGGAATATAAAATCACTTACAACACACACTTACAAGTTTTTTTATGAAGATAATCATTAAAATACATTTATTCATACAACTATGTATAAGTACGTATATACAAAAAATAAAGATGAAACAGCTATCTAAAGACCGTTGTAAACTGTATATAGATAGCTCAACTGATCGCTTCGACCAGTCGCCCTGAAAGTCGCAGAGATGATACAAGTTGAATTAACAACTTTTTAAAACTACCATCATGGGTTTCCTTCATCGATTGCAGCGATTCTGATTGACTTGTGATAGTAAAACCTATCTGAAGACCATCCTTGAAGTCATACAATTCAATTGTCGCAAACTGTGTTTAAGTTGAGCTTACGAGTGCCTATAGGTTAGGAACATGAAAGTATTGTCTACTCAGTATTTATTTATCACATAACCTAGGTTTATGTGCAAAAGTAACTTAAAAAATCTGGTGAAATAAATGTATTTATTAGGTAATGGTTAGCCCCCATAATACGATTCTTTTCGTGGATATCAGCACCGGAACAGGGACAGTAAAAAAACATCAGAACATGCCAACATATGTCTGGCAGCGGGAATCAAACCCGCAACTCTTGCGCCTTAGCCGGCTTCACGCCCACCGCAACACTGAGGTCGTCAAACAACACTCACCTACAAAGGTACCCGGAGGGTGTCATAAACTCTTCCCACGTGTCAGCCTCTCGTCCTGTCAGCCTAATCTTCCCGTATCCCTCCGGTCCATCCACCAGGTTGCAGTCGGCATTGTCTGCGTTGAGGGTAGGCAGGGAATCCAGGGTCACCAGGTACTCTAGGGAACGGGAACGCATCTGTTGGAAACAGGGAAAACCCGGTGAAATTATGAAACA
The DNA here is from genome assembly GCA_961405105.1 of Perizoma affinitatum. Classification (NCBI taxonomy): domain Eukaryota; kingdom Metazoa; phylum Arthropoda; class Insecta; order Lepidoptera; family Geometridae; genus Perizoma; species Perizoma affinitatum. The sequence goes on along the minus strand of OY560198.1, from coordinate 12,238,533 downwards.
CTAGCTTGTGCCATCCACTTCGCCTGCGTAGAAGTTAAAAGAAGCCTATGTTCTAGGACACGATAGGTAACCTATTACAAACTTTATCCAAATCAGTTACAGCTGTTATGAAAATGGGAATAAAATCTTTATAGCTGAAAGCAATAAGGTTTTTATTCCCGGCTCCATATACTATCCTCTACAGTGTAAAGTCTACACTAAACTCTTTAGTCTATAATCTCTCTTTCTATCTTTCCTGGCTTGGTCGCGGATGAACAGGCAGTAGATAAAACCGACGTTTACTTGTGATCGAAAGTGATCCTTATGATTTTAATGAATAAATGAATTTTGACTTTGACTTTGACTTTGATACCTTTTTCCCTCTGTGCAGAGCGATGAGATGACAACACCTGAACCTTGGGTCTCTTTGCCCGGCTCCATCTACTATCCTCTGCACTAAACTCTCTACTGTGCTTTCCAGTTGAGTTGAAATTCGACCTGAAGCAAAGAAAAATCAATACACACACAGTGACATAGTACCTACCCACAAACCCGAAATAAATATCTGCCATGCAAACATTTATCAGACATCAAAAAGTACCTAAATATACTACACTTCATGAAGTTATTTCGAAAGTAGCGTCTCTGAATGGAAAGTTGAGAAGTAAAATGTTAGCGGTATGGACATTTAATAAGGGACGAAAGACATTAATAAAACATTGAATGAATATGGATGGATAAAAGAAATCCTACAACTTGGTAGCAGATTGTGTGAACGATTATAAATGCGGATGAAAAAAGTCCCTGTGAACGCGTGGCCCGACAGCGTAGTCCCTTCGATCGGACGACGTGAACTCTTTTTTCTATTGGTCATATTAATCGGACAAAGTGGAATCACGAATTCTCAAAATCCGACTTATGGAAATACAATAAATGGGTTATCATGGTCCGAGTCACCGGACAAAAAGTAATCACGTATTCTCATAGTTGATGGAGTGGATAAAGAAAATGTTGTTTTACCTACCCCTCGTATCGTTATAAGAGAGATGATGACATAGCTATGAGGTAAAAAGGACATGGCCCACTCCCTATGCATTGTTTGGCCCATAGGCAAAATGTGGACAAAAACGCTTGAGACACGATCAAGTTGGATTTCTGATTTATTTTCTAATAAGCGTCCATTATTTTCTTTATATGACGGTGTTTAAAACTTATCTTTAATTAATGTGGCACCGCTATGAAGCCTGTTTTAGCACTGTAATAAAACAAGAAAACAAATACCCCACCGAACAGTCGCAAACAAAACCCAGACCCGGGACAAATATTTACAAATTGTGCAAACATTTGTCCCGCAGCGGAAATCGAATCGCATGTAATACATTACAATAATTGTTTTTGGGTAATGACCTGGATACTGAATACAGGTATGATACGGACCTCCATGTTTGAAGCCCAAGATATCAAGAGTTGCCGCAGTGGTGTATATTGTTCTAGTAATCCTTGAGATACAACACGAGGATTGTTGAAACTTATAGTGAAGAATACGCAACGATTTAGAAACGCAATATCACACTTCACATTGAAATTCTTCACTTCACAATACAATAGTCAAGCCAACCAACAGTCAATCACAAAGATTCACTTACTAAAAATTATTAGATACAAACTCGAAAGTACCTTTGATCGACTCGACGCAGACCGGAGGAATTACACGAAAAAAAAGGAAAAGAAAATATAAAGAAATTACGAAATCGCAAGCGCAAGCTGCTACAATGACATACCTTTTGACGTGATGAGGGTATGCTATAGACTAGGAAGGAATGCTCGTATTGAATTTATTTTATTCAATTGTTCATACGTGCCGCATTAAAACTAGATTCTCATAGAAAATAACGATTAAATCATTAATCGTTATTTTCATTAATCATTAATAAATAAGTTACTTATAAATTTTCATAAATATATTCCCTCTAGACGTGAGGTAAATATATATTTTTTTTGCTATTTAATTATATGTAATTTTATGTAAATAGTATTTCTCGATCTCATATTTCTTTTCGATATTCAAAAATGCAACGACTCTGGGGCAGTTAAAACTAGATTAGCCTAGAAAATAACGACTTAGGTACCGGAGGTGAAGTTACCTATAAATTTTCATAAATATATTCCCTCTAGACTTGAGGTAAATATATTTAATTTGTTTGCTGTTTAATTATGTGTAATTTTATGTAAATAGTATATCGGTCTTTTAGTTCTTTTCGATATTCAAATATGCAACGACTCTGGGGCAGTTAAAACTAGATTCTCATAGAAAATAACGACTTAGATACCGGAGGTGAAGTTACATATAAATTTTCATGAATTTGTATTTTCATGTATATGCGGGTCAACTCCTTTAGCTAATTATTATTTCTGGTGGATGCATGGATTAGCACGACCTAATACAGCACCGGAAGACAGATAAAGTCAACAGGTTCATTCATTGAAATAGCAAAGATCAATTTGAAACATCGTCTTAAAACTAAAAAATACTAAATAAGTTTACGCTGATCCTTGCCCAAGTCTAGAACGAATAAGGCAACATTACTACGAGACTTGTTTTTTTATGAATCCTCATTCAGTGATGAAGTCGCTTTAGATGTGACTGTAGATACATTGGACTGCAGATCTACAGACTCATTATTACAACGATGTATTTACTTTGGACGATGATGATAGTGAAAGTTTCTATAACAGAGATCCTTAAAAAATAAACTCATATTTTAGTGTGAAAAACATGCACTGCTTAGATAAAAAGTGGTGATTTTTTTCTTTTTTTTCACTTTGACTTTCTTAAATTTGGCATTAGTTCCATGAAGAAATTGGTTGTAGGAACTTATTCCGTCCAACCCTAGGATCTTACCTTTCTGGTCTTCCTCCCACAATGTGTCGACATAAGAGTTGAGGGTTCGCAGCTGGTTGACAGTGAAACGGAACCCGGAGGCCGGCAGCCATAGATCCCCACCAGGGGTCTCGCTAGGAGCTGAAGCTGCTGAGCCCATTTCTACTGTACAAACATGATTAACACTTGAACCTGATCAAAAAAATAACAAATTAAAATATTTTATTCAAAATTACAAGTTACGTAACATAAAAAGGGTTGGGATCTCTTTAGTTAAGTTTAAGTAAACCTGTGTTAAATGAGTCCCCTCTTTTCTGTGGTTCGTACACGGTAACACTTGTAATCTGCTATAATTATACAAAACTATGCTATAGTAAAAACTAACGTGAACCTGATGAGGACTAGGAATGAGGTGAAGCAGTCGGTGTTATCGCTGATAATTCCCGTTTTTACCTACGATTTAAGAGGCCCGTATATACGTTTGCTATAACAGGTTATTATGGCTAACGTATCGTTTGTTTGTTTGTTTGCTACCATTTATCTCCGATGCCAATTAAAATGTGACTACACATTTGTATGACAATGATGGTTCTTGGATAGGTAAAGCCAAAGGTAACTAGGGGGCGCTGCATAAATTAGACGAAGGAAAATAAGCCGGCCATTTTAAAATTTTGTAAATTAAGATGTAAGTAAGTGTAAGATTTTTAAAATCTTGTACTTGGTGGAACGTCGTATGACTTCGTCCGCAATGAGTTTTTTCCTAGAAACACGAACATACCTTACTTCAAAATTCAGCGTAAACCGGAAACAGCTGTATATTGATTATTTTCAGTCATGCAGTCATCCAAAGTCAAAGTCAAAGTCAAAATTCATTTATTCATTAAAAACACAAGGATCACTTTGAAACGCCGGTTTTATCTACTGCCTGTTCTTCCGCGAAAGAAAGTTGTTTTTTAATTACGTTTTTAAATTTGTTAATTGTAAATTTTTGTATATCTCTTGTGAGTTTGTTATAAAATATCCAACGATTCACATATATGTTTAGATAGTTGACAGTCCTCATTTGACTCTCATGATCAAACCGCATCTGGAGACCGTTTTTATAGGATGGTCGTTACAGCAGACAATATTGTGTTGTGGTCAGTCTGAAGACACCCGCAAAATACACATCACTATCATCTCGTATCTCGTGATTACCATGTACCATGTATCCATTGAATGCTACTAGGAACTACCAACAGAATAAATCGATCAGTACAAAGGGGCCAATTGCGACTTCCGGCGGAAGCGCATTATCTGCCGCCGGTCATGCGCACTGGTGACCATGAGGTGTGCTACAGGTACCTATTTTTCACGTGGATTTATTAAAGTTTGCCCATTGATTGGATCTCGCTAAACTATATATACACTTTTTGAATCGATGACATTGTAATGGTCGCACGGAGACGGTGGATAAAGATGTGTAGCGATTATTCTGATGCCCAGAAGGTAATCAGAATAAAACATACCTACCTAACATACCTACCTAACATACGTTAGGACATACTCCTCGGAATCTGAGGAGAATGCTAAGCAGCGGCTTTAGAATAGGACATACCTACATAACATATGTTAGTTAGAGCATACTCCCTGGAATCTGGGGAGTATGCTCAACAGCGGCTTCAGAATAGGACATACCTACATAACATATGTTAGTTAGAGCGGCTTCAGAATAGAACATACCTACATAACATATGTTAGTTAGGGCATACTCCCTGGAATCTGGGGAGTATGCTCAACAGCGGCTTCAGAATAGAACATACCTACATAACATATGTTAGTTAGGGCATACTCCCTGGAATCTGGGGAGTATGCTCAACAGCGGCTTCAGGCTGGTAGTGCCGATGATGATTCTGCATGATTTTGCAAACTTGCAGAATCAAGATTGATAGCTATCAATCTTCAAAGAAATAATTCTTCACTGTTTTGTCTTTATTCTGTTTTTTCAGAATAGGACATACCTACATAACATATGTTAGTTAGAGCGGCTTCAGAATAGAACATACCTACATAACATATGTTAGTTAGGGCATACTCCCTGGAATCTGGGGAGTATGCTCAACAGCGGCTTCAGAATAGAACATACCTACATAACATATGTTAGTTAGGGCATACTCCCTGGAATCTGGGGAGTATGCTCAACAGCGGCTTCAGGCTGGTAGTGCCGATGATGATTCTGCATGATTTTGCAAACTTGCAGAATCAAGATTGATAGCTATCAATCTTCAAAGAAATAATTCTTCACTGTTTTGTCTTTATTCTGTTTTTTCAGAATAGGACATACCTACATAACATATGTTAGTTAGAGCGGCTTCAGAATAGAACATACCTACATAACATATGTTAGTTAGGGCATACTCCCTGGAATCTGGGGAGTATGCTCAACAGCGGCTTCAGAATAGAACATACCTACATAACATATGTTAGTTAGGGCATACTCCCTGGAATCTGGGGAGTATGCTCAACAGCGGCTTCAGGCTGGTAGTGCCGATGATGATTCTGCATGATTTTGCAAACTTGCAGAATCAAGATTGATAGCTATCAATCTTCAAAGAAATAATTCTTCACTGTTTTATCTTTATTCTGTTTTTTCATGCTCTTAAAACTCCAACCAGAAGGTACACTGCAAATATTCACTCCTGTCCTCGCGTGACACCTATCTAACTAGGAATCTTGATAGCATAGTGTCAATTGGAATTTTAATGGAAAATGTTGAGGTGTATTGAACTGTTTAAATAATATACAACAACAACACAATATAATGTATTTTTACAGAAACATTAGGTACCACAACACTGATCCTATGACAAAACTGATCCTCCTGGGTCTAGACATATACCTCACGCTTTGTTTTCCTTTCACGCAAACGCAAACTTGTCAAGGTAAAACTTGGCAGCAGTCACGTGACTTTTCCACAGCTAATGTTATTTCCATTCAATTCAATATTTCCGCAGGCGTTAACGCCAACAGAAGGTGGTATTTGTCAAGACACCCTGGTTGATTTAAAGCTAAAAATTACGTCTTCGGTGATGTTATATGTCCTTGACGTAGCACTACATAATTTAGCCATCAGAAAATGTAATGAGTTTTAAAGACATGTAAAACCTTTTAGCGTTATTAAAAAAATGTGTTGCCAGTCAATGTTTTGCCAGTGGATTTATTCAGTTCCCTCTGACTTGCGTTTAAGTTGTTTACCTAACTTAAAAACGAGTAAGAACAAAAGTAGACGCGTAACTTTACTGATAAAAATTACGGCCTTAAAATTGATACTACGTACGGATCATTTACATAGTAGATACATATGTAAATGATCCTATGTATGTAGTACCTACTATTATCTCAAAGATGTGAAAGTTTTGATGATTGTTGCTAATAAAATACCAAGATTCATATTTAAAAACAGACAAACATGTAGTCAGACGCACTTTCAAACATTATATTAGGCGCATGTCCGCGTTTCTGCAAGCAGTTTTTGAATCATCAAAATAATTAATTTCATTCAATCCGGTTTAGTTGTTGCCAAATGTGAATAAAAGTGAAAAAGATACAGTGGAAAGGAGAGACAATTAAATAAAATTCAAAAATTAGTGGCCAGCAATCTGTTTTAATAACGTCCTGTCGTGCAAGCGACAAAATTCCATTATACGAGTACCAGCATATTCATCATGATAATTACTTGAATGTAGGTACTTTGTAGACTGACCGATGTCCGGTGACATGCCATTTGTAGCGCCATTGTGGCGGAAGAATTCACAAAAAAAAAATACTATGACTTCTGAATTGGAATTTGTGTTTTTAGAGGCTCTTCATTGTTTTATTTCCCACGATGTAGGGAGCTCGATGGTATATGCGTTTGCCCTATAAGCTGATTTGTTTGTTTGTCTGTTACCATATATTTTATTCATTTCGATTTATATGAATAAAATATAATTTATTTAAAAGAAAAACACTTCTACAAAAAGTAAGTGTGACATCAGTCAACATCATGAATATGACTTAATTAATTAAGCTTCCGTCTGGTAGTGATCTGGATCAGCTGAGCTATCTATAGATCGTTTGCAGCGGTCTTTAGATAGCTAGCTGTTTCATCTGTATTTTTTGTATACATAGTTGTATGAATAAATGGCCTTACTTAACTAATAAATGAAAATATATATAGATATATCCTATCCTACTAATATTATAAACGCGAAAGTTTATAATATTAGTAGGATGTTTGTTACTCTATCACGCAAAAACTACTGAACGGATTTTGATGAAACTTTACAGTAATATAGCTTATACATTAGAATAACACATAGGCTACTTTTTATCCGGGTACCATGCGGGCGAAGCCGTGGGCAGAAGCAAGTAATATATATATCCATACCTACCACTTTAAAGTAGTAGATCACAAGAAAATAAATAAAAATTTAAATACCTAGGTAACTAAAAGTCAGTAGGCTGTCTTATCGTTTAGATGCGTTATACTTCAGACAACCTTAATTAGCTAAGATATTATTTGCAATAAACATTAATACTTTTGAAATCATAATAATATTAGGAAAGACCCTGAAAAACTACATTAATGGCGAATATACTTATGTATCTAATTTCCACTTAAAGCTTCTAGTAAATCTCGTCTCTACTCTCTCTTAGAATTACCAAGGTAACTATATTTTTTTAACAAACAGTCTTTTAAGTTAAATTATTTCCTACATAATTACGAGCTCAAGGTCTCCAACTGATAATTGAGGTGACAATTGATTTAAGTACTTACTTACATACGGGACTTATCATTATCACTGTTCCACTCTTCGATATGAAGGTTAAGTATCCCTAAAGTAGATACATATAGGTAAGTAAATATTCGATTTTGTAGAGTTCCTTTGCTAATGTTTAATCTATGATAGATTTGATTAAAAATCTCGATGCCAGAAACATGAGATCTCATCTATACGTCGTAAACAATCAACTTATCAAACTACCAATCGTAGAGCTGTATTCGTTTACATTTAATTTCCTAGCATACCTACTACTAACATACTATAAAATATTCCCGTAGGGAATGTAGGTAGGTAGCTAGTCTTCTACGTGGTAAGGCTTGGTTATTTAGTTGTTTAAGTCATACGAATTATAGATGTTTAGTGGTAGCTGTGACGTCAACAGCTAAATCAGTAAGCGAGGCTGAGTCTTGACCTTTTTACTTACAGACATACCTTCTTATTATACCTACTAATTTAACTACCTATACTTTTTATTATATTGTACTTAGGGTTGTTTGTTTAAGTGTGAGTAAATAAATGCACTTTTTTTTATTTAATTTTTTTTTTAAAACAAAATTCTTGGATATATTTATTACTTAGATTAGGAAAACCCGAACTATAGTTATACCCTTTGGAAACATTAGGTTCCATACCTAGAACATCATGTAAAAACAAAAAAACACAAGGCTTACATAAAAAAAAAACGCATTGAAATCGGAGCATCCGTTGCACTCTAGATCTTGTTAATCCTATGGTAGTTATCATCTGAACCTGGATCATGCCTAATGGCAAGATTATAAGAAAATGTCGCATTAATTTGATATTTGACCTCAAAACGTAAGTTCTAGTGTCATTATTCAGCACCCTAGCTCCTGTTAATTCCTTTGCTGATCATTATCAGAACCTGGAGTCTAAACTCCAGTCGGATGTATTCAAAACTGAACATTTTGACCTCAAACGGAAGTTTCTAGCAGCGACAATGTTCAGGGTCCCCGGGCAGTTTTGAGAGCCGATGATCCTGGAAACGGCTGCACCGACTTCCACAAAACATAGGTAAGAAGAACCAACTCGCAAACATCAGCTTTCATAAAAAAAACGGAAATCGGAGCGACAGTTCGGGAGCTACGACGCCATAGATAAACAGACAATCAAACACACTATGGCTTTTTTTTAAAGAAGAGTGTTTCCCTTCTCTTTAGTTGGGGGTTAAAATATATACCTTATGTACCTACAAAACACTTAGCACGGTGCAAAAACTGGGCAAAATATTTTACAGAAATATTCGGTTTCACTACTTAAAAGCTTATGTATTTTTATAATAGGTTTCAGCCTTTTTCAGGCAGCCGATTTCAATCATAAAGGCGCGACGAACTAACATTCAATTTCAAAATTAAAAACGAAACTTACCCTCTTCGGATCGAACGAAGCTAATCCCTAGCTAATCCATGAAACAAAACTTTTTCACACTGAATGTTTTCCCGCGTTCTTATTTTTTAATCCTTCGTGTGGTAGAGTCAAACGGGCATTCAACCACGAGAGCGCGCGATACAAAATGTTTGTGTTGGAATCAGAGATTTGTTTTGTCATAGTGAGTTCAAATTAAACTGTGGGTATGGTTTACGTTGGTTTGTCTGTGATATGGTGTTCATTAGTGATGTGCTAATCGGGAGCCAGTTATACGGATACGGAAACACTTAGATCTGCCGGCTGGTATTATTATGCTTCCACAAAACTACCACTTGCCTAGTGGCATCGGCCGCGTGTCAACAAGCCACTGAACTAGCTGACTGGATTGAAGCGTGTTTAACAGAATTGAAACTGAAACTATAGAATTTCTATTGATACCGATCAAGCTAGATGTGCTAAGAAACGACGCGATCGAAAGACTGAATCAATGAAATCTGTCTTAACCGATATGCCTTACGGTTACGGAACGGAAGTTCAGCACATCACTAGCAGCGCTTGGTTTGAGGGACGAGCTAAGCGGAACGGAACCTCGTTGTTTACGTACGCGCCCATTATTGTACACTGCCTTGCAATTATGTTGTTGCTAGCTAACCGAACAATAGTGTTTGCTTTGGACTGCAGTTTGAGGCTGAGTTTGATAACGGTTTTCGTGTTTTGACTAAAATGTAGAGTCCTGAGGGCACAGGAGTGCACTCTGAATTGTGCACTGCACTACCTTCTCGCACGATTTTAGATCTACTATATTCACCTATTTAACCTACCCTTCATAATAATTCTGCCCTATTTGGATCCCTTATCCGAGCATGCAATTAAGATTTAAGACTAAACAAAAGGCCATATTGGTTATTGACCCTATAATGTTGGTTGCTACTTTCAAAAGTGAACTTAATAATCTTGCTCGTCACTGTACAAAAGCGTAGCGAGTGGCGGAATAGTTCCCTTATCAGCCGCGAACTTATCTACAACTTGGAGGCCGAATTAAAAAGCTATTAGGAGCGAACTATCTACACTAATCTACACAGAATATTTCGGATTGTTTTGTTTTCGTGTGAAGAAGTTTCAGGATAGAAATGTTTTACTAATATTTTGTTTATTTCCAAAAGTATGTCGATTTCAATTTAAACCAGAGATAATTTATATCATTTTTTAGGGCCATATTTCATCTTCCTGTCTATCTGTCCGTCGCGTCCGTGTCACGGCCCCAATTGTGTATCGAGGTAAAATAAATTGGGTATGCATGAAAACACGTCATAACCCAAATAAACTAGTTTTGTACCTCTGATAAAACTAAAATTAGTTTTTTGGCGCACTGCTAGTACATGTAAAACGAGGAATGTTTTTTGTGGCATTACCCCTCCGTGTAGGGTTTTATTGAACAGGTCTTAAAAAAATACTGAGATTTCCTTTACACATTTTTTTAAGCCCTCGTCTAGGAAATTATAAGGCTTCAAAGTTGTGTACCCCCCTCTAACTTTTTAATGTAGAGTTCTAGAAGCATGAAACTAAATTTAACAAGTAGCATTTGATAAAACTACAAACGGAGATTAGTTCTAATGATTTCCAATGATAACTTTAAAAGTTATTAAGAAACTTCTGGACGTAGCGTTGTCGAACACATCTTGGACACTTTATTTTTATACAAACTTGTGATTAGGTAGGTTCCTACTATCTACGTCCGAAAGGCATTTCGAATATCCAGCAAATGCGTTTCAAGCGCACACGTCTATCTAAAACTTCTGAAATTGTTCAAATCAAGTTCCCAGTTATTTAATTGCAGAGGTCGGAACAGTCGTACAACCACTAACTTCTTGCACACAGAGAATAGGAACTTCCTCGATGCATGTGGAACATACGAGGTGGTTTCGTTACGAGTTCTAACTAGGTAAGGTCACAGATATAACTAGGTAAAGTAGAGCAAAGCAAGTGATTTAATTAATTTTGTACCTGTCACCTACATAGGTAAGACTACAATTTGATAGTGCGGGCGCTAGTGTACCGGGGCGGGGCTATTGTGATATTTTTGTATCACTTTTTTTATATACCTACTACTAAAGTGGCTAGCAAGCATACGGCCTGTTGTTAAGCGGTTACCATAACCTATTGACGCTTGCAACACCAGAGGTATCACTCGCTCGTTTCCGACCCTGAGACGGGTGAAAAGTGTAATGTGCCTGAAATTTCATCTGTACCATTTAATACCCTTCCAAAACGGATCATTGCAATGCGAGCATTTCTGTTTGAAGACAGAATGAATGAACGAATTAATGAAAATACTTTATTGTACACTTTATGATATAAACTGAATAAACAATAACACATTATGACAAAGTTACAATGGTCGGTCTTATCGCTTAAAAGCGATCTCTGCTTACTCAAAATGGCGGTAGGTAATATTTCACCAGGCAAGCTCTTTCACAAGGAGCTAAGCATTTCTAGAAGACTGGTAGTTATCCGGATTCAGGTAGGTATCGACCTCTGTTCTTGACCAAAATGCGATTTCTCCCTAACATTTTTTCCGTGTTGGCCTAGTGGGCGATACCCCAACTTCTGATTCAGAGGTCCCGGTCGTGCACTAATGGATTTTTCCACTGGAAAAAATTATGTGCGTATTAACACGTGCTCAAAACGGTGAAGGAAAACATCGTGAGGAAACCGGCATGCCCTAGAACCAAAAATTCGAAGTCATGTGCCAACAGTTAGTGTTCCAATAAGCGGCGATGGGCTTGCAACCTGTCACGTGGAATGTTCCATACTTGCAAAACACGGGCATGCCCAAATCTAATGTTTGGACGTGCCTCTGACTATCCCTTAATTGGTATTCTCAAAAATCTCACTGAGTATGTATTCGAGGATGTCCACCATGGGGAAGACAGTCGTGAGCGTGTTTGTTTTTTTTATTTTTTTTCTGAAAAATACTCTGGGCGAAGCCAGGCATCGCTTGCCCCTAGGACTAGTGTAATATTATATTATCTGCGCCCTAGGCAAGTTGAACGTTAACTAACTATAGTTAAACGGAAAGTTTAAAGTAGCGTCAGCAATAAAGTCGTAACATTACGGGGTTGAGCCACGGTTAGTTTTGTGCTGACTGTACTGTTTTGTGATTTGTGGTCGCTCCGGAGTTTGAATGTTTGATGTTAGAAACTACGGATTGTTGGTAAAGTTACAAGCGCAATTCTGGGTTTCGGGCAATTCAGTCTATGCAACTATGTAACTTCATTTTATTTCTTTTATGCAACTATGTAACGTCATCAGATATGCCCAGTAACCGAGCCTCAACACAATCACACAATTGTCTTGCTCTGTGCTGTTTTAAGATCAATATAATATAACCCGTATATGCGTATATATGTGGGGGCTAGTTTAAACTAGCACGGAGGTAAGTGTTCTCAAACTGTATTTTTACCCGCATTTATTTTAATTATACTTCCACAAAACAGTAAATTAACAACCTAAATCTAAATAACATTATTGTTCATTATTCCGATCTCGAAAAACAACTATAGGTAGGTATGTGTTCTGACTCCCTTTTCCGCATTCAAACTCTTGTTTGGTTCACTATGCATGAGAATTTTTGGTTAGTGAGATAGCCAGCCTACCTCCGGCCAGAAGTACAGAAGTTTCCCGGGGTCTTCGCAGGCTTCGCGGAGTGACCTTGGGTTGCCTAGTATTTATACGCAGTGAGTTGCTACGCCCACGTACTCCAGGACTACGTGGGCAGCTGATAATACCACCCTAGCTAGACGTAGGTAGGTACGTTTTACAAAGTTATTAGGTACCTGTAATAGGTAGGCAGGTAACCGACAGCGGCTCAAGTTTTAATTTATTCGCTAACTGCTGGTTAGCACGAACCTGTTATTTGCTGTTGTAACACCTATACAATGCTATGTAACCGACTGTGGGCAGGGTATTAATATTCCATCCCTATTCCCGTTCATTTTATGATTATGTAAATAAATAAACACTGAATAGACACATACATATATTATGTATTTAGGTATAACAGTAGGTACGTTATAATCCTACTAGGTACCTACTATTATAAACGCGAATGTTTGTGAGGATGGAGGTTTGTTGCTCTTTCACGCAAAAACTACTGAACGGATTTTGATAAAACTTTACAGTAATATAGGCTTATAAGCTCGTCTTGTACATGTCCTATAAGTAAGTATTTTGTCTATATTTTCTGTGTGTACAATAAATAATAATGAATACATACTTACCTAGTCCTTACCCCACACTTTGATTCCGTGTCGTATCAGGATCTGTGTGTAAAATCATAATGGTAGGTACTACAACAACATCCAGACTCGAGACTTTAATTTAATTTTGCAGATCATATCTACAAACATACACACTTAATGCATTCATACACAAGTTTCAGCATGTCGACATTTTTTATGACAGCCCATCAATATTTAATTCCTTAAGATTATATTTAAGATAGTTTGTTTTTTTGGTGTTATACCGTAAGCTTACTATTTTTTGAAATAATAATTCTAATTCTAATTACCTTGCAGTATAGACTGCCCTCGCTAGCACTGGTTAGCACCCACGTATAATACCAAAGTCAAAGTCATACACGTATAATACCTACTAAAGGTTTTGAATATGTATGTAATTAATTACAAAAAACCTACCACGTTTAATCATTTTGTATGTTATCAGTTTTTCTTTTGTATACTACTGTAATTTACTGTTTTTCTTGTTTGTCTTTCTTGTCATTTGTAATGGTCTGTGCTGTATCCATACCTATGTGTTGAATACAAAACTATCTATCTATCTAAACATTTGCCTTGTAAGTCTCAGCCGGCAGCTCGGCCAGCGCGCCACACGACAAGACGTCTCGAGATGGCTCGAGCCAGATAAAAAGTTTACATCATACGTTTAAGTGAGTATGTATCGCAGGCGCACCTGAGACCCACCTGAGACGCAGAAGGTAGCGGGTTCGATTCCCGCCGCGGAACAAATGTTTGTATGATCTGCAAATATTTGTCTCGGGTCTGGGTGTTTTCTATGTTCATCTATATAATATGTGTTTATTTACAAAAATAAGTATATAAGTAAGTAATCTGTCATGTAGTTCCCATAACACAAGCTCTGCTTAGTTTGGGCCAAACCTGTGATAGCTAGATGATGCTGCGTGAAAAATGACCAAAATTCTTTATTTATTTATTTATTTATATTACCTAGGTAGGAGGTATTTGTTTAGGTTAGTATGCTTACATACCTAAATCAAAAAGAATCAGTTTCCTCAACAAATACAATTATGAATTCACAAGAATAACTTCGAAGCGTTTCCGAACACCTCCTAGTGATTTATTCACAAACTTGGAAAGAGGCCGAACTTAATCAATGAAAGTTACATTGAAAGTTTGCAACGCCCGCCCAGCTCTAATAAAAACCGGCCAAGAGTGTGTCGGGCCACGCGCATTGTAGGGTTCCGTAGTTGCCAGCCGTTTTACCCAACTAACAACTTCATCTAAGTCATTTTAGATGGAATTTGTATGAAATTTTCCTCTTTACTTTTCCAAGTACATTTTGTAAGTAAGTATTACCTACTTGTTAACTTGTAAATCCTACTTAGCTAATAATAAATTATGCTGGACAATTTCACAACATATATTTTTTTAATACATACATATTATACATAGAAAACATCCAGATCCCGAGAAAAATATTTGCAGATACAACATTTGTCCCACGGCGGGAATCGAACCCACAACCTGCGTTTCAGGAGGGCCTTCAAAGAAGAAAGTAAGTAAACATTTACTTCTGCCGTCATTTTTTATCCAAAAACAACCGTTTTGCTGTCAGGGCACTAAGTGCTAATTTTTGCACTTAGTTATTATTTTGCAAACGGATCCCTGAACGAACACACATTTTAAATTTTCACACACCCGCAATATTTTTGACGACCTATCAATTGACACCCCACACCATGGGATAACCGAAAAAAAATAAACATCGGCGTGATGAATATACTCATACCAAATTACAACTTTTTAGTACTAAGAGTTTCTGAGATAAGCCGCGGACAGACAGACGGACGGACATGGCGAAACTATAAGGGTTCCTTGTTGACTACGGAACCCTAAGATTGATAGACGCAGATCGAAGTTTAGGACAATGATTATGAGATTAAGATACCTAACCGACTTTATATTTAAAAAAATATTTAACGATTTTGACATACTTACGTAAAACCTATTCGCGTATTCTTGGAATGTTAAGCACTTTTTAGCTATATGAGGACCTCGGTGGTGCGGTGGGCGAGTAGCCAGCTGCGACAAAAGAGATGCAGGTTCGATTCCCGCTGGTGGACATATGTTTTTATTTGTGTACCTATCTGTTGACTATATTTACATAGAAGTATATTTTGCTTCTAACTCTTAAAAAGCAAAATATACTTCTATGTGTAAAAAAATAGATCTTTAAACTCCAGAGGTAACCAGGTATTGACGCTGCCGCTGACTGTACCAAGGTTATATAAAAGTTAGCTAAGTATATTTATTATATGTCTCAATTTTAAGTTATTTCTTTTGATTAGAAATTGTTGTACAAATTGCTTACCCCCCCTTATGTTGCTATTTTTGAAAAATATTCAACAATTTTTTATTCTCTGATTAAAATTAAACAAAACAAAAGTCGATTCGTTTGAAATAGCACTTTATTTCTATTTACATAACAAAAACTTCACATATGACTCAAACCAAAACAATGATCTAGAATTTCTAGAAAATTTTAATGGTTATTAAGATTTGATTTATTATAATGGGCACCTTCATTTTATTCACAGATGCACAGATATTATAGGTACAATGCGCATTTTTTGGATACGAACCGTAAGCACATCAGATACACTCAATTTGGCATTTGCAGACAGCGACAGAATATAGTGCTTCGAATGATCGAATGAGAGATACAGATTTAAAATTCATAATTAATAGGTATATATTACTTTTGATTACTACACATAACATGTAGGCGACAACATTTGTCCTACGACTAATATTTTCATTAAAGGCAATTGTGGTAAAAAAAACTGTTTTCGGTTAAAATGTTATGGATAGATTTATAAATTATGAAGATTATCCAAGAGTACCAATTATCACTTTCAAAATACATTATGAATCCTAGCATTCTTCATTTCGCCCTAACTATATGTCTAATCTTGTAATACATAAGAACAAGTAGATATTATATAATTTTGTTCTACTCCCATCGGCTTCGTTTTCCACTCTTGCGCACGCGTTCGGCTTTCTCCTGGCTGTCTTCTGATTGGTTGGCGGGCGCGTTCACTCCCGGCTGGATCTGATGCATGGTTTGCTCCCAGGAGTGATCCGAAGACGCTGTGAACTGGAGAGAAAATTTTTAATTATCAAGAAAATACTGAACAATATTAATACTATTATATTTTTATTTATCAACGTTTACGATAAGATGGACCACTGTTGGGCAACAGTTATTTATGCCCCCAAAATAATGTCTGTTTACCGCCAAATTATTATTAATCGAAACAAATTTTTTTTTTAACAATAAACGATTTCATTTAGTACAAGTTAACCTAACCAAATTCTTGTTTTATTATCATTTATTTTTAAGTGAAAGAGCATTTTTCCTTTTTTTTGGCGAGTGAGGAGGTAAAACATTGCCTCCATTAGAATGGGTAGTAAACCACCCATTCGCACTAAAAGTTTCTGTACCAGCATCTTTTCCTGAAAAATACAATCTGAATGTTCCATCGTCGGATCATCATCACTTACCATCAAGTGAGATTATGACCAAATGAAGATCTATTCATATAAAAATAAGTTTTTTTTAAGTATTCGCCTGTTTCACTAAAGCTTGTTCTTACCTGATTATATTGTGATTTAAAAGCCTGCTTCAACGAGGAGAGTCTATTGGTGGCGGGTCCCTGCATCACTTTTTCCATCGCAGTCGGGACGTTCGGCGACGCCTCTTCTATGTGCGTCGGGAGTCCAGGGCGCTCTTTGTATCTGCAATCATACATAAAGTTATACAAAACTCACTTAAAGTCTCAGATTTTTACGAAAATACCACTAACCAATGTTTTTCTTGGATCTTTCAGTTTTTAGCTAATGGAACCAATAACAACAGTTGGACTGAGCGTGCTTCAAACGGTGAAAGAAAACTGGCATGCCCAAAACCAAACATCTACTAGAACCAAATATTCGAAGGTATGTGTAATTGTCTAGTTTTTCAACAAGCGAAGACAAGATTGTTGAACTTGTTGATGGAAAAAATAGTTGCCTGGAGCGATACCCATGATATGTACCTCCGCCTACTTTGCATGACGACCCTAGAAAACGGTTTTGTCTACCGCCGAGAAGAAAAACATTTTTGTCCCTCTCTTTTGTTTGACAGAATAGGGGACAGAAATCGTTTTTTTCTTCTCTTTCGTTGACGAATCCGATGTCTAGAGTGTTTATTTAAAAGGTGTATTCTTATTTGTGTATGTTTAATTCAAATGGTGTACGATGATCAAGAATTTATGTATCTGCCTTTTTTGGATTTTTAAAAACGGTTCAGCCAGCCTTAATAAATTATTGTATCTGCAAATATTTTTTCTCAGGGTTTGGGATGTTTACTACGCATAATATGCATGTATTTATAAAAAAAATATGTGTAAGTAGTATATCAGTCATGTAGTTCCCACAACACAAGCTCTCCTTACTGAAATGATAGTGTGAAAAAAATTCGAGTATTATTTATTTATTATTTTCTATCCGCAACATTTGTCCGAAAGTAACCCAATACTGTTGCTGACAATTTCGCATTTCGGAGTTCTAAAAATATGGGGGTAGATACTTACCCCAGTCCGCAGCCGCCTATGTTCAGGTTCTTTCCCTTGCCCTTCTTGAAGCGCGACTTGCGGAACCACGTCGACTGCATCGCAAGGTGAAGTAAATCATCGGGCACTTCCTGAGTAACCAACATTCAAGTGTCATTTAAGACTCGTGTTCCAGAAGAAAAACTCATAATGAACTAGACCGCAAGCAGAGATTTTTTACAGTTTTCAATGCATTCCTATACTTCGTATTAATCCTACCTACTAATATTATAAATGCGAAAGTTTGTGAGGATGGATGTTTGTTACTCTTTCATGCAGAAACTACTGAACAGATTTTGATGAAACTTTACAGTAATATAGCTTATAAATCAGAATAAAAATAAATAAATAATAATCTGTAACAATTGGATAGGATAAGGAATATCTATCTGGTTTACGAGTGCGAGAGAGAGCCACATTAAGTCTGTTTCGCTCATGCGCTGGCAGCGAGTCTTCGGTATTAGTATTAATGGCGTCTCAATCCCAGTGCCCTTAAAAAGCTCACTTGTTTAGTATGATATATGTATATATATACTTATAAGTAGGCTATTCTAACTTATTTAAATATTAATACCTATTATTATTATTATTTTCATAACTTACTAACTTTGTGTTTTATGTCCTGCTAAATAAACGTGTGTGAGCGTTACCTGTTGCACTCCCTCGAGGTTCCGGAGCAGGTGTCCCGCGAACTCCTTGTCCTTGTGTCTGTCGAGCAGCGTGTAGGCGGCGCCGCGCACGCCTGCGCGGCCCGTGCGCCCCACGCGGTGCGTGTGCGTGTCGATGTCGCGCGACACCGTGTAGTTGATCACGGTGCGGATGTGCGGGATGTCCAGCCCGCGCGCTGCCGGAATTACACATTACTATACGATCCGATCCCACCGGCTACGCCAATTAAAATTTCGGGGATTATTTTTTTTAAATAGCATTTTCGAATGTGATGGATGTACAAGCCAGACGCTGTGGGAATTACCGATAATAATCCAAAGCACAAAAAATCTTCCTCTGTCTCTGTGTTTTTGTAACACACCCATATGTAAACACAACATACGGGTGTGATCAGCCGTGATCACTTTGTTCCTGTTCGCCTGGTCCATGTGTCAAAGTTAGCTGTTTAGAGGGCAATAGTTATCAAAAGTCATAATAACCTGCAACGTCGGTAGCCACTAGTATGTTATTCTCTTGCCGTTTGAAAGCCGTGATCACTTGGTTCCTGTCCGCCTGGTCCATGTCTCCGTGGAGCAGTAACGCGTCATACTGTTGCACGCCAAGATTGGCCGCTGTCTGCTCTGCTTCTAACTGTAAATTTAAATGATAATAAAATGGTTGGCAACCTCCCTAAACCAAGCTGAATATTGGTCAGGATTAGCAAGTGCCGCATTTCACTCCATAGTCCAGCATTCATTCAATTAACGTTTACTCTAGCAATAACCCAATGTTTTCATCCACATTTACATGCGATAGTGTCTCGTCTACACTTTCAATAATGCACCTTTATTATATAATTTTTAATGTGTAACAATTGTATAGGATAAGGAGTATCTATCTGGTTTATGAGTGCGAGAGAGAGCCACATCATAAGTCTGTTTCGCTCATACGCTGGCAGCGAGCCTTCGGTGTTACTATTAAAGGCATCTCCATCCAGTGCTTTTAATAATATTTTACTGTTTCCGCTTCTTAATTTGAATTTGGCGGCCTTTATGTAATATACAGACTATAGATTACATAAGGTGTTTTAGTTAAAAAAAAAGCGACCGAAGCAGAGACGTAGAAATGCAGAAATTCTCATGGCAAAATAGATTGTAGAAAGCAAAGAATATGAGGAAGATTTTTGCATAGTAGTGGGAAAAAAGATTATAAACATGGTACTTCATGAAATATTACCTTTTTAGTGACGAATATCAATACCGTGCCAGCCGATAGAAATTCCACTAGGTTCTTCAATAACCACGCCCATTTATCTTCAGGCTTCTGGAATATTCTGCAAGAGGATTTAACATCAATTAGTACAGGTACAAAGGCGCTCCACGCGGCGCGGGAACGTACTCACTCGACATGTTCTTGCACGAGGTCGGAGGCCTCCCCCGCGGCGCCGTGCAGCGCGTCGCGTGCGAGGCGCTCCACGCGGCGCGGGAACGTGGCTGAGTACTTACTTGACATGTTGTTGCACGAGGTCGGAGGCCTCCCCCGCGGCGCCTTGCTGCACGCGCACGGGGTCGTGCAGCGCGGCGCGGGAACGTGGCTGAGTACTTACTTGACATGTTGTTGCACGAGGTCGGAGGCCTCCCCCGCGGCGCCTTGCTTCACGCGCACGGGGTCGTGCAGCGCGGCGCGGGAACGTGGCTGAGTACTTACTTGACATGTTATTGCACGAGGTCGGAGGCCTCCCCCGCGGCGCCTTGCTTCACGCTCACGGGGTCGTGCAGCGCGGCGCGGGAACGTGGCTGAGTACTTACTTGACATGTTGTTGCACGAGGTCGGAGGCCTCCCCCGCGGCGCCGTGCTGCACGCGCACGGGGTCGTGCAGCGCGTCGCGCGCGAGGCGCTCCACGCGGCGCGGGAACGTGGCTGAGAACAGCAGCGCCTGCCGGTCCGGCCGCACGTGGTTGCAGATAGAACGTACTTGCGGCTCTGACAAAAAAATCAACACCCAACAGTCACATCTATAGTTCTGATCCCACACTAGGAAGAATCCTACACAGGGAACTGTGTCGTGGGTATCAGGAACTACGAGTAGGTACTTTGATACCACGACACCCAGACCCGGAACTAAATCTGCAGAACATGCAAATATTTGTCCCGCTACGGCAATCGAACCTCGTATGTTTACTCAACAGCCGCGCCATCGAGCTCGTCAAAAACAAAATGTTAAAAAATAACAAGTTACAAAGGTCGAAGTCTCGAGAAAGGCGTTGTAGCCCTTTGCATTTTGATTTTACAGGATAGGGCGTTTTTTTTGTCTTGAAATAAAAATATTTGATTTTATTTGATATTTGATTTAGAAGGGGGCTTTTTGGTTTCACACAACTAACAACTTCATCTAAGTAATTTTCAATGGAATTTGTACGAAATTTTCCTTTTTACTTCTCCAAGTTAATTTTATAAGTTGGTCGACTATTACTCGTTAACTTAGCCTACATAGCTGTGATCGTTATCCTTTTAACTTCGTTATATACTACTGCCCTGTTTTTTCCATATATCAGGGGGCAGGGGGGACACTTTACTCTAACAAAAATTAGCACTTTAAAGCTTAATATTTCGGAAACGGATCCCTGAATCTAAAAATGGTTTGTGTGAATTATAAGGATTCCTTTTTGACTTCAGAACCCTAAAAGAATTTAGCTATACGTCTTGTAGCCGAAAAAAATCTCACAGCTTACAAAAAACCCCATAACTCAGAGAAATCTCTCTACTATTCAGTTTTTTCTAATGTCTAATCTATAATCGTATAAATAATATATTAAACTTACCAAAACCCATATCAAACATCCTGTCTGCTTCATCAAGGACCAAGTACGAGACCCTCTGAAGATTCGTCGCTTTGCATTTTATGAGATCTATAACTCTGCCGGGAGTACCTACTATGATTTCAGCACCACCTCCTGCAAAAAAAACAAAATATAAATTAAATTTATTTGTGAATACGATTTTTTGATCTTGCTACATGTCACGTGGAATGCTAACAACTATGACAAAAAAAAGAAAACGCGGGCATATTTATATTTAATGAAACCTACCATACAGAAAAGTAAAAGGACTACGTTTGACTCACTAGTTCAAAGATACTTCCGATAAAAATAAGTTTTTAACTCAAGCTTTGAATATGCCTTGTTATGGGAATATGCCTGCCTAATAGTGATGTGATGTGATGTACCTATCAGTTAAAGCGTTTTACCTTCCAATGCTTTGGTTTGTTCCCACTTAGAGCCACCTCCGTAGCAGCACACGCATCTTATGTTATAAACCTTTCCGAACCGCTTCGCTTCCATATAGATCTGTGAAGTTAAACATTATGACCGCATTCTTATTCAGCCTCAAAACATATTTTACAAACCTAAACAAATTATGTCCTAAAATGTGAATGAAAACTGGAATTCTCCCCTCATTATGTCACCAAGCAACGTGTTTGTTTGTTTGTTTGTCGTTATACAAGGTAGTTATTATAAAATTTCACCCGATGTGTATTTCCATTATCGTTCGCAGCGCCCTCTAGTGCCAATAATACCTAAGCACCATACTTGAAGACGTACAAAACTATTGCAAATAAACGTTTCGTAGATTAATGGTAACAAACAAACTCATATAAAACATCTTTAGAGCGGTCTCAGGTACTACGGCGACGTATCGGCCAGCCGTCAGCTCGGCCGAGAACACAAAGAGTTGTTAGCGAGAGATGTTATAGCAAAGCTGGTTTACTCCTATTCGTTGACGACCTCGATGGCACGTCGGGCGAGAAGCCGGCTGCGACGCAAGAAGTGCGGCTTCGATTCCCAAAGCAGTAGAGATGTTTGCATCAGTAAATAAATAAATTAATAATGCAGGACATTTTTCACAAAGCATCATCTAGCCCAAAAGTAAGCATAGGTTGTGTTATGGGAACTAAATGACTGATATATTACTTATATACATTTATTTTCCGTTTATACATAAGTACTATACATAAAAACACCCAGACCCGATACAAATATTTGCAGATCATACAAACATTTGTCCCGCGGTTTTCTTACAGAACTCTGTCACTTCAACTTGCTAGGAGATTAAGCAGGAATGAACTTGCTAGGAGCTGTAAAAGTTTTGTGCTTACAAGCTAATAAACTTGTAGGAAACATACTTGCTGTGCTAACTCTCTGGTAGGCGCCAGTATCAGTCCAATAGGTCCATCATTCGGCTGCAACTCCTTCTGGTCCATTATGTGGACTAGCAGCGGCCAGAGGAACGCGGCGGTTTTACCGGAACCAGTACGAGCGATACCTAGAAACAGATATAACCTCACATTGAAGTTAAATCATAATTTTACACCATTACGTAGCTTAAAGCTCATATAAACATTGTTTAATGCATACCAACTAATGACAGTAGTATATACGAGGAAACAGTAATTCCTAATTATTCTAATTAGATATTGATAATTAAACTATAAGTGAAAACTGTCAAATGCTAATCCCCCTCATACAAATTGTAGCTCATAAGTGTTATTTAAGCTGTTTGTTTTCCAACGCTTTTATGTATAAAATAAAATAAAAATAATATAATATAATATATTCAGGAAAAAAAACTGTCTTTTATTAAAGGGAAGTTGATAAAAAGTCCAATGTGAAATTTCATCCCCCATTTTTTCAATCTTAGGGGTAGGAAATTTTAGAGGACCACCCTAGAACTATACCCAAATACCCACCCTACCCATTAAAAAAATAATCATTACAATAGATACACAATTGGCGAAGATATCGCGTAATATTTACGCACAAAAAAACAGACAAATTGAGAAGCTCTTCCTTTTTTTATATATATCGGCGCAAAGGCGTTATTCTGCTTCTACAATGAGTCATCGGCGCAGAACCACGAGTTACTTAACGAATCATCACTTAGATTGTCAAATTACAGTGTAAAATCATTAGTTAATGGCTGATTATTATTTGATTGTTGTAATCAAATAACAATTAGGTTATTACTTCAAAACCATTTGTAAACTTAAATGATTAATGTGCAGGCAGTTTTACCTTTGTCTTGCCTTTGTCTTTGTTTTTGCATAAATACGGGCGACGGACCGAGTACGATTCATTCTCGCTCGAGCCGTCGGACCGTACAGACCTCGAAAACCTCTGTACAACCAAGAATAAATTTGAAGAACATCTCCTGGAGTTTACTTTCGTCATCAACTATAAGCGACCAGCATGCTGGTGATGATTTGATCAGCATGATGTTTTAAAGACCACCTTGGAGCTAGCTTCTGCTCCGTCATATATATTGTTTCGATTGTGGCAAGGTAGTTGTTTTTTTTTTAAAGTTAACAGTGAGTTATAGTGAATATTATTGTAAAGAAAACGCTCTACATTAATTAATGAGAATGGGAATTTTGGTAATGATTATCGATATTGTTTAATATTAATTATCATTACCAAAATTCCCATGTTTGCAATATGAAAATAATAGCAACAAATGTGTTGCTATTATTTTCATATTGCAAATATGAAATATGATCTATAAGTCTGATTATCTTTTGCCATTCTGTACATAAACGATGTCTTACCAATGAGATCTCTTCCAGCTAACGCGGCCGGCACACCAGCCGCCTGCACAGGCGTCGGTTGAGTGTACTCGGAGCGCCGAATCGCCTTCATAAGTTGCTCATCGAAGCCGAGGTGTGCGAAACTGCTAACTGGCTTCGGTGGGTCTGGGCCTGATATCTGAAGAATAGGATGGGTATTAAGAAGACTCCAAAGTGTAGTGTAATGTAGTGAAAGTGCTACCTATAAAATACATACAAACAAAGTGTCTTCCCTTAAAATAAAGACAGTAAGAAACTCGTTAATAATGTGAACGGCATAATTCCATTCCATTCTATACCTTTTTCTACAATAAATAAACAAACAAACACGCTCACAACTGTCTTCCCCATGGTGGACATCCTCAGATACATACTCAGTGAGTAGATTTTCTGAGGATACCAAGTAGGGGGTAGTCAGAAGCACGTTCAAACATTACATTTGGTACATGCCCGCGTTTTGCAAGTAGTAAGCATTCCACGTGACAGGTTGCAAGCCCATCGCCGCTTATTGGAACACTAACTGTTGGCACATGCCTACTAATATTTGGTTCTATGGCATGCCGGTTTCCTCACGATGTTTTCCTTCACCGTTTTGAGCTACCTAGCACGTGTTAATGCGCACATCAATTTTCGAGTGGAAAAATCCATTGGTGCACGACCGGGTTAGAACCCACGACCTCCGGATCAGAAGCTCTCCAGAACGAACATATAATATCATCAGCATCTATCCTGGCCACAGATTATTTAATTATAACATTTAGCCATCTTACCTTGACTCCCAGATTATTCTTCAGCTCCTCGACCTGCTGCGAATCCAGCGCCTCTATATCCTCATGCGGAGTGTAGAAGTTCTTCTCAAACGGTTCATACAGTATCTCAGAGTGGTCTATCGGAGGCAGAGGATCGATGTATTTCTTTTTAGCCGGTGCGATGGGGTTGCCGTCTTCATCATAATCTAATTCGATGTCGGAGCCGTCATCGTTATGGAGTGGATTCTCTTCAATGTATCTAAAAAAAAAACAAGGACTCTTACGACTGTAATCCCCATGACGGACTGAGATTTTACTATTATAGGTATATTTCAGTAGGTATATAGACGTTTTCTAATGAAGCGATTATTCTGTATGTAAAAGTGTTTTTTATTCTGTGGTTTATATCAGTCATGTAGTTCCCATAATACAAGCTGTGATTAGTTTGGGGCTAGATGATGCTGTGTGAAAAATGATGAGCATTATTTATTATTACTTATTTATGATTGCTAAAGAAGTGCTTTGGAACAAGTATGATTACTGGAAGACACTCACTTGTAATAGCTCTCCTCGTCGTCAAGTTCATCGATGTCCCCCCTAGTTCCCCTTCCGCTGTCTACCTTCCCTAAGGCCGCATTCTCCTTGCTGGCAACCAAGTCCTTGGCTGCCTGCTGCTCAAGGCCAGCCATAAATGCATCCAGGGGATCCTCATCCTCTTCATCCTGTACAAATATTACAGATAATAACATCTTCTGTAAAGAATTTCCATTATTCTTACTTTTTATGCTCAAGAAATTTCCTTGAATTGCTTAAACCAATTTCAAAAAAGGAGGTTTTAATTTTGTCTGTATTTTCTTTGTATGTTATCTTTGAAATAGTTGAACTAGTCGCCAAAGTTGAACTGATTTTAACTATTCTTTTTTTAATGGGTAGGATATACTTCAAGAGGAAACTGAATTCACTAAAAAAAATCCAAAAAGTAGGCAAAAATGGGTAATGAAATTTCATATTGGACTATTTATTAACTTCCTGTTATATTACCACTAGTGTTGCAACTTACTTGAATTGTTTGGAAAATGTTGTGACTAAGTATAGTAAAAATTTGAAAATTCTAAATAACATTTTGTTCTTTTGTTATTATTTTCATATTATTAAGGACTTACCTTAGAACATGTTGCTTCATTGGTAGGGCTTCCGGGAGCCGGGATGTATGCTAATGCAGGTGTTACAGGCTCATCATCATCATTGAAATATCTAAAAAGATACATCTAATACAGATATTTTAAATATGTATGCACATATATCCAGCACAATAACAGAACAAATTTAAGTTTAATTTATTTAGAATCAAACTTAAGAAGTTCTATTTAAAGGAAATGTATTGGAGTCAAAGTTGTTATAAATTAAAATCATCATCATAAGGACCATTTAGTATCATCAGTCTAAACTATATAAGTAAATATACTTTTTTTATTACCCAACAGACACTTACATATTCTTAACTCCACACTATGATTTCCTGTGTTGTGGGTATCAGAAACTATGAGTACCATGGTACTACAACACCCACAATATTTTGTTGAGTGAATTTACACCAACTCCTCACGTCTAAGCCCAGAATAATCAAGCAACAAACATGACTTGGTTTCTTAAAATTCCTTTAATTAGATTCATACTTACTCATCCTCTGTCTTGGACCGCTTTTTCCCCAAAGAGCCGAAATTCCCTGTTACCGCGTTCTGGGTGATCGAATTCATGGTATGGTACCCCTGCTTCGAGAGGCCTGTAGGTGGAGGTACTGCGTGCATAGAAGTCGTCGGAGGTGGGACTGCGTGAAGAGACACATTCGAAGGGTTCCGCTTCGGCATGGTGAAGCCAGCAAACCCGAACCCCTTCCCGCTACCACTACCGCCCGAATTAAAACTCATTTTCACTGGCAGAGTTGCAAATAGTCGCAATCAACAGAGAACCCTACCGATGGCGCACTCTTCGGCGCTAAGGTTAGGTTTGCTATTGAATTACGCCTTTAGCTAACCATTTCTGGTTCACAAGCAGCTACTCAATCAATTTACTAGACCGCAAATGGCTTTGAAGGCGATAATATAGCAAATTTATGCCGAAATCAAAGCAACATCGACCAACGAGCAAGAATTTCAATCGATGAATGAGTGAATGAATGAAAATAAACTAATATTGAATAATGAATGAACGATCAAAATTACATTATCAACATTCCATCGAGACCGATAAAAAAAATATTTCGGACTACCGGAAAGTTTCGTTTTGCCACTCAAGATTTTTGCTGAAATAATATAATCCACTGACTCACTCCTTACTTTAACGTAACGACTGATTATATAGCAAGGTGAATGATGTGGTGCAAAAATCTTAAAAACAAAACTATACTTAGTTCCTGATTTTATACATAACTAACTCTAAGTAGTCTGATCTGAGACACTATTTTTTTTTGGTGACATTTATGGTTCCTAAAGGTAATGCTAAAATGTGTATGTGTAGCGGAGGCAATTTTAACGGAGATAATAGGATTGTTTTATTTAATCGATGGTAATTCTCCGGATAGTCATAATATAACAATTTCTCCAAAAATGAAATTACGAATCTGTCGAAACATCGGATTCAGGCGACGAAATATCACTATATTGAGCACTATGAAAAAATGAAGCGAAAACTCTGGCTCAGAGGCACCTTACCGGTGCCTCTGAGCCAGAGCTTTTCGCTTAATTTTTCACTTTTACTAATAAGTTGCTCCTGCCGAAGTGAGTGACGCGATGATTCAAAACTTGTGGGTAGCTGTATTTATACTCTTACCTGCCTAGTTATTATGTGGGTAATTTCTATACGAAACATTTGATGTCAAAACGAAAATATTAAGAGTAATTGTTTAAATAAGTTTCTGAAGTAAATTTTATGGCGAAAAATTACATAAAACATGAAGAGAATTATACCGAAAAGACGCGCTCTCGCATCTTCGATCCGGATGAAGCGAAGAGGCATAATACTCTAAATATGTATAAATGAGGGAAAAAAATCTGTATGAAATAAGATAGGTAACACTTTATTTTTACCACATTAAGTATGTTGCTTAAATTTTCAAACAGCAAATTACAAACTGATCGCGGGAGTACAAAGGATAGTTTTATCGCTAATAGCAAAATATTGCAGACAACCTGTAGTTGGACAGGAATTAATTAATTAACTACAATAAAAAAATACTTTCAGTTACAGACCTCAATGTACACAGATGAGTAGAATAAAACTAAGTAGGTAATACTTATCAACACACCGCTTAAAAAAATCAATAGCCAACCATATTCAAAAGAGTAATGAAGCTGTTGGCGATACTACACCTAGTTGGTTGGTTCCTTTAAACCGGGGCCCTCGTTAAAGGAAAACAGCAGAATACACAGAAGATTTTATAAAATCATTTTAAGAATATATACAAACAAACAACGAGAAAACACTTAATTAAATTATGGTAATTATGGGTCCAATTTCCAGAATTGGATATTACACAATTTTAATCTCTCTATTGACACTGAAAACTTTCCGTCAATTGTTTTTTATCTGGCATTGCTCCGACAGAAACCAACACTAAATTGTGTCGGACGCTTCAATATATAGCCGCATTACCACGTACCCCAAATTAATAATTCGTTCAGAAATGTTGGCACATTGGGTTCGTTGTGCAAATAACGGGAGAAAAACGCTACGATACTCGCTCTAACCGGTGATTATCCGGTTTTTTTTTTCATTTCGGAGAACCGGTACACTACATAGTTACATACACAAACCTTCATACTGTATCTTTTATTAGGCTCTGTGCATGCTACTACAATACATTAACAACACAATCAAGGATAAAATTTAAAAAAAATTGAACAAAATCCTGAAATTAGTAGCTTTTTATGATGTATTTCAAGTTATGTGTATTCCTTTTCACGCTGCTCACTGTTACCAATGTTGAAGCAGCCTCTGGATACGATTTCGGTGACTTTTTGGCCACTGTTTTAGGGATCGGAATCACCGCTGTAGGAATCCTCGCGTGTTTGGGAAATTATGCGAGACAGAAAGCGCGAAACGAATTTATATAGAGCGCATTCATGTAAGTACCAATTACTGTAACTCAATTATATAAATAAATAGAGCTGGACATTTTTCACACAGCATCATTTAGCCCCAAAGTAAGCAAAGCTTGTGTTATGGGAACTACATGACTGATATACTACTTAAAAACTTTTTTTTTGTAAATTCATACACATTATACATAGAAAACACTCAGACCCGAGACAAATATCTGCAGATCATACAAAAATTTGTCCCGTGGCAGGAATTGAACCTGCAATAACTCTGATAGAACATGACATGTACATGTGGATGACACTACTATTATATCCACTTCATTTCTTTGTAACAAATTTGGCTTTTGTAACAAATAGCTACTATGTTTCACAATACACTCTCAATAATTATTGGTCAATGAGATTCCAAGACAATCTATATCAATGTAGCATCGCTGATATTCCCATTGCTCAACATTTTTTTTTTTTCGTATTATCTAACATGTCGAATTCATCTGATAAAACAAATAGGATGTTGTGGACGCTAGATGAAAGTACATTTCAATATTTGACTTTCAGCTAGCTTGGTTGAATTCAACATGCAAGAAATAGAAAACATTAACATATCCAGATCTGTCAGAGACCAAGATACAGACCAATTATACCTTGTGTGTCACAGCTGGCTCGCCCGCAGCACCACCCAGCCCAACTCCTTGTAATCTAAACTTTAAAATATAGTTTTTTCTGGAGGAAAAAAAAAACATTTCTGGGTGCTTTCAAATATGCAAAATGAGCTGAGTCTTGAAATTGAAATAATCAATTTTTATTTTATAATTAAATTTTGCCCATATTTAAGACACTATTTGATACTGTAATACCCGGTCTCCTAGTTGATGATAACTGCCATCAACTGTTTTTAGCCCATAATAAGTAATCATTATTCAAGAACTGTTATTTAGATCTAAAGAAAATTATAATTCTAAATTGTGTTTATTGTTTTTGTTGCAGATCCACTGTTGCAATCTTAGTGAAGACACAATAAATTGTATTATAATCTGAAACCTAGCCAGTGATTTTACTAAGAATCTCTCTTTGAATATTCATTATGTTGAATATATTGAGAAAAAATGTGAAAATTTTTGTTGTTTACCGGTTGTATATATTTAGATAGATTGTAAGCTTAGATTTACAATTATTTTTATCTATATTTGTTACAGCAATGCCCAATTTTAATCTGTTGAGATTAAATTAAATGATTGTATGCATCACTTCAAATTCAATTGAAACAAATATTAAATAATAATATGTTATATCTTGATTTGTAATATATATGTAGAACTATACTGTTAGTATAAATATTTTTTTATCATACAAGTGTTGTTTAATTTAAAATGTGTCTTAACAATTAAAGTTTACTACATCATATTTGTTTCATTTACATAGTCCTGACTGTTCACTAGGACTCCCTGCATTGTGGGTATTAGGAAATACGAGAACCTTGGTATCACAACACCTAGACTGGAATGATTATCTGCAGGAAATACAAACAATTGCCATGCAGTGGGAATTGAACCTGCACCTCTTACATCACAGCTGGTTAGTCACCCAGTGCCATGGATGTCCCCTCCTGAATGATTATAATTAAAATAGATAGCAGTTTGTAAATAAAGTTATAATTAAAAAGTATTAATTCTTCAAACAAGCCAACAATTATGAAAACTTAAACATGATTAAGTTTTAACTAATTTCATTCATTTTTATCTTAAAATATTATTTATTAACTATCTTGTAATTCTAAAGCTTCTATTTCTTTGATAATGTCGTTTTTCTTAGATAACTTCTCTTTTTGATCATTGTCAGGGTTTGTAAGAGTCCCTGATTTGATCTTTTCTACGAGAGTTTCAATGTCTCTTAGCTTTTTCCTCAAGTTTTTGAGCCGCTTGGCGGGATCAGCTGTTGACGCTGAATTACTAGAAATGGACGATGTTGAGGGACTGTTTAGTGAAGGTTCGTTGAGTTCACATTTGGCAAGTTTATCTGCTGTGTCATCAACAACTGAAACAAAAACATTGCAAGAATTAGCTCAAATGTAAAAGTTAAAACACCCTGATGATCATACTGAACAGTTTTGAAAACAAACTCTTAAAGTTCAGTAGGCAATTATTATATTAATCCAGTTACCCAAAGAGAATGCTCTTAGCAATAAGTATGTTTTTAAGATATTTGGCAGAGTGATTAACCTGGTTGAGAGTCTAAATTATCATCTTTTATGTACACAGATTCAACAACAAATAATATTATATTCTATTTCCATAATTACAATCTTTAAAATAATAATGTAGTTACTTATGTAGAAAATACCTGTCTTCTTTTTTTTCTTCTTCTTTTCAACATTTATAATCATTCCTGGGATGGGTTGGAATGTTCCTGGCTTCTTTTTCTTTTTGCCTTCAGTGGCCATCTCCGGAGGCATTCCCACTGGCAGGCCTGTGCTCTGCCGGGCTTTGAACTGCTTTCCTTTGCTCTCATACAATGGTACTTCCTCTTGAGGAACATACCCCTCTCTCACTCGCCGGGGCTTGCGCCAGGTTCCGTCAGGCCGCTGGGTCGCCGGGATAAACCTACAACCTGAAACATTTATACCTTCCATAAAAATAATTGTAAATTACGATAATTTATCGCAAAGGAATTGGAGATTAACTTTCACTACATAAAAACAGTGAAATTGTGAGACGTGAGGAATTCATAGAATGCCGATTTTCTACTGCAAACGTACCTAGCCTGATATGTATGAAAACTACAAGCAACATTAGAGGTTCACGTACTCTACTCACCTTCTGCATCTTGCTCATAGGCCGTAGAAGCCATTGTATATCATGGATTACCTCACAGTTCAGTAAGAATTACATTAAAAATTTTCAATTCCAAACTTTGGCAACGGGCGGATAACTTTATTTTGTAAAATAATATTTTTTGTTCTATTCTAAGTTCTATCTACAAACACGCACCTTGTCATTGTCATTTAAATAAACGTTGTCATGTCAAGGAAATATCTGATGTCAGTCCGGAAAAAAATAATAAAAGTCATAATATTTGGTATTCGTAAAAAAAAAAAATACATTTAAGGCGTCAATATTATGCAATTTCTAGAGAATCACCCTAGCGTCCGTAGAAGCCTGTTTCAAACAAAATTAACCTTCTGTAGTTCTGTAGTTTGTGTCTTCGTCTTTCATGTCAGCCAGGACTCAGATGCACCTTATGGTCTGTCTGATACGTCCTGTGAGAGTATTTTTTTAATCTGTGGTCTGTTACTATAATCTTTGGCAAGCTTGTTTGTTTTGAATTTGATTTGTTTACTTGTTCTAATTTGTTGTATTAAACTCTCTTGTTACAAAATTCTTAATCTATTTTATGTGCGTAGTATCCATAGCTAACTGTTTATTTTATTAAAAGCCAACACAATGCCGAAACGCAGGCGTTTATTTACACCAAATAAGAACAAAATCAAGAATGTTTTGAAGATGGAACCCAAGTCTGGGCAAGGTTGGTCTAAAAAGTACTAAGTAAAACATAATAAGTGTGTATTACTTTTTCTACTTTATTATTTAGTCACTTTAATTTCAGAGGTAAACACAGCCCGGGGAAGGCTAATCGGCGCCTTGATGGATGTCTTAGACCCAACAGCAGCTGAAGACATTGAGGAGATCTATGAACCAAGTCCTTCTAAGCGGGAGAGGTAGTTAAACTGCTACTTGATACTAATAATAATGAATACCTACACCCAACAGATAATAATAATAAATAACAGTCACAAACAAAGCCCTAACCATGCACTAGGATTCCCTGTATCATGGGTATCAGGAACTACAAGTACCATGGTACCGCAGAACCCAGACCTGGAACAAATATGCAGAACATGAAAACATTTGTCCCCCACCACAAATGTTCTCATACTCTGCACTGAAACAATCAAAGCCACTCCTCTTGCGATCGAGGTTGATTTTTTGCTTAAAAACAAATAACATCCTGATTGGAAACTATCACCATATCCTGATGCACCAAAGACATTTTAAACATGGCTGGAAATGAGTGAAGGTGGCTTAAGACAGTTTGTCACTCTTTGGGGAAGCATATGTCCCGCAGTGAACTTCTACTGGTTTTGTTTATTATAATGATGATTTATGTTATCTCATAAACATAACTTTGGGAGACTATGGTATTTAAGTTGATGTTGTTATCCTACTGGACCCATTGATTTGCTCTTTTGCATTAGTTTGTGTGACCTCTTGGGGTGTTAGGCTATTCAGATTTAAATTTTTGTAGTAAAAACACCAATACCTAGATCATTGAATTTAAATTACATTGGTAACCAATGTAGTCCAACAGTAGATTTTACAGGTGACTAAAACTTTTCAACAGACTGTCTAGTTCAGAGTTTCTAACTGATGAAGAAGCCAAGAAGTGCTTGGGGAAGTCTCCGGTCAAGCAATCCTATGTGCTGAAGTTGTTTGATAGAAGCGTGGACTTGTCTCAGTTCAGGGAGAATGCTCCGCTGTATCCGATATGCAGAGCTTGGATCGCTAACAAGCCTAAAGTTAACTATAGCACTTTAGGGTAAGTAATTTTGTCCATTACTCATAGGGATTGTAAATAAGAATTCATGTAGATTATATTAATCCTACATCAACTTCGTTCGAACTTCACACTTAAAGAGAAATCTCAAAATTTTATAATATCCCAAATATATCAATCTCGGCGGCATACAAACCCAACCGCTTGGTACGCGTGTACCAAGCGGTTACCAACTAAGCCACGAGACAGTTGCCACGCCTAGTCAATATGATTAGGGTTTATTTTTACTACAGCCTAGCCTTCAGAATATGACCACAGTGACCACAGGACAAGTTTTAAGGTCTGTCTAAGAACCATCCTTGAATTTAGGCAAATTACAAAAAACTATTTAACTTTCGGTTTCACCGTTTTACATAATAAATATTGATATCTGAAAAATACCATAAACTGCTTACAATCATTTAAATGAATCACGCACTATCGTGCCGTACACCCGTATCGCGGAAATCCGTACAAAATTTACCGAGTGGGATCTTTTGAATTTATGGAGAAAACAAGCGGGACTTACTAAAATAAAACAATTCATCAATGAAGTCTGTGAAATAAAAAGTAAGCACGTAATTATATAACAAAAGACAGATGACTATACCTTCTTAATTATTTTATTATCTAATTCCAAACCTTAGATATAACTTAATACCTTGCTAGAGAATACAATCCCGGGATCCCGAATCTCGGGATCCCGGGATCCCGACCGTTTTCTGGCCCCGAAAATCCCGGGACTGCACTTGGCTAATCTCGGGATTTTCGGGATTGCCACATACAAGTTTAGTTTATATGCCGTAGTCCGTTGCGCCTTGACGATAACCTTGCCTAGGTTATTTAATAGCATTTAATACATAACGACAAAAAACACTTTTAGATACGCCGTCATACGATACGTACTATTCACTACACACACAGGTACAGTCTTAATATGTTTGTTGTAATCTTAGAAGGGACTTCCCCACTCTGAGTACTTCAATACAATACTCTTAAGGTAATTCCCCAATGAATGAACTAACAGGGGAATCACCCGATCATCTCATAATATCATAATATTTTTGCGGGTATTTCCCGTCGGGGTTTCCCTGTACGAAAGTATTAAATATGCTACTTTTAAGGTGATTCCCCAAGTCCCCAACGAACCAACAGGGAAATCACCCGATCATCTCATATCATAGTATTGTTGCGGGTATTTTCCCGTCGGGGATTCCCTGTATGAAAGTATAAATATGCTAATCAGATTTTATTTTTTTCATTTATTATTCTGTCAGTGACGGGTTACGAAGGTTTCGTCATTTAAATTTAAAGTAAATTACCTGAAATTAAGTATTTCAAATGGCGGCAGACTTTGTTAAACATAAAAAAGACAGTGATGCGACGTCAGTGTGGAGTTATTTTTTAGTCGCGAAGGATGGGAATAGTGCTAAATGTAAGCGGTGCCCAGCCATTCTCAAGACTTTGGGTGGATCGACTAAGGGATTACATACACATTTGTTATCAAAACATAACATCAAGGTTATATCAGCTTCAACAAGTCAAGATTCTGAAAATATGAACACAGCTCCGCCGCCGCCAACCAAGCGAAAGTTAGATGATTATTTTACTAAAAGTGCCGACGATAGCCTGGATGATGTTTTGGCAAGAATGGTTGCATTAGATGGATTTCCATTCAGTGTATTCATAGCTTCAGATGATTTGAGAAAATTGCTCTTAGCAAAATACCCGGATTTACCAAAGTCAGCCGTCACTGTTCGAAAACGTGTTATGAATTACAGTGAAAAAATCAAAAAGCAAGTAATTGCAGAATTGAAACAATTGAAAAGTGCAGGTGAAAGATTTAGTCTTTCTTTCGACGAGTGGACTTCAACTTCCAATAAACGATACATGGCTGTCAACGTTCATTCATATAAAAAATTTTGGAACTTAGGACTTGTTCCTATTTACGGAAGTATGACAGCTGAAAATTGTCTTCGTATATTGAAAGAGCGTCTCAGTGAATTTGATATTTCCCTGGAAACTGACATCGTGGCTATTGTAACCGATGGACCGAATGTTATGATAAAGGTGGGGCGGCTTGTTTGCACCGAACATCAACTGTGTCTCGCACATGGTATCAATTTGGCGGTCTGTGATGTGCTTTATGAAAAACATAATTATTTGCAACATAGCCCTACCTCAGATGATACTCTGAATGAACCAGCTGTTACTGTTGATTATATGGACGACAGCGATGATGAACACGATTTAGAAGACTTAGACTGTCCAGAATCAGGTTTAATCGTAATGTCACAAAATGATCTTGCGCCAGAACACGTACCAGAGTTAACACAATATGAAAATATTAATGAGCTGATAAAGAAAATCCGCAAAGTTGTAGTGTATTTCAAAAGATCACCATTTAAAAATGAAACAGTACTTCAAAAATATGTGAAAATTGAACATGGAAAAGAGCTGTCACTTCTTTTGGACTGTAAAACCAGATGGAATAGTCTTTTAACAATGCTGGAGCGATTTTATCTTTTAAAAGCATGCATTCAAAAAGCTCTTATAGATCTCAATCATCCAATTCGTTTAGAAGATGTTGATTTTGAATTGGTAAATAAAATTGTTGATGTGCTGACCCCAATTAAATTGACAGTAGAAGCAATCTGTAGGCGAGATGCTAATTTATGCACAGCTGATGCCGCTTTGAAATTTCTTATAAAACAACTGTCTAGCAAAAACTCAGCACTTGCCAAAAAAATGAAAACATCCTTAGTGGAACGTATAAAGCAACGACGAAGTGATAATTTAACTGGTGTATTAAATTATTTACAAAATCCACGAATGAATGATGAAAATCAGTTGTTATCGGATTTGGAATGGCATGACTTATTTCCAGTTCCGACACAGGCTATAGTGAGGAAGCAAATAAAGAGTATTGTTAAAAGACTTAATAGTCGAGATGACACAGAAGAAGAAGAAAGGTCAGGATCACAAATAGATGATGAGCTAAGGCCAGAAACCTCCCAACCCCAATTGACATTAAAGGAAAAGTTACAGCTGGAAATTAACAAGAGTATGAAATCCCCAGATCCTGATGTACAAGTACAAAATGAATTGGGGTTGGCAAATAGTATTAGACGTGAAATGAGCCTGTTCGAAAATGGAGGAGTTCGTGGATATCACTTAGAAACAGCATACAAGTATCTATTGTCTATTCCTCCAACCAGCGTTGAACCTGAGCGAGCGTTTTCAGCTGCCGCTTATGTTGGCAATAAACTACGAAGCAGGCTTGGAAGTCAAACATTGGATGCTTTGATATTTCTGCGATTATATTTTCGAAATACTAAATAGTATATTTATGTTGTCTTTTTAATTTCTTGCAAAAGTATAATTTTTTTGTTTTGTCTTTTTTATTTTCTTATTATTATTGTGATTTGTGTTGACTGTTGTGCAAAGACATTATAAAGTTTTTTAATTACTCAAGTTTTTTTTTAATTTGAGCCCAATTAGAAACCACATAGTCTAATCCCGGGATAGGCCCGGGATCCCGGGATTACGGTTCAAAAATCCCGTAATCCCGGGATTGAAAAACATGCTCGGGATTGTATTCTCTATACCTTGCCCACCTACTTAACTTTATTTTATCGTACCTACAAGTTTTGTTAACACAAAACCTTGGCCTTGCCTACCTATACCCTTAAACAGAGTTCATGTGAGATCTACCTATAGAAACCATCTATATGTATCCTACCATGTGAAAGCAATAAATGTATTGAGTATTGAAATAAAAGGCATGGTCCCATGTCTTTTTTTCCATCATCTCTTAGTATCTTGTGGCGTAAAAACTGTAAGAACCACACTTGGAAGTTATCCGTACACATTGATTGCAAACAAACATTGCAATCGGTTCCGCCATTTAGCAGATAAATTATTAACAGACAAAAAAAAGCTCCTATCCCAAACAAACAACGGCACCTAGCGTCGCGAATAAAAAAAAACTGTATATAAATGTTTACTACTCGTATTATTAGAAAGCCCGCGCATTGTTTTTTTTTTTCTACAAAATTCCACTGGAATGTCCTACAGCGTAGTCTAAGATATTTAGGTCCGTCCATAATCTCGTATGACGTCAAATTATAATCTAACAAAATGTCACAATGTCTGTTTCGTAATTTCGCGCAACGCGAGTGTAGGCGCCGTGGCTTAGTTGGTTAAAGCGCCTGTCTAGTAAACAGGAGATCACGAGTTCGAATCTCGTCGGGGCCTTGTGGTGTAGATCTTTTTTGTATGTTTTTTTTTTTGTAAAAATTTACTTTGCTCCGTATCTGACATACCTAAGTACCACAAAAAATCTTGCTCAAACAATGGTTACATTAGGTACAGGACTATAAGTCTTAAGTTCGTTTGTTTAGACAAAGACTTGGGAGTGTCTTACTGAAATTATCTACCACTCTATGAACGAGCATTAGGTCCCGGTCATACTGACGCGGTGGCGATGAAAAAAAAAATGGTTGTCAAAGATCGCGTGAATTTATTAAACGCCATCGACCCTTTAGTCATAAAGCTTGAGCAATTAGTGGTGGCTTGTACATTTTGACCCGAACTTGCAGGTTTGAATAATTCACCAGCATAGTACAACTAACTCTTCGCTTGGGAATATCTGAGGGACTTTTGTCCCCTACGTTGAGCAATAAAAAGTTCATACAAATTTCACGTAGGCACAACAGTTTATTATTCTATCACATATCAAGTAACATTAATATTATTAAAACAGCGGTTGTCATGCAAAGAGCGGAAAAGCAACATAGCCATTTTTGCATTAGGGATGGGGGCATTACAACACTAGTGATTTGAATGTCAACAATCGAATCATCACATATCTATTCGTGGCAATTGATGCCTAAGTCTGGTTTCAGGTCGGAGAAAGAAAAAGCGTCAGATGACACGGAGCTGTTAAGCAGCGTGAAGCTCCCGGGTCCGGAGGGCGAGGCCGTCTCGCGAGTCCCAGAGCTGATCCCGCAGCAGCTGCGGGCTAGCCGGGATAACATCAACTTGAACTATGTGAGTTCATATAAATAAATAATGCTGGACATTTTCACACAGCATCTGGCCCCAAAGTAAGCAGAGCTTTTATTATGGGAAGTACATGGCTGATATGCTACATAATATATTCTTTTTTGTAAATACATATTATACATAGAAAAAATCCAGACTCAAGACAAATATTTGCAGGTCATACACACATTTGTACCGCGGCGGGAATCGAACGCAAAACTTTCTAACAACTAAACAAAAGTTACCGCCCACTGGGTCAACTGCTAGTATTATGTTGTATTAAATAAAATTTCCTTATTATATATTTAAATGTTCGCTTGGTGTTCACAGCGCGAAGCCCCCCCGCCCTCAAAGGAGCAGCTGCTTCGCTTTCACCTGACTCGCTGGACTGCTGTTAGGCAGTCCTGGCTCGAGCAGGCAGCTAAGGTGGAAGCGAGGTCAGTTATCACTTTTATTTTAACGAGATAATATAAAGCCTATGAAGGTCTATTCTAAATTGAAAAAAAAATAACCTCAGATCCATATTCAGTAATGCAGATATGTTATGATACCAAGAGACACGTTCAAACATTATTTGTCAAATTTTCACGTTTCGCATCATAGTATTTAGTATTCCATGTGACAGGATGCAGCCCCCAGCAGCTGGAAAACTGACCGATGATGGCACATGCCTTCCAAATGTTGGTTATAGGGCATGCCGGTTTCCACGCGATTGTTTTCCTTCACTTTTACGATTATGAATCGGACGACTTAGATAGGAAGGCGTCCCACCCAATGGGCCCGATGACATCTTCGGGAAGTCGATGGACGCCATGTTGGACAACTTTTTAATGAGGCAGTGGGTATGTCCGGAAAATTCCATGAAATAAATATATTTTTGTATTATTGACAGATTTTACTCTATCTTTTAGGTATGAGGCGACGCAGAAAGTCCTGAACAGAATAAACATAGAATATATTAATTCTCGATAGATAAGTGTAACCATTAGGAATAAGTTTATAAATCTTTACATTTTTCTTATGTTTCTTTAGACTTTAGTAGTATTTGTGTTGATTGTATATCCATATTTTAATCAGCAATCATGATTCAGAATGTAACTGATTTGTAATTAGCTACATTTAAAAGTTTAACAATAAATATCACTCTTTCCTCTCAATGATTTTACTAGCAGTATTGATTTTTGGTGTATTTTCAACTGTTTTTGATTATTATTGTAATTTTTCAGTCTTTATTAAAATTTTTACGAATATTTTTTTGCTAGTGTTTAAGAAAAATCTGTAGAAAAATTTATAACAATTTATTTGTAAATAAATAGTGATCATGCATGTTTTCGTTTCTTTTTCTTATTCTGGTCTTGTAGTTCCGGGCAATGGGATCTTTTGTGTCCTTTCTCTCTGCAGTTGAAACAAGACTGAAACGGAAACAAAATCATTAGGTTTTTTGGATCAACTTATAAACCCACTTATCCAGCCAACAGAGCCCAATCATGCTTTGTGATTTATGACAACGACTTTGCCTGCATTGATTCGCAATAAGACTTGATTGTCAGGTCTAGACAAATACCACTTTCTGTTGGCGATAACGCTAAGGAAATCTAAGCGTGAGGTATTTGTCTAGACCCCTAGACCAATAAAAAAGCTCAGTGTCTTGAATTAGATTAAATCTCCAAATACCCGTTTCTAGATACTAGCTAGACTAGCTAGCTTACCATTTTAAGCAAGTGTTGGATTTCAGAAATTCATAGACATTTCAGCCGTTACAAAGTTGATTGACAATAAACAATATTTTATCTGCGATGACACAGGGGCCCGTGTAAGTGTTTGCCATAAGATTTTTTTATTTTTATTTATGTGGTGTTTGTCTATCACCAGTTATCTCCGATTTTTTGTTTGCTGATTGTTTTCAAGATGATTATTAGATAGGTATTTGTAATGAAAATCTTATTTCATTATAGCATTATTATGTATGTAATGAGCCTTGTTCTTTTCAAATTTACTTACGGCCGTAAATCGCATTTACGGTGCAGATCTCGAATTAACTATAACCTAATTTCAGAGCATGTGTATGTTATTAGCATAAATATAAATTATTAAACGATAAAAAAACAGAGGTTTTTTTGTTGTAAATTAATTTGCGTGTTCATTGATTTAACTAAAAAGGTTCGTTTTCTATTTTTTCGCTTTTCAGTTGCTTTGCTTTCTTCGTCATTTGATTTTTTTGTAAAAAAGTTTTATCATACCTGATTTTCCACCACAACACCGCAGACATGGCCCTTCTCCAGCACACATCGCTCGCACTCCTTGCAATGCTTAAACGTCGGCTTTACACAGCGTTTACAAGCATCACAATGCTTATATGTCATGCCGTTCTTTGACGTACACCCTTTGCATTTAGTGCAATGCTTGTTGCTGGCCGCCACCCAGCAATTGCACTTGTCACACATCTTATAGTTTTTGTCGTTGGATAAGTCAATGGTGAGAAGAGGCAGGTTCGTGAAGAATCGGACTGGCGAGCCGTGTTTGCGGCCGGATTTCTTGTTCTGGAATTTCTTGTGGTTATCATATTCAACCTGGAATGTTTGAGATGGAATTATATTAACTAACTAAACACCCAACAGTAATACATTGGTTCTAACCCCATGACTCACATACACAGATAACTCATGAGTAGGGTTGCCATCTCTAGAATCTACCAACCAAAAAAATACCAAAGCATGCAGTAAAGCATTTACCCAAGTTTTTTAGGGCCGTAAGTGAATTTAACAAAAAATACGATGTTGTAAAAAGGATGGAATAAAGTATATTTTACCTGAAAATCATGCATCTTGATTTCCGGCATGGCGCCAGTGATGTACGGCTCTGAGAAGTAAGGAAAGGCCCAGATCACAGGGAGTGACTCATCCTCAGCCTTCTCACAGACTTTCCTATATGTGTCTGAGAGCTCCTTCAGGGTGTGCGTTAGGGGCTCCACGCGGCCGCCGAATGGAGGATCCATTACTATGCATGTGCCGCCAGCCCTGAAAACATCAAAGTAAAAGTCCAAATTAATTAATGTCCATTTTGCCTGAGTGCCTCCACAAGCAAACCAGATATAGAAAGGCAAGGAACAAGGTTAGTTATAGAACAAGACAACAATAGGTAGTCCTTTACTGTCCTTTACTACTGAGTGGAGCCAAATTAAGAGCTACCGTTATTTGTATGCTGTTTTTTTAAATTGGATTTGTATGATTCTGAGATAGGTTTTTTTTTGCCACAAGGTATCAGGTTATCCTGCTATAGACAATGGAAAACATGCCAAGGGTTTTTAATTATTGTTAATATTAACTTGAGTTATTGATTTGGATGCCGAATCAATACATAATCAATAAGGTGTATTTTTACCCGCTAGGGACAGAAAAAGCTGATCCAAAATGGGTAAGCTGGTTCTAGTGGAGTTTATTGCTTTATCTGACTTTAAGAATGGTTCTTAGAGAGGATTTATCGACACACGTCACAAGTGAGTGCTGCAATACAAGATGGAACATGTGAGTGTAGGGTGTGTAATGGTTAAATAATGTATAATTGTATATTCTCACTTTGATTTTTTTAAAAACTTCTTCAGCACCATTTCATCCTCATTTCCATTGAACATGTAATTGTTAAACATGTTGTACCACACGAATTTGGAGGGTGCTTGAAACTGATGGTGACGCTTGTCAAAGTCCAGCAGGATGGAGTCGAAGTCAGGGCTGGCCTGGGCAGCTTCGTGGACTGAGGGTGCTCCGATGCAGATGATGTTGCTAGGGTTAAGAGTAAAATATAATTAATGTTGTTTTTTGTTTGTGTTTTTAGTTAAGTGACTGCATCAGTTATCCACTGCAAATAATGGCTACATATTATTTAAGTATAGAAAAAATTATAATATGTACAAAATTGTGCTGTTGTTCACACAGTATCATCTAGCCCCCAACTAAGCAGAGCTTGAATGTTTAATATAATTTATTATTATTTTACCTGATTTTATTATTTTTCAATATATTCAATATTGTCCCCACACTTTTCTTGGTAAACATATATTGAGCCTCAACTGCATCTTTTTCTATGGTCGGTAGCCATGAAGACGGGGCAGCCAGTTGTTCATCAGCAATTCCAGTGATCACCCTGTGACCTGTCCCATGTTTCCGGTTTGAGGAGAGCAGGTAGAGCTCCTCACAAGTATTGCAGTATGCTCTGTCTGTGTAGTGGCGGGATTTCACCTAGCAAAAACGAAATCGAGCTATTTGGTGAGTGACAAAGTATATAAAATCTAATCTAGCATCAAGTGTTTGTAGTTTGGATGTTACTGTAGACCATTTTAAGTTGACAAAATATACACAAACACAAACACACAAACTAACCTCATTGAAGTGCTTCCAGGCGGCCGCCTTATCAATCTTCGGCATGAGGTTATAATATTTTTCATTGCGTTTTTTAATACCCTCCTTCGCCCAGTCTTCTTCATTTATCAGCACAGTGCATTCCTTCTTGTCTCGACACGAGGCACAAGCAAAATATCTGCCTTTTTGATTCGAAAATAACAATGTTGGTCCATGCATGCAAATTGGATGTGATGTTACATCTTGTACTATCACTTCAACGGGTGAGGATTTCTGTGTAGCGGTTTCCTTTGGCTCGATCTTACGTTTTCGACCCATTTTAAGTTATATTATACGAGATTTTATGATAACTACAGGAAATTATTTGAAAAAGTAACACGTGAAATCCACTTTCAAAACAAACAGTGACTGAAGAGAACAAAACCACAGAGCATAGAGTAGATTTGATTTGAACCACTCCTTTCTGTTTGTTATTTGAACGAAACAAACGAATTTGAGAATGTACAATTCAATTTAATTGTTCACAACCATGTGAAACATAGCCTGCACATCTCCGGTCTTTAAATTGTCATTCTCAACCGCTTCTGAAGTTGAGTTATATCTGAATGCTTTTTATTTTTACTGGCAATTTTTCAGTAAACTGTCAGCCGGCAAGTTAACGTTATTCATTCTTCTTTTTTTCTGTCAATTTTTTGAAAATTTTACGATCTATCGTCTTACGATATTTTAGAAAATACACAAAATGAACGGCCTAGTGAAATCTGCACATAGAGTATTGCAATGTTGCGTAAAAAGCCCAAGTTTGACGAGTGCTTTGGTGACCCGCGCCCAGGCTCCAGTGAAACGTGATTTCACGAGAGGAATATGGCATATGAGCTCAAAGAGTCTAAACGGCTCTACTGCCGCCACCGGCCTACTCCACAACCATTCCAACACCTGCAACTGCGGTTGTGGCCTAAAAGCTCTCCACACCAAAGGTACGTTGACCCTATCCATATCAGACTATTTTGAGGTTATGATTGCACCATGCCCCAATCATGATCTTTTCACGAAATTCCTGACAGAAATTCTATATTTTACATTCATGTTACCTTTTCTCTGCAGATAGAGAAGATGAGCAAACCTTTAAACCCAAGCCCCTAGGTGAGTCCCTTCTATCCATCCCTGTCCTTAGCTGGTAAGTTTATTCCCTGCCTGTCCATCAACCTAATCACCCTGCATTCCTTCATTTTACTGATTCATTAATTTTTTTATTTGTAAACTGATAACTGGCTGGGAAAGTTCACTCTTTAGGACAGCTTATTATTGTTATTGTTGAATAATTAAGAATTTTTTAAACATTTGCAATCAGTTAACATATCAGGGACCACAGCTGTTTCAACAAAGTTAAAACGTCGGCATAATAATAAAAAAGCCAAACATGATAGAGACCCATATAAAACTATAATAATACTAAAATTACAGAGTACAAGCATAGATATTTTGACACATTCATACTAAGAACATGAGCCATACACCTAATTGCATCAACTAGTGTTATCAATGAAGAAAAATAAAACATGATTTACTAGCAAAAATTAAGAAAGGTGCAGATATTTTGTATGCTAATGTTAATGACACAGCCATGGCCTTTGAGAGGCCTTAAAGTATATTTCACTGGCCTCCACCCATCAACCCCATGTTACCTGTTTAAAAAGTAGCATATATGTTATTCTCATGTATAGGCTACTTTTTAAACAGGTCACAAACTATACCTGTTCCAAATTTCATCCGA
This sequence comes from Perizoma affinitatum, assembly GCA_961405105.1. Lineage (NCBI taxonomy): Eukaryota > Metazoa > Arthropoda > Insecta > Lepidoptera > Geometridae > Perizoma > Perizoma affinitatum. Next base: position 12,193,689 of record OY560198.1, on the reverse strand, counting down.
ATCAGTTCTGCTGTTACAGAGATTTGGCAACAAAAATTGAATTTTTAATAGTAGCGGGATAGTTAACATAATATAAAAATTTGCTAATATCACTACCACTTTCTTACATACCAGGTGAAAGAGAGTTAGTAGAGTTCCTGACTGAGGAGATTGTGGCGGAACGCAAAGCACAGAAAGTGAAAGCTTTGCCCACGGAGTTGGAAGGTTTTGCTATCAAGGGGGATGGTGCTGAGGTCACACTCACTAAGCAGCTAAAGGAAGAAAGGTATCTTGACACTCTTTTAATAGAAGCATGTTTTAAGTATCAATGAGGTTTTGATCACAGCACAAACAATGTGGTGACCTAACAAAAACATAACCAATATTAACAAGAAACTAAATAAATAAACAATGCTAGCCACTTTTCACTCAGCATCATTTATTTTGGCCCTAAACCAAGTAGAGCTTGTATTATGGTAACTACATGACTGATATGTATGTTTTTATTTTTTTGTAAATACATAGAAACATCCGACCCTAGACCCAGATAGATATTTACAGAATATACAAACATTTGTCCTGTGGTGGGAATCCAACCCGGAACCTTCTGCGGCTCAGGCAGGCCTTCGCCCACTGAGCCACTGAGGTAGTTAAATTCATAGGACACTTGCTAAAGGTGCTGAGCCAGCCAGGTACTAACAATCAAAGCACATTTAGCTCAATGATGTCGTCCATGATTGAAACTAGCTTCCAGAGACTGGTTTTTGCTCATCACTGACTGATTATTCAATAAAAAAATTGTGTATGAGTTTTCAATTTAACAACTGTTATAGCGTGGTAGCTTTTTACAAAACATTTAAAGCAACAGAAAATTTTTCAAACTGTCACCCATTCAAATGTTGGTGCAAGTTGCTGCCCTCCAGATAATTGTATAGAATCATCACCAACTTTTTAAAGTGGGTGATCTAAAACTAGGCATGCTTGTATTCTCTAATTTGCTGAAGTTAAATCAATCCTTGTTCCTCAGTGTCATGATCACCTTCAATGTGAACCACACGGTAGATTCTGATGACCTGGAAGGTGAGACCCAAACGGAAAAGCAGGAGTTCTCGGAGATGCGCTCCCGGCCTCAGTTTGAGGTGGATGTGGTCCGCGGTGACACCACTCTCGGCTTCACATGCTCATTCCTGAACGAGCCTCCCACATCGGAGGAGTACAGTAAGTTACATGAGCTTATTCCACCATCCATGTCAGTCTGTCAGTGAACAATACACCAAACTCTAGCTAAATACCCAGAAGGCAGATTGCAAGAAACAAAGGAGACTTTAAAAAAAATATATGTAATTATATTTTTTAATTATAATTATAAGGAATTTAGAAGACTTGTAGAATTTGTCATAGTTGGTTGTGGTAGAGCTTCTGTGAAAGGACTCATACTGGGAAATGCAACCAGCATGCCTATTTCTGCCGCCAAGCAGTGATGTTCTCATTGCTGCGGTTTAAAGGGTATGGTTTGGTTGCTGGTGAAATTACAGGTACATGAGATTTTTCTCATGAACAAACATCCATCAATACTTTCAGTAAAAATTAAGTAAATAATAAATAAAGTAGCCATATAGTACTAGTTTTCCTAATAAATAGCCATAGAACCAATGTGCCTGTATTCAAGCAAATAAAGTTTTAATTCATTCAGAGCATGACATTGTTTTTGCAACATCTGGCGCAGCTAACATGCTCTACTGGTCCCTATACAGGTTGGAACCACAATGATTTATGGAAAATAATAGCACTATAGAACTGACATTGTCATGAAAATCAACACAGGAATAATAATTTAATATCCATGTTATTATATTTCCAGATGACATCTTTGGCATTGATGAGGTGACTCTGTACAAGGGAGAATGGAATGATAAAGTGTACGCGGTCGCTGGCGACGTACTTGATGGCGTGAGTATAGTACCACAAAAAAACAACATTTTGTGCTTTTCCATTCCCAGTTCAACTAGGATCGGATCTGAGAATTTAGGAAAATTACGGAAATTTTAGGATGTTTGGTCCAGGGCCGCTAGACAAATACCTCACGCTTAGTTTTCCTTTCACGCTAACTAAAATTCGTCAAGGAAAAACTTGCCAGCAGTCATGTGTCATCTCAATAGCTAATGTTATTTATATAATAACATTAGCTATTGCTATAGCCATACAATTCAATCTTTCTGCAGGCGTTCACATCAACAAAAAGTGGTTGTTGTCCAAGGGGGTGTGGGTTGCCATAGATGCTATATTGAGGGCTTTCATATCCTTCTCGACATTGGATCACTAGGTAGGCAGGGGGCTACCTCTTTCAAGCTTGGTTGAAATATTTAAGGACAGTATTTATTGAATTGTTGTCTCTATGCATTATAATAATAATAACAATAATGCAGAACATTTTCACACAGCATCATCTAGCCCCAAAATAAGCAGAGCTTGTGTTATGAGAACTACATGATTGACTATATACTACTTATATGCGTTTTTTTTGTAAATACATACCATCGAAGCATGCTCTTAGCTTTTCTGTGACAATGAACCCCTTACATACTCTTGTGTAAGGGGATTATGCCCGCTCAGCACAACATTTTAATTTCATTTCATGCTTTTTTTAAGATCGCACACTGATCTGTAAATCATTGTGGGTTGGACAGCTGCACTTTGCCCTTAGCTTTTGCTGGCGTTTTAGTGTTGCATAGTTCGCTGGATAGATATTATTGTGTATATCCAATTATCCATACATAGAATAAATTGACCGTTTCTTTCAGAAGAAGTAAATTACGCCAAAGCTTTTCTTGCAGGGTACAGCCCAGTCTGTGTTATTCAAAGTAACAAACTAAAACTGAAATTATAAAACTGGCCTTAAATAGATAAATTTCATGCAATTCAGTTCGGCCGTTAAACTCAAATATATAAACTTTCGCATTTCTTCAAAATGGGCATTTTAAAATTTATAAAGAATCGACAACGCGCGTGGCTTCCTCTGGTATTACAAGCGACCATAGGCTACGGTAACCGCTTACCAACGGATGGATGGCAGGTTTCTTTGGCAACCTCAAGTAAAAAAAAACAAAATCCTCCTTGCATCCACTATTTTCGCATTGTATGTATAACGCCTTCTTGGTGTAGCGTTTTCAAGTACTGACGCGCGATCCGCAGGTTGTAGGTTCAAATCCGTGAACATGCAAAAAGCCTCCCCGTTTATTTGCCACACTTGAATCCATCACACATGTGGATATTGAGTGCCAGAAATGGGGCATATTATCGCATCGAGTTGAAGTCGACTTCTCGGCATTGTGCGAGGAATATTCAATGAAGTGCAACATTTTGTTTACAAGCTTTCGTACGCGGCTCCACTTGCGTTTCGTGCATCTAAAAAGGAATTTAGATTTTAAATGCATTATTTCATTCGAATAACAGATTTCCTCTCCTTCTCTACCTAACTCACTTGAGGCGTATTAAAGTTTGGCGCATATCATGACTGCATCGTCAAAACGCTTTACTCCGCTTGTATAATATACATACATTACTGTTATTAAAACCCTCTAAAGCTCTGGTTAGCCGCAAACGGCTAAATTATGCTTTATATTTATACATACATGGGAGAACCGTCCAGACTAGTTTGCGCTATATTTTAGTAGGTATTTGATGCCACCATATCTAAAATCCATTTACTCCGCTTGTTTCTAATATACATACAAAACATGAGGGAAAATGTTAGCTGGAATTGTTTATATTATTTACCGCAACTGTTATTTTGACTATGATTTTTTTGTTTCAGTACCTCTACGATCTTCTAATGAATCTTTTGGAAGAGAAAGGAGTGAGCAATGATTTCGTTCAGAAGCTGTCAGATTTCAGCACGGCGTACGAGCATTCCTCATACATAAACCTGCTCGAATCTGTGTCTAAATTCACCATTGGAAAGTAGAACGACGAGATTTACTAAGAATTTAATTGATTGGAAATTTTAGGATTGTTTTACAGGAATTATAGGGTTTAACTGGTAGGTTTATTTGCGGTAAAGGATATTTGATGCTGAAAAACATATTTTTGTGAAATGTTAGTACAAATGCATTTATTTATAGTTGTTGAATAACATAGTCTTACGGCTTTAACATCGATATTCCATGAGTAACTACTGTTGTTTTTCCAGAAATAGTTTCTTAATAATTCTTGTAAAACTTACCTTAAAATGTGCTATTTTAGGTCAACCAAAATGCAATAATAAAATGTTTTCGGTAGAGTCAGACATGTGATGTAGACGTTAATTAATAAGGCCTAATGTCCACTGAAGCGGTACTGCATAGAAGCAAGAGTACCGTGTGCGTGTACTTAACGATTGAAAAACGTCAGTGCTATATTACTTCAAAGAGGAATTCGATTTTTTAAGAAATTTTGATCAAATGTATAACTCAGCTTAAATGCCATCACCTAATTGAGTGACGCAGCTAGTTTTACTTTGAAACAGTGATCAATTGTTTCGTTGCTAGTCGCTTATTGTAACTAATAGTTTAAGTTAACGGTCGTGATGCCGCCGGTCAGTGAAATGCCACGTACGTGACGATTCAGTGGATGGTAGGCCTAATACGTTGAGGATTTATTTTTCAGTTTGTCCTATGATGCCTGATAAGGTTTTTGACCCGAATTCGCATTTATTTTGCTCTGGGACAGCTTTAAGAAGTTAGTTTAGTTGACAGTTGTATGTTACTGTTATGTTAGTTATTGTCTCAATAAATATTGTTCCAAACCTATTTTGTTTTATTTAACTATCTACCTTAATCTAGAAAACTTGTGTGTTGCGGTATATTTACTCCAATGCAAAACGTATAATGTTTGGATGTACTGAATACGACCATTATGGGGTTTTACAGTTGTGTGTTTGTTTATACCTAACTATGATCTTTAGCTATCTATAATGTATTTCATATTTCTTTTAATCCCATTATACAATGCTGTTCGGCATTCTTCCAACTTTTTCACATGAAATGACCCTATTCCCCCATAATAAAAAAATTGCCATACTTTTTTTTATTAAACCTCGTAACGTTTATATGATTACTAGTATTATAATATATGTGCATCTACATATATTATTATTATTAATGAACTCCAAAAATCATTTATTTGTGTTTTTAAAATATATGATATTGAAGATATACTCACTATTGCATTTTAATATGAGGTGATAGAATAATAACACGACCCATAGGTCCCTACTTGACATTGATTTTAAATATGTATTGTTTCAAGCTTTAATGAAACTCTAGTAGGTATAATAAACTGTTTAGTAAATAGGTATGCTATTATTATGAGTTATTACTCTGACTGAACTGCATAGGTTGTACCTACATACATCCTATCTGCTATATTATTCTTATTGACGTAGATCACCACCACCAGGCGATAACAAACATCTCTCACTATAATAATATTTGACTTCGGATCACTACTGTTTTCTAATGCAAACGTTTTACCTGAAATAAAACGTTTATTAGAAACACTTATCTGATCCGAAGTCAAATATTTTTAAATACCTATAGCCTGGTGAATTTTACGCAAAAACAACCGTAATAAGATGCCAAGTCGACGAACCTCTCCACGATCCATGTCACTGCCTGTGGTGGTGTGAGTGAGCAAAAGGAAGGCATGTAATCTGTGGGTAAGGCTATACACACGCAAAATAAGCTTTTCTTCGCGAAATGATAGATATATCTCACTATAATATTTGATTCGGATCAGGTAAGTATTTCTAATAAACGTTTTATTTCAGATAAAACGTCTGCATTTCTGAAATCGCATCGTAAGTCAGGCCTCTTATCTCGCTCACTTCTATCTGCCTTTCACGAGGTATTTTTGTGTACACATCGGTGAAAATTATCTGATAAACAAAATCGAGTAATAAAAAGCGAATGCAACGATAGAATCTACAAAGTTTCGCGCTTTCTTACAGTCAGCTGACTTGTTGACATTTCGCTCCGAAAATTTGCCTCTATTTCAAGCGGCGCGAGTAAAATACTGTTATCTCTTTCGTGCCATTGATTTTATGTAAAGTTAAAGAAAGCCAGAAAACGTTCTCAAAAGATTCCTAGCACCAATCCACAATAAGCTCAGTAATTGAGCATAAAATTTGACCAATAGAAACTCAGAAACCAACCTGAACATCGTACGATCGAAGTTGTCAAATCGCCGATCAAACCAACAACATGAAGAGAGTATTGTTTTATCTTTGCAAGATGGCACACCTACGTTCGTTAGGTTATCGCGAAATAACTAAAACACCATCACCCCTTTATCAATTGTGCTTGACGAATTTAGTGAACTATCTGCAAAGAAACAAGTGCGATCGGAATACGTTGCATACGCTGCCGGATATTATCCTGTTCGACGTTTATGTCAAGGTTAGTGTTTCATTTCTTATTGATGAAAAACAGTGATACCGTTACAATAGTGTCCAATTTGTTCTTGTTTGCGATAAGTTCGCTATCAAGGTGTAGAGATATGAATGTAGATATTTCATCTGAGCGATGAGTTTTTGATAAATTTGGCCATGAACCTCTATGTGATCATGTGGCATGGCATGTTTGTTAATAGCTAGGTATAGCCTACAGACAGACAGTGGTGGGCACTTTCACTGTTGTGTGGAGACGCACAAGACTCGTTCTTTGTTACGAAACACTAATAAACGTCTATAACATTCGTTGGCCGAAGTTTATAGTAGCTATATCTTTCCACGTGTATTTGTTAACACTTAAATTACCTATCTGATTTTAATCTCGAATATTACCTGCTTTGTCTATGATTGTTTGTACCAGTGATCTATGTAGAGTAGGTGATTGTACACTTGTAAATATTGATGCTTGGATGATAAATCTTTCTTCCACTTCAAGGTCTTATGATTCTATGACTCTATGCATAGAATACCAAACCTGAATTGAAATTTGCGCTCCAATCAATTGGTGTGTGATTTTTACATCTCACCAAATTATTGATCAATATATTAATGTCAGAAACGAATGATATAAATTTTTTACTGTAATATTTAAACTAATGCAATTTCACACCAGTACCTAGTTGACTGCCGATTTTGTGGCTAATCAAATAGAATACAGTGTTATTCTTTTCATAATAATATTGCAAAAAATAAAAATAAATCTATTTTTTCAGACAATTAGCTAGGTTGATAGTTTGTGAGAAAATCACCTGATTGTGATAGATTATCTAGTTATATTATATGAACATCAACATTGTTTTCTCTTTTTTCGTCATTTATCCCTTTTGGCATAGGCTTCCTTCAATTTTCATCCGATCCACATCTTTCTTCTTGTATTATCAACCTTCTCTTTCCCCCATTTGTATAGTCTTCCTCCATTTCTTTTTCCAATTCTTTGTTAACAGACTATCACTCGTTGGCTCCTTATCAATGCCTTTTAAGCCTGTTTCCTGATCATCTGGGCATAGGCATTGTGGTATAGTAATTGAGAGAGTAAAATTTTTGTACACTCTGATGTTTTTAATGTCTAAAGGCCCATCAAACCGGTGGCAGTGACAATCAATACATTCACTTTGATAACCATTTCCCTTTCATCCCCTCCATCATCTCCACTGCATCAGTTTGACCGGGCTCTAGTAGTTAAACTATACTCTAAATTGAAATAGAGATGGTGCAATATGCAGTGTGCACCTTAAGCTGCAATTTTCTAATTGTCCATAGAAAATGATTAAATAGATCTCCAGCTAAAACATTGAGAAGTGTTTAAGCTGGTTGGTGCGTCTGTCTACCATATTGAATCTCAAATCAATTCCTACTAATATTATAAATGTGAAAGTTTGTGAGGATGCATGTTTGTTATTCTTTCACACAAAAACTACTTTTTATCCGGGTACTATGCAGGTGAAGCCATGGGCAGAAGCTAGTCTGGAATGAGTATAAACTGTTTTGACATATTTTTATGGAAAACTGATAAAAATCAATGCTTACTTAATCTAGATAGATTAAGCTTGATATTTGTTCTAGAATACATTAGAGTACAGGTTTTTGCTAGACTATCTAATATTGAGTACACCAATTAAACCCATTATAAACTTTGTTACAGTCTGTTCCATCCAAAGGTTGTCGCTATTTAGTGATAAGACGGCCCATTGTACAACATTGTCAAAGTTTGTAGTACTTAACTTGGGTTATTTGGTGTGCAATAAAGTATTATAAAGTATCAATCTATCTATCTACATACTCATGTTCTCAAGCTGATTTAGACCTTGAATCATTGCATGTCCAAGATTGATGTCACTGGGAATGAAACTTGATTCCCAGTTACTAGGAGAGTGTTAAATCATTATAATGTTTTACTTATTAATAAATTCTTCATGGAGTTATTTCTGTGTCACATGACTATTTACTTTAGAGGCAAATAAAATTTAAATGTAAATAGTTCCTTATTTACATTGTACGGCGTGTGCTACAAAATGGTGGCATTGTACTAAACAAGGGTCATTTGCTTATTCTTGTCATTTATTTTCATTGTATTTTCAAAGGCATGTGTCATTGGTTTGTGTTCCAGATAAGAGAAATAAATACAACTTATCAAAACTACAAAACTTAAGTACAATGGACTTTTGCTTAGAAGCAATCTCTTCTAAGACACCTTGTTTTTTTTGTTAATTTTTTATTCATTTAAACTTTTTAGTCAATGAATTTTTCTGACAATGTTTAACTCAAACTTTAATAATGCTGACAGGCTCCAATGCAGTGTGACCTGTTGTCTATTAACGAAGAACAGGTAGGATGTTTCTGTTGCACATATTAAATAATTGGTTATTTCATTGGTAAAACTATCTTTTTCCTCACAGTTTCAAACTACCAAATCTTCTCTGCCATTAGGTTATCAGTAACAGACATTCATACACTAGAATTTTTATTATTACTAGACTACCAATACTACAAATACATTTATTTACCAAAAACAAACAAACAATCACACTCACGACTATCCCCCATGATGGACATCCTTAGATTCATAACCAACGCGTAGATCTTTGAGGATACCAAGTAGGTAGTCTGAGGCACGTCCAAACAATACATTTGGCACATACCCGCGGTTCGCAAGTAGTTAGCATTCCACGACGCATATTGGAATATTAACCTATGACATATGCCCTCGAATTTTTGGTTCTAGGGTATTTATTTACCAAGAATATAAAGATGACAATAGCAGTATAATAATGACTGCTGATCCGCAATCAACGAAAATTGGTAGTAGAATAGGATGTTTATGATTCTTTGAGCTGTGACGTTGTAGCACAGATTGAATAGTAGTTAATCCGTAAACATTCATACATTCGTTGGTCAGATTGCCTTGATGAATTTTAAAGTATAATGCACACCCACACTAAAGGCAAAAAAGATTTAGGCCGTCCGCATTGGCCAAGACAGACATGTAGTTAGATAAAATCTTGCAACAAGACATGACACTGTGGCGCAGTGGGCGAAGGCACGCGGGTTCGATTCCCGCCGCGGGACAAATGTTTGCATCTGCAAATATTTGTCTCGGGATATATGTATAATATGTATGTATTTACAAAAAAAAAGTATATAAGTACTGTCATGTAGTTCCCATAACACAAGTTCTGCTTACTTTGGGGCTAGATGATGCTGTGTGTAAAAATTACCAGAATTATATTATTATTATTATTTATTTTATGAAGAATCATTAGACTTCCTGATCACGGGGTGCTGCTCAGATGCCTTGCCAACTTCAAGTGGTATATTCGGATATTTGAATCGGTGGTGCCGCTAGCGATGCCAAAACCTGTCGGTTGTAATGCCGAGACGGTGGCCTCAATCGAAAGTGCGCCGCCACCGCGCATACCGATTGACACGCCATTTCACCTCGAGAAAGTTATTACGTGTCCACTGCGAGGATAAGTCGAGGAAAACGTTGTCTGTATCCTTTATCCTTCACTTTAGATGATTGGATGTTTTGGATGAATTCCTCTAGCTGTAGGTAGAATCATGTATTCGAAAAAAATATGTTAGGTATTTACTGATATTTTATGAATGAATTAATGAATGAAAATACTTTATTATACATCTTAAACAAATAACATAGTAAACAAAATCTTATTAAGAAGGTACAATGGGCGGTCTTATCGCATATCATAGTTTATAATCTAATACTGTACGTTAAATATGTATGATTCTATGTAAAACATGTCAACAACTTCTAAAGATTTTTTTATGTCGGAAAATTTAATTCAAGTTATAAACGCCAACACAACACGCTAGCAATGTTTTTGCAATAGAATGTCGGGAAATATATTACGGCCTCAGGTGCAGTGGCCCGCCTGTAACGCAGTAGGTTGCGGGTTCGATTCGCGCCGCGGGACAAATGTTTGAACACAGCAATGAGAGCAAAATGCTTCGCGGCAGAAATAGGCATTTCTCTATACGAGCCCTTTCACAGAAGCTCTATCATAAATAAATAATAATATGTTCCAGGGTTTTTGGATTTTCACTTTTAAAAGGGTGGAGGGGAAATGGGGGTGAAAGTGTGTATGGGAGTATGGTATTTTTTAACTCCACGCGTGATGTTATAAGATTCAAATTAGCTTGTTCATAAACTGACTGTTACGTCATGGCTGCGCGTAAAAGTCTCCCGCATTAGAGAATTTAAAAAAAGAATCTATCAATGCTTTAAGTAAGACAGTATAGCTAACTCAAAAAAATAAATATTGTGGTAGCTTAAATTATTGCGAACTGCGTAACGCAAAAATTACTTAAATAACAAAAGTACTTCGCGATAGTTTTTTGACCAGGCAACTGTTATTAGAATCAGGATTATGTATTTAAGAAAACAGGTTCTGTTCGATTAAGAATTATGCAAATGTATTCTAATTTTCATTCTAACCTTACCATAATTTTGGTTATAAATTAGTGTGACGTAACACGAGGTGGTGATTAATCACACCTTCCGACCCACCCCACCTTAATATAATTATTTAAAATGATTCGGAAGGAATAATAATTGAACGAGTCCTTTACCGTTAGAAATCTGGTACCCGCCGCGGTTACCGTACGGCGATTAGCATTTTGGGTGAAGGCGACCCGGCCATGTAAACAGAACCGTGCCATGGAACTTTTATTTTCTAAGAGATAAAGTCGAAAATTCTATTTTGACTTTAAATAAATTAAAATATTCTATTCTATGAAAGAAAGAAGAAAAGTAAAGCGAACAAAAGAATAAGTATCTTTTGATCACAAAATACTGATACATATGTGCTTTTCGTGACGTAGTATTGCCATAAAGATAATACTATGTTTTTCCATCAGATACAAATGTTTTATTGAGTTCCTAAAAGATCTTAATTTTAATGATGAATACTCCTTTAATATAAAAAAATACTTGTCATATGAGATTTCGCTCTTCCTTAGGTCTATTTTATTTGTAAGGCATTGTAAAGTATTAAACATTTGATCTGATGTGAAGTGGTGGAGTGTGTGTGTGTGTGTGTGTGTGGGTGGGTGTAAGTGTGTGGGTGTGTGTGTGTGTTTTGCGTAGGTGAGAGTGAGTGTGGGTGTCAATGTGTCCGAAGAAAGTATGTTTAGTGAGTTCCACTGAGAACATCAGCCTCATTACCATAAGAGTCTGGGCAACAGATGGAACCAAAGCGGTGTGCGGGTGGGTGTGTGTGTGTGTGTGTTAAACGTATAAACGATACAATTTAAATTCCGATGGAATTCACACATACTCTTAGAAGTATGTGTGAATTCCATCGGTGCTCTTTATGGAATATACCTTTAAATGATTATAAAAATACCATTGGCGCTCTTGGTTGATTGGGAGACTCTTCTAATTGGCGCTCTTCGTGGAATACCTCTTAAATAAAGAAAGGTGAATGTCTTAACGCGTAACCAGTGTATATTTTTCTGTGACAATATTGTGAAAAATAACTACATTCATAAAACCAGAACGGTCACATATCTAATTAATCATGTTTGTTTAAGTAAGCATCGGTCATTGGTTTTTTTATATAAATGAGTAATAAACATTTATCTTTTTCTGCTGTGTCTTATAACAACCTATAATTGATCGATAACTTTTTATAGCTGATTTTAATGTCAAAAGTTATCTTATATTCGCTAACTAGTATTAATTGTTATAAAACAGCTCAGGTTATAGTTCCATAACCTTTCCTGTGTGCAAAGTGACATCTAAAATAATATCTTTGATTTGAAATTTTAAAAACAAAGAACATTGTCACAAATCAAAATCAGAGCCTTGCTGTAATTTAATAAACATAGCTTCCTCAAGCAGGGTTAGGTAGACCAAAAATATAAACAGTGACGCAAGCGAAGACATTCAAAGTTTACCCTCACGTACCCTCACATAATGAAGACTCTCGGAATGAGTCGAAACTTAGATAGTACGTTTCCTGAAAACAATGAATTATGAAGTCTCATCTCTGTTCAAAAATTATTTAGTTAGTTTATTTCTCATTAAAAAGCAAAGTCAAATTGTATAAATAAAATCACAAGGCTCATAAAAAAAAGTATGGATATTTGTGGCTAATTTTCATCGACCGAACCAAATTTGGAATAGGTATAGTCCATTGATCTTTAGTGTGGTTCCAATCGAACAAGGTGAAATCAATTGACCAATCACGTGATTCGAACCAACTGACCATTATAAAAAGTTTTTCGACACGTTTGTTTTTAACACGCTTCACTTGTAACTAAATAACAAACAATGTATTAATCAAATCTTTAACCTACTTCTAATTGTCGTATCGAAATGAAATATTGTATATATGTGTAGTTCGGATGACAGTACTATAATTTGGTATCTTGGAGCTGATCTGATGATGGAGCCAGGAGGTGGATAGTGGAACAATTCAATGGCTACTAGTATAAACCTCTCGAGTTTGGGCTCATATGATTCGTTTTGGCGAGTCCAATAAATTGGGCGTGGTAACGAGGGTCCGATGATGGAGCCAAGAGGTGGATAGTGGGATTCTTTTTCATAATTTTTAATGCGTGATAAAATAATGTTTTTTAGCTTTTTATTTTAAAATTAGCTTCTTTCCTGATAATAAAATAAATTAACATATATACTGCAAAATCTTTGGTTCAGTCAATCGGACAAACAGTTTCCATTTTTCTCTGGACATTTGTGAATGTGATAATGTACCCTCATTTTATACGTTAAACCACTCACACCAAAAAAACACTTTTTTATCGGTCGTGGCAATAGGTATAGGCATTAAGGTATCTAGAACTCATTGATGAGGATATATTTACTGAAATGCATACGTCATCGTCTCGACCATTTAACAAAAGCGGCGCCTGCACTATTTTCAGATAACAAGGCGGTTCTCAATCACTTTGTATTGTAATCAATTCACACACATACCTACAATGTATGCGTGTACGATGTAAACATATGCCTGTGTGTAAGTTTATAATTAGAAGCCAATTGAGTGGGTGGTCTGCCACTATATTGTGTCTTGCGAACCGCGAGATTACGTACGCTGAAAATATTGCTGAATACAATCTGAGTTGGTATTTAAAGAAGTTTGTGTTAGATTGATGTTAGGCTAGAGTAATCGGTCGCTCACTTCACCAATCAATATGCGCTGTTTTAAGCTTCAATACATGTGCCCCATGACAGTTGCCTGCCTATCGGTATTCTACGGAAATTTCGGGGAATGTGCTCGGAGCTACATGTTTTTTTTAAATTATTTATTCATAATAAACCACCTGTTCACACGTTTCGGTTCCAATATGACAATGAGAAAGGCGAAGGAATGGAACACATTAAAAAAGTCTGTCTTTCTTGAAAAATTAAATCTGGGCCTCTTTTTGGTAAAAGTGAATAGGTATCTTCTAGACTTGTCTGATCAAATCAAGGCTCTCACTGGCCTCCCTGTCACCGCCGTCTGCAAGCCGAAGAAGCCGTCATGGAAACAGCTCGTCATTTCGTCAACAAAAACTTTCCAGGACGGGCACGACCTTGAGTAATGAAGAGATAGCCGGACAGTTTACAGCGTGGACAGTAAAGGAACCACCATCTTCCCCACTCTGTCCGCGCCAGTCCGTCGCTAAGCACGTTAGAGCTAAGCTTAGAGTAAAAGAGTACTACCTCTCCTTGTGAATATTAGTATATATTGTATGTATGTATTATTTGAGTTATATATATATATATATACGTATACTATGTATTTATATCTTATAGAAAAACATTTATTCTTACTACTATGTAAAAGTACGTATATACAAAAAATACAGATGAAACAGCTAGCTATCTAAAGACCGTTGCAAACGATCTATATTTAGCTCAACTGATCCAGATCACTGATACTATCCGCATTGCCACGCTGAATGGCAATGCTAATGCGTTGACCCAGATAAGAGCCAGCTCTCTTGTCACGCGTCGCTTCGAACAGTCGCCCTGAAATAATTTTGAAAACGCTCTTAGGCCCCGGTTCCCCACGGACCCAGAGTCTCAACCCCAAAAGGCTCAAATAAGTAAGCTCTGTCGCGACTTCTATATTTGCGCCTCTTGAGATCCTCGCCCGAATCAGCCGCTGCACCGGCTCCAACTGATGTCCCCGACAGATGAGATGGTGCTAGGGTATCTACGCATGTGGCGGCCCATACCAAAGGCCTTCCCTTCTCCCAAGGGACAAGAGTCATGCCGTCAGGCCGCTTACCATTGTCACGTAGTAGACCATTCGGTTCAAGAACAGCTGGAACGTTGACGCTGATAAAAGCCCGGCGTATGATATCAATATACTGTCTAATAGTATGTTAAAATTTGTGCTATTGTTGTATTTTTTTCCCGTTAGTGTTCAAGCACTATTTATCAGCTGTCTGAAAGGTTATGCACTTGTTCTTGTATCATATATATATATATATATATATATATATATGTGTATATGGAGTGTATCAGGAAATTGTAAGAAAATGGTTTTAAATGAAAAACCATTTTCACACTTGATGGAGTGAAGAGTGTGCCAACAGTTACTCAATGTAACTTTTTAAACTAACGGAGCTGTAAATAGTAAAATGTTAAGTTTAAAAAAAAACCTCTTTTATCACCATTTTTATCGGTGTGCCAACAGTTACTCAATGTAACTTTTTAAACTAACGGAGCTGTAAATAATAAAATGTTAAGTTTAAAAAAAAAACCTCTTTTATCACGCACTATCCACTCCCTGTGAAAAAAACACTATCATCAGATCAGCTCCAAGACACCGAATTAAAGTGTTGCCTTGCGAACTACATAAACATACAAAGTTTCATTTTGATACGACATTTAGAAGTAGGTTAAAATTTAATTCCAAGATTTGATTGCATTGTTTGTTTGTTAATTAGTTGGTTACAAATGAAGCGTTTTAAAAAATGAAAACGCGGCGACGCTGAGGACAACTTTCATCCACTGAACTACAAGAAATAAACTTTTGCTTTCTAATAATTTGGTGTATAACCATTACCTATTGAAATATCGTGATTCAAACGCACAAGCAATAGAAATTATGGTAAATATCCTGTTTTAGTGAAAAATATGTTAACAACTCTGTTTGCATGCAGAAGAAAAAAACCAGCTCATTTACCATTAAATTTAAGGTAAACATCCTGATTTTGTGAAAATTATGCTCAAAACTCTGAAATTTTCAGAAAAAAATATTTTTTGCCAGAGCTTGTTCTATTCGTTATTATATTGAACTGATGTTCATATTTGCTGATCAATTATGATATTGTCGATGCGTCGGAAGTAGTTGCATACAAGTATTGGCTGCATGAAACAGGTTGGCTGCGCCGGCGCACGTGAGGCCACCTTTCGCTTTTCAAGGTGAATTTCTCTAGCACGTTAAGGCGATGTTTGTATCGATTTTACCATTCTTGGCACCATTTTAGTATTCAGATGCAGAAGTCTGCATGGTCTGTCCGAATCACCTCCTGTGAATGTTTTACGACTTTGGATAGTTCTAAGCAAACAAGTTCATGTCATGCACGAGTAAATCAGTAGATTTAAGCTTTGGATAGATAATTCTTAATGAGAACATTATAAATAAATAAAGTTTTTTTTTAAGTTACAGAAGTTTTGGGCCATCCGGCTTGGATCAACCTGTATATTAGTGTCTTAATTAAAAGTGGCATTGGTTATTTTTGGGTCGCTCGGTCTCGTTTCATTATTTCCAACGATTCTCGTAATCAAGCCCTCGGTGTTGATTCAAATTGAACTGACACCAGACTATAAGTAATGCGTCATTGATGAACCCAAAGTACTGGACCCTCAGATATAAAGTTTAAGAAACAAAATATGAAAGTTGATGTTTCCTTTGGGAACTGGGCGTTTTCTGGTCCAGTGTTTCAATCCAGTCCAATTGTATCCGCGGCTTTTGTATCAGCGTGTATGTCTGACTTTGTTTCGCTAGATTCTGCAAGCTGGACTTTATTGAAACAAGTTGCTTGAAGTTTTGAAACTTCACGTCAACCCTTTACTTTGGCACTTAGAGCGTACTTATTGGCCCACTTAAAGTAAAAGCTAGTAAAATGAACGCCTCCACTTAACCGCTGTAGCTGTGTGGGTCGGATCTCGGCTGCGAAATTTCACTTTCGCTTGCTTACGTAAATAAACGCCTTTTATTTACTAGGGATTCATCATTTACTATAATAAAAATAGTACTGTATTTATGTAATGTAACTCAAAAAAGTTATTGTACATTCATGTCATAAATAAACTCCATCCGTTATTCCATATAAAGCAGACGCGCCATTATTCTAAGGTGTACTTTTATGATGACAGACTGATGGATTAACCCTAAAAACACTAAGGTCTCTTGAAATGTGGCGCAGTGGGCGAAGGCCCGCCTGAGACGCAGAAGGTTGCGGGTTCGTTTCGCGCCGCGGGACAAATGTTTGTATCTGCGAATATTTGTCTCGGGTCTGCGTGTTTTCTTTGTATAATATGTATGTAAATACAAAAAAAAATGTTTATAGGTAGTATATCAGTGATGTAGTCATGGGAACTACATCACACAAGCTCTGCTTACTTTGGGGCTAGATGATGCTGTGTGAAAAATGTACAGCATTATTTATTTATTTTATTTCATTTAGAAGAATAAAGTTTCGTATCTCTGTTCGGAAAGCTGCTGTTCTCAGAGTTGTTTTTGTTATATTTTACATCACTGAATAATCCACCGTTACCGTTGCATAAGTCTGGTATAAACCTTCCCTCAGCAAAGTCAATTTCAAAGGAATATTTTCGTTCCGCATATCTTAGATAGATAGATAAACTCTTTATTGTGCATAACACGAATTTGCAGTACAAAACACAGAAACATAATTAAACAAAAGAAAAAAAAAAGGAAACGCGCAATGGGCGGCATTACCGCTGAAAGCTATTTCTTCTAGACAACCTTAGGATGGAGAGAACTATTTAAAAGAATGACAATGTAATTGCCGGAGGATAATCATATTTTATTAAAATACAAATTAAACGTTATTTTATATAATACAATATACCCAAATATATATATGTATACATCAAAAATATATATTCTATGGTTTCAGCTTCACTGGTTTCGATATTTCTTCCGTAACGACCAACTTGTCATCTCTGGATGACTAAGTGTGTCGTTATTATCAAACGGGACATCACAACCTCACAGCCATATTCAAACTTTTCCTTATTGTCCCAGATCGCCTGATGACTCACAGCTGGCAGACCGTTAGTTACATGGAATCGTGTTGGATTTAAACCAGTTTGATGTGCATGGCATATTTTTCCTTGATACTTCTGTGTTATACAAATATGTGGTTCTATAAAGAGGTCAGTGAGAGTTGATTCCGTATGGAATACGTAAAGCTTTGTGTTCGCGTTTAATTGGATTCACGAAGTGCATAAGTGTCACGCTGCACTTTCACACTTTTGAAAATAAGCATCAGGGTCGGTTCTGTGTTTTTATTTCGTTTCATAGTTATTTAGCTTGCGGACCGCATTGGTTTGAATATGATTGAAGAACAGAGAACTAGGTGTGTTTATAAGCAAAATTGACCGGTTAAATTATTGTTGAGTGAAGGTCTCTTCTATGTCATGCCTAGGGTTTTTGCCATGGTCTACCACGCTCTCAGACCAGGTGGTCTCTACCAGGTGGTCTCTACCAGGTGGTCTGCCTCTCGGAAACCCTAACAAGTAGTCACCCTGTGCGTAAACTCATGCTGTTATCGTACTGCGGCTAGATGGTTTGTAATTTCTTTAAATATTGGTAGTAGTCATTACTGAGAGAAAGAAAGAATTAAATATTTATTTGAGTATTTAACAATTATTAAGCTAAGTCTAGTTACTTAAATTAACCACCTATTTAACTATTATTAAATAGGTGGTTGATTTAATTATAATAACTATTTATCTACATAGAAATTAGAATCTTAAATGCTGCGTTTACATTAGTTTCTAATCAGACGAATGTACCGGTCTTATTTAACTTTAAGCGCATCATAAAACAAAGGACCATAATGTTGTTGCTATTCATATTTTATTCTACTGTCATACGCAGTTTTGACATCTGTCATCTGTTGATTTGTTTTGAAGTACTTGCTTTGGCAGAATTGTGACAAATGTCTAGTTACAAAAGCCATAATCAAGAAGTGAAGTCAAGTACTTGCTTTTTTGCATTTGAAGTTACAATGTGTGTATTTATTGTTACAGGTAACACTCATCTAAAACCTACACCGTGGTCTTCTCTTCGAGGTTAAGAAATAATTATCTTGAGTACATCAGAATAATTTGACAAGATTTAATCTGATTGTCATTGCTAGATGTCTATTTCAGGAAAATCATGGAATAGGCTACCTAGACGGATGTTTCCTTCCATTTTTTTTTGGGGATTTTTTGCCTTCTCTGGAATTGCGTGAGCAAAATTAATCATGATAAGCCAATATTCAGTTCAGTTATCAATTCAAACAAAAGTCACTGCAAGGTCGCATCTGCAAAATATGTCACGTCATAATATTTCCTAAGGATATTTACCGACTTAAAATATTAACTTTCCTCAATATTTTTTTTGGCAGACTTGTCTCTTAATTATCACTTTATAAATCATAGGCCTCATTTTCTGTCTGTTAATAGTACCAAGAGATCTTTTGAGTAAGAATTCATCTAGGCTAGTACCTACCATCGTATTCTTGTGCTGCGTAGCAGTACAATGCTGTGTTTCTGTTTGAAAATTATGGGATTACGGTCTATTAAGTTACTGCTATATAAGACTTTTCAATACGCCCCTGCAGCATCAGCAATGCCCCTGGTGTTACAGATTACAATTTTAGGCAACGGTACCTACCTGTCTACCATCGAATGGGACGTATAATTTAAAAGTTTAATCCCGCACTTTGTCGCACGACAGAATCCGACAGTTACTTACCCTTAACCGGACAACTGTATTTTTATTACCAAAATATCTATCCAGCATCCATTCTGCATATAATTTCCGATCCGATGTATCATATCCGGTCGTGTCAGTAGCTTTCTTTCGCGCAAGAAAAGCCGAGTGCGTGCGAGTGCGTCTTGTTTACAGGTTCTAGGGACATAATACCGTTGTTGTAGGTGTCCTAAATCTTTGTAATAGAACTAACGGGATTTATATAGCCGGTGGCGGTGCGATGGAACTGTAAATCTACGACACCTACACCACTGTATACAGTAATAGTAACAATACATATGTATATTGTACATATAGCAATGTTGACAAATTGTATGAGACAAAAAAAAAAAAAACACGCTCACGACTGTCTTTCCCATGGTGGACATCCTCAGGTACATACTCAGTGAGTAGATATTTGAGGATACCAAGTAGGGGGTAGTCAGAGGCACGTCCAAACATTACATTTGGTACATGTCCGCGTTTTGCAAGTAGTAAGCAATCGCCGCTTATTGGAAAACTAACTGTTGGCACATGCCTTCGAATTTTTGGTTCTAGGCCATGCCACATGCCGGTTTCCTAAGATAGTTATATAAACATTAATATAAATAACCACATACATAGTCAAGGCCCTGTACTAGGATTTCCTGTGTCGTAGGTATCAGGAACTACAAGTACCGTGGTACCACGAATAATAATAAATAATATGGTAAATTTTTCACACAACATCATCTAGCCCCAAACTAAGCATAGCTTGTACTATGTGAACTACATAACTGATATACTACTTATATACACATACCTGCAGAACATGAAAACATTTGTCTCGCAGCGGGAATCGAACCCTATAGATGAAAGATAGAAAATGCTTTCATATGCCAGTACATAGTCGAACTTAATGCTAATTATTTAATCAAACGTATACATTAACCGTATTTTTTCGCGTATACGTCTTATACTGCCACTCTTTAGTTGATAACGGATCTAACTGTATAACAGGATGTAATAAAAACCCCGTCCGAACCTTAAAAATACAAATAAGACAGTAAAACGAAAAATTTTTCTGAAAATAATAAGAGTTAGCGCGTTAAAGACCCGTAAGACAAATAATTGTGTTAACAGATATAAAAAAATAAAAAAATCACTTATCGGATTCCTGAAAAATTAAATAATTCAGAAAGTGGCCTTTATTGAATCAGGATATTTGTTATACTGTTCAGGATATTTGGTATACTGAATAAAATAATGAGACTAGTGTACTTACATCGACTTTTAAAAGTAATAAAAAAGTACTATGGTGCCATAAAACCTTATAGCAACTGTACATACTTACTGTATCGAATAACTAGTTGTTACTAACAATGAACTATAATGGCTCGTATAATGTCAATACTTGAGTTATTAAGTTTGACCATGGCTCTAATTTAGCGCAATGTCTTGATGAAGGCAGCCTTCAATAAAAATATGATAAGAACTTTAAGCATTATATCTCTGTGAGATAGTATCATAATGATGCCTCCAGAAATGCCTATATATGTATCCAGGCTCGTCTATTATGAATGAGAATAATTTATGAATAAACTAGAGGAGATTGCTAAAGAGAGAGGAGAGAGAAAATAGTTAAAAAGAAATAATATAATTTGTTTGGAAACGACACGA
The DNA here is from genome assembly GCA_961405105.1 of Perizoma affinitatum. Classification (NCBI taxonomy): domain Eukaryota; kingdom Metazoa; phylum Arthropoda; class Insecta; order Lepidoptera; family Geometridae; genus Perizoma; species Perizoma affinitatum. The sequence goes on along the minus strand of OY560198.1, from coordinate 12,172,596 downwards.
CCAGAAATAGATGGTTGGACAGAAGTAGTAGGTCAGACCTTAATGTCCCACTGCTGGACAAAGGCACCTATATGCCAAGGTGAGTCTTAATGTTCCACTTCTGGACAAAGGCACCTATATGCCAAGGTGAGCCTTAATGTTCAACTGCTGGACAAAGGCACCTTTATGCCAAGGTGAGTCTTAATGTTCCACTGCTGGACAAAGGCACCTATATGCCAAGGTGAGCCTTAATGTTCAACTGCTGGACAAAGGCACCTTTATGCCAAGGTGAGCTAATCTTCTCGGAACTTTATTGTACACATAGAAAATACAGATTAAAAACTTACATATAGGACATGTACAAAGGCGAGCTTAACCATAACAAGAGTTTTCTTCCAGCAAACCTTTGAGGATAGGGACAGCTGAAAAATAATGGTGGATATGTGTACACAGACGGATTCATTCTAAGAATATAACTAATTATAACATACTATTATACATAATTATACCTACGTATAAATAAGATATAAATACTGCCGTTTTTAAACCTCCATAAAAGGGGTTTGAACTCATACTCTATGCTTTTGGCATAGTAGTCTGCTGCCACATGTTTTTTTTTTTAAACCTTAACCTTGTGAATATTGCATATTATATATATAATATGCAATATTCACAAGGAGAGGTAGTACTTTTTTACTCTGAGCTTTTTGAGTTCATCCCTCCGTCTCATTCTCAGTCTGCTTAGACGTCGCGACGTCTAAGCGTCTTCGCGCAGAGTGGTCAACCACCCTGACATCACAAGTCTCATTTTCACTTGATACACAGAGTAAGCGTCGTATCTTCACAGAGTATTTTTACCATAGTTTTCTTCAGTGTAAATATTTTCCGATATTCGAAAAGTTATGTAACTGAAGTTGTTTGCTATATGCTTTCGGTTTTGTATGCATATTCTGGTAACCCTGTGTAACGTTGCGTGGATCACAATCCCTGCTGAAGAAGACCTTTTTTAAGGATTTAAACCCGTGCCTAAACCGACATATTGAACATTTTCCTGGTTTACAAAATGAATCATGATATTTGGTTCGATATCATGTGTTTACCGTTGGTGACGAACGAGCTCGGCGGAATGCTAACTTCTTGCACGTCAAATGTAAAGCGTACTGGACACTGAAGCATCTTTCATATTGTTAAACGGAAATTTTCACGTATCTGTGAAAGCATCGACTAAGTTTCGATCGACTCATTCCAAGAGTCCTTATATTCACTCACTCTGAGTGATCGTGACGCTCTCCCCCCGCATCGCGTCGTGTTACATACAATATTGGATAAGAGTGTCTAAAGACAAACCATTTTTTTTTAAGTTTCTTGTTTTGAGGGAGGAAATGCCACGCTTTTCCTTTCCGACTTGTGGGTATGTGGGACCCTAACCCACTAAAAACCTCCCGGTTAACATTCCCTCGCCGTAGTGGGGCAAGATGGGGTCGCGTTAGCATTCACCATCTCACCCCGACGTCTAAAGACGGACCATACTACAACTACAAAAATGACGGTGGGCAGTGGTCGTGTCTCGCTGCAGCTCATTAAAGTTGCGCGAACGCGACCTCCTTAATATAATATGGACAGTAAGCGCAATAAATTACGCGTCGCTTCAGTGGACAGAGGCCTTACACCACAGGGTGTCGTAATTAGCTACTTGATCTTGTTTACGAGATCAGTTAATAGGGCAAGATTTTAATTTACAGATTCCAGTTTGACTTAAATTACTATTCTAAGAATGACGAGACGGCTATCTTCACTAGCTTACGCTAACAAAATTTCAATGGGGAACGATTATAGGTTTAGAAATGTTCAGAACTTGAAGAAGCGGCTCTTTAAGTTTTGAACATTTCTAAAACATCTTCGATCTAAACTTTCCCATTCAAGTTTTAGAAGTTTTGGACTTTGCTATGTCTGGCAAAACTAGTGTCTGTCTCGTTACAATAGCCAGTTTGGTCGTATAAGGGGCTCCCTCTATTAGAGTATCATACAAAATAATTTAATAAAATGTATCTAATAAAAACCTATTATTATTAGATTAATAATAAGATTTAGCTATTAAGATTTGTTTAGTTAGCTCCGTTATCTCCGCAATAAGTCTTCTTTATTAGTTAAAACTGTCCGGATAAATAATAGCTTTTTCGTTTCGGGTCAACCGTCAAAGTCGTACCTAGTGGCACTATTGGAATCAGAGCGTGGCCTTATCAGCCTTATTATCGGTGTGCGGTGCACTGGGCTATTGCTCTCGATATGCAATCGTAATTTCCTATTTCCTTTCATTTTTGGTCCTAAAAAATCGTGTCATTATGGAGAAAAAAAACAAATATTTACAGCGAAAGTTCCTTGCGATAGAGTTCGCAGGGGGCACGTATTTATTTATCCCTCTGTTTTCCGCTTTGAAGGTGAAATTACTGGTTTAGCATTTATGACAGGCCTTAATGACAACGCATCAGCCCTTGTGTTGCAGTTGTCAATATGCGACGGTAACAGCTTGCCATCTATTCCTGTTTTCCTCTTAATACTATCCTACTACTATTATAAACGCGAAAGTTTGTGATGGATGTTTGTCTCATGACCCTTAACGCAAAAACTACTGAACGGATATTGATGAAACTCTACAGTAACATAGCTTATACATCAGAATAATACATAGGCTACTTTATATCCGGGTAGACATTGACATTGCAAATTCGTCTGCACAATTGTCGATACAAGTTTTTTTCTCAATATTCATAACAACATACGACGTACCTACCGACCTCTAAGATAAATTGCTGCAACAAAGAAGCCAAAGCAAAAATAGTTGGAATAATTTGAAAGCGACCACACAACAAGAGTCCTCTGAATGTGGTCTCCACTCAGAGGTCCGTCTACGCATGTTGGTCTTCAATATTTCTCTAACTAAATAGTTACTCCAAAATAACATGAAATGATATGAAGAAATATCTTTAATCTTACAAAAAAAGACAAATTATCTAATTTGAATATCTATTGCACATCATTCGCACAATAATTCTCGATACAAGATTTTCTGCAGAATCGAAACCACATCTCGACTGGAATAGATAATGGCTATAAGACCGATCTTTATAAGTTGCTGATACAAAGTAGCCGAAGCAAAATAGTTGCAATAATTTAAAAGCGGTCGCACAAAAAGAGTACTCTGAATGTGGTCACCACCCAGAATGGCACATAGAGTTAGACACTCGTTTACAAAGTTACCGCTGACCATATCTGGTTTTCTTGGTATTTCTAATCAACTTTTTCTTTGTTTTCTTGTTTTTCTTAGTCGTTGGTATATTCATGAATAATCATTACTTTTGTCGCCGTCGATATATGGTGACTACTAAGCACCAGCAAGATTCTATCAACAATTATTGTATGGCTTACCAACGCGGCTGATGTTTAAAAATAATGCCTGTCGGTGGGAAAACAAGAATTCAACTGAAAGTTATACGCAGCTGCAGTTAGTCTACTCTACTTTACATACCAGTATAAGCACGACAGTGGACCTGACTAGGTATCGTGATCTTAACTGCGACACGATCGAGCTGATTCGAAATCAACAGTTGAGACTGAATTGTTAAGCACGTATCAAGCCTTAATCCTATTAGAATTGATACATAAATAAATAAATAATAACGCTGGACATTTTTCACGCAGCATCATCTAGCCCCATAGTAAGCAGAGCTTGTGTTATGGGAACTACATGACTGATATACTACTTATTATAAATACATACATATTATACATAGATCCCGATCCCGAGACAAATATTTGCATATGTAAACATTTGTTCCGAAGCGGGAATCGAACCCGCAACCTTCTGCGTCTCAGGCGGGCCTTCGCCCACTGCGCCACAAAGGTCGTCTTGCATGCTTTACATGATTCGAAATCAACAGTTGAGACTGAATAGTTTAGCATGTATCTTGATAGAGCTTAACCGATTCAATGCGGCGGTCTTTTGGACAAACTTTTGCGCCTGGCGGCGAACAAATATTTTGTGGCTCCACTGTGGCGCCTTACGCCAGGGACTTTGTTGGCACCACTAAGGTGCCCTCCGCCATGAATTGTAACTTATCGCTTTTTTTTTCTGTTTAAACGTGCTGTAAGTTTAGTCGCCAATCGAAACCGAACGTAAACGGTTCAACTTTTCGATTAATACATTTAAAAGTGACTATCTACGTGTATTAACGGAAATGGAAGGTAATTGCATTATTTCAATCAGGTGTTGTAAACATTTTTGTAGTTTTTTGATGGATTAATTGATTTAGTGTTACTGTAGAATTAATTATGAACAATTTAAATATGCAGAGCGCTATGATAGTTATTTTCTATTGTTTTGCTTGGAATCAAAATTCAAATTCATGACAGGTTTTCACTACACTACAATAAGCAAACCAGAAGTAAAAACAGAAACAAATACCCAACGTTTGACTTTGGGTGAAGAACCACCCCAGCGATACAAGTCAAAAAATACGCATACCTACCAACCTATCTCGTTAAGTTAAGTGTTAAGTCTTTTGATTTGGTTTCGAACGCGGCACATCAATCAGTGCAAGACGGTTTAATTGTTTAATTTCTTTGTAAACGAATAAGTAAACTGATTAGTAATCAGTTTACTTATTCGTTTACCTCAAAAAGTCAGCCTATGTAATCAGTGATTACATAGGCTGACTTTTTGAGATGACCGCATAGCTAACAATAATTCTAGCTCTTTTCTAAGAATCGTTTTTGTTGTACTCATCAAAAATAAACTATATTGACTTGGATCGGCAGTCCGGGTACATTTGACATTCCTGGCTATGGTTATGATTTTTTAAGCTGGTAAGTAGGTACTTACAACACAGATTTGAACAAACTAACTATTATAATAAATTTGCAAAACGGTATAATATTTTTTTTATTGAAAAGGTTTACAATCTCTGAAGTGTGCGAAATCACGCGATATCCTGAAACTGACACTCGAGGAAGGATCTGTGTGAAATAAAGACACTTTTGTTCACAGAACACCTTTGATAAACGTCAAATTATACGAGTTTTATTGGTTAAAATTTTGGCACCTCGCGGGTGCCACCCGCCATACACAAAAGATTTCCATGGCGCCACTGCGGTGCCATCCGCACGGAATCGGTTAAGCTTATTAGAAATAGGGGGGTCATAATCGTTTAACTATTAGGAATAGTTCGATTAAACGTTTTATCCCTTTTTGTCGCATGAACGCAGTATTCGTTCAAGTTTTTTACGCAATCAAACTCATGATTACCTATATTTGGGTGAGGTGAATTATTTTATAGGTGTTTCGCCACCTCGTCTAATGAGCCCTGAAAAACGAAGTTTTCTCGCTTATCAATTTACTTTGGTGCTGATTAGAATGTTTTAGCGGAAACAAAACCTTAATATTCTAGACAAATAGGAGGCTGGCCATGACATGAGTCTAAATTAGAATGTGATTGTTAAGCCGTAAACCTTTCAACGCAGCGTGTAACTAAGGAATGGTACATAGAACTGCAAGGGCAAATGTCTTATCGTTGTAAGTGAAGGTACTTGACGTATTAATCGGCAGTAACTTTGATTGTTTCATATCTAGGAGAAAAATATACCTACTGCTTGAGACTGTTATGGTCACTCCACGTCTGATAAGAAACGACCTCGACGCGATGGCCTTCAAGAAACAGTCATTCTATCTATATTTATAACGAGAGTAAGTCAATATGGATGGATAAGCTTAATGAGGGCTCAGATGAAATTATGAGAGACAGTTCAAGGCAAGAAGATCAGCCAACGATGCCAAAACAAGATCCTCCGCGTCCTAGCTAACTCACCATGATTCACAATGAACAATGAATTATACCTAAAAGTCTCTGCAGTGGACGAAAAAATTAGTCATGGAAAAATATACATGATTGCCTAAAATGCCACGCCAATCCGCTAGCAAGAATCGAAAATCCCAAGCAATACAAAACATTTAAAGTACCCTAGATTACTAAACTAGAGGGAAGAACGACTAATGGGTCTATCTAGACCAAACAAACGTCATCCACTTTGTATCTACCAACTGGTTGCGGATTTAAACCATACCAAAAAAAAGCTTGATAGAAACCGACAATTATTGGTTAATTAGATTATTTGTTATCATAGCACTGCTCACTCTGGTAACCTTTTCTTTATAGTTGTTAATTGATAGTCTTGTTGAATAATCCTTTCGATATTTCAAATCGAAGAGCACTTAGAATGCTCATTCCATTGCCATTTTGAAACCATTTGACTTAACGAAGGAGTCGTTTTAAGATGAAATTGAATTTATTCCTTTTGGGACCTTTTGAGGGCACTTATCTATATGTATGTATGCTGAATGAATAATTAATCGTTAGCCGAGAGGAACACCGAGAAAGGCCGTCGTTGTAATGCATTATGAACTGAGTCGATGGAAATAAAAATTGCGTTCATTTCTCTTTGACCTATTGAGGCTTGAATGGAGACAGCCAATGAACCTGTGTTTTTTTGATTTTTATTTTACAAAGAAGTCATCATCATCATTGGCCTTTGACATCTATTACAGATGATTTAGGTGGCGTCAGTCAGTTTAAACTACAATTAGAAAGAGTTGAACACTTTCGTTTGTGACTAATGAGACCTATATGGGAGTGGGAGCCGCGGCCACATTTTTCGCAAATAAAAGACCCGGGGATGTTACAGGGTTTGCGGCGCGTTGATGACGTTTAACCCGCTTATGTGCTCGATAGTCGAGCCAGGCGTTATCGTGAGCGACGACACCCTCAGCCACTGTTTTCCTCCAGGCGTCACGATCTTCAGCTTCACTTTCCCAATTGAAATGGACAAAGAAGTAACACATAAAATATTATAAGTAGTTACTTAGTCAAGTTCAACATACTACGCTTCGTTAATTTTAAATTAAAATACATGTAATATTATTATATATTTTTAAGTTTGTTGAATTAAAGAATAAACAAAAATAACCAATTTTACGTTCAAACTAAAAAAATAAATTCTACACACTGTATATTTGCTTATCAACTGCCAGGAATAATGGGAACGGGATTGACTCGACGAATTGTATTGTAACATCAGATTCAGTAGCGCCATGTGATGGTCGCGCTACAGAAACGTGGTCGCGTGACATAGCCCCATGCTGCGCCCATACGGAACACATGCCACCTGCAAGTATTTGTGTCACGCGTTTCACACTAGTCTAGACAGTTGCATCTAGCTATGTGCTGCCAGCTTGATCACTTATGGTCAGATCTAGCTGCACACACCTAACGGGCGAGGCCTGTACTTGACCGAGAGAGTGGGGTGGCGAGTGTTGTACTGCTTTTTTTTTCTACCATTAAAATGGGATTTAACGAAGAACTTAGCACGAGTGGCGTTCATAATTATCGAGCTGGATGTGAGTTCCAGCGGGAGCGGATGAGTGAAGGAAGTGGGCACTCGGCCTCGTAAACAAAAGAACAGGTTCCAGTGACTCTCTCACATCTCTACTCGGTCACTTCCTCTAGCACTCGGCAAAGAGTGCTCGTAAAATTTATTATGAACCGAGCACTCGGCCGAGAGCACTGTGTTGCAACTGTGTTTCTCGTTTGGTGTAATCAACCCATATCAATTTAAAATAAGAATTTCCCGTTTCTAATAAAGCCTTTAAAGATTAATAAAATACTTAATTAATAGAGCCATCAAATTTGTCATTTCACAGTTTGATTGATAGCCTATCTGAGGTTTATCTGGTCACAAGAGCAATGCTTGCAACATTATTCACCTAGACATTCTATTATGATATAACTCAGTAAATGAATTTGCGTTTTCTATTTGAGAGATCTAGCCACAAACCTCTATCACGAGTTGGCAACCTCAATAAATTGATGCTATGCAGCCAGTCTAGGCATTCTAGGTTCTGGCAATGCGGTAACCGGGTGGCCTGATTGCAAATATGCGCACGAGTTTTTGTCGCCCTCATGTAGTTATTGCTGGCAGATAATGGATGGTCTACATAGCGACTTGTGATGTAGGTAAACAGCGGGTAGAGCTTAGTAGAGACAGTATTTAAGTGAACTAATTTATTCGTTTCTTGGCGAAGTCTAAGCTCTGATAGATTATAACGTTAATATTAACCTCACAGTTTCGAGCAATCTACTCTTACTAAATTACGAACTTCACCTCAACCACTCTACCAACGATACATTTTTGACAGACTTCAAAAAAGTCGGAGGTTCTCAATTCGTATGTATGTTTTATTTATTCGTATGTATGTTATATCGATTCACAATCGGCGAAGATATCGCCGATTGTGATAATCGATTTTAATGGGTAGGGAAGTATACCCTACCCAAGGGTGGACCCTTATAAATTTTATGAAAAAATCCCACTCCTTAGGATGAAAAATGGGTGACAAAAATTCATATTGTACTTTTTATCAATTTCCCGTTATTTGACGTCTATTTTTTTGACATTTAATGCCTTATATATTATATAGTATTAGAATACCTATGGACAGCTGAAGTTACCAGAACTATGTTACCAATACAACCCTTATAATGTTACCAATTTATTCCATCTTTGTACACACAGTAAGACAATAAACGATTATTCTATTCTATTCTATTCTAATGTAGGACTTTAGGTGACCCAAATTTTGATTATCATTTTCAGCCCCCAATGTCCTTCGCTAGGAAAAGGCTCAATTATTTCTACAAAAAACGTGGATTCTACGTAGCCAAATCTTGTCCTTGCCACAAACACACCCTGTCATGGTCACCATGGTACCATGCACGCAGAAGGCAAAGCCTACCAGCCTAGCCCAACTAAGTAATTACTTTCCTCGTTAAAGAAAAGTGGGATAAATGCCTCTATGTAATGTAAAGTAAGCATTCATGCTCGCCGGTTGAGGAGATAGGCAATAGGCATGTCACGACCAAGACCAGTCCATCGCACTGCTTCACAGGCCATTCACCCGACGTTATTAATTCACAACAACAGGATGTTTTTATTCGACTATTGTGGATTTTTAATTGATAAGGTTTCGAAGTTCTATCCATTTGTTACGACAAAAACTTGGCTTTCATAACGTCATCATCATTCACGCGCATGCTTTTGAAAGTAGTGTTTTAGTTTTAGTTCTACAAACCTAGGAGCGGTAAGAGACTAAACCACCTAAGGTATTGACAAATGGGAGATATTGACTCGGATAATTTTTGCGTCATAGAACCGTGACGTTGGCTTAGTGAGTCTAGTGGTACCCTGACTTCCAATCCGAAGATCGTAGATTTGGAATCCGGTCGTGCACCAATGATCTACAGTAGATAATCTACTCGAAAATGAAAGAGCGCTTTAACACGTGCTTGAAACAGTGAAGTGAACAGCGCGAGGGAACTGGCATGAACGAAAATTTGATGGGAAGTGTCTTGGTTAGTGGTCTAATAAGCGTGGCGATTGGCTTGCGACTTGTAGAATGCTAACTTCTTTTCAAAACGTGGAAATGTACCGAATATAAGGTTTGGACTAGTACCTACTTGGTAACCTCGTACAAGCGAACCATTTTTCTAGGTACAAAATTATTTTTTATGGGTCATACTGCCTAATTTCTCTACTCCACCTGCAATTTATGATGCTCTTATCAGCACAGTATAAAGTTACCTTAACTGCGATTGAGCTGTAATTTCCTGTGTCTTGTATTTATGCGTACAATTTTATCGGAAATCGATTAGACTTGCTGACTCTAAGTTAATTAACGGTGAGGTATTGCCTCGTCGCTAAATCGCGGGTCAAACCTTTGAGCTGTGATTACTTAAAGGATTAATTAGCACTCGTGTACTAAAAAGTTGCTTCTTAGCACCGAACATAAATATCTGAGCTGTACTCGTAAATTATAGAAAGAAAGATAAACATAATTTTCGCTAGAACATTATGCGTTTTTTTGCTGGTTTTCCTTATAATCAGAGAAACAGACACTCACAAAAATCATGGTGTTTTCAATTTTTTGTGAAAATTGCAAATTTCCAGCTCCTACGAAATCATTTTATTCTAAATAATATATTATCAAAACTATACCCATTATACTTTCACTATTAGTTTATTCATCGTATAAGATAACATATTATTATGCTAATTAGACTTTTCTAATTCTACTTTTGCTCAGTTAGACGTTTTGCTACTTTGAAAAACGATGTCGTAATCTAAAGATAGATTTTAATCGATGGTTTGTTCAATTGTCAAAATACTAATTTGTCGACTAACTGAAATAAGATTATTTTATTTATTTTTCAGCCCTCAGTGTCCCACTGCCGGGCAAAGGCCTCCCCCCACTCCTTCCATTCGTTCCTTTCCTGCGCCAAAATGGGCCAATCTGCACGGAACTTCATTCTCTATCTCATTTTCAGACTGCCACAGGGCTCACCACTCGGTGGTCAACTTGGCCCACAGGTCGCCCGATATTCGGCAGACATGACCAGCCCAGTCCCATTTGAGCATGGCGGCTTTCGCCGCTACATCGGCAATTTTTGTTCGTGAGCGCAGCTCAGTATTACGAATGCGGTCTGTGCGCTTTTCTCCAAGAACGCTGCGCTCCATTGCACGTTGGCAAACCTTGAGCTTTAATTTTCGAATGTTCGTCAAAGACCACGTCTGTGCACAATATTTCAGAACGGGGAGGATGCACTGTCCATGAGTTTTTCTTGAGAGATAAAGGAAGATCTCCTTACAAATAAATATAGAGTAGGTATGTGCTTATTATGTGTGCTGTGTATGTATACATAAAGTTCCGCCTGTCTGCACTTGCTACGATCCTGGCATCCCTCTTTCGATTGGTTCATCCTCATCACATTCTTCATACAAGCTCGTCGGTTTAGTGTAATCTTGACTTGGCTTTTCTCCAGAATGCCTCCAATTTGGTCAGAGTATACGTAATTAGATACCTTCCCCTTCCAACTATTCACGGTCCACTTGCATACTTGCTGTGTGCAGTGTTGTCAAAGAAGGTCCATAGCTCAGCATAATGCTGCAGTAGGTATGTTGCAGCGTTCATTTTCAGCACTACCGTTGACCTTATGAAATAATCGAAGTCAGAAATTTTAACTTGCTACTGTGGTTTAAACTACTATTGATCGTTATTTTTTTTTACTAAAAACGGGATATTTACCATGATTTGTGTGTTTTAATGTTTCCCGATATTTCGGCACAGTTGCATGTACCATGATCACGGGAGCAACTGATGGTACATCAAACTAACAAATTATGGTAAATATCTCGTTTTTTAGTAAAAAATATGTTTATAACCATGTAAATTTCAAAAGTTATAAAAGTTTAAAGTTATATATAACTATATAACTTAGTTCGATTGCTTGGTAGGCACTCTTATCCGCTCAAATGTCCATGACATGTGAGACAATAAAGTATCTGCGTTGATATTCCCTCTGAGGAGGGAATCAGCTTGACGTCATAGATTTGTCACAACGTAACACCTATCAATCTCTGTTGAGTTATTTACACTGATTATGCTACGATGAGAAAATGCAAGGGAAAAAGCCGTCTTGTAGAGTTCCGATTGTAACCCCTTATTTTTGATCATCACTATAGCTTCTGCACATAGCTTCGTCCGCGTGGTACCCAAATAAAAACTACCTCTTACCGTTAAGGCTGCGTCCTTAGGAAATACATTCGCTCGACTTTTTTAGTCGACTTACGTTGCAGAACTGTTCTCCACAAAAAGCCCTTTTATTTAACGGGATAATATTTACCAGTCTATGTCCACCTTGAATGAGATTGCTGGGTAATCAAGACATTAATTTCATTTCATATGAATAATATGAAATATATATATATATATAAATTTTGCAAATCATCAGAAATGTCAACGACTCTTCAGTATAGTCTAATTCAATATAAGAGTACGCACAACAACGGTATCAAAATGACCTTCGAACCTCTGGTAGTTATGCTTTCGATAATTTCTATACTTTGCATTCTAAAGTGTTGAGCTGTCAGATTTTAATTAATAAAGTTATTTTTTAATATTTTAAAACACCTGACTTGTGTATTTCATCACGTATTGCCAGGGACACCAGTTGTTTAAACCTACCTAAAAACCTTTCTTGAGGTCATCAAAAACGATCGCAAACAACCGCTGTACGATCCTTCGGAGAAAAATGGTAGCGATCGAACAATTTACCTCTTACCCCAAGCACATACTTATCCTAGCGCCTTGCGATGCAATTCGAGTCGAATACCACGAATGGTCGAACTCTGATACTACGGGTAATGAACGTCAAGCTTGTTTATATATATCCTACTACTATTATAAACGCGAAAGTTTGTAAGGATAGACGTCTGTTACTCTTTCACGCCAAAACTACTGAACTGATTTTGATGAAACTTTACATTAATATAGCTTATACATAAGAATGACACAGGCTACCTTTTTATCCGGGTACCACGCGGGCGAAGCCGTGGGCAGAAGATAGTACAAGCATATGCTATATACTGCTTGGTGGCAGAAAAAGGTATGGAAGTACCACCACTTCCCCGGACGAGCACAAGGACCTCTATTACTCCTATCACAGTACCATTGCGCTAAGGCAATTGTCAAAAGACAATATGTCCAATGCATTCGATCCACTATCATATCGGCCTCCCTCCAGGATCCATTGATGTTGATAAAAAAATGAATGACATATTTCAATAACAGCGGTGTCTCCATCCAAGGCCCTCCATTTCACCTGAAGAGCACCAAACGGGTCCGTTGACCCAGTGCCAAGCCGGGTCAAGGTCGGATCATACGCCACTCGACCGCTTAATGTCCGTCGAGTATGTGGAAACTGTTCTATTCAGTCCACTATTGGTTTGCAAATGGAATTTAGCGTAAACAACGTATAGAAATCATTTACCGTTTCTTTGAGATGTTTTTAACAACCGCCGCAAACAGAGGGTGTTATAAGTTTAACATGTGTATCTGTGGATCTGTCTGTGGCATCGCTATCAAACGGAGAAACCTGTTTTGATTGAGCTCTTTTTGTTTGAAAGGTGACCTGATCGAGAGTGTTCGGCATATCTAATATGTAATTATAAGTAATCTAATAATCTGTAATCTGTAATTGATGATTCAAGAAAATGTGTTCAGCCATTTGAAGATATCAGCTCTTTTGTCTGTTAGCATTTATGTACGAAACGGCTTATTTAGCTGGATCAGAAAGTATCCAGCTAGGAAGCTGAGAAGTCCTTGTTGAGCTCGTTCACTCGCACTTCAAGCGAGACGGTTATTGCCTCCGTTTTTTGCGACTTCAGGTTCAGATGACCGATCATCACACCAAATTTCTTTGTTCTTAAATTGACGGTCTGTCCATTGAACTGTGAAGCGGTTATGCAAATAAATAATTCTGGCCATTTTTCACATAGCTATGGGAACTACATGACTGATACCCCTGATTGTTTTGCCAAAAACATATATATTATACATAGAAAACACCCGATGACCAGCATAAGCAGAATCAGCGATGGGCTTGCAACCTGTCACGTGAAATGCTAACTTGCAAAACGCGGGCATGTACCAAATTTAATGTTTTGACATGACTCAGACTACTCTGACATGAGTACGTATCTGAAGATGTCCACCATGGGGAAGACAGTCGTGAGCGTGTTTGTTTGTTTTTAGAAAACACCCAGACCCCTAGAAAAATATTTTGCACGTCTGAGTTTATGGGATCATAGCTCTCAAATGGATGGACCAATTCTTGCTTGAAATGGGTTTTTCTCGGTCATCCAAAATTATTCAATGTTTACCTGCCACATTGTGATGTCTTGTGACGGAAGGTGGAGGGGAGGATACGCTAAGATTAGGAATGATCTGCTAGTATTTCTCATGTACATCAGTCATATTTGCTATTTGATATGAGCTCCTTATCCCATGTTTAAGCAAATCACGTTTTAAGATAGTATTCTATTGATGTTGTACTTTATTATCGGATATCTTTTATGTAAAAAAAGTGTATCTTTAAGTTTATTGGTATAGATTTTAAGCGCTTGGATTGCATTATGCTTTCAGTGTGTCAATATTCAGTCTATGGTCGATGACGCGACACAGCGCCGGGGGTTAGTTGTTCTGTGGCACCGGTCGGAATAATTATTGAGAAAAAGGTTAAGATAGGCTGATAATTGTAACGTCTAGATTAATTATGCAATAAACGCTGAGTTAAGGAGTTTGGGTTTTAGTTTACACATGTCAACTAGATTTAAATGATTCTGTTATCATTATCTCGTGTATAAAAGTATTTCTTAAAGTACTTATGGTCCTAATTTGTACAGATACCAACATAAGATTTGACGTCATTAAGCTAACAGATTGGAAATGAAGTTTAATTTACATTGACGTCTTTGAACTTTACTAAAACGTGTATTTTAAAATATTTATGTACTTTAATATTGACACCTAAGTCGCATATTATTAAATCTTCAGATATTTTGTAATATCAGTCTCGTCTGATAATAATAAATGTGGCAGTAAAATAAATACAAATAAGGAAATCTAAACGATATGAACAATTTAAAAAAAAATGTCAGAGATTACGTGACAAAGAGAAACCTGTCGAGTGGTCGACCTTGTAATGGATTCGTAGCCTGGTATTCGTCAACATACAGGCACCGCTCTCGAATGCATTCGTGTGTTATCTAAACAAATTCCTAAATAGAAACTGTGTGAAAACACTGATAACCGACATACCTTTCATGTAATAGCAAAATTCATTTCATGAGGATTGTTGGGAAAAGGTGCCATCATCATTTCAGCCAGGGATTATACATTTCTCTTCTGCCAGCCTCTGTCTTGTGCGTGTCCCGTTCAGGTGTTCCCTGCGACTGGTATGATGTCCTCAATCCAACTTGGGTCACCACTCAGTCAAGGCTTTGCTCCACCGGCCATCACCACGTTTGACCAAGTGTCCTGCCGAATTACAATTGAGATTTATTGCCTTGTCACCAACGTTGTAGACTTTCGCTACATAATACTACTAATCTATACATATATGAATAGATGTAGCATTTCTCGAAAAATCAACATAAAAATAAAAATTCATTGCCGCATGTATTGATGAGATCATCACTTGAGAATGACTCGACCAATTTGGCAGATTTTTTTGTTGCGTTTTTTTTTGGGTGTTGGGGGGGCAATTTTATATAAATGTTTGGATGATCTTCTACTTTTACTACTTTTGCTAATAATATTTTTTTCTTTAATATTTAATCAACTTTACAAAAAAAAAAAAAAATGTAGTATATCAATCATGCAGTTCCCATAATACAAGCTCTGCTTAGTTTGGGGCTAGATGATGCTGTGTGAAAAATTACCAGCATTTTCTTTTATTTATTATTATTAATAAAAAATAATCTAAGAGCCTTGGTACAACATAAATAAAGACGAGAAAAGTATAAAACAATTAGAAGATAGTGACAAACGTAGACAAAGACAAGACAAACAGAGGTAAATACCCAGATCCTACGGACAAGTCTATCCGTCTTTCTAAACAACACGAGACGTTACCATTACGAGTTGAATAGAATGACGCTATCTCTACAATTTCAATGGTGGCAAAGCACGATTACAAGTAATATGCAACATGGGTAGTGATTGCATTCAGGCTGTCAGATTGCATTACCGTTTACCGTGGCGGGCGGTGGCATTGAGTGCGCGTTGACACCAATTGCTACGATAGACGTAGCCGTACATTTCTGGCAAGAAGTTTATTAAAGAACATGGTTCACTTATAATGAGCTTAAGAACTAATAAATATAACTAATGGATTACAAGTTATTTATGTATTAGTATTACAGATATCTGGCGGTTGTTGTCAAAAATGTTATATAGACATGTTTTTAAATATAGGAATTGATTCACAAGTCTTTAGGTCATTAGGTAGGTTATTGAATATAATTACGACTATACCACGTACTTTACTATTCTCCTGCTGACGTTTCGTTGACCGTTTAGAGGTCCTTCCTCATGAGCACCGTCCCGTCTCACGACTGTCGAGCGTGGTCGCGGACGGTGCTCGTGGTATAGTCTAGTAGTAAAGTACGTGGTATAGTCGTAATTATATTCTAAAATGATACCAAACCACGGTAATTTCAATTCCATCATTAGGTAGGTTATTGAATAATTTCGAGTCTATTTCTAACTTGCCTATCTATATTCTGTTTTTACATTTTATTCAATAGTCAACATTGCAGATCGTATTGGACTAGATTTTTCTCGAAAACATTATCTCGCTCGAAGCGATGTACGAAATTATCTTGATGCTAGTTTTTTTTTGTCTGTATTTTCTGTGTGTAGAATAAAGCTACAAATAGCAATGATTTTTTTTTCTGTACACGATCCTACCTCTATAATGATTTAAAAGAATGACTGTGTATCCATCCATAGAGAGTAATAGTCGAGAACATGTTTCGTTCTGCATCAAACAATCCAGGATTTGTTCTTTTTGACGACCTCTGTGGCGTAGTGGGTGCAGGCCCGCCTGAGACGCAGAAGGTTGCGGGTACGATTCCCGCCGTCGGGCGAACGTTTGTATGATCTGCAAATATTTGTCTCGGGTCTGGGTGTTTACATTATGTATGTATTTACAAAAAAATAAGTAGTATATATCAGTTATGTAGTTCCCATAACACAAGCTTACTTTGGGTCTAGATGATGATGTGTGAAAAATGTCCAGCATTACATTTATTGTTTTATAGATAAAGATTGAGATAAAAGACAAATGTAGTGTACCTAAGTAGTTAATGCACTTCAGACTGATAAAATTATTTATATACAAAGTAACCAAGTTGCAATCAAATTGCAATCAATTATAAAAACAATGTAAAACAAACATTGTAGGTATCGTTGAACGGGTTATCTGGATGTGTTGTTTTGTTGCTGGTTACAAATTTTTCATTACAATTACAATGTTGAATTTAGGAGATACCTACCGTGGGTACTAGTAAAGTGTTAAAATATATGTGACGCAAGTGTCAAGAGCGTGTTTGATTTGTTCTTGTGGAATGTCAAGTATTTTCAAATCTACCCACATAATTGAACTAAAACAACGCTAGTTGCGAATCGGCTCCCAAGAGTTGCAGCGTGATGTTAAATAGTCTATAACCTTCCTCGAGAATTGGGCTATCAAATGCAAAAAGAGCCTAGACCGTTAGTACTAGAAACCTGAAATTTGGAGGGCAGGTTTCTTTTGGTGTGTAGGGAGGTTTATGAAAAGATTTTCTAAATTTTTCTAAAATTTACTTGTAGAAGGTGTAACGGGATTATAAAGCATAAACAACAATGCCGATCCACTGGTCGCAGATAGAATAGAATAATAATATTCAGACAACATGATCCAAGTGTTACTAAACTTAAGTTAAGGCTTAGCACTTAATTACTAAGACAGATTTCGTCCTCTGGGAGAGCTTCCACACCAGAGGACATGTATAGTTATTTGCTATTACTTTCAGGATGCTGTTGTTGCACGCGCGCACTCTGCTTAGCAGAGAGGCAGTTTTTTTTTCAAAATCTAGGATGACGACCATCTACTAAACCTAGGGTATCCTAGGGTTGCACCATGACTGCCATGTGACAGACTGCATGCCCATCGCCAACTCTTAGGATCCGCTCAAACTGACGCGGTGGCAAAAGTCAAAACTCATTTATTCATTAAAATCACAAGGATCACTTTGAAACGTCGGTTTTATCTACTGCCTGTTCTTCCGCGATCTATCCAGGAAGGAAAGAAGAAAACAATGCTGGTTATTCTTTTTAATGATCCTTTTACAAAACAACGAGTTTGAGCATTTTCAATCTCAAAAGTTTTTATCATCTAGATATTTTATTATATGCCTTTTTATAAAGTTGTTTTTGAATTACGTTTTTAAATTTGTTAATTGTCAATTTTTGTATATCTCTTGGGCGATCAACACATTCATTGCTTAAACAATACACACCGCACTTATATATAACACACTACACAATCTCACTCACACACGTGTGTTTAACCCCAACTATACCTGTCTCCCTTGAATGAGTTCTTGTGAGTACACATCCAAACATACACATACTTACACAGAACACTACACACACACACACACACACACACTCAACTGCGACCACTTGGACAAAAGCAGCAGGATTTTTTTGTAAATATTAAGATCGTTGTGGATGCAAACTGAGGGAGGCCTTTACCCAGTTGTGGGTGAGGTTGGGCTGTGAATTATGATGATGCTGTTTACTGGACTTCTCTGGAGCACATAACACCGTGATTCAGGAGTACACAGAATGTTTCTTTTAACGTACGGTAATTTAAAAGAAACATTTTGCATTGTATCAAAACGTCACAGTTATATCACTAACGGGGCTATCGTACTTCATAGATGGACGTCTTATTTATAAAACATTGTGACTACTGCATACAAACTATTTTAAATTATTATAAAACAGCTGTCAGTTTATCTCGTAGCACAATTAACAATGGTGTTGTAATAGGTGATTACATTAAATTGTAACGATTCTGAGAACTACATAATTGCCTGTAATTGCTGAGTGTCAACAAGCCAAATGTAGTGTTGTTCTGATACCATTACTTCACAGCATTTCTAGTTTAATCATATGTTTATATCAATGTAGACCTTTATGTTTAGACCTCCTTAAATAGTATACTAGTTTATTAATCAATTGTGTTCTGAAATACTTCACAGCATTTCTAGTTTAATCATATGTTTACATCAATAGACCTCTATGTTTAGACCTCCTTAAATAGTATCCTAGTTTATTTATCAATTGTGTTCTGAAAATGTTTTTTTTTTTTTTGCATAATTTGTTATTCCCTTCTTATCTTTTGTCGTCGATTGCAACGCGCCCTAGTTACTTGTAGCGATAAAACATATCTAATAATCTTTAAGTCATACAGAACTATTGCAAAAAATAATCAGATAAGCCGTTTCGGAGATAAAATGGTAATAGACAAGCTTACAAACAAGCCCTTCTGACATACGGGCTCTTTACGTCGCGAGTGTAAATTCACATTGCAGTATTTTATACAACGCCAGTTAAATAAACAATAATAACACGCTCACGACTGTAATCCTCAGATGTATAATTATGTAGACTGTGAAATAACAGGTACATGAGATCTTTCATCTTGATATTTTAGGGAGGCTACGCGTTAGTGATACCTCTGGTGGTCCATAGTCCACCGTACGCTTGTTTGTTTGTTTTTTTGCCTCTTTAGTAGTAACAAACATACTCAGTACGCAGATGTGATGAGACCAAGTAGGGGGTTGTTAGAGACACATCCAAATATTATATTTGGCCCGCTTTTTGCATAGTAGTTAGAAGTCCACGTGACAGGTTGCAAGCTCATCGCCGCTTATTGGAACTCTCACCGTTGGGACATGCATTCGAATTTTTAATTAAATTTATAGATTACATTATTCGTTGCATCCTACTGTTTTTCATGATTATATGCAAACGGAATGATTACGGAATTACCAACGCGCTAAATAAAATGCTACAAATGAAGATGACATAATAGTGCTGCATTACGAGAATTCCCCCTTATTTTGCGCGTACTATTTCTAGATTTCGGATATGACGTAAACGTAAACGTTGGAGTAAACGTTCCTCTATTGACATTGGATTACATTCGAAAAAGTATTTCAATTTGGATATCGAGATGCTTTATTGCGTGAATCAGTAAATCATACCTAATCTCTGCCGTTTTAGTTTTACCCAGCCCTTTGAGAGCAAAGGATGACTGATATTTGTTTTGGATCTGGGTGTTGTGGTACCACGGTACTCGTAGTTCCAGATTCCCACGATACAGAGAATCCTAGTTTGAGGTTAGGACTATGTAATTTAATAATTGAAATTGTTATTTCATTCAATTGTATATAATTTTAAGAAACTACCTTCAGCCAACGGCTTCGCCCGCGTGGTTCCCTAATAAAAAGTAGCCTATGTGTATAAGCTAAGCTATATTACTGTTAAATCTCATCAAAATCCGTTCAGTAGTTTTTGCGTGAAAGAGTAACAAACATTCATCCTCACATACTTTTGCGTTTATAATAGTAGTAGGATTATATTATTGTATACCAATATAAATTGTAAACATAGTGGACAACAAATTTAATAGTGACCTATGTTTCAGAATCACAATAAATGAATTCTGATTCTGATTATTTTGTGTATTAAAAATGTCCTCCACACATCCTTCAAGCGTATCAGCATTACTTGACCTCTAGCCTTTTAAATCACATCCCAATTGCTACAAATTCAGAGGTTTCATGTCTTAAATTCCATTTATTTCCGTCACATGCGCGCAATCAGTTGATATTCAATCACCCGGTCGGCGGCCGTCAATGAGAAGCCCGTCTGACTGTCAATTGTTTGGAATTCGTATTGAATTACTACAATTGTGTGGTCTATTCTTTGTTATGTTATGCGAGGGCATGACGTGAAAATCAATGTGTGACGTAGCAGACTAGCTTGCTCGCTTAAACTCTTGAGTTTTTGGTATTCAGATGGAGGTAACCCTTGATACTCGATTCTAATCGCAATTCGGGATTAGGATTATATTTCGAGTGGAAAAGTCTATTACTGCCCGGTTTGATGATGAACCCATGGTCTCCGGATTGGAAGTTAATATTTTGTATATTAAATTACATTTCTATATGTTCTTTGTGATTTCAATGCCTCTTAACTTTAACCGCGTTCTGTCATGTATTCCTAAAGTACAAATATAACGCACGTGAATTTATAAATTGATATTAAACTAGAGAAGGAACTCGCTCATAAGTCTGTGCTTTTATAGATAGCATCCCCACGCATCTCTGACCTTTTATTTTAGCGCTAAGGATAGCCGTTTATTCTACAGTTACGGTGCAATGATATGAATCATAGTTCCGAGGAACATATCGTATACCGACTTTGTAAATATGAACACGCGTAATTTACAAGTTATGGGAGTATTCGTGTCTGGCAAACATTGTCTTGGGATTGTAAGACGTTCAAGTGAAAGACGATAGCGGTTTTGTTTAGTTAAAATGCTGGCACAGAAATAAATTATAGTGTTGCTGGTGCTATTAAGTAATAATAATGCTGGATATTTTTCACACAGCATCATCTAGCCCCGAACTAAGCAGAGCTTGTATTATTATTATATGTTTAAATACATTCAAATTATACATAGAAAACACCCAGATCCGAGGCAAACATTTGCTAATCATACAAACAATTATACCGCGGGGGGAATCGAACCTGCAACCTTCTTTGTCTCAGACGGGCCTTCGCCCACTGCGCCACAGAGGTTGTCAACAATTACAACATGTCTTGAAATAGAAAATGAGCACTTCTATTTCAAGGCATGAAATTCGAATTCCACAGTAGAGGCACATAATACTGTGAAATTCGAATGGCAATATAGTTATATTGTCCTTGTCTTATATTTCCAATAGTTATATACAATGTGTTATGTCAATCCATAAAGTCTTTAACATAAATTAGTATTGTGTAGTTTTTTTAAAAACAAACCCTGTTAGTCCATTTTGACGCAGCTTGCCATGAGATTGAGTTAAAATTTTGTTGATGACAGATGATATAGCCGGAAACTGGACGATAAACTCCTCGACAGATAAGAGCATATTCTCTCTCATTTTGATCGACTTACAGTCGCGATTTACTTATTTTATGAAAGGTAATTTTATATAGGCTGTCTGTGTTACCAGTCCCAATAGAACTGGCTAGGTATTCAAGTCGTTTTGCTGTTACTTTCTTAAAAACACAAACGCTATCTGCCTCTAACTCGCTCCGCCTGCCACGCATATCAACAACATATTGGTCATTTTTACAATGTCCAGTTTTATTTGCCGCAGGGCGTTCGTTATGACTCTACTAAATAATATTATACCGCACTTGCGCAAATAATGCCGCGTTTTATTATTCTGCACTATGTCATTCACAAGACTTTGTAAAATAAAGTAGTTACCCTACTATGTTTTGAATGCAACTAAATTGTGCGTAGTGCTTTAACTGGTACTGAACGTGAATGTGCAAGGAAGCTCTAACCGGTTTCATACATTGTTTAAAGTTGCTTTGTAGATGGTATGAGGAAGCTTCGTGCTGCAGTTTCTTTAATCACTTGTCATTACGATTACGTAAAAAGAAAGTCTCTGTTGAACAGTCACAGCATTTCGCATTCGAAAAATAATAATAAATAAATAGATAAACATAAACATATAGTCCTCACCACACACTAAGATTCCGTGTGTCGTATCAGGAACTACGAGTACCGTGGTACAACACTCAAAAACAGCGGGAATTGAACCTGTATTCCTTGCGTCACAGCCGGCTACTAAACGCCGCGCCATTGAGGTCGTCTTGTTGTGTTGTTTAAGTTGAGGATATCCCTAAAACCTTAGAAATCCTACTATAGGGTCCCCTAGTGAGGGGATAGTCAGAGGCAAACCCGATCGTTAAAATTAAGCCACATGGCACTATTTGACATGTTGGCCAGTTACCATGCAGAGTAACGGGTTTTTCTTGTCGCTCTTCAAAAACAACATTTTACGAGCGTCTCTAAACTTGGCAGCACCTATCGTCTTCGTAATTGCCTTGGCTCGCTCTTACTGGCTGTTACGTTGAAAGACGTAATTCTGGTTTGGTCTGCGAATCTGTGATGTTATGTCATCGTTTAAAGATAATATGCGCTGTAGGAAGTCCCATACATTTTTATAACTAGCGAGAGTTCTGATCGGTTTTCAATATGCTTCGCGTTCAGGATAAAACCTGCCTGCTTAGCATGAGGGCCAGGGACTAAAACTATTTTGTCCCACTCTGTTTGTTTGACGGAATTGACGACAGAGATAGTTTTGTCTTCTTTTTCATAGACAAAACGTTGTATAGGGTGCTCAAGCTAAGCGGGCAGGATGAGAAAGGATGAAGAAGGTTTTAGAGAGGAGGTATGCCTCCTCTCTAAACCAGTACCAGCAGTGCCTCTGTCCAGCAGTGGGTTACTACAAGCTGACAATGATGATGATGAATATGCTTTTCTCTAAAATCCATCAAACTCTGGCGCAGCACATTGTTTGTTCATAATAAGGATACTAAATTCAGTTTCAACTCGACCACATCGTTACTCAGCATAGATCGTCTTTGGACGCGTGTTTAAACAGTCCAGCATCCAGCAGTCAGCGTGCAGGCTTCACTTAAGTTTCGCAGACGAAGACAAAGGTTTTCTCTGCGAAAGATCAAAACAACTATTATATTTGTTTCTCCGTTTCGTCAGACAATAGAGGGGACCGCATTTTTTTTTGTTTTCTCTTCCGAGACACAATCTTTATCAATTATAATGCTACTGGTGAAGGGCTGTATAAAATCCACTGGTATTTATTACATAAGATTTTTTATTAAAACCTTGCTTCTTTCTTTGCAGATGCTAAACGAGAAACGACTGTGTATCCTGGGATCAGAGCTCTCGGACCTGGACACCTTCGAGCGACTTCTCTGCTATGGCGGCTCCCATCTGGCATTATTGCAGTGCTTCCAGGTTTGTTCAGACCTCATATCCTGCAGTCTTATGTTATGGGACATAACGTATGCATAACACATTTTTAACGCGCGTTCGTAATTGTTTTGTGTGACTTCAAGGAAGGTTCTTAGATTGGATTTAACACAGCAATATAGTTTTAATAAATATTGTCGGTTTTCTTCAACTCCCCCCTATGGCTCTATCAGCCGATTACGGTAAGTTTTGGAGCAATTTCTTGAAATAACATGCACAGTAAATGTTTATGGCTCAATACTTCAATCACATTATTATTTCTAAACCTAGGTTACACATACGATCACTTAAAAATGGCGAATTACAAAACGGCTGCGGACATTTAGTGAGTATCTCGTTTATAATATCTGTGACCTTGGTAAGCCATAGGCCATGATACGCTGTTTGCTAGTGACGGGTAGGTGCGGTATGGATTATCGATAATTTAGGTAGTCTGGATCAAGGTCATGCACCTTAACCGGGAGCACACCTGCATGTTCGATATCCAGCCCGCTCAGCATGAGCACCCAAGACAACGTGTTGTCTACGAAAGAGAAGACAAAAACTATTTCTGTCGCCTATTCTCTCAAACAAAAGAGAGGGACAAAACTTTTTTTTCTTCCCGGCGGTAGACGAAACCGCTGCCTAGGATCTTCATGCTAAGCAGGCAGCTATAGGCAAGTATAGTGACTGATTTGTTTTGTTACGCACCAGCAGCGAGTCTTGATCATTCTCGGGTCCTATTTTAATCGGCACGCTATCATTGCGAAGCTATTTAATAATACAATGCATGTCTAGGTTTACGTCAATGATTCAATGTCGTACTGATATCCGACGTACATGATAATAGCAATAACAAGACATTATTTTATTAATTTGTCACGATGGTGAGAGACACGAAGGACATTCTGTTATTATAATAAAAAACAAGCTTTGTTATCAGCCGCTTATAAAACTAGTAAAATGGTTAGGGAAAATGCATCTATATATCAATCATTCTTAACAATCATGAAATTATACTAGTTTGTATCGTCTTAGGATATACGAGATTTACGACTATACCGCATTAGCAGGAGAATAGTAAAGTAGGTACGTGGTATAGTCACTTCACTTCATAATTATAACTTATGTTGCTTTTTGTCACTATTATAGTCGGTAATAAACAATTGTTTGTTTTTTTTTAATTCTAAAAAAAATACAACAACTTAGGGTCTAGAGACTGTTGCAAACGATTTATAGATAGCTCAACTGATCCAGATCACTATCAGATGGGGGCGTCCCCAAAATGCTAGCTGTATTACCACGCTGAATGGCAATACTAATGTGTCGACCCAGAAAAGAGCCAGCTTATTAATTCTGAAAAATATGTAAAAAAAATGGTAAAACATGGTATGGAAAATGATTTTGAATCTCAACGCAGGAAGTCGGTGGAAGGACGTGGCCGAGGATCGTTCGTCATGGCACTCTTTAGGGTTTATTCAGCAGTTGACAAATATAGATGATGATGATATGAAAAGTTGAAGTTGAGAAATGTCCTTAAACTTTTCTAGTTTTCTAAGTTACATTGCTAGGCCACGATAAGATCTGTCATATCATGCTCTGGTTCTTACGGCTCAAGGCCCTATATTTAAGTTGTATGTCTGTATTCTCTATGTGTACAATAAAGAATCTGACCTTCTCCACTTTTTGCCAGTTCTGAGTTTCGTAAAACAGCTTCTAATTCAAAGGAATGAAACTGAGCTATCATTGTGAATCTATCTGTAATTTCAGAAGGCAGCCAATGACTGTGTCATCTTCTACGTAAGTGCGTGTATTGTCAGTTCTGCGTTACACATTATGACATCTGTTATAAAGTATTCTACGTAGCTCGTTCAATGCACGACTGGTTCATTTTACGAGCGCGCGAGTCATCAACTGTTGTTCTGTGTTATATCACATGCGAATGGCGCTATACGTCATTAAGACTACAAATAAAACCAACTGTTAACAAGAATTTGATAACCCCCGTACTTGTTTTACAGTCTTAGAATCGTTTATAAATAAAGCCTCATTTCTCTTTCTTGCTCCATCATCAGACCCTGATCACCAGATGGTGTGTGCAATGAATAGGTTATACAGATGTATAACCTATTAATTGCAAGTTAATTTTCACAAAATTTGAAAACCTCAGACGTGTTTTACGTAGTCTTAGAATTAGAATTAGAATTAGGTCATCAATTTAGCCTCATTTCTCTTTCTTGCTCCATCATCAGACCCTGATAATCATCTGTATAACCTATTAATTGCAAGTTAATTATCACAAAATTTGAAAACCCCCGTGTTTTACTTAGTCTTAGAATCACTCACCAATTCATCCACATTTCTCTTTCTTGCTCCATCAACAGATCCTAATCACCATCTATCTATAACCTATTTATTGAGCCCAAACACCTCCGCTGTAAGTTGGTGAGGAGTTGGGTATTCTGCAGATTCCAGGTGATACCTCAGCATCAGGTCAAGGTTACCATGTTCTTGCAATAACATTGATATAACAGGATATTAATTTTCGAATCGATCAGAACTGAAGTTGATCTCATCCTATCACCAAGTAGAAAAGAACGGATGATCTTTAAACGGCTGAACAGATTTTCTTGAATGTAATGTTTCTTCATCTGAATAAGTGTTGACCTTTTTTAGTTATTGGATACTTCCACACAAACAATCTAGTGCTAAGAAAACTTACTGATAAAGCATTATCTACCAGTCATCCTGCTCTTGGTAAATTCTAGTGAATTGTTTTTTAAACATAATTATAAATGTTGGTAGTTGGTATTACCTACTGAGTTAACTTCTTAACAACCTTACCTAAAAATCGCTAAATCAAAATTTACATACAATACAACATTAAAGACTATTCTTGAAACCAGCTTTTTTACTGCACATAAATCCTAAATTACCTGATTTATCTATAAGCTATGACGTAAGGAGATAATTCTTATTAAGTTTCTGTCTATTTTGGTATCTTGTGGTGTACAATAATGTGTGTTGTCATTTATTCACAAGACAATTAGATGATGCAGGATGATGATTGATAGGCTTTATGTACAATGACAAAGTTTGCGTAATAATGCATAAAACATGAACTATGATGACCTACTGACCTATGACTCAGAACTATTGTGAGCATGCCTTAGCTATCAGGCATGCTTCATTACTAAGCTATCAGGCATGCTTCATTACTAAGCTATCAGGCATGCTTCATTACTAAGCTATCAGGCATGCTTCATTACTAAGGCTTTTTTCTTCCATATTAATGTGACTGATACTTATATCAAACCCCTTATTACGCCAAATGATTGGCAATGGGGAACGACTCATTTTGATAGCTTAGCAATGTTTAAAACTTGGAAACGGAACATTTCTCGACCTAAACTTACCCGTGTTTCAGTTTAGAAGATTTGGACACTGATATCTCTTAGCCATATTGCAAGTGTAAGTAGGGGACAAGTTCTTTCAATCCTATCTCACTCCAATCTGACAAAGAACTATCAGAGACAAGTATATTTAATTTCACGAGAAAATAAAAACCGTCCTCAAATTACGGGTAGTTGATAAAAAGACGAATATGAAATTTCATGCCTCGTTTCTTTTTGGGTTGATATTTTTTCATAAAATTTAGATGGGGACCTCCCGTGTACTCCCTACCCAATAAAAAAAGAATCCTTAAAATCTGAAAAATCAATCAATACACAAAAATACAGACGAACTGAGAAACTCCTCCTTTTTTAAAGATGGTTGACAATGGAAACTCCCCTTCGTAACTATGAAATTGTTTAATTCCAGGCTGTGGTTGAACACGGTTCCAAGCTGCCTGCCGAACTGGCCACCAGCTACTTGGCGAAGTGTGACCTCAACATCAGAACCAAATTATCACTCATACAGCTCGGCCTAAGACTAGGTAAGATGTTTTTTTTTTATACACCCAAAGTTTCAAACAAGCTGCCACCTGTTGGTAAGAGGTTACCGTAACTTATGAACGCTTGTGACAGCAGAGGTTGTATTGTTGTTATAAATGAAAAGCTTCTGATGGAGGAACTCACAGTAATTGCTTTATTCTCATACTAGTACATCTTTTATGAAGTGCCCTACATGACCCTGTTGTGTCTCAAGAGCATTACTACACTTCTAAAACGTCTGTAGGCAAGCCACGCTACAACTGTCAAGCATTTATTGGTGACATGGTTCATTTCAAGAAGTCTGTCTTTATTACGTTTCAATACACGAACACTACAGAGGTAACAGTCGCGGGTTACCGACCCTGGAACATAACGGGTGAAAAGTCTCACGTGCCTGTAATTTCACCGTCACATACACCCTTCAAACCGGAACACAGCAATGCGAGCATTACTGCTTGGCGGCGGAACTAGGTATGGTGGTAGTACTTTCTCGGACTCTTACAACTATTGAAATCCCATGATAACCAGATCGGAAGTCGACGTACCGATCACTAGGCCAACGCGTCTCTACCTGACCAATTCCTAAAAAAACGGATTTCCATTCAACAATACAACTGGTTCATTCCTGCATTTTTGCCCTGATGATGATAGATGCTCTAAGATTTCAGCCATTAAATGAAGATTATAATGTACTTAATATTATATTCCAAAAATTATCGTGAATTTAATTATTCATATTTAATTGTTCATCATATTGGTCACCGACTAAGTTTCGACTCATATACTCGGTACGTGAAAAATCCCGTACTTAATAGTATTTCTATTTACTCCGTAATCGAACAAACCCTTAGTAGGAGCTTAGTAGGAGTTTGCACGAAAAGCCTTGGAGAGCCTTTGTATGAATGTACGCACACCCTTGGCCACAGGTTCTATTAATTATTTATCAGTCTGTTACCAACGCCCTGAACATAGAATAGAAAATAGTGCCAATCGAACAAAAACACATTTATTGAGAAAGCGTATTAGACAAAGAATGTTATAAAGTCTAATAATTATCAACAAAGACAAAAAATAACAGATATGCATTTTATAATCACTTATATCAAGGAATTTCAAATAAATAAATTCAAATTGACTCGAAAGAAATGGGTCATTGAGAGTGTTTTTTATAATTTAAATTAATATTTTGATCACAAAACCTAGTGTATAAAATGTTCTACATATTGAAATCTTCAATTACTGCTCATTTAGCCAACTAAACTGCGACATTGTTTTTTTTTTACTACGTACCTACAGAATGAAATTAATGTATTTAAATTACACTAATATGTATACACACTATTGCATCTCCAAAAAGATTTGATGTGTGACAATAATAGTATAATTTCACTTAAACCAACTGCTATGTATTCTTGCAATAAAGTCCTTCAATCGATGTCTTCAGGAGAAAAGTTAGAGAAACTATCTGTCTCTCTAAATTATGTATGGTATATGTTTTATACGGTACGGTATGGTATATGTGGTACACGGTCCTACCTCTATAATTACCTCTCTCTAGCTCAAGGTTTGCTGGAAGCTCGCCTTTGTACATGTCATTTAATTCTGCCTTTTGTAAGTGTTTGTTTGTCTGTACAATAAATAAGAATAAAGATTATGAATATTAATGTAATGTATTCCTTGACCGTTGTGACCTCGCTCCATTGTCTCCAGGTGGTTTCCTGAACGAGGCCGGCTGGTACGCGGACGCGGCTCGCGTGCTGCTCCGCTGTCGGCACATCTGCCAGGCGCAGCCGCAGAGCACCTACTATAAGCGACTCACACTCGAATGCTGTCATAGGCAAGTATCTCTTTAATTAGATCATTCAAACGGGAATTTTCATGCACGACTCACTCACCCTGGTGGACTCTCGGAATATTTAAAATGGTTAATGGTAAATAGTTGATATTCTGTAAGAAAGCATGTTAAGTCAATTTAAAATTTAAAGTGATTTTTTTTGATGATACTTTTTTACCGAATTGGTAAATTAATGAAAACAATCGGGCTGTGGGGGCTCAATGGGGAATAGCTGACTAGCTGTATTGCGGTCAGTCGTTCTTTTACCAGCATTGACTAAACGCGCTATCGTAATCGGAGGAATCTTTGGCAAAGATAATAATGGTGCCTAAGATCTTGAACAAAACAGTTGCTGTTTACGTTTAAGGACATTTTTATGTATGGTAGTGTTTGTACTAAAGTCTAGTACATCATGTAACACAAGGAGGATCTCAGAATGTGGATGATCTTGTACCGAAAAACAATTCTTGCCTTTCTTTCTTGGCTTGGTCGCGGAAGAACAGGCAGTAATAAAACCGACGTTTTAAAGTGATCCTTGCGATTGTAATGAATAAATGAATTTTGACTTTTGACTTTTTTTTTTGACCGAAAGGGGGTGTTCTTGTCCAATAAACTGAACAAATGTACCTGAAAATAAAATCGTATTGCCAAAAAATTATTTTCGTGAAAATTATTTGAAACATCCTTTATTTATCTGTTTATTGGAGTGTGTGGGTGTATGTAAGACCACTATTAAACGAACAAAATGGTTTGACATTGTAAACCAGTTCAGTTCAGTAAAAATAATAAAAAATCTGATGTTTTAAGCAGATTTTTACCGAAATTTTTCCTGGCATTTATTTTCTTCAATGAAAATAGGAGAATTTCGAAAAGTTATTCCCTAAAATGTGTAGCATAACCGCCTTTCGGGATTATGTACATAATTTGGGACAACCTGTATATAAATCCCTTATCTCTGATCCTCCAGATTACTAAACACACAGTCGGCTTACTGCTGCTTCCCAGCCGCGGCGGAGACCTACTCCATCGCCCTGGACCTGATGGGGATCTCGGAGGACGATGACGTCACGAATGAGCTGCCCGGAGGCGCCTTCGCCACCGCGGAAACATGCTCCGTGGCGTTGCAGACTGATGACGACGATGACAGTTGGGAGGACAGGTAAGTCTTTTTCAATTAAAACTTATAAAATTCTGTGTCTTCACTGACTGGATCAGTTTCCATCTATGCAGCCAAGACTTCTTAGTCTAGAAAGCTGAAATTTCGAACATGGGCTAATTCTATAACGTAAGATGATTAAGGTGCTAACTAAGGATTTTGAAAAATTTAAAGTTTAAGTCGTGGAAATGGGGGAGGAGCTTTGTATGAAAGTCTTTGTTCTTCAAAGTGACATGAAAATTTGAATTACACTGAGCATAAATAATAATGTGTAAAAACCCTGAACGTTTTTGGAGGGGGGTAATTGAGAGAAAGTCTGTATGAGCGTATCGGTTTTTTTAAAGGTAGGAACTTTAAAATTGGAATTGTAATTTCACCGGTACCCCTTCACACATCAGGGTGAGCATTACTGCTTGGCGGCAGAAATAGGTATGGTGGTAGTACTCCCTCAAACGAAAGCTCCTTGTGAAAGAGCTCTACTATTAGTTGTAGTTGTTAGTTCTGAAGTGTTGTTGTATGTCGGCAGTGCGGGGAGCGCGCGGGCGCGGTGCGGCGGCGCGTGGGGCGCGGGCGCTCTGGCGGCGCGCGCCTGCAAGGAGTTCAGCGCGCTGTTCTTCGTGCGCTGCGACTACAACCTCGCGCACCAGTGGGCCATGCGCGCCCTGCGTCTGCTCGACCACACCACGCCTCCCAAGTCAGTACCCCGCACCACGCCTCCCAAGTCAGTACCCCGCACCACGCCTCCCAAGTCAGTAACCCTGCACCTCGCCTCCCAACTCAGTACCCCACCCTACGCCTCCCAACTCAGTACCCCGCACCTCGCCTCCCAACTCAGTACCCCACCCTACGCCTTCCAACTCAGTACCCCACCCTACGCCTCCCAACTCTGTACCCTGCACCTCGCCTCCCAACTCAGTACCCCACCCTACGCCTCCCAACTCAGTACCCTGCACCTCGCCTCCTAACTCAGTACCTCACCCTACGCCTTCCAACTCAGTACCCCACCCTACGCCTTCCAACTCAGTACCCCACCCTACGCCTCCCAACTCAGTACCCCACCCTACGCCTTCCAACTCAGTACCCCACCCTACGCCTCCCAACTCAGTACCCTGCACCTCGCCTCCCAACTCAGTACCCCACCCTACGCCTTCCAACTCAGTACCCCACCCTACGCCTCCCAACTCAGTACCCTGGACCTCGCCCCCCAACTCAGTACCCCACCCTACGCCTTCCAACTTAGTACCCCACCCTACGCCTCCCAACTCAGTACCCTGGACCTCGCCCCCCAACTCAGTACCCCGCATCTCGCCCCCCAACTCATTACCCCTCCCTACGCCTCCCAACTCAGTACCCCACACTACACTTCCTAAGTCTGTACTAGGGTACAGACTTAGGGTATTTTATCATTCTGATGATCCCCACACGCGCCATACGAGCGAACGATCAGACTGAACGAATGTTGGTGTATAAAGGTGTATCTTCGAGCAGGATAACGATCGACGTGCTGCGTGCGTGCGCGAAGGCGTGCGTGGTGAAACGGCGCTTCGAGTGCGCGGGAGCGGCGGCAGCGGCGGCGGTGGGCGCGGCGCGACTTGTCTACGGCACCGAGCATCCGCGGTACGCCGCCGCGCTGCTCGACTACGGCTTCTATCTGCTCAACATCGACTCCATCGTGCACAGCGTCACTGTTTACGAGGTGAGCCAGCAAGGCGTGCATAGTTAAGCGGCGCTTCGCGTTCGCGGTGAACTATGCCATTTCTTTCCCGCATCCCGCTGCGGAACAAACGTTTGAATGTTCTGCAGATGTTTATTCCTGGTCTGGGTGTTGTGGTACCACGATACTCATAGTTCCTGATACTCACGACACAGGGAATCCTGGTGTGCGGTGAAGATGTGTCTGTTGGGAGTTAAAAAAACTAGCAAAAAATACTATTTCTCAAATTCCAGGAAGCCCTCAGGATTCTCCGGCATGTGTTCGGCCGGAGCAGCCTACACATCGCCACGGCGCAGGAGGACCTCGCGTACGCACTCTACGTGCTGGAATACTCCTCAGGGCGC
Organism: Perizoma affinitatum; assembly: GCA_961405105.1. Lineage (NCBI taxonomy): Eukaryota > Metazoa > Arthropoda > Insecta > Lepidoptera > Geometridae > Perizoma > Perizoma affinitatum. Next base: position 12,140,037 of record OY560198.1, on the reverse strand, counting down.
TTCTATAAGGCCAGGGACCACGCGGAACGGGCCATCAGAATCATAGAGGTATGCCATTTACCATCTTAAGATTGTCGCTCCGCTCCCTCGATAGCTTACTTGCAAACATAATGTATTTTTACATTATATTACTATCAAACATAATGTTTTTTTTTAAATAGTTTTATATGATTTTGGAATGTTTTATCGCCAAGGGGCGTGATGTAATTCCCTTGACGTTGTTTTCTGAATTCGCAAATAATATTTATGTTTTTGTTCCAGAACTTGGTACCTCCAGATCATCTGCTCCTGGCTTCAGCAAAACGGGTGAAGGCTCTCATCCTAGAAGAGATCGCTCTCGACATCCCGGCCGGGCAGGATTTGAGTGGTAATAGATGACAATAACTCCGCCTGCCCACCAAAGCGGAGCGAACACACATCGACACGCGATCCAGATCGACTTCTATCCCCTCCGCTTTGGTGGACACGCACTGGTAGCTAGTGAACCCAACTTTCGGGGAAATTTGTGGTTTTTATGCCCAAAGTGCAGTATTGGATGTTGCCACTAAAAAAAATGTATCATAGCAGAACGTTTTGTCTGCGAACGAGAAGACAAAAACTATTTCTGTCGCCTATTCTGTCAAACAAAGCAGAGAGACAAAATATTTCTTGTCTTCTCGGCGGTAGACTTGGGTCTTCATGCAAAGCAGGCTGGACAGAAAAGGAGATCCTGCAATTGCATTTAACGAAATAGTGGTGTGGGTTTGATTCCCGCAGCGAGACAAAAGGTTGCAAGTTTTGCAGATATTTGTTCCTGGTCTTGTTGTTGTGGTACCAAGGTACTCGTAGTTACTGATACTCGCGACACAGGGAATCCTAGTGTGAGGTCAGAACTATTTATGTCTTTGTTGGATTTTTATTTAATTATATTATACATTAAAAGGCACCCTGAACACATGAGTTTTTTTTTATAACGCTTAACAAATAAATACATATTCCCCCCCCCTATCTTGAGAACATACAAACATTTGTCTCGCAACGGGAATCGAACCCGCACCTCTTGCGTCGCAGCTGGCTACTCACCCACCTCGCCATCGACGTTGTCAATATAACTTAAGATAATAATATTTGTCAAATAATACATGAACGTAGTAAAATAACAATGTTATTTGTTCGACAGAGTCGTCGTTGCTCGAAGAATCGGAGTCTCTTCACAAGGCGGCCTTGGCGCTCTCAATGATGGCCTTCGGAGAGAAGAATGTGCAGACAGCCAAACACTACGGCAATCTGGGCCGCCTCTATCAGAGCATGCAGAAATTCAGTGTAAGTATACTACAGATAACTATTTCTTGTCTAATCTACACTTTAACATTTCAATGTATGTATACTGGAGATAACTATTTCGTGTATATTCTACAGATAGATAGATAGCAATTTATTCATGTTTAAATCCGTAAAAGCAACGGAGAGCAGTGGTGACCTGTAATACAGGTTTTTCAAACATACCTCAGGCAACTTACCTCTCTCACAAAACAGGTCATCAAGTTTAAGAAAAACCAGTCTAAGACAAAAACCCTTCAGAAAACCGATGTGAGAGAATAAATGCTTCATTCATTTTTATAATTTATTAAAACTGTCACAAATTACAAAGTATATAAACTATAAGTTTTAGGATATTATTATGACCGTATATACCGACTCACGGCCGTCCACCGTCCACTGTGAAAGGATCATTAAGAAGAATAACCAGCCTTGTTTTGTTGCCTTTCTTTCCTGGCTTGTTCGCGGTAGAACAGGCAGGAGCTAAAATTTCCTTTACCTATAAGGTTTTATATCCCTTGTCACCTACAGATTTGTGATACGCATTAATTTCCAGGATGCAGAAACGATGCACCTCAAAGCCATAGCGATAAAGGAGGAGCTTCTCGGCCCCGAGGACTACGAAGTGGGCCTCAGCATCGGGCATCTCGCCTCGCTGTACAACTACCACATGAACATGCATCATGCCGCGGAGAAACTGTATCTACGATCTATTTCTATTAGTAAGTTTCATGCATCATGCCGCGGAGAAACTGTATCTACGATCTATTTCTATTAGTAAGTTTCATGCATCATGCCGCGGAGAAACTGTATCTACGATCTATTTCTATTAGTAAGTTTCATGCATCATGCCGCGGAGAAACTGTATCTACGATCTATTTCTATTAGTAAGTTTCATGCATCATGCCGCGGAGAAACTGTATCTACGATCTATTTCTATTAGTAAGTTTCATGCATCATGCCGCGGAGAAACTGTATCTACGATCTATTTCTATTAGTAAGTTTCATGCATCATGCCGCGGAGAAACTGTATCTACGATCTATTTCTATTAGTAAGTTTCATGCATCATGCCGCGGAGAAACTGTATCTACGATCTATTTCTATTAGTAAGTTTCATGCATCATGCCGCGGAGAAACTGTATCTACGATCTATTTCTATTAGTAAGTTTCATGCATCATGCCGCGGAGAAACTGTATCTACGATCTATTTCTATTAGTAAGTTTCATGCATCATGCCGCGGAGAAACTGTATCTACGATCTATTTCTATTAGTAAGTTTCATGCATCATGCCGCGGAGAAACTGTATCTACGATCTATTTCTATTAGTAAGTTTCATGCATCATGCCGCGGAGAAACTGTATCTACGATCTATTTCTATTAGTAAGTTTCATGCATCATGCCGCGGAGAAACTGTATCTACGATCTATTTCTATTAGTAAGTTTCATGCATCATGCCGCGGAGAAACTGTATCTACGATCTATTTCTATTAGTAAGTTTCATGCATCATGCCGCGGAGAAACTGTATCTACGATCTATTTCTATTAGTAAGTTTCATGCATCATGCCGCGGAGAAACTGTATCTACGATCTATTTCTATTAGTAAGTTTCATGCATCATGCCGCGGAAAAACTGTATCTACGATCTATTTCTATTAGTAAGTTTCCCTTCTTGCTATACCGATCAATGAGGCATGCCCTTTTTGAAGAACCTCTTACTGCGGTCACTTGGTAAAACCGAGATCATTCAATTGGCTCAGGGAGATCATTCCATAGGCTCAGGGAGATTTGGAGGGTTTGAATTTGGATTTCTTTCATCGAGCTTGGTACAAATAGCTTGCGTTTAAGTGGCTGTATGCATACGCCTTTGCCTTTCTGAACATGCATTAAAAAAAATGCGCTAAAGAAATATAATAATATATAATGCTGGACATTTTTTACACAGCATCATATAGCCCCAAAGTAAGCAGAGCTTGTGTTATGGGAACTACATAACTGATATACTAGTTATATACTTTTTTTTTTTAAATACCTATTATACATAGAAAACACCCAGATCCCGAGACAAATATTTGCAGATGCAAACATTTATCCCGCGGCGGGTATCGAACCCGCAACCTTCTGCGTTTCAGGCGGGCCTCCGCCCACTGCGCCAAAAAGGTCGTCTTGATTCTGTTATTTTGATAATGATGTACTCGCTGATCCATCTATACGTTTAAAATGAACTGGTTCCAGGTCTAAAGTTGTTCGGGGAGAGGTACTCCGGGCTGGAGTACGACTACCGCGGTCTGGTGCACGTGTTCACGGAGCTGAAGCGGCACGACCGCGCCGACCACTACACGCGGCTGCTGCAGCAGTGGCAAGGTGATTGACGAAACGGTGAAGGAAAACATCGTGAGGAAACCGGCATGCCCTAGAACCGACAGTTCGAAGGCGTGTGCCATCAGTTAGTGTTCCAATAAGCGGCGATGGGCTTGCAACCTGTCATGTGGAATGCTAACTTTCCAAACGCGGGCATGTACCAAATGTAATGTTTGGACGTGCCCCTCACTACCCCCTACTTAGTATCCTCAAAAATGTACTTGCTGAGTATGTATCTGTGGATGTCCATCATGGGGAAGACAGTCGTGTGCGTGTTTGTTTATAATAATAATGCTAAACAAACACGCATAATTTTCACACAGAATTATCTAGCCCCGAACCGAACGAGGCTTGTTTGCCACTAAATTTCAGTTGAAAATATTGGGCAACATTTGATTATCAGCCTTGGTCCTTAACTATATGCAATCTAAAGTTACCATTTCCTTACCCAAAGAAAAATAGCATCATAAACTCGTATTGATGCCGATTAACTTAATTTCGTAAGGTGTCGCTCTCTTTTTCTAATAGTGCACGCAGAAAAGAGATGGCATTAATTAGTCAAATTAGTTACCGTGTCGCTCTTCTTCGTGTTTATTGTCAGTATGTTTTGAAATCACAGCTAAACTTTTATGGAAAACTTAAATCTGTCATATTTGACAGCACATTAATCATCTTTGTAAAATCTCTTTATTTTTTACTGTTAGTACAGTATAATCTACTTTTGTCGCTGACTGTACCGTACCTATCATTCCATTGCCTCATGTTTCGCAATAAATGTATTACGATTTATATGTTTTATTTATGATTTATATGTTTTATTTCTCAGAACTACGGGAGCAGTCCAAAGCAGAACAGCTTCCGATACTGGCCACGGAGGAGTTTGTGCCACTCGAAGACATCCGCGCCAAATTCTTCGGCCCCAACGACTGAGAGCCACCACGCCACCACGTAGCTATCGCACTAATATAGGCCTCCCGTAAAATGCTCCGACAAATGGTCCTGAGCCTCCTGCCGGCTTCCTACGACCGTTACGGTGATCATCAGTTGTCCTCTGATTGACATGGGCTTTCAGAACGTTATTAACGGTCTTGAGCGGCCTGCATCAGACTTCTCGCGACCGTTGTAATACCGACTGTCTGTCGTGAGGCCTTCCTACACTGCGTCGTCCTTCGTGGTCGCCATTTGAGAACCTTAGTCCCCCAGCGGTGTTCGGTTCTTTTTCTATGCGTAATGTGCACTAAAAAAAATAAAGTTGATTATTTTCAGTATAACATGGTTTAATCCTTTGGCGCAATAGTCTAGGGTATTTTAAATGTAAACCATAGATTATGTTAGAATTGGTTTAAGGAATGATGCTGTTTATGAAATGAATTTTGAACCTTTTGTACGAATACGTAATCAGCTTTCAAGTTGTGGATTATTAGTACTGTGTTCTTTATTTTATGATTTTAAAACAACTTTTTGAATAGATTTTGTGCTGTATTTGTGTTCGTAGTATCGCCATTTGTAATCTGATCGCGAAAATAGTTTTAATTTAAATGTTTCATGCATGTAAGACCGCGTGGCTTGATATTCTTAACGATCTTCTGGTAGTGGATCTGAGATTATTGGTACCTTTCACTACCTACCTGATTATGGGATATAATATCCATAATTAGTTCGTCAAATGGAGTGAGTTTACTTAGTTTCCTGTAGAATTTTATATTATAATATAAGGCTTTTTGACTGCTAAATACCAGCCCTATAATAATAGGCCCTGCCATTATGACGCTATGAAATGTATTTTTATTCTATTGAAATTGTGTGTTGAAATAGTGTCTATCGATGCACAAGATCTTTGATTAAGGGAACAAGTCGTTTGCATAACTTTTATTGATTCAGTTGATTTGCCAACAAGTAGCAATCGGAGCGTTGAAGTCAATAAAATGAGCGCTAGGCACTGTTGTCTAAGGGGCAGGCATTCAAGTTTCAGTATAAAAAATGGTTTTGCTTTCCATTAAACCTGGCGAATTAATTTAGTTGGCTTAAAAATCATAATTATCCCTAGCACAAACAGAAAAACTAGGTATTTATATCTCATTTTTAGATCTCTATCAGCAGAAATGAAGTTATCATTAAACACGAAGGTTCTCATTACGAAAGGTGGTCTAAACTAGAGAGCTAGAGAATCAGGGCCACTAAACCAAGCTTTTAATATACACCTTATCGAAAAAAACAATGTTATTGCAAAGCGGCTCAAGTCTAAAATTGAAATATAAAATTAAACCGCGGAATATCCTTTTGACCACACGCACACAACCAAAAAAGTTAAAATATACGTAATTTATATTGGATACCTATAATACCTAACGAAAATAGGTTAAAAAAAAGAGGTTGAGTTATGATAGACATCAATTTCTTTTTTAGCCCTTGGTTACTTTGAGAGAACAGTATTTTTCGATAAGATGTTTAATAGAACCATGGTTTAGTGGCCCTGACTGAACTCTAGTTTATACCACCTTTCAAAATGAGACCGAATACATTTGACGATTATAAAATGAATGGTTATAATTTAATAAAGTATCATTATACGGACGGATTTATATTTTATGAATTTCAACTATAGCTTAGTGATTTTTTTTTGTAACATATGATTATTTAACTATTTTAGCTTATTTTATAATCAACTATATAAAGCAAAAACTATTAATTAAATGTAGGCTTTCCTTTAATTTGTAAAAATCTGATTTAGTCCTTATTAGTCAAGTCTTGTGTATATTAACGTAGAATAGATGTTTATTGGTTGACTGCAAGACGTGCAATGTAGGATTTCATGTAAATATTTAATAAGTTTCTGTGTTGCCAGTGATTATTTTATTTGAGTTGGAACATAAATAAATTTATCGAATATGCAGGATATTCGCTGGCTGTAGGAAAGTGTGGGAACAATGGTATTATGAACCTGTGAAACACACTGCTGTTTATGCAGGCTCTTAATGAAAGAAAGCTACACCTCTGACATCCCAACAGATTTTTATTGTACTAAACTGATCTTTCAATAAGGATTTAGTTTTAGTTAATTTTTGTAGAAGATATATGTATTTATATAATGATGGTCCTAAATCGCTTTATAACTACGAATATTAACATTGACGGGCATGCCGCGCCGAGCGGAACTGTAAGGAGGCTGAACTTTTTTGTCTAGTTAGACATAGCATTACAGAAAAAAAACTATTTTTATATAAATTATCAAAAAAAGTAGCTAAATCGATCACACTATTTTCTGGTTATGTGTTACATCAATAGGACGTTGTATAATATAATTGAAGCTATCATTCAAGATCGAGCGTTTTACTAATTTTACAACAAAACGTGTCATGATTTTGTTTAGAAATCGGAGTTTTGGAATATGTCCGCTTGAAGTGCCTATTTGTTCGAGCGATTTGATGTAAAACTTGTGTTACGCCCTATCAACGTTGCGATGACAACTAACCTTGAATCAATGTATCAAACTAAAAATATGCCAGTAAAAAGCGCACACTTTTGCCAACACAATGATAAAATATTTTTTTGGAGTGTTAACACCGAAATCACAACATAGCTTAGATTCCTGCGGCTTAGTTGTCCCAAGAGTGTGCGCTGATCCTAAAGTGCGTCGCCATATTACTCAAACTGACGTATATAATGTCAGCATAGATAAATAGTTGTAATACATATCGCATGAATACAAAGTTGATGTGAGATTGATACTTCATTTTGATTTGTCTTCTGCAATACAGTTTGTGAATATGGCTGTTCTACGCGGCATTCCGCGAATAAATAACTTGTATATTTCAGTTATTTGTTTTATTTAAACTCAAGTCACAACTCTGCCTGACTTCGAAATATTGCAAAAATAATGTTTTTCTTTCGTCAGCGTCCAAATTCAAACAATACGCATGTATTGATCCATATTATACTAGATTGTCATCTGGATCTAAGTGTCATCTGGAAATGAAGTGAAGCGAAGTGTCTCGTATAAATAAACCGTATTATGTAAGATAAATAAATATATTATCTATTAATCTATCATTTGCTTTATCGCTCAAGATTGCATTTTGTACTTACGCGAACTTAGCACTTTCTTTTAGCTTACCTTTGTGTTTATTTAAGTTGGAATAGTTTTTTTTTTGTTTCTTTGTATTTAAGCCACTTAATAAACATTTAAAGCCCTTTTGTTGCCCTGCCAATCCGGTCTGTTTCATTTCACTTATTTTAAGGATTACAAAAAAAACCACTGAAATAAATAGTGCAACTTTAATGCTTAAAAAATAATCTGGTGTCCACAAATGGAATGCAATTTAAAAAATGACAACCAATTAAATACTCTATACAAAGGCATTTTTCGAAGTATCTCTATTTTTCGACCGAGAGTCGTAATTTTTCAGCTAGACATAGGTGAAAAAATAATAATTCTAATTTATGCATTTCACAATCACAAAAGCTTGCGTTTAAGATTCACTAGGAGACTTCTATTATCGAGATTAAAATCAGCAAACAGATCTTCGTTGTAATAATATAGTTAGATTCATAGTCCTGACCGCACACAATTATTTCGTGTCGTGGGTATCAGAAACTACAAGTACCGTGGTACCACAACACCCAGACCCAGAACAAATATTTGCGGAACATGCAAACATTTGTCTCATAGCGGGAATCGAACCCATACCTCTTGCGTCCCAGCTGGCTACATGCCCGCCGCGCCACGGAGGTCAGCACTTGGTAGGAATATTACAGTAGGAGGGTGGTACGAATATTTGCATTTACAAACATGACTGATAACAATATTCAAAATAGGCTGAACAAGAGCAATAAATATTCAAATCAACAAGCAATAGCTTTCAAACTTTGTACTCAACATTTCTAAAATGTTTACATTAATCTGCTAAAATAATATTAAATAATTTAAATTGTGATACAAACGCACAAAATATATTAATACAAGAATCTAGAATCTGGATAAGCGGAAGCTTCTTTCTTCGCAGGGCTTCTAAGCCGGTCCAAGGAGCGCCACCAGCGCCCTCTTGTAGTCGCCCGAAGTCTCGCCCTGCTGCCGTGTCGCAGAAACAACGTGAGTTGTACGTATCGCCCGATAGATGGCGTTGATTGGTGGCGCATGCGGCGAGTGCGGGAAAGAAAAGCGACTTGATTAGTAAATTGTGTATGAAATTACCTCCCACAGAACTTGAGATAGAATTCGATTATATAGGGACAGCTTTAAATAGTACGTGCTGATTCATCAGCGCAGAGCTTATTACATTATATATATTTATTTAACTATCTTTCATCTCAACTTCCTCCCAATTACACTAGCAAAATTGTATTGGAAAACTAAACTACGGCACTAACACAGACTTAGCGAAACTACTAAAACTTTAAATGGACAAGTTTTTGATATAAAGATTTCCCATTTTAAAATTTCTGAAGTATTGACTTGTGATAAACCTGTCATGAGTAAAGTAATAAACATCCAAAAAACATTGCCCTGACTAGGATTCCCTGTCGTGGGTACCAGGAACTACGAGTACCGTGGTACCACTCCTTCCAGACCAGGAACAAATATCTGCAGAAGATGCAAACACATGTCCCGAAGCGGGAATCGAACCCGCACGTCTTGCGTCGTAGCTGGCTACTCGGCCACCGATGACGTCAAGGTGCCACTATTACTTTGCCATTGCCATTTCTCTAGTGTAACTAGGGTGCCTATTAATGGCCCTGGATTCTTTATTCAAGGTAATTCATTTCTCATAATATGGGGTATCCATCCAGTCTGTGGGTAGTCATTGAAAATTGTGGATTAGTCACTAGTGTGGAGTTGCTTAAATAAGGACGTGAACATACTATAATGACGAACTGGAATTGTCTCCTCGTGGTAATACTGCTGCGTTTAATTAGTCCACGAGGAAAAAAACGTTGAATATCTGAATTCTACTGGCATAATAATTGACATTGAAAATACAGATAGTAAAGACCTTACCTCCTTTATCCAATCACCAGAAATGCGATTAAAAATATCAAAACACATTATCATTGGACAGAAAAGTAACAAATTTCTTAAAACATTGAACAGCAGATGGGTTTTTGGTTCACATTTCGATCAGTTGGCGGACTTAAAGCGGATGATTTAATGTATATAGGGCGTTAGATATCCATCAGACATTCTTCCCAGGAGATGGGTGCGTTTTGACCGCTTTATTCAAAGCAGATAAACAGCTTTAGAGAATTTAAGGACATTCTTATCAAAGCTTATAGCTTTGAATGCCCTAGTTCATATGAGTCGTTCTTTCCGGGATATGGGTGCGTTTTAACAGCTTTCTTCAAAGCAGATAAACAGCTTTAGAGAATTTAAGGACATTCTTATCAAAGCTTATAGCTTTGAATTCCCTGGTTCATATGAGTCGTTCTTTCCGGGATATGGGTGCGTTTTAACAGCTTTCTTCAAAGCAGATAAACAGCTTTAGAGAATTTAAGGACATTCTTATCAAAGCTTATAGGTTTGAATTCCCTGGTTCATATGAGTCGTTCTTTCCGGGATATGGGTGCGTTTTAACAGCTTTCTTCAAAGCAGATAAACAGCTTTAGAGAATTTAAGGACATGCTTATCAAAGCTTATAGCTTTGAATGCCCTGGTTCATATGAGTCGTTCTTTCCGGGATATGGGTGCGTTTTAACAGCTTTCTTCAAAGCAGATAAACAGCTTTATAGAATTTAAGTACATGCTTATCAAAGCTTATAGCTTTGAATGCCCTAGTTCATATGAGTCGTTCTTTCCGGGATATGGGTGCGTTTTAACAGCTTTCTTCAAAGCAGATAAACAGCTTTAGAGAATTTAAGGACATTCTTATCAAAGCTTATAGCTTTGAATTCCCTGGTTCATATGAGTCTTTCTTTCCGGGATATGGGTGCGTTTTAACAGCTTTCTTCAAAGCAGATAAACAGCTTTAGAGAATTTAAGGACATTCTTATCAAAGCTTATAGGTTTGAATTCCCTGGTTCATATGAGTCGTTCTTTCCGGGATATGGGTGCGTTTTAACAGCTTTCTTCAACGCAGATAAACAGCTTTAGAGAATTTAAGGACATGCTTATCAAAGCTTATAGCTTTGAATTCCCTGGTTCATATGAGTCGTTTGTTCCGGGATAAGGGTGCGTTTTAACAGCTTTCTTCAAAGCAGATAAACAGCTTTAGAGAATTTAAGGACATGCTTATCAAAGCTTATAGCTTTGAATTCCCTGGTTCATATGAGTCGTTCTTTCCGGGATATGGGTGCGTTTTAACAGCTTTCTTCAAAGCAGATAAACAGCTTTAGAGAATTTAAGGACATGCTTATCAAAGCTAATAGCTTTGAATGCCCTGGTTCATATGAGTCGTTCTTTCCGGGATATGGGTGCGTTTTAACAGCTTTCTTCAAAGCAGATAAACAGCTTTAGAGAATTTAAGGACATGCTTATCAAAGCTTATAGCTTTGAATTCCCTAGTTCATATGAGTCTTTCTTTCCGGGATATGAGTGCGTTTTAACAGCTTTCTTCAAATCAGATAAACAGCTTTAGATAATTTAAGGACATGCATATCAAAGCTTATAGCTTTGAATTCCCTAGTTCATATGAGTCTTTCTTTCCGGGATATGAGTGCGTTTTAACAGCTTTCTTCAAAGCAGATAAACAGCTTTAGAGAATTTAAGGACATGCTTATCAAAGCTTATAGCTTTGAATTCCCTAGTTCATATGAGTCTTTCTTTCCGGGATATGAGTGCGTTTTAACAGCTTTCTTCAAATCAGATAAACAGCTTTAGAGAATTTAAGGACATGCTTATCAAAGCTTATAGCTTTGAATTCCCTAGTTCATATGAGTCTTTCTTTCCGGGATATGAGTGCGTTTTAACAGCTTTCTTCAAAGCAGATAAACAGCTTTAGAGAATTTAAGGACATGATTATCAAAGCTTATAGCTTTGAATTCCCTAGTTCATATGAGTCTTTCTTTCCGGGATATGAGTGCGTTTTAACAGCTTTCTTCAACGCAGATAAACAGCTTTAGAGAATTTAAGGACATGCTTATCAAAGCTTATAGCTTTGAATTCCCTGGTTCATATGAGTCGTTTGTTCCGGGATAAGGGTGCGTTTTAACAGCTTTCTTCAAAGCAGATAAACAGCTTTAGAGAATTTAAGGACATGCTTATCAAAGGTTATAGCTTTGAATGCCCTGGTTCATATGAGTCGTTCTTTCCGGGATATGGGTGCGTTTTAACAGCTTTCTTCAAAGCAGATAAACAGCTTTAGAGAATTTAAGGACATGCTTATCAAAGCTTATAGCTTTGAATTCCCTAGTTCATATGAGTCTTTCTTTCCGGGATATGAGTGCGTTTTAACAGCTTTCTTCAAATCAGATAAACAGCTTTAGATAATTTAAGGACATGCTTATCAAAGCTTATAGCTTTGAATTCCCTAGTTCATATGAGTCTTTCTTTCCGGGATATGAGTGCGTTTTAACAGCTTTCTTCAAAGCAGATAAACAGCTTTAGAGAATTTAAGGACATGCTTATCAAAGCTTATAGCTTTGAATTCCCTAGTTCATATGAGTCTTTCTTTCCGGGATATGAGTGCGTTTTAACAGCTTTCTTCAAATCAGATAAACAGCTTTAGAGAATTTAAGGACATGCTTATCAAAGCTTATAGCTTTGAATTCCCTAGTTCATATGAGTCTTTCTTTCCGGGATATGAGTGCGTTTTAACAGCTTTCTTCAAAGCAGATAAACAGCTTTAGAGAATTTAAGGACATGCTTATCAAAGCTTATAGCTTTGAATTCCCTAGTTCATATGAGTCTTTCTTTCCGGGATATGAGTGCGTTTTAACAGCTTTCTTCAACGCAGATAAACAGCTTTAGAGAATTTAAGGACATGCTTATCAAAGCTTATAGCTTTGAATTCCCTGGTTCATATGAGTCGTTTGTTCCGGGATAAGGGTGCGTTTTAACAGCTTTCTTCAAAGCAGATAAACAGCTTTAGAGAATTTAAGGACATGCTTATCAAAGCTTATAGCTTTGAATTCCCTGGTTCATATGAGTCGTTTGTTCCGGGATAAGGGTGCGTTTTAACAGCTTTTTTCATAGCAGATAAGCAGATTTAAAGAATATAAGGACATGCTAATTAAAGCTATAAGGATGCCCTGGTTCATGTTTTTTTACTGCAAAAATGTTAAGAGTCTTATCTTGCAGGCAACTCATCAGCAATGCCCCAGGTAGGTATAATAGATTTTATATGCGACAATAACCGCTTTCTATCGGGTTGCTTTAAACGATCACTTTGCAACTCTTATTTTCTCATCTACATATGTAAAACAGGGCATAATCATTACTTTCATGCAAATAATAATGTGCTTTTATATAGATCGCAGTGCACGAGACCCAAGCAGTAATTATAATTTAATCTATTGGCAGTAATTAGATCGGAGTTTTGATATAATTCAAATGGAATAAGGTGCATAAAAAAAAGCGTTTGGATATTTGTTGCTAATAAACTACGACACGACCGAACAGATTTGAAATTTCGAATCAATACTATTCATGGCCTAGATTCTAGATAAACGTATAGCCTATGTTATATTCTAGGGCCTAGAATACAACAATCTGGGCACCACGCAGGCCGTGGGCAGAAGCCAGTCATGCCATTCTATTTCGTGGAGGTTGTTGCCGATAATATTAGAAACGGCTAAACAGATTCTGATTAAGTTTGGAATAGATCTCAAACTGTAAAATCAAATAGGCTACTTCTATTTGTATACAAAAGCTGGTATTATAATCACATGTTTTCGGGTCACATTTAGATTCAATATTCTCAAGTTTAGTTCTCGCTTCAAAAGCAAACTTTGAGCCACAAAACGTCCAAACACAGTGTAACTTAGGCTTATTTATCAATTGCGCTTCCATAGGTTACGGTAACCAAAAGGTGGGCCGTCCTTATGAATGAATGAAAATACTTTTTTGTACACCTTATGATATAAACAAAATTTGCGTAATATGTATGTATTTACAAAAAAAGTATATAAGCAGTATATCAGGCATGTAGGTCCTATAATACAAGCTCTGCTTATTTTAGGCTAGATGGTGCTGTATAAAAATGTCCAGCATTATTATTATTATTAAAAAAACAATAATACAAGTTACAATGGGCGGTTTTATCGCTTAAAAGCAACCTTTATATGTGATTTTGAAGTGGCCGTTATGTATAAAAAAATGTTTAGCAAAACTCCGATCGAAACGCCACCAAGCATACCTTAAGATCGCTCTCCAGCGTCTTATCGTAGAGTCTCTCGTACTCCTCCTTAATGGATTGCAGGTCGATCTCAGCGCGGCCCACGACGATCCTCACCAGGGTCTGATCCTCGGTCCCCGCGCCCTGCATCGCCGCGCGGAGCCGCGCCGCGAACCACGCCGCCGCATTCTCCACACACTCCACTGCAACGGAAAGCGCGAGTCACGTACCTTCACCTCGGACTCTAAGGTCTTATCGTACAGCCTCTCGTACTCCTCCTTGATGGTTTGCAGGTCGATCTCGGATCGGCTGACCACGATCCGGATCAGGGTTCTGTCTTCGGTGCCGAGGCCCTGCATCGCTTTGCGGAGGCGGGTCGCGAACCATGCGGCTGCGTTCTCCACTGTCTCCACTGCGGGGTCGGTGGCAAATGCCGTTAGTTGGAACCACTGAACAGGGGAGTATATACAATAATTTATTACTGAAAAACACAACAATTGTGGAAAATATATTAATTTCAAATTAAATTCAAATTTCAATAATAATTTATTTATTTCAATTAGTTTTAACATTATTGTAAAATATCTGTTAATTATTATTAATTTTATCTGTTCTCTTTTTTGATAATTATAATCAAGTTTTAAATTAAAAAAAATTCTTTTGAATGCTCGTAATTATTCATGTTTTACCTTCAAATAGCCTAAGTAAGTTCCTAGATCCAATTTTGCATGCTATTAAGTAGATTATGGAGCACACAAAATTTAATTATAATATCTAGTATTGCACACATTTTCGCAAATAAAATTATTTATATTTCTCGTGAATCCTGGACTAGGTCTAGCCGCGTATCGCGGGAATCCGAACAAAATTTACCAAATTGAATATTTTTTTGGAGAAAACAAGCGTGACTTATTAAAACAAAAATCCTACTACTATTAAAAACGCCAAAGTTTGTGAAGATGGATATATGTTTGTTACCCTTTTAAAACTACTGAATGGATTTTGATGAAACTTAACAGTAATATAGCTTTATACATCAGAATAACACATAGGCTACATTTATTCGGGTACAACGCAGGCGAATCCGTGGGCAGAAGCTAGTACTTAATAAAAATAGACCTATTGTGTAATGGAAAGGCTGTCACAAATTTGTACTAGAACTTTCACAGCTTTTACCGTTACCGTCTTTTTACCGTTAGACAACAACCATTTTCTGTTTGCGTTAACGCCTGAGGAAGGTTGAGTTGTATGCAAAAGATTCTCTAGTACACTAACTAAATTTAATTTAAACAGTCGCTCTCTTAACTGATAGTTGCACGCAACAAAGAGATGGCAAGAATTGTACGCCTGTCAAATAAGTTTACATGTCTTCGTGTGTTATAGTCAACAACTTTTTTAACCACGACTAAATTTGTTTGGGAAATTAAATCTGGCTAATTTGTCAGCACTAAAACTGTGCTATCTCTTTAAAATCTCTTTCTTTTGTTACTGTTTTTAAAATAGAGCGATATACAAAACCAAGTTTATTTGATTTACAAGAGAATCGAGGCCATAGCTAGTGAGATGTCACGTGACTGCAGCCAAGTTTTTCCTTGACAACTTTGCGTTAGCGTGAAAGGAAAACTAAGCGTGAGGTATTTGTCTAGACACCTGGGGCCTAACCATCAAGTCTTATTGCGATTAAATTCAAGCGAAGATGTCAAATCCTGTTTTTCAGTTAAGAACGCTATGGCGTTGTCATGTAACCGTCAATCGTAAATCGCGATTTGACATATTTGCCTGAATTGAATCGCATTAAGACTTGATGCTTAGGTCTCTGATTTGTAAAGAACTACTATGCAAGCATCGCCACGCTGCATTTCCTCTTTCTCAGTTGAAATTACTCAATTCTGACACACCAAACCAAACTCGGATGGAAAGCAAACAAATTGTTCAATTGAAGACTTCCTCCAGGTCATGTGGGTACCTAAAGTTCGAAGCCACGTCACTGCAAAGATATTCCGAGCTAAATTGATACAATTGCTCTGAGCTATTCATAAATTATAGACAGGCAGGCATACAAAACTTTTTTTTATACCACCACGCCAAGGTAAAAAACCTACCTGTAAGCGGTTACCGTAGCCTATGGACGCTTGCAAAACTAGAACTAAAAAGTTTTAGTACCACTAATCGCGCTCATGCTATAGTGACTTGGAAAACCTTAGCAGGGAGATCAATGCTGAATTGATCACAATGGATTCTACACAAATATGAATTTATAAACGGGCATTTTGATTAAAATTGAAGGTATTCTATTGAATTAAAAAATCAATATATTCATGATCATGAACCAATAAAATTGTCGAGTCATATTCTATGTACGTGTTCACTTAATATAAGGTTGAAGTGTTTTACCGATAGCAGAGAGTGCGTCCTTCAGCTCTCCTCCGATCTCCGCCTTGATGGCCTGCTCGATGGTGCGCCCGGACAGGTTCTTGTACTCCTCGAAGATCAGACGGAGCTGCGCGAAGCTCTCGTGCGCCAGGATCTGGAGCACACCATCAATTACGTTTTATACATTGAAAAAACGAGGAACCAAAACCATAGGGGTTTTGGTTTTATAACGTCAGTACGATACCAAATGTTCCTATCTGGATTTTTTAAAAATAAAACAAGGCAATTTTTTGCTCGCTGTCTTCTACTTCTTTACGATACGGGAATACAAAACATCGATATTGTTGGTATTCGTTTGGGGCCATCAATTGATTGACATCAATTGGGTTGAGATAGTTTTGATAAGTTATATCTGTTTTTTCTTATGGTGTACAATAAAGTATTTCCATTAATCCATTCAAATATTAGCCGTCGTCTGCGAACTTACCCGATTGAAGACTTCTTCGTCGGTCCCCCACTTGGCCTCGCCCGCGTCGAACAGCGCCTGCGCATCTTCCCGCGCCTTGTCCGGGTCTACACCGCTCTCTTCATCGCGAGCGCCCTGCCGGTTCGACGACTATTACACACGTAGCCATGATCTTTTAGACCTTGGGGCTTCGCGTTTGGTGAGAAATTGAGCCACTAATTATAGTAATTTATTGATATTATTGATATTACTCATTATAGGTCAAATGAATCAATGAAAAAATTAACATTTATAAAAGTAGACTACTTAAAGTAGCACTAGGTAATTAGATCATAGTTAAAATATATTAAAATATTTTTTAATCAACGAATTCGTCGTAGTAAAATTTGCTCGATAAGTTGTAACCTTGGGGACTGATTTCATTATAATTTGCTATTTTGCTTGGGGACTATTATGTTATAAAGAAAAATCGAGGCATTCAAGCATCGTAAACACACAAAACAAAACCAGACTCAACAACAAAACACCAAACGCTTCACTCCAAGGCTAAAATTCTTTAGCAAAAGCGAAAGTAAAAGAATAGTGCGGACCCCGTAAGCGGCCTTGAGCCTCCCCATCGTAATGGATATCAGAGTGGGTTTAGGCAGGCTATGGAGCATCTTAACACAGTATGAACAGTAAGCAGGTATGGACAGTTTGAAGCCTTAGAGGAGAGTGAGAGTCAGAGCAAACGGCTGTACTGTTTAGAAGCTAGAATGACTCAACCTTTCCCTCTGGTCACACTTTTCCCTGAGGCTTGACGCGCCCTTGTTTCCAGAGAACGAAAGTACGTAAGTGTATACATTATTTTCAGGATAATTAAATAACAACCACTTTCTGTCGGCGTTAACGCCTGCGGAAAGATTGAATTGTATGGAAATGACATTAGCTTTTGTGATGTCACGTGACATTTTCCTTGACGCATTTGAGTTAACGTGAAAATAAAACTAAGCGTGAGGTATTTTTCTAAGCATTGAGTCGGTTCACGAGAAATAATTATACAGGTCGCTCTCTCTTGCACAATTGCAATGACGCACTTCCACCGTGAGTGATCATGACTGGTCAGTGGCGCGACCAATCATGCAGTCCCCCTTTTACCCCAGTTTGTGATTTTTGGTTCACGGAAAATCACTAACTGGGTACACTAACCGTAGTTCACGGTTGGTATTGCAGCCAATTTATAAGGTTCTCATTACTCTGTGGATAAAACATTGTACGTGGTGCTGACTCACATAATACGTATGCCGTGTGGCCTCTGAGAATTTTTAAGTCAATTACGGTGGCATGAGGAAATTTGTCTTCATAACTAATACCTAGTTATGTTTTTGATATTCTCCAAGATAGGTAAAGTAAACATGTACCTGATAGTACTACACAGTGTCACAGATATTATAATACTAGGTGTATACACGACAAAGGGAATCCTAGTGTTTGGTCAGAACTATAATATTTGTATTGGGTGTTTTATTTATTTTGTATTTAATAACAATTAGCAAGGTCCTTTTTTATCTATATATCGACGACCTCGGTAGCCAGCTGCGATGCAAGGGAGGAGGTTACGATTCCCGCTGCGGGAGATAAATTTGTATGCAGGTATTTGTTCCCGGTAAGAGAGTTCAAGAGTACCGTGGTACCACAGCACCTAGATGTTGTGGGACCACGGTACTCTTAGTTCCTGATACCCACGATACAGGGAATCGTGGGTATCAGGGAGCATGGGATCAGGACTATGACAGGACGTGTCTGTTGGGTGTGAATTAATTTATTTATTTAGTTCAAAAAAACAAAACAATTGTAAGAGATCGAATGGCTAGCCTAAATTCTTGTTGGCTGTTGTCAAAAACATAAAACACAATTAGTATGTTAATGGTGCAAGCGAAAACGCAAAGCCATTTCTGTAATTGGATGTTAAATTGATTAGTTCATTAGAAAAGGGCGCACTAATGGACACATTGTGATTAAATTATGATGACATGGTGTCATGGTGTGTCCTAGAAACTAAGTTCGCGTGTTTTATATTTCATGTCGTCATGAAAAATATGGCCCCGATATCACAGTGCTGATACAGAAAATAAAAAAATAAAAAAGCAAAACGTGTTTGCTTCTATAAGTTCGTAGATCCGCGATGATATCAAGTACCTATATAGATGGTAGTCAGAGGCACGTCCTACGTTATATGCCATTTGGCTACATAGTAGCTAGCATTCTGCGTGACAGACAGGTTGCAAGCCTTTGTTGGATCACTAACTGATGGCACATGCCTTCGAACTTTTGGCTCCATGGCACGCCGGTATCTCAAGATATTTTGCCCACCGTTTTGAGCACGCGTTGATACAAAACCATTAAACCAAAATATTAGCAAAGGGCTCTTACAATTTTTGATTTGCGAATATTTAGGTAATATTTGAGACTATCAAGCGATATAATTTCATAGCTAAAAAGATTCTAGACTCTAGCTGAAAAGATCTGACGTAAAGAGCCCGTGTGCTTGTTTTGTTACAATTTATCTTCGGAACGGCTTATCGGATTGAAATAAGGTCTTTTGCGATCGATTTTTTTGTCTTAAACAATGGTTCAATGGTACCATGATCACGGGAGGAACTGAAGTATATTCTTTTTCTTTGTGCCGAAATATCGGGAAACATTAAATCTCAAAAATTATGGTAAATATCCCGTTTTTTTGAGGCATTTGTCTAGACACCCTGGTATAAGCAGGTACTCACGACAACGATGAGGGTCAGCAGACGGCGGAAGTCGCCTGAAGTCTCCGAGCACATATGCTCCGCCAGGGGGCGGTCGTACACTGCAACAATACCTCATTTCAGATGGAAAAACATGGCCAATGGTTTAAAAATCTTTATGTAAGTAACTTATGGCAAGTTCTAGAGAGCTGAAATTCAAAGGGTATCAAGTCAAAGAAACTCTAGAGTCTTAGATGGCTCTAGATGGCTTGCTCATCCGTTCCAAAGCCTTTCATGGCAGCCCTGAGAGCTGCCGCATCCTCAGCTGCATTGAAGTTGGGCACACCAACTACTGTTGGCTGTCTCTGTGTAAAATATGTAGAACATTTTGGTACACACTCTTGTATATTGTATTCCTCAAATAAAAAATCACTCACGTCTCTCATAAGCCTCCACGATGCTGGCGATCTCCTTCTTGGTCCTGGTACACAGGATCTCGACAAGGGTATCTTCATCAGTGCCCATTCCCTCCATGCAGTTGTGGAGCTCCTTGCAGAGGTACTCTTCTGGCGGCTTCATCAGTGCCACGATCACATCTTCGAAGTGACCGCCTAGCTCTGACTTCAAGTCTTCGATTATATCCTGAATGGAAGCGGTTCTTTACATTTAAGTCTCACAAAATTCAGATACAACAGGACTTGAAATTTTGCTCCGACCTCAAGTCTTCGAATATATCCTGAGAATCGAAGAGGTTTTTTAGAGGAATTCTCATAAATTCAGGTTTATCGAGATTCGAACCCGCTGCTTCGCCAATAACCGGCAAAGCGTTAACCCGTTTCGAACTGGATCGAAGAAATAAGGTAAGGTTGTCAATGCAAACTAAAACAAATAATGTGCCAGTGCATACAAAAAACATTACAAACGGAAATGGAACATCTGTACCTATACTGAGACTTTACCAATGTGACCACCAAGTCCTGTTCCAATGGTGCGTGGCATCCACACTTTTATTTACGGCATATGTCGTATCCATAAATAGTAACTTATTGCCTTATTTTCACTGATTTTAAACATACATACCTCTCTCTGTGGCGCAGTGGGCGAAGGCCCGCCTGAGACACAGAAGTTTGCGGGTTTCGATTCCCGCTGCGGGACATATGTTTCTAATGTTTGTCTCGGGTTTGGGTGTTTTCTATGTATAATTTGTATGTATTTACAAAAAAAAGTATATAGGTAGTATATCAGTCATGCAGTTCCCATAATACAAGCTCTGCTTAGTTTGGGGCTAGATGATGCTGTGTGAAAAATGTCCAGCATAATTTACTATTAGTAGAATACGATTAGGTAAGGTATGATACATTCATAATAGTAGGTAGGATGGTGTAATTTCAAAGGACAAAATAACTAGACGTTATTATAACCAAACAGTCATCACAACAATGCGTAACGTCATCAGAATTCGTGACGTGGTACCTTGGATACGCGCCGTTAACTCATTATGACATGCGTTACATAATTGATCATTGACTACATTAAAACCAGTTTTGCTCTGTGGTCACACCGTGACTCATTCGGCATGTGTTTAGTTGTGCCAGTGAGTATTATTGTTTGGATGATGCAAGCACAACTTTAATCCCATAAAAGATTTCCTCAGATTCTTGAGGATATCCTAGAGATTGTTTATGAAAAGTTTGAACAATATTGTGCTTATTATGAATAATACTCATAGTAAAATTTTTAGACCACTCATTGTATAAGTTTGTTGTGCTTATTTAAGCTAAAATATTATTTAATGTGCAATAAAGTATTTCTATCTATTGAATTTGGAACAACCAATTTCTAGATGTTATGTTATTAAAACTTGATAGTTTTTCTGCAAGATGCCATTTGTTCTTAGTTGTAATGGCATTGTGCCAGTATCATATACTATATACTAGAATGTGTAAGCATGACCAATCTTCTAGTGAATGGAAATAAATTCCGATTGGTGTATGGTATAGTAATTTTTCCTAGAAATCTACTCATCTCAGTATAGTCTGAATTGAGTCATTTCCTTAATGCTGTTTGGAGACAAGAGGCACATATGAGATAACCATAGCAAATTGACATCTGCAACACGACAGGCACTGTGCCCTAATTTGAAAAGTTTCTTTATGCCTGTTCTGCTTGCCTTCATTTCAAAAGCCTCATATGCCTGTCTTTTGTATAGATACTTAACTAGGCATTCAATGCACCACATGCTAGATAGATAGATAGATAGATAATCATTTATACAAACCACAACTTACAAATTATATTATAATATAATATAATACTCAAGAACTAAACTCTGTTTGACTATGGTCTCTTGTGTTGAGTAACTAATTCATAGTGAATGTGGACTGCTGTGGCGCATCGGACGAAGGCCCACCTGAGACACAGAAAGTTGCGGGTTCGATTCCCGCCGCGGGACAAATATTTGTATGATCTGCAAATATTTGTTTCAGGTCTGAATGTTTTCTATGTATGCATATATTTACCAGAAAAAAATTAAGTCATGTAGGCCATAACACAAGCTATGCTTACATTGGGGCTATGATGCTGTGTGAAAATATCCAGTATTATTATTATTATCAATGCTAGATTTTTACCCGTCCATACTCCCGAGTGAAGGCCTCCGAAATGGCTTGTCGCTGGATGTTGGACCGAGTGCACAGAATGTCAATGATGGCTTGCTCGTCCGTTCCAAAGCCTTTCATGGCAGCCCTGAGAGCTGCTGCATCCTCAGCTGCATTGAAGTTGGGCACACCAACTACTGTTGGCTGTCTCTGTGTAAAATAGAACATTTTGTACACACTCTTGTGTATTGTATTCCTCAAACAAATTATAAATATTTAGTACTTCATATTATTCAAAATGAAACAAGACTCAAACATAGAGTTAATGACAGTTTTCAATGGAATCACACAAAACTGTGATTGAATTTGGGTTCTCAGAATAACAGTATTAGTTAATATAGTTAGCCGTATTAACTAGTACAGGGGATGGTGAATCCACACCCCTCAACTCCACTGACAATGGAATAATAAAATGACCTTAGTAGTCTAAGGGAAGATTAGGTTATTTTAGTTATTGAGTAATAAATGGTTGTCTGTGATAAGACCGCCGATTGTAGGACTAGGCAATTATGTATAATACTTGTATTTGTTCGCTAAAATATGAAAGTATTCTTATAGGAACCCGATTAGAATTTATTTGACATGGTTTTTGACACTGTGTAAGGGTCCCATAACCCTTTTTATTAAATGAACTACCTCTGACCAAAGAGTCAGATAGCATATTATTAATAAAATAAGAAGGAAATATTTGTTTCTAGGAAAAGATAGGTGGCAACACCAGGAATCTAAAGGCCTACCCAAGTTTCATTGATTACTTTGTTTACAAATTGTACAACTCTGGTCAAGGACGACATTCCCGCCCTGCGCCTTGAGTTTCTGACGTCATCAGGAACCGCCCTACAACTGCCCTTTGGAAGAAATAATATGCATATTCAAATAGAAAGTAGAATTACTCACGTGCTGCACCATTTTATCGTGAAGCCTCGGACGATCTCTGAATACCAAAAAGTAGAACAAAAATGTAAAACTATTTCACTTGATCGGGTTTTCACAACAGAATGGATTATATGTCTAGACTAGCTTTATTAAGTAATGCACTGGTTTGCACGAGCTTTTGATTTAACGCTACCTACAATAATATTACGTTTATCGAAATCGGAATCGGTATAGAATACAACTATCAGCACAACCACGTCCACAGCTGTTAGACAATTGAATTGACTGCTTTGCAAAAATTGTTATTTTTTTTAATGATTGTATCATCTGACAGTGACATGATCAGATATGTTGACAACGAAAGTTTCGTTCGAAAAATGAACGTGAAACTGAGCTATAGAAGATTGCTATTTGTTGCATTACCATAATGCGGCTGAATTCGATTAGAATTTCAGGGAAGAGACTAACACTACTAACTTTTGCCCCCCGCGGAGATGGCCAGTTTTTCCCGGGGGAGAGTTTAATCGAAATTGGTTCTGCCGTTTTAGAAAATATTTATTGTTTACAAAAATTGGACCGTGGCACAGGCGTCGTGGTTAGCGAGTCAGTCTATAAAGAGACAGGGTTTAATCCTTGCAATGTTTGATAGTTTTAAGATTACATAGTGGTTATCAAAGGATAACATTCAATGCGGTTATGCACTATTGGCCCGGTCAAACTGAGGCAATCAATGTATTGAAAACCATTCACGCGAACTTTGAAAACCATTTCCCTTTGATCGCCACAATAGCATTGTTTTTTTGTGCGCCACCACCACTGCCACCGCGTCAGTTTGACTGGGACTTTAGAGCAGTCTAGTGTTTTATTAGAGCAGGATGGCTCTAATAAAACACCAGATCATTAGGGTTAAAATAAAATATACATCATTCAGGAAACTACTTTATTTATTGAGATAGAATAATATATAGAATCACATAAAAGTAATTTAAAAAATATATTTACATTCTAGACTAATTTAAACTTCTACATAGCATGATTTATAGACAAAAACATTGAATTATCACACACTACAATATGGAATTTATATAACTAATGAGTAAGTAGGTTCTTTATAAACTAAACACCCAACAGTCATCTAAATAAACAGGGTAGTCCACCCTACACTAAGTATAAGGTGCCCTGTGTCGTGAGTATCAGGGACTACAAGTACCATCGTGTTATCACAACAGTTAGCGCCAGCGCTGTTGTGATTACTCACATCATCTTCAATTTTGTCTATAAAATTGAAGATGATGTGATATCGCGTTGTTTCATTTTACTTTCGTGGTCGCAGGCAGACTAGATGCATTTCCTGCAGTGAACTGCACGCTACAGAGACCGTAGATTTACAAACATACAGCACCAATCTATAGTTCCCATCTAAGTTGCCAACGTAGAACCTATTCATGGTCTGATAGGGAACCAATTCGCCCTGCTGCAAATATTGTTCACGGATATCATTTTGGAAATACCCACTGGAGGGGTTGCTTTACTGCAAATATCCACCTGGCCTTTTTGCCAAAACGTTATTTTACATGAAGGTAACAGACGACCTCTGCGCGGTGGACGAGTAGCTAAGACGAAAGAGGTGCAGGTTCGATTCCCGCTGCGGGACAAATGTTTGCATGTAGCATGAATTCTTATAGGGACAGGACTAGCATGTGTCTATTTGTTTTTTTTTATCCAGTCTGATTTCTGCGAGCATTAGAATACTCGGCGTCAGAATACGATTAGGGGAAGTGCCCCGGACGATCTTGTTTAACATGCATGTTATTAATAAAAGTTTTTGTTCAGTCTTGTACCAAGATACTCACAAGACCGGGTGTGTCTGCTAGTATGGGGTCAGGAAGGACTATGCATGTAGGATTAAACAAGCATTTTACCTGTCCTTACTAACTATTGTTATTGTTTTTGAGCGGAGCGTGTGTAAGGAATGAATGGAATGAAAGAAAGGGATTGACGGAAGAGTGAGTGACTGAAGGTTTTTTTTGTCTCTGGCGAGAGCCGTGTAATCGGATATGCGTGCGGATCAGTAATAGAACAAAAACTTGTGAAAAACAATATATCCGAGTAATTTAGTTGCCAAAAGCCCCCTCGTTTATTTTACCAATCTTACATGTATATGACTGTTGGGTGTTTATAATTATTACTTTCTAGTTACTAATAAAAGTATAAGTATATGTTTGTAACCGATTACCTAAGTATCGGCACAGATATATATCGCCTATACTAGGTATTAGATTCGTATACTATACTATTATTTAAATTTATTAACGTGTTGTATTTAATTTGGATTCAATAGATAAAGATCAGATCACCTGTATAACTTAATATTATCGAGATACCACATTAATAAAATCGTGAGCAGAAACTACACTCGACTACATAAAAGGTGCGAAAAGGTCCAGCATTATTTTATGATGTTTGAAATACATATACATATTTACAACTTTTTAACTTTTTCGGCTCGATAATTATAGCCCAGTCCTTTTCTAACATTAAGGAAAAGATAGAGGCGTACATATTTTTATTATAAAATAATTACACGCCATAATAATATGATACAAATGAATGGAATATTTCTTGTATTCTTCAGTGACGACAAGATAAAAGGGTAAATTAACAGAGTTTTTAGTTTAGCTGTCAGTTAAAATGATGCTCAAAAAGGTATAGCTTGAAAAATTTCAAAGTTGGTGATTCCAAGCGGTAATGGGGAGGAGGATACTGCGACCGCTGGAAATGTATTTTGTAGCAAATTAATTTTGTATTCCGCAAAAATATGTTGTCAGATCGATGCTTTACGCCGCCGTTAAAAAGTATTTGAGCACCCTATTTTCACAAACACAAGCATCTTTGCATTGCCGCATCGTAGTCGTATTTAAAACGCAGTCATGTTTTGAGAGGTCTCAAACTAAATCACAAGTACATATATATCACAAGGCAGTAAATGGGAATATACGGTACAATTTGTCTTCCCGATCATTTAATTGATCGAAACTCGACATCGGAATTCGCAAAACCCTTGCAATTTAGTTGCGATATTTAACGATAAATCAAATGTACTACTTATATAGTAAAAACTATATAAGTATTATATCAGTGAAGTAGTTCCCATAACACAAGCTCTGCTTAGTTTGGGGCTAGATGATGGCTGTGTGAAAATGTCAAGCAATATTTATTTATTTATTTAAAGACTGTTTATTACGTATTACGATAAAATTGTGTACTACCGCGGTGAGTGCAAGACGCGACATGGAGGGAAAGCATCGCGACCTTTCACCCTGATGAAGACTCGGAATATATCGAAACTTAGTAGTGCCGATTATTATTATAGATTATTGAATAAATATCGAGAATATGCGAAGAGATGTTGGGGGTTTACTACGGACTTGTTGCGATCTGCGTTTAGATTTTTGTCAAATTTCTGGATATCTTTAGAGTTTTAAAGATTATCTTTTCCAATTGTCTATGGTATGTGTTAACTTTCGGTTTCAAAAGCGAAATCACCGATCGTTTCATTTATGAGCGACACTAAGAAGCGACGGATCGTTACAATTATCTTTAGGATGGATTGAAGCGAGGAATATAGGGGGGATTCCTTTACATGCCAGCTAGCAACTACAGGCCGCTTGTGACCGATGTTGAAAGAGCGTGGTGAGAGGATTCAGCCGTGACATCACTCGTCGACCGTCACGATCTGCCAGACGCGCCGCCGTTTCAAAACAAATATCACGTTCTGAAAGACACATAACATTAACTTACCTGCCTTTTTATGTAGCATTGTCACGGAGTAATTTATAAAGATACAGTCACGGTCATTAATATGTGGATTGCACTAGGTCAAAACTCCGACTGCAAATTGACGTAAATAATGTAACTTTATAGCAATCGTATAAAGTTACATTAAATTGAATTTCAAATTTGTTTTTTTTTATAAAAACAAGTTCGTAAATTAAGGAACGCAACTGTACACAGGATGTCTTAGAATATCAGCCAGTAAATATTAAACGATTAAATTTCGATACTTCAGAAATATATAAAATCTTTTTTTTTTTCTTATTTCAGTCATCTACAAAAGCATTACCGCCCCACGCTTCATTACACAAAGGTTAGTCTGAAGGGAATGCTAATTATAATTAAGTTAGCTTATGTATTTGTTTCATCTTGTGCAACAAATACATTTTCATTACATTTTCAAACATTTTCTATATCTAATAATTACGGTCTGGTACTGTAGTACCTTTAATTAGAGCATTTCATTTTTTTTTTTTTCATAAAATCAAATTATATATATCGTTCAAAACTGGCTCGATAGATGGCACTGACGAGGGCAATCGAAGGTTGTCGTTTTTAGCAAAGTACACAACCATATGTATACAGCTAGGTGTATACATAGGTGTATATAACTTTTTTGGTGACTTCAGAGCAAAATACGCATTAAAAATTATAATAATAATTACAATAAATAATAAAAATAAAGTTCCGGAAGACGAGGCGGTATCTTATGACTATAGCCTACACTAAAAGGGGAAATTAAAAAAAAATAAAGCAACGTCATCTGTTTTAATCAGCTTGATTCGAGATGGCCCTCACCACCCCCCCAACCCCCATGTAAAAACAAAAGCTGAAAATACTAGTGTTATTTAATTAGGTACTGAGGAGATGAATTGTATTCAAAGTAATTTAATGAATTGTATGCCTCCAAGTATATATTATACTTAGCTATCCTTTTGTAGGTAAAGCTAGCGCATACTAAGTTGTGGCTTACTAAGTAATCTGTTTAATTAATTTGTTTACCCGAAAACAAAGAAACAATTCTTCCACTGCACAGGAAACAAATTCATAGATAAAATTATACTTTGCATATTGCTATACAATCAAAAGGAACATAAGATTTTTTTTTAATGATATATTTACGACTATACCACGTACTATTCAGCTGCTGAAGTTTCGACTCAAATACAAATTTAAAATGTATTAAGTATATTTTATTTAAGTCAAATATTATGCTTATATAGTCAGGTAACAATAACACCAAGACTCACATACATAGTCCTGATCCCTAACTAGGATTCCCTGTGTCGTGGGTATCAGAATCTACGAGTACCAAGGTACCACAACACCAGACCAGCTTCAAATAATAATAAAAATAATACACGCCCAACAGACGATACATAATCCTGACCCCACACTACGATACCCTGTGTCGTGGGTATCAGGAACTACTAGTACCGTAATAACCAAAGAGAAATACACCTAGACCCAGAACTAAAATCAGCAAATTATGAATACCTCGCTCCTGTAGCGGGAATCGAACCCGCACCTTTTACGTCTAAACATTTTTTTTATACAACAACAGTGGCAAACAAGCTACCGTTGATAAGCGGTTATCGTAACCTATGGACGCTAGCAACAGCAGATGTATCACTCGCGGGTTACCGACCCTGAGACATAACGGGTGAAAAGTCTCATGTACCTGTAATTCCACCGGCAACCATGTTCAAACCAGCAATGCGAGCATTGCATGTTATCTGTGTTGTCTCTGTTTCATTTTAATTTTATAATCATTTCAATTGTACGTTATTTTAGTAATTCTTATTTTTTATTATTATATGAGCTCTGTGGCTTGAAATAAACTTTTTTTTTATTTATCTTTATTATTACTGCTTGGCGGCGGAAATAGATATGGTGGTAATAATATTATACAAGCCTATCAGTATCAAATGTCTATGACCGTTGCAGTCAATATACAAAGGACTTATCTTACTTAACGATATTTTATACAGGGTGTAAAATCTACCGAAAATTTAAGCCTATCTGTGATTATTTTTCGGTGATTAATCGTCACGCTCTGGACATCACCCATAAGTTTTCTTGCTAACAACACAATTAAAGTTAGTCTAGATAAGTGCTATTGTATTTCACTCACCTCTTTGGGAGAGGGTGCAGGTTCCTCAGGTTCCTTGTCGTCCTCGGGTTCGTCATCGTCACATATACATCCTGAAATTAATTACATTTAATTGATGTTAGTACTAGAAGAAATTAGATTATTAAGGTTCTCTACTCATGTGAATAGGAAAGAAAGATTTAAGAAAAATCATTTATTTAGAATTTGGATGGATCTAACAGGAGACCTTGGTTGCCCAAATTTAACTAGGTACATCCAAATCTCGAGCGGATAAATTAATTTAATTAAATACTTTATCGTACACTCAATTAAAGACCCGTTAAACTTATAATTATGTTATCTAATCGCGAAAGTTTGAAAAGTATTATATAAAGAAAATTTGTACTTTGGGAGTAAACTCAAAAACTAGTCATCCGATTTCAAAAAATTATTCACCAATATTTAAAATGGCATTTTCAGGGTGGCCCCTTTAAATAAAGGGGCTTTTCGTAGAAACCAATATTGCAACGTGGGTCAACAAAAAAACGGTCGAGCGAATGCGTTTCTTACGAACGCTTTTTATCCGGGTATAAGCGGGCAAGGCCGTGGGCAGTAGATAAGAAATATTTATTTTTGACATAATTAATTGTTACAAGTTGTATATGAATCCATAGGCTCCTGAACTAGTAGAAACTGTATTTCAGGCCCATAAGCTAATAATGGCCTTATACATAGGCACCCTAAACTTTGTCTATGTACAATGGGCGGTGTTATCGCTAAATAGCAATCACTACTATACAATATAATATAAGCTATACTTCAGTTATCCTAACTAAAGTTCAATGATACCAATGTCTAGCACAGCCGATAAATTAATTAGAACAGAGATAACAGATGTGTTGAGTTGGAAACTTCAAAGCAGTTAGCGAAATATCAGCGTATGATATTTAACTTGAAAATGCAACAGTTCTCACTTGTGAAAATTTCGCGCTAAACTCTCATAAATATTTATTTTCATTATTTTAGGAACGACAAACAGTCATACATTAAATATAATTTACAAACGAAAGTGAACATTGCTACGTAAATTACCCACAGCGCCATCCACGCAGATTACGAGATAGCCACAGATGAGTTTATTTATTATTAAATAAATAAATAAACAACCAACGGTCACTTACATAGTCCCGTTGGACACACACTGGTATTCCCTGTATCGTGGGTATCAGGAACTACGAATACCCGTGGTACCACAACACCCAGATCCTCAACAAAATATCTCCAGAACATTCAAACAATTGCCCCGGGATGCGGGAATCGAATCCGCACCTCTTGCGGGTTCGATCGCGTCGCCCGTCGCAGCCGGCATCTCGCGCGCCGCGTCATAGAGGTCATCAACAATCTCTCACCTCTAGAAGGCAATGTCAGCCAGAACTGACTCTTCAGTCGATGCCACAGTCCTGGGGGCAGCTTCATCTTGGCCCCCGCCGAGACTGATGAGGACAGGATCTTGAGGGCGTCCACCATGAGGGAGGCCTTCCACGACGCTGCGTAGACTATCTTCATGGTAGACTGCGCAGCCGTGGAAGACACCATGGGGTATAGCTCGGAGTGGCGGCGTAAGTTGTAGAATGATACTCCTGTTGGAATAACAAGTTCATTTTGACAAAACTTGAAAGAGCTTGTCCGTGGAAGCACTACGACCATACTTATGTCTACCACCAAGCAGTAATGCTCGCATACTCCGCCTGAGACGCAGAAGATTGCGGGTTCGATACCCGCCGCGGGACAAATGTTTGCATCTGTGAATATTTGTCTCGGGTCAGGGTGTTTTCTATCTACAATAAGTAGGTATTTACAAAAGAAAATGTATTTAAAGTAGTATATCAGTCATGTAGTTTCCATAACACATGCTCTGCTTACTTTGGGGCTAGATTATGTGTTGTACTACGCCACAGAGGTCGTCAGGTGGGACCGTATGCTATTTTACCATTTAATAGTAAAAAAAAAACTTTAAAACCCCCGTTGTATTTCTATTATTGATTACTGATCATCATCGATCAGGTATTTCCTGAGACGCAGAAGGTTACAGTTATTATATAGGTATAATATGTATTTGTTTAAAAAAAAGTATATAAGTAGTACAAGTAGGTATATACAAAAAATACAGATGAAACAGCTAGCTATCTAAAGACCGTTGCAAACGATCTATAGATAGCTCAACTGATCCAGATCACTACCAGGCGGAAGCGTTCCTAAAATACTGGCCGCATTGTCACGCTGAGTTAATAAGTTATGTAGTTCCCATAATACAAGCTCTGCTTAGTTTGGGGCTAAGATTCTTTGTTAAAAATGTCCAGCATTATTTATTTATATTGCAGCGCTTCCTAGAGACTTATCGCGATAAAAACTATCCTTTATAAAAATCAATTTATAATATTCATATCAATGCCTATCTACTCATTAATAATGTCTTTGTTGTTCATGTTTTGTATACAAAAGTCAATAACACTTGTGTATAGACAAACCTAACATAGATGCTAAGATACTACTAGGTATACTTGCTTGCCATTGTACCTTATCAGTTGGTTAAATAAATAAATCTAAATCTAAATAAAAAACAAAAACAACTGAATCTATGACATTTCGTTCCTGTTAAGCTGTTTTAGAGTAGAATGGTAACAAACAAACAAAACAACCACTTACGGCAAACGCATTTACGGGCTCCGATCGTCGAGGGTAAAAAAAATGTTAGAGAACTTTACTCGTAAGTAATAGAACGCCCGGAGCCATTCTACCTTCTACCGGAGCTCCATTTCTAGGGTTGGACTGTCCCCCAGTTATCGCTAGTTGTCCCCATATGAAACTATATATATATATATGACAACTGGGGATCCTTTGTCGCTTTAGTTCCAAGTTGGTAAATTTGGGGACAAATAGGAACTACCTTCTCATTTGATTATTGGAACACTAACTGTTGGCACATGCCTTCGATTTTTTTTTGGTTCTAGGGCATGCCGGTTTCCTCCAAACCGACACCACGGGAAAAAAAACACGATTCTTAAGTCGTCTACTAGAAAAAAAAACTTCTGTCTGCAAAAAACATCCATTCTTCTTAAACTAAAATTACCTTTTCAATAGCATGAAAAAACTTTGATCATTTGAGATCTAGCCGTACAACTAAGTTCGTAAGCTATTGGAACAGCTTATCTCTATCTATAGTAAGACTAGTTACCCACATCTAGCGGACGAAATGCAGCGGAAGCAATTTTCTAGACAGCGGCTACCACGCCGCAAATTAACAATATAGGTTAGGTCAGCCGTACTCAACCGGCGGCCCGCCAACCTTTATGCGGCCCGAAGCCTAGCCACACTAATTTTGATTTAATGCATACCATAATTCAAAATTTCAAACTCACTTTTTCTTACAGATTTATTTTTTTATCATGGGTTTAACTAAAAAAAGTTTAATAGATATTTTTATAAAAAGGTCATGCGATTCTCGAACTTTTTTGATTTGGCTTACAAAAACAGCTCGGCTCAGTTCATCTAGTTTTCTTAATGTTTTAATTATTCAAAATAGACCTTCATTTGCCAATAATCTCATCTGGTGAGTGATGATATGGCCGACGATGGAGCATGAACTTTTAGAAGATCACTCTTATCAAACTTTCAGCAATTGTCCGCTTCGTTTGCTCAATGTAAGCACGGCCACAGCTTCAGTCTATTTTATAAACACCTGGCATTTGCAGAGGTACCATTTTTAGTGTAGTGTGCCGTAATGTGAACATTAACTTTTCTGATTCCGATGATGAAATGAGGGTAGTTATCGCCTTTATTTCTCGACTATAGCTCCGTATCCGACTCCGACTGTATTGCAATAGCCGTGCGAAACGTCGTCGGGAAAATAATAAAAAAGGTAAACGCGAAGTTTGTATTTTTCAGAAAAAACAGATGATTTGGAGGTGTTATTTCTAATAATGCATAGTATTATATTATTAAAATAAAGGGGGCTGTCATTGCCAAGGACACAATTCCTTTATCCCGATAAAGGGTATCTGAATTAAATCATTAAATGATAAAATATTTACGTGAAAATGTATAAAATGAGTGATCATTCTCTTAGATTTTCCGTAGCATGCCCAGTAGGGATTTCCGAATAAAACTAAAAACCAGTTTTACTTGGTTTGCTTAACATTTCTGAGTTGTTTTAATTACAGATTTCCTTAAAATAACAGAGCGGACGAAATGCTGCAGTGGTGCATGCATCCACTAAATGTGCATATTATCTTTTTATAGCCAACATTAAGATAATGTCTGCAAAGGTCTTGATAGTAGGTAGGTACTCATAGTATGCCCGTTGATAAGGGACCTATGCTTTGATACTGACCTTTGAAGTTGCTATCTACTTTCATATCTGAGAGGTGATAGCCCTACAACTACATTGTAAAGTTCCTATGAGCTAGTGACCAGCTCTGGTACATGGCCTAGCTAGTTTGATGGCTGCGACAAACAACTTATACATACTTTTTTAAGCATTGATTATGATTGATATGATTAGGTAGGCAGTGCTTTTAGTTGTATTATTTTTTTATCATAAGTACTTTTCTATTTACCGGCGTCACGGAAGACCAGCATTTTAATGGCACAAAGAGCTTCTTTAACATAGCGCTGAGTGGCGGCCATTTATTTTGTCAATCTCTTTTTTTTTAATTACTCAGACATGTGTACATACTCCTGTATCCTTTACGTACCACAAATTCTTGTTGTTCAATGACCTCTTAATTTATAACTATTTTAAAAACAAACCTTGCGTTTTCCGATTGATATAGAATGCCAGTGTTCCTTGCCACATGTCCAGTCGTATGCCAACAATGCTGCCTCTACAGAACCCGAGGGTATCATTCTTTATTATCTTTGAATCATGCTGCACTTTGCCAGTGTATGACAGTCCATAAGACTCTGTGCTGCTTCCCAATAGTGAAGAGAACTTGTGTCTGGATTCAGTTATGTCAAATTTATCAGTGCCGAGGCCTACCATCTGTGGACAAATAAAGTTACTTAGTCAAATAATGTGGTCAGTCATTCTAAATGTGTTTTATTTATAAGTATACTCTGCCTAAAAGATTAAATAAAAGTTTGATAAAAGTGGCCTAAGTCACAAACCTGTTTCAAATATTCAAATTGGTTCAGCCATAAGAAACAAAAATGCAAACTTTCGCATTTATAAAAGTATTTAGCTTTATACCTAGTATAATTTCATGTGTTTCATATTGTATAAAAAGGAATTTGAATGTACCTTTACTATTGGTGATGTTTGACTCATTCCCCTTTTTAGATACTTTTTTGGAATAAAAATTACTTTCTTCTAAAAACATGTTTTATTTAGTTACTTTAAAGGTGACAAGTCAAATGTCACATCATTGGTGATCCAAATTCACATCCATGAATCATAAATTCTTGTATAAGCACTGCTGCAACAGACTATTGGTGCAACTTGAGTGCCAACTTAAAGCTAAGAGAGTATCAAATTTAACAGTCTTTACCGTAGCTGTGACTATTTCTGTTACCACACTTTGGCTAGTCATGTAAATTGAATATATGATTTACGTGAAGTATTTGTTACTTTGATTCAATTTTAATCAACAAAATTCTTTATTTCTTTACATATAATTCTAATTTTAATTCTTAGTTCTGCACTGATATCCCGCATTGGGGTGTATTGTGCATTATCCCCCTTCTAATCTGACCCCAACCAGCCCAACTCCTTGAAGTAGCGGAGAAGGACTCTCAGTTGATGACAGCATTGTTCTAGTATCCCTATCTTATTGTCAGTTAAAGATGACGGAGAGCATGTGCTGATGAGCTCTCGCAGTCCCGTCTTCAACCTTCTTTATTCTTTGCATATTAATTCTTTGTTGTTTTCAGTTATTAAATATGATATCCAACTACTAATAGTTTTAATTATGAAAATTCACTTAGTTGTATATTATTTACTATAAGCGATCAAAAATTTAAGAAACAAGGTATGAATTGGAAAACAGTTCACAAACCACAAACCGTATTGCAGCTAAAAACAGTCTAGATTCTAGAGCCAGTTGCTATCACTGAGCCACTGATAAATTAACAGTTACTTTAACTATATCGCTGAGCTTGTATGAAGATGAACAAAGCAAAAGGCCATGCCATGGATCGTAGCAAGTGGAAATCCTGCCTACCCCTCCGGGAAACAGGTGTGACTATATGTATGTATGTATGTATGTATGTATGTACTATAACTATTATTTGAAGTAGGTTGTTAGTCACAGGCACCACCTTGAAACCTCAAGGTGCAGCTCTAGTTTACTTACAATATCGGTCCCATAGGTGTCTGTTAACATTTTCACTTCCCAGTAGTAGTGACAGTTAAGTTGCATCGGAGTGTCTCCCTTCACTGCTGCGGTTCCAGAACTGTACACCGGATGGAATGTGACCAGTTCATTGTTCTCCGAGAGCACCACCCAGCTTGACTCGGACTCAGCTG
The DNA here is from genome assembly GCA_961405105.1 of Perizoma affinitatum. NCBI lineage: Eukaryota > Metazoa > Arthropoda > Insecta > Lepidoptera > Geometridae > Perizoma > Perizoma affinitatum. The sequence goes on along the minus strand of OY560198.1, from coordinate 12,104,572 downwards.
GTTTCTGCCATTTCCATTCTTTAACTGCAAGATTTAAATCATAATTTGAGTGTGTAAAGAATTTAGTACTTTTTTAATTGTTGCTGTTTGACATTGAAGCTCTATTTTAATTTTATAATTTTAAGTTACAATTGTGAAAGAATAAACGAAATTAAATGTGTAAAGCAAAAATATACTGGACAAGAATTACTAAATTTTTCGGTGAAAATGGAATGCATTCATGTTCGCTTAAAAATAAAGATTGCTTACTATCGTCTTCTTCTCCGCAGGAGCATTCGTTCCGCGGTTCCAACGGCGTTGGCACAATCACTCTCATCCTCTTCTTGTTGTTTTGCCAACAACGGCAGAAGGGCTTTGCATCATTGGTGTAATGAGTGCACCTACTAACAAAACGATTGTTTACAGGTGCAACCAGCATTGTAAGATCATTAAAGTCTCGTAATGAACACAAATTAAGAACTGGCCATAAAATATTTTTTTAATTAATTTTATAAACGATAAGTAGGTATGTGTTCCAGTTAGTTCCTGTTCCCTATGATTTGCCCATAGATTTTAGTAACAGACCATAAAGGATACGCCTTCTTGACATAGAGGGACTAGCCACTACGTTCACTGTGAAATCGTAAATCAATAGACATGTAACTCGGGAGTGATTGGTAGAAAGATGTACATCCGTCAAAAAGATTGATTAAATCACCAAATCATACGTTTTTGACTAAAGCATGAAAATATGTATAATTAGGATGAGAGTTACGATTGATGCAGGATTAGATATATCAAAGCGAGACAGAGAATGATTGTAAAAGTTTGCGCATGCATCTACGGTACACACAATGTTCGGTTGAATTTGAACCTTTTCTACTACCTTTGTAACAAGATGCAAATGCAATTGCAACTGTTGATGATAGAAGAGCATGATAGATTGAAGATATAATGATGTGTGAATCATATTTTGTCTTTTGAATTAATGAGTTATTTGGGATTTGAGGATTTATAAGAGTGATTTAAATCCTCTGAACAAAAAGATTAATAAATCTTTGTTCTTTCATAAGACTTATTTTGTGCAACAACTAAACGCACAGAGTAGTTGGGGATTGGTTGGGGATACTACATAAACATACTAGCTAAGGATACTAAGTGTAGCGCAAAATGTATAGTGGGTTCCTCTGTCTTGCATTGATTGCAACCATTGACGCAACTTAACGAAAGCGATGAATAATGTGAAGTGAAAGCCAACATGCACGGGTCTACCTGTATAGTGGCACGGTATAGTACCTACTAACAATACATTTTTGGCAGAATACTAAATTTGGAGGAGTAAAGTAGCTAGAACCGAGGCCAAGTCACACAACGAGACGCCTCCCCCCACCCCAGCGTCCACTCGATTGTGTATTATATATATTGACGACCTCTGTGGTGCAGTAGGCGAAGGGTCAGGCGCAGAAAGTTGCGTCTGAACCTTCGCCCGTCCCGCCACCATATTTATCCCGCCGCGGGACAAATATTTGTATGATTTACAAATGTTTGTCTCGGGTCTGGATGTTTTCTATGTACAAAATATAATTATTTACAAAAAAAAAGTATGTTTATTACTTAGTTTGGGGCTAGATGATGCTGAGTGAAAAAAAATGTCATGCATTATTATTAAATATATTTTTATTTTAATCGATATCCCATATGACCAAAAAATGCCATTTTCCCTCTTTATTTTTGAGGGCCCCATAGTTTAAAACCATCGCTACATAGATTCGCAATACAACTTAAATGATTATTACTAGTATAAACAACGTAGATACCTCCCAAAAATTTTATAAAGATTTAAACGGTTACATAGAAACGCCGGATTGTCCAAGTACACTCAAGAGATCTTAAGAGGCACGGACGAGTTTTTGAGTTTTTACTATAAAAATTACCTTCGTTCGTTTTACAAGCTCAAAGATTTTTTAATCTGAATACGTCTTTACTGTCCCTAGTGTCAGCTGTCATGATGCTATTAATGGCTTCATATAAAATACTTTTACCTATTTTACGTTTCGTTCTTAAACTAACTGACATTTTAACGGTTTATACGGCTTTATAACTGACATCATTTCTTTTTAAAGATAAGCCTTAACATCATTTAAATAAACATAGAAATCAATAAATTACAAAGAATCGAGTTTCAAGCAATAAAATCAACGAATCAATTTTGATTGTTGAACGAAACTTGGCAGAATTTTCCGGAAATGTTTGAGTGCGGAAAGTAAAATGATTATTTTTAGTCAAGCAAGCTTGATTATTTAGAAAAGTAAAAGGACATGTTCCAGTAAGCATAATTTACTGGAACTAAGATTAAATTATAAAAAATACTATTTACCTAGTACATTGATTTTATATAGTTACTGAATTGAGTTTTTAGCGCAAAGATTTTGCTGCGTCGCGCACCCCGCCCACAAATGGCTGTCAATAATGGCCTAGTGAATACGAGATAATTTAATTTATTAGCGAGTAAAAGAACATTGTTAAGAAGTATCGCAAAATCATTGCCTATGCATCAAACTATTTAAATTCAATGCATCCAGAAATATGACAAAAAAATATTGAGCTGTTACATATCTAGTGTTTTACAAAAAATACAATAGTTTTAAATTTATTTTAATTTATTACTTGAAGCTGAAATCCTAATTGTTTGCTCTGGATAATAAAAATGAGGTAAGCTAAAGCGTAGTGTTTTGTTTTTTTTACGATGAGCAGGCTTTTGTCTGAATTTATGTCATATTTTTTTATTAGCTATGTGCGACAAAATAATAATCAGATCATTAAATTTTGTAAATAAGCGTTTAGAAAACAGATTTTCTTTAAATCTAGGAAAAAGCAAGCATGCAAATTTCATGTAGATACCAATAACTATAATGTACCTAGTGTTAGGCTGGTGGGCTAAACTAGACCATTTATTCATGACTCTCGACTAATATAGTATAAGACCTATATAGGTAGGTACTAATTGAATCGATACCTAGTCTTATATGAATAAATACCGTTTGACCTGACCTACATTTCAGAAACAAACAAAAACAAACTGGGTACCTATAGGAATCATAGAAAACAAACTATTTGATTACCTACTTCCTAAGCATTATGCTTCAAATTGTACTAAAAACATAAAACCTACATAATAAAAATATTTATATTTTTTCGCTACTATGTTGGTAGTAGGTAGGGTAGGGGGGAGGTAGGGGAGCTAGGTACTCATGTTATGATATTGCTGTTGCCATAAAAGTCAAAGTCACCAATTGTTATTGTCGGTATTTGTAACGGATCTAAATTGCTATCATTTTTAAACAGTTGTAGAAATCATAAAATTATCATTTCATCTCGAAAAAATATACAATTTTTTTTTTAAAAACCTACCTTTAATTTCCGCAGGTAAAGCCAGCGCGTAAAATGTACAGTCACACAGCGACGGACTAAAGACAGGGGCTTCCATAGAAGGCACGCAGTACAGCTCAGATGCATTTCTGGATCGACAAGCGCAGCCAGTGCGCGTACACCGGCCGCTATAGGCTGCCCCCAGGTGACAAAGTAGATAGTTTAATTCATTTTAGGTACTAGACATACGCGTATGTTAGCGTAGAAACGAGCAAAGCTATTTGAGGAGGTACTTAGTCTAGGGTGCATCTTTTATAAGCGTTGTAAATTTGGTACTTTTAAACATGTAGAGAAATAAAAATAAGCTAATTTTCACTATATCTAAAAACCTCCGATGTTATAGGTAAGTATTTCCATCCCTTAAGTAATTTGTAGCAATAAAAAAATACAACCGAATAGAGAATACCTCCTTTTTTTGAAGTCGGTTCAAAACATAATCATGTTCTTGAAGATATAGTTAGGTACAAAACGATGGCAAAAACCGAATTCTTATCCGATAAGCCATTTCGCAGGTAAATGGTTACAATAAACACACTAACAAGCAACGTTTTAATAACGACATCGATGGCACGGTGAGCTAGTAGCCGGCTGCGAAGCCAGAGGTGCGGGTTTGATTCCCGCTGCGGGTCAAATATTGGTATATTCTGCAGATATTTGTTTTGGTCTCGGTGTTGTGGTACCACGGTACTCGTAGTTTCTGATACCAAAGACGGAATCGTAGTGTGAGGTTAGAACTATGTATATGACTGTCTGTTTGGTATTAATTATTATATAAGGGATCCTATAGTCGCTTTTTAGAATATAATTACGACTATACCACGTACTTTACTATTCTCCTGCTGACGTTTCGTTGACCGTCTAGAGGTCCTTCCTTATGAGCACCGTCCGCGACAACGCTCAACGGTCGTGAGACGGGAACTCACGTAGAACGGGAACTACACTTGAGAGCAATAAAATCGCACATCCGCACATTTTTACTTAAAAGTTCAATTTTTTTTTTATTTGGAGCTTACAGCAAATTAAAATCAAATTAAATTAAAGTGCATAATCTAGGCATTCGCAGAACTGATAAAGGGTTGACATTTACCTTTAAAAATAACTCATTAGCAACAAAACAATAGACCCCCTTATGTCGCTCGATCCAGGTAAGGCCGGCGGCGGGATTTATCGCAGGTATAAAAGAGTGCATATTGAGGGAATGGTCATCATTTGCATACCAACGTACAGTGTGAAAGGTTCTCTATTGATATTGGCTTCAAACGGAACACGAAAATGGATACTACACCAGAAGTAGCCGCTCAAGTGGTTGCCCTTGTTGAATCGGGGCTTAAGCAAAGTCAAGTGGCTCGACAATTGAGTTTGAGCCGATTTACCGTTCGGCGTGTATACCAGAGGTATCAAGAGACTGGTGGCTACCAACGGCGACAAGGATCGGGCCGTCCCCGTGCTACAACAGAGCGTGATAACCGCTTTCTTATAACGACATCTTTAAGAAATCGTCGTTTGAACACAGTTCAACTGGGCCAACGACTTCAAGAAGTTCGTGAAGTAGAAGTTAGCCGGTGGACAGTCAGAAGACGATTGAGAGAAGGTGGCCTGACTGCACACAGGCCAGCAAACGGGCCGAAATTGACCCCAGCCCACCGAGAAGCCCGCCTTCAGTTCGCTCGAGACCATTTGAATTGGACCGAAGAGCAGTGGAGTGCAGTCCTGTTCTCTGATGAGTGCAGGATGTGCTTGCATGGCAACGACGGACGGGGGAAGGTGTATAGAAGATCGGGAGAGCGATTTGCCCAATGCTGCATAACAGAACGTGTCGCCTATGGCGGTGGATCAATCATGTTTTGGGGAGGCATGTCTATGGAAGCAAAAACCGAGCTTGCCTTCTTCACCGGACCGAATACTGGTCGCCAATCAAGAGGATTGACTTCCATACGATACATTGAGGAAGTACTCGAGAGCCACGTCGTACCTTTTGCTGGGTTTATCGGCGAAAACTTTCTGTTTATGCAAGATAATGCAAGACCGCATACTGCTGGCATAGTGATCGAGTACCTTCAAGAGGTGGATGTGACCGTTATGGAGTGGCCAGCTCGAAGCCCAGACCTCAATCCCATCGAACATCTATGGGACGAGCTGAAAAGAAGAGTTCGAGGCCGAGATGCTCCTCCATCGACTCTACAGGAGCTGCAACAGGCGATCGCAGAGGAATGGGAGGCTATTCCTCAAGACTTTATCAAAAGTCTAGTAACATCAATGAAAACACGGATGGAGTCAGTGATTCAGGCTAGGGGAGGGAACACTCGGTATTAATAACAAACTTTAAATTAATTTTATCTTTTAATTTCATAACTTTGACACCAATACTTGAATAAAGAATTTTGTACTAAACATGCATTTTTGTTATTGATCCACAAAAGCATTTTTATGTAATGATTGAAAGACAAATCAGATACCACTGGATAGGTATTAAAATAGACTATGAATCTGCATTACAGAAACATAATATTTTTTGTTTTTTTTTTAGTTATGTCAAAAAATCATGAATGTGCGATTTTTTTGCTCTCAAGTGTAGTAAAGTACGTGGTATAGTCGTAATTATATTCTAAAATGATACCAAACCACGGTAATTTTAATACTATAGTCGCTGGTGAAAAAGTCTGCTAAAAATAAAATATGTACCTATCAAGAAAAACAATTTCGACCGCCATGGCAACTGAGTTTCCGAAAATGTTGAATTTTACTCTTATTTGAAAGTTATTATAATCGTAGTTGTGACTGTGCGACAGGGAGGGCGCGAGGGCGCGTGTACTCGGGCGCGGGGCTGGGCGCGCGCAAGGCTATGGCGGCGCCGGTGCATCGCTTCGCAGCTGTCGACTGCCCGCCGCGCCGCCCCCGACACTCCAGCCGAAACTACCCGTAAGCATCTCTCTGCTCCTATTGCCGTCAGCAGCGCAGACAACTTCATGCAACTTAACGCCTAGAGTTGGCACTAAAAAAAAAAATTGGTAAAATTATTTGATTTACCTAAATCAAATCATTTTAATAAAATAACATCTGGCGCGTGCTTTAAATAACTGTAATTTTCTACAGCTCTGCACAAATCCCAGCGGTCCACAACGCCACGCGTCGGCAGAATGAAGACTCTTCTATCTACGTGGAGATTCCTATGGAGCCTCCACATCCGACTATCGCCAGCCTGGCGGCCGCTCGGAGCGTCACCCCTGATACGCTGCTCCGGACCGCAGCCCTAGGGCTCGCCCACCATCACTCACCCATGATGGCACCGCATCTCAAGTTCGGGATCATGGTGTCTTTCGCGCTGGCTACCTTGTTTCTGGCGGCTGCGAAGTATTACTTCGACCAGCAGGTGAGGATTCTTCTTAATAACATGGGAATTTCAAAGCGATTATAGTGGACTTTAAATGTGTTCCAGTTCTTAGGTCCATTTTGAGTGAAGTCTTATAACAAAATAAGGCCGCAGGTTTTATTCAAAAGGTGGCAGTGCCTTGCCGCTCGGTCGACTACACCAAGAGCTTTTCCATAACTTAATAGCCGAAGAACAGACCAAAACAATCATCGAAAAATTACAGATTGAGATAATCTCGTATACTCATCAGGTAGTCCGCGACCACTCATCCGGCAGCGAAGCCAGCATCGTGTGCGCGGCAATAGCCTGCTTGTGCTGCGTGGGCTGCGCGCTCTCCATGTGCCGCGCCGCGCCCCCTCCGCCCCTGCCCCCCGAGCGCATCTCCTCCACAGCCCGCCGCGAGGGGCGCCCCATGCCGACCCACAACCAGGTCCGTACCACTCTCCATCTTTTGACAATCTCCTTCGTCGTGTGCTGCATGCTCTCCTTGTGCCGCTGTTTTTTTTAATTGAACGATGTACGATGATAAGATGTACTTTTATCTAATGTGAATGTATAAACAACCAATAGATACATAGTCCTGACTCCACACTAGAATTCCCTGTGGCGTGGGGTATCAGGAACCACAAGTAATAGTACTTGTAGTTCTTGATACGAAAATATAGTTCAATAATGTACATTTGTCCCCGGCTAATCATCCGCCGCGCCGTCAAGGCCGACAAATAAAAAATGCCTCGTTTAAAATTATACATCCGAAGTCTGGTTAGGTTGGGCTCGTACGCAATCGAATGACTTACCAGAAGCTTTCAATAATAGCTGGCTCATACGAAATCGAAAACTTATAGCTTTACTCATAGTACGACTCTTTTTCCCCAGCAACAATCAGAGCCATCCGTCGACATCTCGCTCTCGACTCTGCTGCAGTCGTCGGGTCCGGGCGAGTCCCCCGAGGCGCCGCCGCCATACAAGATCGCGGTGCTGATGCCGGGCCGCGAGTCCCCGCCGCCGCCCGCCTACAGCGAGCTCAGCTAGCTAGAGTGCCCGGTGAGCCAGGAGTTTATCATATAAATACGGGAGGGTAAAGGTTCCAACGAGGACAACACTAGCACATCGAACAACCACTGCTTCAATTCTTACTTAAAGTTATACGTCAAGAACAAACAAACAAACCTCACCTCTGTAACCCCCATGTTGGATATCCTGAGAACCATACTAAACTTCTAAGACCGATATAATGAACTAGGGTGATGCCTCGTCAGGTCGTTTCAGATTATTATTACCAATACTGAAACGCTAATCAAGATATCTGTTTAAAGGTATTTATTTACGAGATAAAACTATTCTAATTATCTACAATTCTAATGTAAATTTAATTCTAGTGTTTGTTTAACTTTAAGTGAGAACTCAAGTTGCGACAGAAACAAGTACCATACACAAGGATTTCTGACAAAAAAATATTTTAGATGGAATCGTAATTTTACAATTTCACAACGTAAGCGAACATAAAATAATGGGTTGACTGAATAATGTTGACATGAACACAACTGAAATAAAACTGTTAAACTACAGCAAATATAACAGCCATCATTAAAAATAAATTATTTGGGGAAAATATGATGCAGATCTTTTTGCTTAATATTTTTCCCCTCTAGTCTTTGTCCTTTATACGACCCTGTAGGTACTGTCGCATAGAATATTTCAACCCAACGTTTGATAGAACCTTACCCAATCCGTAGTTATCCTGACTCACAGAGTAGGTAATTATATACCTACCGACTGTTTGCTAATCATTAGCAAACAGACAACGATGGCGATTGCGGCGCGTAAACTGACTACTTGTAAGATAAAAAAATAAGCGCATTTATTGTGTAACTGAGCTAAAACTTTTGAATTTTAATCTTATTTAAATATTTTTATATAGAAACGCTTTTTTTTAAACCTACATTTAAATATCTATGTGTTCCTTTAGTTTAAAATATTTTTATAATAACTAAATAGTAGTGTGATATTATTTTGCGATAATATATGTATAAATTGTATGTTTTAGTTAGCAACAAAAAACTTTAAATTTTAAGAAAACGAAATGCTTATTACATTATGATATTATTGAATTGATGAACTTATTTTAATTCCGTTTTTTTTAATTGGCTCTGATATTAGTTAATAATAAATGTTCGTTCGTGGTGTAAATAATGATACGTGGTGTTCACTAATCGTCAAAAATATTTTTTAGAATTAAATTTCAAAATTAGTTTTGTATACAATGCATTTTAAACCCCATTATATAAAACGGATAAAATAAGTGTAGAATAGCATGTCGTCCAGTGTATTAGCTTTGAGCTTGGGCTGGTATTACAGCAGAAAGTTTAATATTATATATGTTTTGCGTGGAATAATATCCACATTTCCAATCATTTAAAATAAGGTATATTTATTTTTAGGAGTTAGGTTAGTTAGTCTTCCAATAGTAGTATAGTCATTTTGTGATTTTTTTACCCCATTATTTAAGTCTTGATTACGGACCTGTGGTTTAGCCGACTCGTTTTTTTTTAATTGGCGTGACACCGGCTTATTATAATAGGTACTTAAATAAATTCATAAGTAATTAAGACCTTGCTCATAAGCGCTATCGAAATTTAAATATTAGCCGTCACTCTGTGCCACAAACTTTACTCAAATCTACTCAAGTCATGTTCTATACATATTTATGCACTCTTTAAGAATAAGAGCCTAAGCATTATTTAACTTTTGAAAGAATTTATGAGTAAGGCCCATTTGCGTGACGCAGGGTTAATATTTTAACCTGTATTTTCCGAACTAACTCGTCGAAATTGCTCAGTGTAAATTAACCTAGAGTTAAATCGACAACTCTGGCTCACGCAAGTTACATTTAATGTTTTATTTATATTGGTGTAATGTTTAGAGTACCTAAAATAATTTAAGTGTTGGTCAGTACCTAAAGTCGATATTTTTTGCAAAATGTTAGAGCACAAAATATAAAATATATTCTACACTTGCTTGCATAGCAATTTTTAAAATTATAAGCAAATTCTTCCACGACTGTACTGACCAGATAAGTGAAAGATTGCGCACAAAAATGATTATTATATTATGCATATTTGTGCGAAACTTATCTTTGAAAAGGTAGTGTCAATGAAACAAGGGCGCAACTCGACGCCATTTTCCCGAGATATAGGTACCCCTTCCTTAAAGTGCTGCATTTAATGTTATACGACACTTTATTTTATGTCCAATTTAACCCAAAACACATTATGTACTAATTTGGCTTACCAAACATGCCGATCAACGAACATAGTCAGTAAGCTATGTACAATGTGTCCAATAACTTGATATTAGGTGTTAGCTCATCTAGTCAAATAGCTTTAAGTATAGAAATACGACAAGTCTTCTAATTTACTCATCGATCTAATGAGCACATAGCATCGTGGGAATAAACTTGCCAAAAGTAAGCTCGTTTTACGTGTGACGCCTCTCTGTGTTATTGGGACGGAGATTTGAAACATTAGAAGAGGGGATTCATCTGTCCCCCAAGGACGAACAAAATATCGGAAATAACCCAATTGTTTTTGGGTATTTTCTGGGTCAATAGTTATAAATAAATGTGATGTTTAATTGAAATTAGAACTTGTTTCGCTATTTGTATTGTTTAACTATCCTTTTACAGAAAGGAGTACCGTCTTTTGTAACAGACGCTTATTTAATAAACTGTATAACTGTGGTGTTTGCTGTTTTAATTATGTCCTCTTTATACACAACACACATTAACTGTCACGGGAGACGCTAACACCACATATATAAATACCGGGGCAGGGTGGTGCGCATCTTTGCACTTCAGGGTCTCTAGACAAATACCTCAAGCTTAGTTTTCCTTTCACGCCAACGCAAATTTGTCAAGGCAAAACTTGGCGACAGTCTTGTGACATCTCAAAAGTTTATTACATTTCCACACAATTGAACGTTTGCGCAGGCGTTAACGCCAACAGGAGGTGGTTGTTGTCTAAGGGCCCTGATTCGCTGACCAATCTGAATAAAGAAAATAGTCAAGCTCATACTCTTATATATTCAATTCATAACAATTAAGTACAGACATTCAGTAAAATAAATAGTATTATGTATTTTATCTAATTAAACTAAAACCTAACTAATGGTGCAAATGTGTAATAATAAATCTAGTGGTGGCAATATGCTAAAACTTTTTTACAAATTTATTTTGTGCCAAACTGCTAAAGATTTCGTTATTACATTACTGATGGGGACAGCAGTGGGCACATTGTATAGAATAAAATATTATTATAACATTCAATAAAATTACTACGATTTTAAAAAATAAATAAGACAATATAAATTCACAGATAAAAAGCTGATTTCCGAAAATGTGGAATGTCCAATAATCTTATTACACAATTTATAAATGCAATCGTGATTAAATCTACAATAAAACGCTGAGACAATAAAAAAATGACTAGTTGTCATAAGTTTAAAACATACAGAAAGCGCTCATAAGAAAACAATAATTTATTAAATTTATATATAATTAAGACAGATATAGTTATTGAATTCACTGTTATCTTTTACGATAAATTGATATATTTCTATCTAATGTTCATCTGGCAAGGTGGAAGGTAAGTGGTCGCGCATCGAGCCCGATGAGTTGGAGCGACCGGATTCGCTATACCACCGACTCGCATTGTGAGCGAAGCCATACGATCCGCCCGATGACAGATACGCCCGATAATAGTGCTGGACATTTTTCAGACAGCATCATCTAGTCCCAAACTAAGCAGAGCTTGTATTATGGGAACTACATGACTGATACTCATATACCTTTTTTTTTTGTAAATACATACATTTTATACATAGAAAACACCCAGACCCGAGAAAAACATTAGAGACATTTGTCTCGCAGCGGGAATCGAACCGGCAACCTTCTGCGTCTCAGGCGGGCCTTCGCCCACTGAGCCACAGGTCGTCAAAGACCGATGGAGAGAAATAGTAAAATAAGCTCACGTCTTTCAGTATTGAGGAGGATCTATTCTAATGTATAAACTCAAAAACTGACTGATTTCGTATGAACGACTGGCTCGCAGTATTAAGCCGGTCGGTTAAAAAAAACCAAGCAGAGTTGGTTGCATGATTCTTCTAGTCTTTTTTTATAAAATTAAGTCTGGTAAACACAGTGGACATTCATTTCCTGTCCTCCACAATAAATTATATTTTATTTGGTCGAGCGAGTGAAAACGGCGTAAATTCATTTTAAAATTTTATAAAGCCAAGCATCCTCCAAGACCCTTGTGATTTCAACGAATAAAAACCTATTGACTTTGGTTCGCCAATGGATCACATTAGACCAAACAAGTTATGAAACATCTACATACATGAAATTAAAATTATCGTGGTTTGGTATCATTTTAGAATATTATTACGTATATACCACGTACTTTAATATTCTCCTGCTGACAAATACTTTACTATGCTCCTCCTGAATGTGTAGCCAAGTCACTCAGAAACAGAAATACGTGCGTATTGTCATAACCTGGCATTTACAATTATACCACTTTTTACATTATGTAGATAGAAAGCTATATTTAATATTTATTCGTCATCAAAGAATGGTACAAAACAAAGGAAAAATACTTACATTCACTGCAATGAACTAGAATAAATAATACATTTACTGTAATTAATAAATTATTCTGACTGTAACTTTAAAAACTATCAAGATTATGAACAGAATTATCACAAAAAATGGTATACTTACTATGATTTGTGAGTTGAAAAAGTGTTTGTGGGTGGACGTTATCGGTTGATCTACCCTTTCTTATTGTTTTATTGCGATTTAATCGTCGAAGTAGGGATACGCCCATGAGAACAAATCATGTCCTGTGAAAAGTCAGATCTGACGGTGTCCATTATGGATATCAAACGCTTTGACTATTATTTTATAACTATTTAGTTTTTTACTTTTACTACTAGTTCGTAAAATCAAATCGAGATTATGTCCTTTTCGTCGTACAACCGAGCCCGTGTGATGGAAGTTGCAGACTGAGTTCGCGTTAGGTCAATCAGCGATTTTGACTCAAGTGCCTATTGTAAACTAGCCTTATTGCGGATTTAACGCACAAATCATTGTAAATATCCCGTTTTTCGTGAGAATAATTATGCTAACTACTTGTCAAGGGATGCGCCGTGAACGTCCACTATCATTGTAGACTGTATTTCTTGCGGATTTAACGCACAAATCATGGTAAATATCCCGATTTTCGTGAGAATAATTATGCTAACTACTTGTCAAGGGATGCGCCGTGATCGTCCACTATCATTGTAGACTGTATTTCTTGCGGATTTAACGCACTAATCATGGTAAATATCCCGTTTTTCGTGAGAATAATTATGCTAACTACTTGTCAAGGGATGCGTCGAGATCTTCCATTATAAATGATAATCATACTCGCTGTATTTCGAATAGTTTCACGTCGGTGTCGTACCAGATCGGCGGGTCCACGTTTCTGTAACAAAACATGAAATAAAAAAAAAAAACGTTTTTTTCGTCAGTTTTTTCTTATATTCATATAATTATTATTATTTTTATTGGCTTTTTGTGGATTTGGTATCACTGCGGCCGTCACAGGCCTATTGTGATCGCCATTTCAATTAAATTATATGTATAATTTAATTTTCATATTTTCGCTGCGACGCAATAGGTGCGGGTTCGATTCCCGCTGCGGGACAAATGTTTGCATGCTCTGCGTATATTTGTTCCGGGTCTGGGTGTTGTGGTACCACGGTACTCGTAGTTCCTGATACCCACAAGGAATCCCAGTATGGAGCCAGGGATACGTATTTTTTTGTTAAGTGTACAAAAAAAATGTTTTTGACTTTGACGGCCATCTGTGGGAGACATATGTCCAGCAGTGGTCTTCCACGAGCGGTTGATGAGAATGCGCACCGTATGTAGATGACTCCCCACAGGTAGGTGCGGAACCAGGCGGCGGTGCCCGCGTTTGCCTGGTACTTCCTGATGAGGATGGGATGCGGGACCGGCAGCAGGCCCACCAGCGTGCCGTGTTGCAGGAAACGCAGGATCTCCGACTCGTCCGTGAGACCCCTACACGAAGTTATTAATCATTATTTTCTATGTATAATATGTAGGTATGTATATTTACAAAAAAATATATAAGTTGAGATGTACAGACGGACGGCAGCATCGACAGCATATATAAATAGGTAATCCTTTAGAGGTGTGGCGTTACATACTTGTCAATGCATATCTTCTCGACCTGCGGCACCAGCACTTGCAGCAGTCGCATGATGGTCTGCAGGGGCAGCTTGCCGCGCCAGCTGCTCACCCACTCCGCGGAGGGACGCCACTCCGACCCTCCCGCTCCCCCTCCCCCCGATCCGCTGACGCCCCCACCTGTAGACACGCGGAGGCTGTCCCTCTGAAACGAGCACGCGAATGTTAAAATCAAAAACTAGCAATTGCCCACGTCTTCGACCGGGTGGCACCCGGATAAAAAGTAGCCGGTGAAAACCTTTCACCGCTAACGTAGAGTTCGTAAGAAACGCTTTCGATCGGCCTCTGTTACAAAATGGGTCTCCAGGAAAAGTTATATGATTTTAACGAGATAATTTACAGCCTACGTCCATTCTGAAGGTCCATTCCAAATATTGGTGAAAGATTTTTTGAAATCGGATGAGTAGTTTTGGAGATTAATTTCAATTTCAATTTCATTTATTCATGCCTAATGTCCTACATACAATGGTTAAGCTTAGGTCTAATGCAGCTCCAAGTAGGTTGGTAGGTACATCGGCCCTGACAGGGCGTTGCAGAGGTTTACAATTAATTATTAAATTTAAATTATTACAATGATGAATTATGCTGGAATACAAAATAAAAGTAAAAAATGACAATAATCATACAAAATGACAAAATTATAATAATTTGCAATATTTGAATATTTATAATTATCACGAAGTAGGTAGGTAGTTAAAACCCCTTTGTAATATTAAGTGTAGATAAAAAGCACGCTCACGACTGCGATTTTTTTTTTTTAAACTATATATTATTTTACTCACATGTGTGACATTGCGTTTCTGCGTATCTGTACCATCTGCATCGTCTTCCGTCTTTTGATCTGCATGTGAGTGTATTATTTTACTCACATGTGTGACAGTTAGTTTCTGCAGATCAGCGCCGTCCGCGTCGTCATCCGCCCTCGTGTCCTCTCCGTCCGGCCCTCCTCTCGGTGGCAGGAGTCTCTCCCCGACCTCCCGACCCGCGCTGCCCGCTCGCTCGGTTTGCGGGTCCGATGGGAGCGGTCCAGTGGACGGCTCGCCCTCGAGGCGCTGGGCGGGCGGATGGGCGGACTCGCGCTCCGTCATCAGAGCGATTGCTGAAAACATTACCCACGTATTCGTAATAATACTTATTATAAATGCGAAAGTTTGGATGTTTAAATGCTTGTTGCCAAATACCTCCGTAACGACTGAATGAAATTGTCACACATACACACCTGTATGTATTTACAAAAAAAAATAAGCAGTGTGACGTACGCGGCCTTCTTATTACGGAATGCTAGCGCCATCTCTTATTAAATGGACGCAATACTTGTTCTACCGCCATCTAGTATCGTCTGGAGGCACTAACCGCGCTAGTAAGAGACGGTAGTGTCTCGAATATTCGAGGCAGCATGCTGGTCACGCCCCCTACTAGAAATTAATAGAAGAAACGCGTCCTTGTGTACGACGGGATATATAAGCGCGGCAAGAGACGCGTAGAGTCAGTTCTGTTCACGATTTGATTGTGAATAGTTCGAAGTGGTTTCGTTGTGCTGATTGTTTTGTTGTAAATTTTATAGTGTAATTTGCTATTACAGTGTTCCTTTAGTGTACAATTGAACATAATTATTCCCGAACCCTTGCTCGTAACAGTATATGAGTCATGTAGTTCCCAAATCACAAGCTCTGCTTACTTTGGGGCTAGATGATGCTGTGTGAAAATATCCAGCATTATTTGTATACTAGCTTCTGCCCGCGGCTTCGCTCGCGTGGTATACAGATAAAATGTAGCCTATGTGTTATTCTGATGTATAAGCTATAATACTGTAAAGTTTCATCAAAACTCGTTCAGTAGATTTTGCGTGAAAGAGTAACAAACATCCATCCTCACAAACTTTCGCATTTATAATAGTAATAGGATTTTTAATGGAGTCGGTGCTGACTGACCTGGTGTTTCGGGCAAGGTAGGGTTGAGGGTGCCGGGCTCGGCGGGCTGCGCGGGCCGGGATCCCTCCATCACCGTCTCAGACACAGACTCCGCGCTCGTTGATCTGCAAACGTATAGTTACCACCGTTACCGTCATAAATAAATGCTGGTAATTTTTCCACACAACGTCATGTAGCCCCAAACTAAGCATAGCTTGGTACTATGGAAACTACATAACTGATATAATACTTATATACCTTTTTTCTTGTAAATACATACATAATATACATAGAAAACACCCAGACACAAGACAAATATTTACAGATCACACAAACATTTTGTCCCGCGCCGTGAATCGAACCCGCAACCTTCTGCGTCTCATGCGGGCCTTCGTCCACTGCGCCACAGAGGTCGTGTAGAATGGACACGGGGACGCAGGCTGCATATTATACGTTAAAATAAAAGGATTTTTTGTGGAGATCAATTTTGCAACGAAAAAACGGTCGAGCGAATGCGTTTCTTACGAACGCTGCCTTAACGGTAAGATCTACTTTTTATCCGGGTAGCCGTGGGCAGTAGCTAGTAAATAAATTAATAAGAAAAACAAACGTACCTTGGCAAAGATGTTTTGGTGGGGGGTGCGAACCCCTTCCCCCTCCCGGCGTTCAGCGAGCGGGCGATGGCGCCGTGGTCGTGCGGCAAGTTCGCCAGGTTGTGGAACACGGAGCGTTTGCGGATTATCGTGTACACCAGATTAGAGTTACCTATACGAAACCACGACAGTGTCACGACTCAACATACATTTATTCATTAAGATCACGAGGACCACTTTGAAACGACTGCTTTATCTACTGCCTGTTCTCAAGCCCGCCCTTAAATTCAATTTGATAAATCAAATCAACCGAAGTAATCGTACAAAATAATAATCGGTCATTTTATTTACTGACTGACGACATACCTAAATTTTGTTAGTGATGGTATGTTAATGTCATGAGCTAGCTTGATCTTGGCCCTTGGGGCTTGCAATCAATCTGGACAATAGGATAAAAAGTTTGAAGACCCCTGGTTTAGAGGTCCTTCCTCATGAGCACCGTCCGCGTACACGCGACTGAGCGCCAATATCCAACAGCGCGCAAAGATATAAGCACTTAGCACTTACTCAAAACGGTGAAGGAGAACCAACTAAATTTAGACTTTGACTTTGATATCAGGCACGTCAATCACTACCGCGGGCCAGATTGGTGGTGGTCTCGGGCAAGTGTTGGCCTGAGGGCCGTAGTTTTAAGATCCCTGTTCTAAACGGTCAGCGAAACGTGACCAGGAGAATAGTTAAGTACGTGGTATAGTCGTGATGATATCATGAAAAGTAGGTAAGTGAAAATGCTGGGACATTCATCAGAGGATTAGAATTGAAATTATAGCAGTATGGTACACTGATGGCCGAGTTAGACTGTAGAGGGCTGTATCCCGACTTCCAATTCAAAGGTCGTGGGTTCGTACCCGGTCGTGCACCAATGAATTTTTCAATTCATTTATTCATAACGGTGAAGGAAAACATCGTGAGGGAACCGGCATACCCGAACCCGAGCTGACACTGAACCACGTTCATTTGAATGCTATGACGTGTACACACCATCAAACTGGTACTGGATCATGTTATTGAACATCTCGAGTAGGAAAAACACCAGATGGTGATGGTGAGGCTGCGAGAAGAGGAACCAGGGCGTGCTGAACGCTTCCAGCAGATGCAGCAGTTTGGTGGACGCCACCATCGACAAAGTCTTCAAGTACGGAGACACTGTAAACATTATACAAAATATAATATAATATGAATAGAAAAGCTGAAGAGGTTTTTTTGTGTGAAAGCGCTTATCTCTGGAACTACCGGTCGGTAATTAGAATAGTGAATTAATATTTTTGCTTTCGATAGCCCAATTCATAGGATATGCTATTTAACAACACGCTACGACCATTAGGAGACGAACAAAAACAAAAAAAAAGTCATAAAGAACGCTAAGCGAAAACGAAGTTATAGCGCGGGCGGACGATGCGACGCGGTGGGTCGTGTACCAAGGGCGGCCGTGGCACAGCTAGTAAATTTATATTAATAGACCAAAGATAATAATAATTATGTATATGGCGATATGCGCGGTCAGCTAATTTCGATACGCTATCTGAAATTTAACTAGAGATCTGTATCGTACCACATTTACTATAAATTAGTAATATAATTAGTAATAAATTTATTTACTATAAATTTCTAATGTTTATAAACAACTTTATAAATAAATGTAACGTTGTAGAATTGAACCCACCATTGACGAGAATAGTGAGGAGGCAGTCGAACAGCGGCTGGAGGCGCTGATGACCCGTCGTGATGACCTGGAAACAGATACATAGTGAGATGATAGATAGATTAATCATTTTTTTATTTATCTTACAACGAATGTGGCTAACAATCATACGTCCTACCTGTTGGTAAGCGGTTACTGGAACGCTTGCAACACCAGAGGTCTCATGGGCCCATAACCCATCCTGACCACAGCAATGCGAAATGAAATGCAAATATTTATTCCTCGTCCCAGATTTTAACTCGAAGCGTAGCTCTCTCGAAAGCCCGCTTCGCATACTCACCTTGTGGAACACCACTACGAGTAGGTCGGCGTGGGAGCCCGTGAATACGGGGATGTCCATAGGAACTGCGGCTGCGTACGGCTTGTTCAGTCGCACACCGAGGTTCCTCTCTCCGGAGAGCAGCAGGAGTATGAAAACTCCTATGTGCATAAGGCCGACGCGAGCTGTAATTAATCCTATTAATATAATAGACAACCTAGCTGAATCGGTACAACTAGTTCCTGATACCCAGGACAAATCCTAGTGTAGGGTCAGGACTGTTAAGTGTTTATAGTAATATTTATTTAAGGACGCATCGCAATTGAGCTGGGGGACAATATGCCTGTCTTGCAAGGCCACTTGGATTTTTTCTGCAGGCGAGACAAATACTTGTGTCTTTTCCGTCAAACATCTTTTGTTTGGCAAGAAAAAACACAGATATTATGTTACTTGAAAGAAAATGGTAATTGGCATTAATTTCAATTATGTATTTATTTTATCTTGTACAATAAAGCATCTATCTATTCTATCTATATTTATATCTAACCTCGTTCATAAAGTAATTAAAATAAAATAAAAAGCCTTTTATTTCTTGCAATAAATACAAACAGAAGTAAAATCACTAAGAATTATAAATAAAATAAATAATGCTGGACATTTTTCACAAAGCATCATCTAGCCCCAAACTAAGCAGAGCTTGTGTTATGGGAACTACATTTTATGTTATGTAACATACAAATTATCAGGAATTATGTATGTAATTGAATTACATACATAATAATAATAATGCTGGACATAATTCCTAATGATTTTAAAGAATGTTCATAAGTTCTATCAAGCAAAGAACTTACATTGGTCGGCTCGAGAATCATTGAGATGGTATAAAATTGGTACCAGAACCTCCAACACGTCGCTGCTTTTCAGAACGTAGTACATAAATTTCTGAAACAAGCACTTTTATCACCAGGATGTACATACTCGGATACATACTCAGTGCGCACATATCTGTGAATACAAGTAGGGTATAGTCAGAAACGTCCAAATATTATATCTGGCACATGTCCGCGTTTTGCAAGAATTTAGTAAGCATTCCGTACGACAGGTTGCAAGCCCATCGCCGCTATATAACTCTATGAGTAAAAAAAAAACAATATATTAACCCTAGAGGGGTATTTTCAGTTTTATGGTGGGGAATTTGACGACAGTGACAGTCGCTGGCGCTTCGAGGAGCACTTCAGCCGCTCTGTCTCCCGGATTCGGAAGGTGGTTGGTGCGTTGCATCGCCTGCTGCCTAATCTCGGGGGACCTAGAGAGGGAGTTCGCCGCCTCTACGCGGGGGTGGTGCGATCTATGGCACTCTACGGAGCACCCGTTTGGTCAGGGAGACTGACGGGTGTTGGTCGCTGTAGGGCTATGTTTAATAGCCTGCAGCGTACCATTGCTATACGTATCGCACGGGGGTATCGGACGATATCCCTAGAGGCGGCAACTCTGTTGGCGCGGTTCCCGCCGCTTGACATCTTAGCGGAGATGGACGCACGCGTGTATGTCCGTCTTCGCTACGATGACGGGGGCGGAGCCGCGCCTGCTGAAGTGCGGTCGGAAGAGCGCCGACGTGCGCTCCGGAAGTGGCGCGAGCGGCTCTATGAGCCGCGGTGTTCGCGCCAGCGCATCGTTGGTGCTATTCTGCCAAACTTCGAAGGCTGGCTAGGGAGGGAGGTGGGTAACGTCACCTACCGTCTTACTCTGGTTCTCACCGGGCACAGATGCTTTGGTGAGTTCCTGACTAGGATAGGACGCGAACCGACACCGCAATGCCACCATTGTGGGTGGGACCGGGATTCCGCACAGCATACGCTGGAGGAGTGTTCGGCATGGTGCGTGGAGCGGCGGATCCTGGCCACCGAGGGGGTTTTAGTGAGTCCACGAGTCCGTGAACCTCACATAACCCTATCACACCCTCAATGTGGTAGAGTATCTGTTAGCAGATTTACTCCTCGTCACAAAAAAAAAAAAAAAAGTTGACGCTGACTAGACATTGTTGTTTTAAGGTGGTTGGGAATGGAAATTTCCAGTTTTATTTAGAGAAAATTGACGACAGTGACGCTGAATTGTTGTATTAGGGTGGTTGGGAATGGGAATTTTCAGTTTTATGGTGGGGAATTTGACGACAGTGACAGTAGGTGACGCTGACTAGACATTGTTGTTTTATGATGGGGAATTTGAAGACGGCGAAACTAGGTGACGCATAACAAGGTACGTCATACCTTGTTATAATCACACATCTTCCAAAACAGAACCAGTAGCTCTTGGTGCAGGTTCACGCGCTTTGCTGAATTGGGCAGATAGGTCTGCTGCAGCGGATTATTGAGTAGTCTCGTCACCCCTCGGAGTAGGAACTGGAAGTCTTCATCACGGTGGATCCGGGAGAGATAGTTGATGAACAGATTGTCGGGAAGGTTCTGTGGGACAGAAAAACATAAATAAATAAATAATGCTGGACATTTTTCGCAGAGCATCATCTAGCTCCAAACTCTTGGATTAAGGGAACTACATGACTGATATATTACTTATATATATATTTTTTGTAAATACATACATATTATACTTATACAGAAAACACACAGACCCGAGACGAATATTTGCATATCTTACAAACATTTGTCCCGCGGCGGGAATAGAACCCTCTGTGTCTCAGGCGGGAATTTGCCCACTGTGCCACAGAGGTCGTCAAATATTTGTCTCGGGTCTGGGTGTTATGGTACCACGGTACTCGTAGTTCCAAATACCCACGCTACAGGGAATCCTAGTCCGGGGTAAGAAGTACGCATGTGTAGATTGACTTTTAAAAAACTACGTTTGACGGCAGTAATAGTTTTTAAGATCTGTTAAAACATCTGCAAAACCTCAGGAATTAAATAAATAATGCAGGAGATTTAATAATGCAGCATCATCTATTGACAACTAAAAAATCATATCAGTCATCCAATAGACATCTATTGGACCAAATCATTCATGTTATTGACAACTAAAGCATATTTTACAAGAATATTTGACGGACAAATTGTGGTGAGACAATTACCTTATTAATGTGATTAAATTTATTTTTGAAATGTTATTAATACGATATATTTAGTCAATTAACAATTCCGTTATATTGGCCGATCTAAATTAGATATTAAGACCTGTCTGTGCCTACACCTATGTTTCGAAAGTTATTGTATTGTATTATTTTGTATTGTATTGTGATGTATTGTATTGCCTGGTCTACTCACCCGCCGCGCCACCGAGGACGAGATCGAAGAGTTTTTAAGCACAATATTAAGAAAATTACCCACCTCGTCAGTTTCCTCGTTGACCGCATGGCTGGTATCATGGTCCAATGTTACTATTAAGAGCTGGAGGGCCACCTGTTAATACAGAGGTTTGGTTAAGACATGAACAGCTGATAACAGCAATAATAAAAACTGACCTCGACAAGTGGCTCCAGCGTATCATTGATCAATAAATGTTTAAACCCTGGACCTCGACAAGTGGCTCCAGCGTATCATTCATCCAGCGCATAAATGGTTAAACCCTGAACAGCTGATAACCGCAATAATAAAAACTGACCTCGACAAGTGGCTCCAGCGTGTCAGTGAACAATAAATGGTTATACGGCATGCCGTACCCGACGGGGTCGTACGAACACACCGTGTTCAGCAGCGACGTGAACAACGGCAGCGCGTGACGATTGTCCGCACTTGTCAGGTAACTGCGAACAAAACACATTATTCAATCTACACTACAGGTAAAGTTGGTAAGCTTTAATTTCGGGGTAACTACGAAACTACTTATGCGATTCCAAAAATTAAATCACCAATATGAAAGCGTAAGAGTAACGAGCATTCCTCCTAAAACCGACTTACGCGATCCATTTGTTGGGATGCGAGGAGTTCCTGGCGGGGCGGTAGACGGTCTCGCTGCAGGCGGTCAGCAGCAGTCGCAGCAGCTCGGTCCGCGCGGCCTCGTGCGCGCCACAGCGGGCTCCGACGCGCGCGAACCCCACGCCGCCCGCCCAGATGTACTCGCAACTGTCCAGCGAGGACAGCTCCTCAGCACGCTCCTAGAATACAGTATTTCATCCATAGACCTGGCATAGACAGATTCCTGGAATACCGTATTTCATCCAGAGACCTAAATCATTTAAGAAAGGTATCCAATATTGTAAAATTTTTGGAGTCAGTTTAATATAATAAATGTAATAAACTGACTCCAAAAATTTTTTAAGCGTTTTTGCCTTTCTACTGTCTATATGTACATAGAATAAAAATTGCCCAGTATTTTTTCCGATAAGTAAAATGTTTAAAAAAAATGTAACAGCTATTAATGAAAATTTATCTAAAACTCAATCAAATAACATCAGCTTACAAAATCAATATTGGTAAATATTTGTTATCAATAGGGATGATGCATCAGTATTTCCCTCAACAATGAGTTATCACTAAGCTCATCTACAATCTAAAGTATTTGTCTGCTTGATAAGATAACTCAAAATCAATATCCATTCAAAATAAGTTTGTGTGATAAACTTACCGGACCAGCCCTTTTTGTACTTATAACAGTGAAATCTGGACAGAACAGGAGATCCTGCAAACAAAAGAATTGCTTTAGACAACCTCAGTGGTATGACTAGCTAGTAGCCTACTGAGAAGGAAGAGGTGTGGGGTTGATTCCTGTTACGTGACATATGTTTGCATGTTCTGCAGATATTTGTTTGGAGTCTGGGTGTTGTATTACCATGGTACTTATAGTTCCAAACAAAACAAACACGCTCACGACTGTCTTCCACATGGTGGACATCCTCGGATACATACTCAGCGAGTAGATCTTTGAGGATACTAAGTAGGGGGTAGTCAGAGGCACGTCTAAACATTACATTTGGTACATGCCCGCGTTTTGAAAGTAGTAAGCATTCCACGTGACAGGTTGCAAGCCCATCACCGCTTATTGGAACAATAACTATTGGCCTTCGAAATTTTGATTCTAGGGAATGCCAGTTTCCTCACAATGTTTTCCTTCACCGTTTTGAGAATATGTAAATGTGCACATAAATTTTTCGAGTGGAAAAATCCATTGGTGCACGACTGGGTTCGAACACACAACCTCCAGATCAGAAGTTGGGGTATCACCCAACACGGCTTATTATTACTTATAGTTCCTGATATAGGAATCCTAATCCTAGGTCAGGACTATAATATGTACGTTGGTGTTATTTATTATTATTAATATACAGCAAACTCAGGTAATAAGACTCCCAAAAAGTAAACAAGCACACTAAATACAAATTTCACTATTTACAAAAACACTTACACAAATAGCATTTATCAAAGACTGTGCGAGTGGCACAGATTCATTCTCTGCAGCAGCTGGGAGCGAAGACCAGAAAAAGCTGTGCCATTCCGGCTCTTCTAGCATGTAGGGTAGCACTCTTGTCAGTAGTCTCGCACAATTTAATGCTAAAACAAAATAAATAGTGGGCTGATGATTATTGTTGTATAATTAATAGTGTGGGTAGTTTTATATGCCTTTATTTAGAGAGACCGGCACGTAAAATAAAGAGTGTTCAATCAGCAAGCTGTGTTTTACTACATGGTGGCAGCGGTGTTTTTATTTATATGTAAAATTAATTCAGTTTTCGGGAATTTTATCGAAGAAATCCACACAATTGACGTTTTTACGAGTGGAAAATATGGAACACGCGCGACCTCCAACCGAACTGCAAATAGAGGGCAGTCCGGCTGTGCGCGCGGATGCGTGGCAAAAATGGTGGAAACAGTTTGAAGTTTTTCTAAAGGCATACGGGGTCAACAAGGAGCCCAAGGATGTCCAGGCGAGCTTGCTGGTGAACCTCATCGGGGCAGAAGGCTATGAAATATTTTCAACATTTACATATACCAAGGATCAGTCAGCTGATGATCTCGAATGTGTAAAAAATAAGTTCGATGAACATTTTGGGACGAAATGTAATGTGGCTATGTTCCGATTCAAGTTTTTCACTCGTAACCAGAACGCCGGGGAGTCAATAAGCCAATTTGTCACGGCGTTAAAAGTTTTAAGCCAAAATTGTGAGTTTGAAAGTCTTGCCGACGGATTGATACGTGATCGAGTAGTATGCGGGGTTACAAACCATATTGTACGAGATCGTTTGTTACGTACGGATGATTTGACTTTGGCGAAGGCGGTACAGATTTGCGAAGCGGATGAGCTATCTAGAACAGAAGGACGACAGATAGAGGAGGCGAATAAGACGAGCAGCCAAGTAGATGCGCTGACGGGACAGCGCGCGCGCGAAGTTTGGAAGCAGCACCGCGGAGCCCGCGGAGCGCTGCGTCGCGACTTCGGCGCCGGCGCCGGCGCCGGGCGCCCGGTGGCAACGGCGGAACGTACAGCCTCACGTAATCTGTGTTTACGTTGTGGAGGTTCGTTGTGTGAAGTGCGCGGGTGGTGCCCGGCGAGTGATGCTACGTGTTTTGTGTGTAAAAATCGAGGTCATTTCGCAAGAAAGTGCAGTAATAAAGTGGTAGGTAAAAAAGTGCACGATATCAATATGAGTCAGCTTTCGGAGGAGTCGGAGGACGATGACGTGCTGTATGTGAACGTTTTGAAGACCGAGATGGGACGTTTGAACACTCAGTGGATTGAAAATTTAAGCATTAATGGTAAGCGTGTTGATTTCAAATTAGATTGTGGTGCGGATTTAAATATTTTAACAAAGTTGGATTTTTACCGTCTTGGTTTTAAGAATAGTGATTTAAAACCCTATGATTCTAAGGTTTTTTCCTACACAAGAAATGAGTTGCCTATTATCGGTGAAGTTTTGCTTTCCGTATTTCATGGAAAAAATAATCATGAACTTAGGTTGGCAGTTGTAGACATGAATGTGCAGAATATTTTAGGCAGACAAGACTGTGTCAGGTTAGGATTCATAAAGAGAGTCGAAGCAATAAGCTACGGGTTACACGAATATTCAGATCTGTTCAAGGGTATCGGAGAGTTGCCAGGGTTACACAGAATCGTTATAGATAAGTCAGTACCGCCGGTTATCTGTCCCGCGCGAAAAGTACCGTTAGGTTTGAGGGATAAGTTGCGCACAGAACTAGAAAGGATGGAAAAATTAGAAATCGTGCGCAAAGTGAACCACCCAACTGAATGGGTGAACCCAATAGTGATTGCTGGTAAAAAGAATGGAGATATCCGGGTATGTTTAGATGCGAGAGTTTTGAATCAGGCGGTGAGGAGGGCGCATTTCTCATTGCCAACAGTAAGTGAGATAGCGGCGAAGCTGCGGGGGGCGCGATTCTTCAGCGTGCTAGATGCACGCTGCGGTTTCTGGATGATGAAGCTGGATGACGCCAGCGCGGACCTCTGCACTTTTAGCACGCCGTTTTCCAGGTACCAGTTTTTAAGGTTACCCTATGGGGTTAACTGTGCACCAGAAATGTTCCATGCGAATGTTAGGCAGCTTCTAGAAGATTTGGAAGGCACAGAGTCATTTATTGATGACATTGTCTGCTGGGGTTCTTCAAAAGAGGAGCACGATAGGCGTTTACAGCTTCTTTTGATGCGTGCTAAAGAAGTAGGTATTAGGTTTAATAGAGATAAATGTAAATTTGGAGTCCGCGAGATCACATACCTAGGTCATGTGTTTAACGAGAAAGGAATGAGACCAGACGAGAAGAAAGTAAAAGCTATAATTGACATGCCAGCTCCAGAAGATAAAAAATCGCTGGAGCGATTTTTGGGCATGGTGAATTATCTGTCAAAATTTATACCTAACTATTCAGAGTCAGTTTCAGTTTTAAGGGGTCTGCTAAAAAAGAGTTCAGAGTGGATATGGGACAGGGAACATAACGATGCAGTTAGTTTACTTAAGAGGAAGCTTTCTTCCGCGCCAGTTTTATCATTATATTCTCATAGCCATCCTATCACGCTCTCTGTTGACGCAAGTTCTAATGCACTAGGGGCGGTATTGTTGCAGGAAGGAAGGCCGGTCGAGTTCGCTTCGTTAACTCTTACTGAAACACAGTGTCGTTACGCGCAGATAGAAAAGGAGCTATTAGCAATTGTTTTTGCATGTGAACGGTTTCACCAGTACATATTTGGGAGAAGTGATGTCACGGTGCAGTCAGATCATAAGCCGTTAGAGTCTATTTTCAAAAAATCTCTAGCTTCCGTGCCTTCCCGGTTGCAAAGAATGATGTTACGTATACAAAGTTATGATATAAAAGTAGTTTATACGCCGGGTAAGTACATGTACATTGCAGATACCTTATCACGGGCTGCTTTACCCGATTTGATGCACGAGCGGTTAAACGATGCTATAGATGCTCAGACTTGTTTTATGATTCAACAGGTACCGTTCAGCGATGAAAAATTGGTTTTAGTCAGGGAGCATACGGCTAAAGATAAGGACGCAAAATCATTGATTAGGTTGATTATGGACGGCTGGCCCAGATGTAAGTACGAAGTAGAAGAGAACATTCGTGCCTATTGGTCATATCGCGAGGATTTACAATATGTAGAAGGGATAATTTTTAAAGATAAGTCAGTTTTTATACCACAATCATTAAGAAACGAAATGTTAATTCGCATTCACGAGGGGCACTTAGGAATAGATAAGTGTAAGCGGCGCGCGCGGGGGGTATTGTTCTGGCCGGGCATGTCACGTGACGTGGAGCGCATGGTGCAGCGCTGCACCACCTGTGCGCTGCATGCGCCCGCGCCGCCCCGCGAGCCCATGTTGCCGCATCACGTTCCGGACATACCATGGGCCAAAGTAGGTTCAGACATTTTCGAATACAGAAAAAAGTATTATTTAATTTTGGTTGATTATTTTTCTAATTTTGTTGAAGTCAATGATTTGAATTCTATAACAAGCAAGTCTGTCATTAAAGCCATGAAGGAACAGTTTGCGAGGTACGGTATACCTACGGAATTAATTACGGATAACGGACCGGCTTACGGTTCAAAGGATTTTAAGAAGTTTGTTAGCAGTTGGGAGATAAGACAAATTACGTCATCGCCAATGTACGCTCAATCGAACGGAAAAAGCGAACGAGCGGTCAGAACGGTTAAAATGTTATTGAAAAAATGTGTAGATTCGGGGCATGACTACTATGTTAGTTTATTAAACTTTCGTTCTACACCTAGGGATCATTTAGACTCACCGGCAGAGATTTTAATGGGAAGAAAGCTAAATACGCGTCTACCTATTCATAAAAGTTTATTAGAGGAAAAGGTCGATAGAAAAAAGAATCATGAGGCCATTTTATTACAGCAAAATAAACAAAAGCTATTATATGATAGGTCGTCTAGAAACCTTCCTAGATTATACGAAAATGAAAATGTAGTTGTAGCGGATGGTAGACAGCGAAAATGTATGAAGGTTGTTCAACACGCAGTCGAACCTAGGTCATACATTTTACAGGATAATGTCGGTCGCAGGTGTCGCCGTAATCGTAGGCATATAGTTAGTAGGTTAGGTAGTGACGTCACAGCTGACGATCGTGCCGCCGCCACTACCGATAGCAACAACTTACCTATACTTAAGGCGGAAGGTACTGAGGGGTCTTCTAGTACGGGAAACCTGTTTTCTTATGCTTCTATCAAACCGATAGAAGTATTAATGGATAAAGGTAATACATTTGGAGAAGGAACATCAACAGACTTTCAGCAACCTAAACATATATCAGAGGGTTTTATAAAAAAGAAGGGTCCTATGATGACCAGAAGTATGGCAAAGTTGGCTGGTTCACCGTGCGCGGAAAAACAAAAGAATAGTAGTTGGAAATTTAACATCGATTAGAGTGTAAACATGTAGATAATTATATTTACCAGTTTTTGTTGTAGTGAAGTTAGTTAAAAAAAAAAAATATGTTTATATAAAATATATATATATATATGTTTACCAATAAATAGGTTTTATAATTACATACAAATGTTTGTAAGTAGCTAAATAAGATTAGAATAGATTAAAATAAGAATAATAATAAGTTCATAAGTAAAGTAGATATTGTTGAATGTGGATGTCAATAAACATACTTTATTACGAATATTACAAAGTATGGTAGTTCGTTATTTCAAACTTTCTTTTAGGTATGTACTTAGATAATTAATGTGTATGTATCTGTTATTTAGATTTACAGAGATGTTTCATAAAAGGTTTCAATGTCCTGGGCTCAGTTTGTTAAGGGGAAAGATGTTGTATAATTAATAGTGTGGGTAGTTTTATATGCCTTTATTTAGAGAGACCGGCACGTAAAATAAAGAGTGTTCAATCAGCAAGCTGTGTTTTACTACAATTATAAAGGAAACACCATAAATATAATAACTCAATAAATAAGCAAAACAAATGATGTCCCGATTATGAGTGTAATCTCCATGATGGACATAATCAGATACATTTATTTATTTTTATTTTATTTTATTTTTTTACATAAAGATATGGTATTTTGATACATAATCAGTTATTAGATCTTTGAGAATACTAAGAGGTAGTAAGAGGCCAAACATTATATTAGATACATGTCCATGTTTTGCAACTAGTAAGAATTGCACATGACAGGTTACAAGCCCATCACCATTTATTGGAACACTAAACATAATATAAGCTCTGCTTAATTTTTGGGGCTAGACAATGCTGTGTGAAAAATATCCAGCAATATCCAGCAGCACAGCACATTGTTTAAATAGTAGTTAAGTAGATAATATTATATTATTGCGTGGGAGTTTTCATGATATTTAAACTATGATAGCATGTAGCTGCAACCTACTTTTTCTTGCAGGCCATAACAGTGAATAGTATGGTCTGCTTAAAAGTAGTCAAGAATATAAATGAAGAGTTAAGGTACCTGATTGTTGCTCTCTCTGCGTCCTGCAGCTGCTGTCTACTATCTTCACGAGCTTTTCCACAGCCTTGTAAACTAATGTAGCCAAGTTGTTAGGGGACTCCTCGCGTAAAGCCCGAATTTCGGCTCCGGGAACCAGTGCAAACACATCCTGGACATTGGTCACGCTCTCCGACCAGAACTGCTCCCAGAAACTCTCGTCAGCAGCGTCTACAGGCTGAATTTCATGATTTTTTAGATGGTGTCCAAAGTAGCACTTTGCAATATAAATTTAATATATTTTTGCAAATGTTTACCTGGGTTTTTGATGTCAGCTGGACGACAGCCTTTCTGAAGTTTAATTTTGTGTCAGCGTTCCCCATTCTTGCAAATTTTATTCGTAAAATTTCGCTAAATACATTGTATTGAGTTCGCACAAAACAATGAATGAAATTAATTGAAATGAACGAATGAAAAGTTGACTATCGCACTTGACACTTGACAGTGTGATTTTTGGCAGTATGTGACGTGTCATTTTTTGTAATTCAAACTATTTACATTGACATACCTTTTGGGGCTGGCTTTAGTCATAAGACCATACCGCCACGTTCTTCGTGGCAATCGATTGGTACGAAGGTTGATTCTGGTCGTTTGGTTCTAACGATTTTCATCGTCAGAACAATAATAGCTAATGTACCAAGACATCAAATTCCGGTTTTTCTTTTGCTTGCAATATAATCTGCTGGTAGAAAATGCTTTAGCATAAAGTACGCCTATTATTCATTTTATTTAAATGTGCAATAATGAGTTAATGTAAAATATTATTAAATCTGGAATGCCAACTAGCACAGAAGCGCGGAAGACGTGTCAATGATTGGTACGAAGGTTGATTCTGACGATTTCCATAGTCGAAACATTAAAGGTATATACAACAAATCACGTTTTTTTTTTGTTTGGAATGTAATCTCTATTATCTACTAGCACAGAGGCGCGGACGACATATAGAGTCAATTTTTGAACGGATTTTTTTGTGATTCAGTCACCGAATCGACTAGCCTCTCGTATGCCGGAACGTGGAACCGCGCAATACCTTTTAACTGCCGGAACGTACATCCGCGCTGAACCGACTCCTCACGATTTTTTGCAATTTTCAACAAAATTACAGTAAAGATAAGGTAAAAAATTGAAGAAAGGCATTGCTATTGAGTGAAGTTATGTTCTCAACTCAATCAAACCATTCAGTCTCGTTCCAAATTCGCGGAAAGAGTGTTTGAATCATTCGTCGTTACTCGTATTCCAAGGTGTACGTGACCGATACGAAATATTAAGTTTTTGGCTGATTTTTCCAGAAAAGGTAAGTTAAACTTTGTGTTTATTTATGTGTTTAGATATCATAAAAGTATTGAAAATAAAAATATTATGACTGGGTGCTTAAAAACACCTGATAAATCGACGTAATCTTAGGGACTGGCCGTTAGCCGCAACAAGTGTAAATTTGAATTACTTGTATCTTAGTATAATTATTTTAGTACATACGAGTATTATATGTTCTTTTGAAGTTCATTTTATACAGAAATCAATGAAATATAAATATCAACATCGAAATGTACTATTTCGTCCAAATTCTAGTTGAGACTTATTCATACCGATTTGAGCGCGGATCCGCGTTCCGGCTTTTTGAATTTTCTGATACAGGTGTGGTAAAATAGATTGACGCCTAGTATTAGAACAAAGTGCATTGATTTGGAACACGTCTTTTTTGTTTCATACGTAAGTGCCCATGTAAAACTAATTTAGGTACTTATTTATTATGGTTTTCAATTTGTTTAATGGGAATCGAGTCGGCGCTACACTTTGTTTTTATATCCTCTAGTACATATACTTTTCTATAGGTACCTACACATTTTTTTGATTTGTTGAAGGTTATAAGCAAGCAATGGTGGTTATCTTAAATGTTGATAATTATCTCAACAGAGAAGACTACCGTTTATGCATTTATGATTTGAAATGGCCATGGAAGGAGACTCACTTCGTGAAAATGAATGTATGTGCCATGTGTCGCTTGCCTACCCATCCAAAGCTGAAGCCTCATTTTTTCCGTCGCACTGACATAAATTCGATCATCAATTCACACAATATATTTATAAATGGTAGCATATGTGTTATTCTGACGTATAAGCTATATTATTGTAGTTTCATTAAAATCCATTCAGTAATTTTTACGTAAAAGAGTAACAAACATCCATACATCCATCCATACATCTTCACAAACTTTCGCGTTTATAATATTTATTATGAGAAGATGAGATGGAAACCTACAAATATATAATCTATAACCTTTTTATTATAAAATTTGTAAATTAATAAATTTTGTTTTTTGAACCCTCCTGTATACAAATGAACCGGTCTATGCCGGAACGCGGATCCGCGCTTAGAAATCCTAAAAAAATGTACTCTAAAGAAACTTATATATTTTTTAAATATTTCACTAGGAGTAGCTATTTTACAGTGTAATTACTTACACAATATAACAAAGAATATAATAAAACACGAAAAAGTGAAAATACACATTTTTTTAATATCTATTATCTGTGTTTTACTAGAGTATGTTTTTATTTCCTCCTCTTAGGAAATAATGAGTTATAATAAATTTATTATCCATGCTATTCTAGTAAATGATGCATCTATCAAAACTAGCATTCATGGGCTTTTTCAAACAAAAATCAGATTAACGACACGTTTTCTTTTCATAAAGATATTTGATGTCAAAGTAAATGTTGCGCGAACGCGTGAACACTCAATATTTCACGGCATACTACGGTACCGTCACTGTTCGAGTCGCGGCGTACGAGAGGCTAGTCTATAAGTACACCACTAATATTATCAGTATATGTCTTTAAGTCTATTTATTGTCTATGAACAGCATTTTTTGAAGGCTGAAAAATGGCTGCTGCGAATATTTTTCGAAGTGCTTTCAGTGGATTATTACGGAAATCCAGTACCTTCAGGGCACCGGTGGTATGCCGGCTTTCAACTGTAGCCCTGCATCAAAAATTCCAAACCGCTAAATCCTCTGTAAAAGCGCTGAGAAGCCAGTCCTTGCAAAATGGGGTAAGAATTCAAATCAATCAATAAAATGTGAATATTTGCGTTTTACGTGTTAATAAGGCTATTTATTTGTGATTTAAATACAAAGAGATCGTTTACGGTTTTTTCTCCATATTTATTGTTTTGATAAAACTTATAACCTCAATCTTATTGCATAACAAATGTGTACTGAATTGGTCCACTGTTTAGGTAGTGCGATTGCAACAGTACTCGGCGCAGGCTAAGCCCTCCGTACAACAGATCGAGGAGCGCGTCCTGAAAGTGTGCAAGGCTTACGACAAGCTCGGTTCTACTCAGGTACCTACAAAATATTTACATTGAGATTTTGTTCCAGATTTCCGGCGTTCGCCAATACAGTGCAGGCCCGCCCCTCTCATTAGAACTTATTAAAAATAGGGTGCTCCTTACACTCCAACTTTATGACAAAATTAACCCAGAGCAGGTAGAATATTTCTATTAATGAGAGTTCTATCACCCCCAATAAAAATGTTCTGTCCTATTTTTCTGTATTAAATTATCACTGGACAACACTTTGATTCTGTGAGATTTAAAAATTATAGCAGAAAAATATAAGCTCAAGATTGTACAACATTTTATAAAGTTTGTTCAGTAAATATGGAAATTTAGGATGAGATCTGTTTACAAAAGCTAAAAGAGGTATTTATAATCAGCTTAATGAGAATGGTCTTTATCAAATCAGTTTATTTCTTTCCAGTTGAGTGTAGAAAGCCACTTCATCAATGACCTAGGCCTCGACTCACTGGACCATGTTGAGGTTATAATGGCTATGGAAGATGAATTCGGCTTTGAGATCCCCGATGGAGATGCAGAGAGGCTTGTCAGACCAAAAGATATCATCCAATACATTGCTGACAAAGAAGACATTTATGAATAAACTTAGATATAGCTTTAGGTCAGTTGTATAACCTTGAGAACTGCATTGTTTTTTTTTAACTGGCTTAGGATAACATTCAGCTTAGTTTAGTTCTTATTTTACATACAAACTGTGAAAAAGTGAACATCGGGGAGATGTATAAAGTGTAAATTTGTTTATTGATTACAAGCCTGTTAGAGTAGATCATTTGTTTTATCATTTGGCTGTATGAAATACCCTGCAAATTGTTGATCAATAAAATGAGTCTATTCTACAAGTTTTCTTGATTCGGCATACTGTGTAGGAACTTCAACATTCATTCACATTATATTATGTATCTGAAAGTCACATAATAATTACTTTCAGTTATGTGTTGTCAAAATGTTTTTTGTTTTTTTCACACTTAAGTGCTGACCCCACACTAGGATTTCCTGTAATGTGGGTATATGGAACTACAAGGTCCTTAGTACCACAATACCTAAACACAGAGCAAATATTTTCATAACATGCAAACATTTGAGTCTGGGTGTTTTCTATGCATGTATTTACAAAAAAAAAAGTAATTAAGTAGTATATTAGTCATATAGTTCTCGTACATAATACAAGCTTTGCTTAGTTTGGGGCTAGATGATGCTGTGTGAAAAATGTCCAGCAGTATTATTATTTGTACAGCAGCAAACTTAACTTTCAGATAGATAATAATGGCCGCTGTTCTGTAGACTGTTATGGGCTATGTTATCTTGGTTTTATAATTTTAGCCTTATTATTAAACAGTTGCCTAACTTTATTTTTTGTTGATTTATCTGTTTCTGATGTGTCCTTCAAATTCACATACAAATCACTGTTAGCTCTAAACAACTGTTCAAAACCTTTCTAGGGCCTTATTCGCTTAACCTGCTGATTGCCTTAGGGGGACAAACTAGTCCTCTACTAATTGCAGTAAGAATTAGTCCTGGACTATCCTTGTGTATGTTTGCTTTACTTATGTAATTGGGTTTGTCCCATTCTACTAAATAATACAGTTCTGACCCCACTAGTTCCCACCTAGGATTCACTGTGGTGGGAATCAGGACCTACAAAGGCGAGTTATTCATGGACTAACCGGTATGCACAACTAGTTGTGCTATCCCATGTTCGTTGTAGACACAACCCTATCAACTAAAAAACCCTTCCTGGGCATAACTTTTTTCTCTCCTTTGACCTAAACAAGTTTGTTTCTTATACAATGCTTCAAAGCCTTGTCCAAAGGAACAGGCGTAAGATCGAAAAACACGGGCCTATAGATTAGTTTAAAAAAAAAGCCGTAACAGTGCAGCATAGCCTCGGAATAGCGTTCTCTTCTGCCTGACTGACATTCATGTTAATATAACTGAATAAATCAACACAATAGCATGAATATTTTTACAACTTTAATTAACTATACATGACGAAGGAGACAGGAGCTGTTCTTGTTACACTATGAAACATTTTGGAAACTGATAAACAATTTCATAACAATTTATGATGTTCAAATTCTAAAAACTGAGATTTGTTTCTCAGCAGTGATATGAACAAAACAAAGATACATATAGACTTACAAAATCAATATAACTTGCAATATGAAATAAGTTATAAAATATATTTCTTACACAATTACTAAACATTTCAGTCTAAATAGAACTTAAAAAAACATCAAAAAGTTTGCAGACTCCATCTTCGTCCATATTAAAAAAAAAAAATGGATACTCTAAGCATAAGTAATTTTTTTTATACAGACTAAGCTCACACTAACTAAATGCACTTTTACACACAAATGCTTTTCAAGTATTCCATTATATTACAACAATATTTACAGCTTAAAACATCCAGAGAGTTTAGCCTCAAGATTATTTAATGTAATAAAAACAGAAATACTGATCCTTCAGCGTACAATTCAACTAAACTCATACAACAACTCAACATAATTTTATTTACAAAATAAATAGTCAATTCAACTACAACATAACTAAGAACCATTCATATTTTTTATTACTATTGAGAACTATGGATCACAACTACTTATTGTTCAAGAGAAACTGTTATAAAAGAAATTCAATTTCACGATTAGGCATCTCTAAGAGAGTTTTATGACGCTTCACTGTAAGTGTTTATTCAGCAAGGTTTCCTTTGTCGCAGGACCCTTTGATGCTATAACCTGTAACGATTGCGGCCGCGACCCGCGGAACGCAGCCATCGCGACGTCGCGTCCACCCGCGCAACCCTCACCACGGGCTGTTTCCAATCACAGAGGCTCGCTAACACCCGCTTTTTCTTTTTCAACTCTTTTTCATCATCAGAGGATGTACCAGACTTCTTACCCTCTTTTTCATCATCAGCCTCAGCCTTCTCATCATCAACTAGAACCTTCAAATCGATCAGTAACTTGTTATCTGAGGAATCAACGTCCATGCTCTCCTGGGTCACGGTATCAGTAAGCGTCTTTTCTTCTTTATTCTGTAAATCTTCATCAGACTTTTCCAAGATAGTTTTCTCATCTTCCGACATATTTTCGTCCTCGCTAATCATGTCCTGTGTAGTTTCATCATCAGGCGGTTCAGCAGACGATCGATCTAAGCTCTCGGTGTTCTGAGACTCAATGCTGTAAGTTCTAGAGTCCTTCTTATTCCTGTTCTTGTTCGGCCATCCAGTTTTGTTCTTCTTCTTGAATTTACCGCGCCTTCCCTTCGGCCTTTCCGCCGCTTCTTTCAGTTCGTTTCTGATGAGGTCACAATCTTCACATTCGGAAACCAAGCTGGATACATCAGGAAGGTTAGTAGAAGTGGTAACAGCAGCTCCGTCTTCCAAAGCACCCTCGGAAAGTTCGAAATCACCCGCATCCTCGAATACTTCGGAAAAGAACTGCTGCAGTCTTTCTGACGCCTCCTGTGCCTCTGACAGAACTGGTTCCACTCTGACGTTGCTTTGAGTATCACTGATCGTGTCCTCGGAGGCTGTTGACTTGGTGTCGTCGGCGAGTTTTCGTCTGTGTAGCAGACCGGCTGAACCAAGTATGGCTAAAGTAGACGCATGTTCTCTAGGAGACTTCCTAGGATGACTTTCTAATGCTTGAACCGCGGCGGTTCGTTTTCTGATCTTCTGCTTCTTCATGCCGCGAGTGCCGTAGGATCGGGAGGGGCCGGGTTTGTCCTCTCGTTGTTTAATGAGGTCGCTGAGAGGACAGCAGTTTGGCTTCAAAGGTGGTAGCTGTCCGATCTCGTAAGGGAGCTTTGGCGCTTTGGATGAGTATAACGCTGGAAGACAGAAATAGATAATTATATTAATTGAATGCAACTAAAGTGCCAATGACACATTGCCATTGTCACAAGACATGTTAAAACTATAGCTTGGTTTCGCCAATTGGCTTCGGTACCCTAAACATACTGATCAAAAGGAAGTAGACAATATTTCTAGACTTACCAAAATACTGAGGCACATTCCTAGTGAGCACCTTATCCTGGTCCTGTCGCTTGAACGCCTCAAACCACGGCTCCCGCGCTGGCACCGACTCAAACGCAAACTCCAACTGTTCCACAGCAGGAGTGTACTTCAACTTCCCATCCTCCCACTTCATGCATTTCTCTACAGACTCTCGCAACGGACTGACTTCGGCCGTCTCTTCCGCGATCGCTATTTCCACTTCTTGGGGAGTCCCGGTTTCTATTTCGATTGGAGTGGCTTCAGATTGCACAATAGGTTCAGGTTCAACTGGCTGTTCTATAGCAACCGTTTTGCAAGGGACCCTCCTAGCTCGCTTGGTAACGATAGGTGCTCGTCGCTTCCTCCGTCTTTTATCCTCAGACCAACTGTCCTCTTCTGAGGACTCTTCTTTCAAGGCCAACGGTCGAGCTAGCCGTCGCCTCTCAGTCGTTGGCGGCGGTTGGGGCGTCGTTTTCCGCGGACTGAGGACTTTGTCATCGTCAGTATCGTCGGATGACGTGGAACTGGTCGAGCTGGCGCGTTTCGGGAACATGAATTGTTCTGCTTCGTCGCTGAGGACGGATAGCTCTGATCGGCGCACTTTCCTAAACTTGACGACTAGAGGTTTGGCGCCGTTGACCGTGGGCGGCGATTCCTTGCGCTTAGCGGTGGCAAATCCTCCGCTCGAGCGTAACTTGGTACTGACTCCGACAACTTTATAGTACTGTCTGTCATCAGGCTCGTTGGCCTTCTTGCTGCACCTAGTGTTGTGTTTCCGTTCGTCGTCTAGTCCATTGCGGCGCGGACTGTTTCCGTTGACAGTGGAGTCGGGCGATTGGGAGCGTTTAGAGCGCTTGCTTTTAGGGGTTTCGACTTCCCCGTTGCACATTTTGCGCTGAGATCTGCGCTCGCCGTTAATCGGCGTCGCTTTATCGAGGAATGTGGCGACGTCGGCACCAGCACTGATGAGACTGTCCAAGGATATGAAGTTCGCCTGGTCGCGGACGAAGGAGAGATGGTGCGGGGAGCGTCTGTGTATGACTGCATCGGCATAATCCGCGTTACACATTTCACAGTAACCGCCTTTAGCTTCTTTCTCCTCTTTTTCTTTGATCCGTGGCCGACTTTTCCTCGTCATTCTGTAATAGAACGTTCACTATTATACGACTTTTATGTCTTAGTTCACGGCAGATGTCACTAGTAAGAGTACTTACTTCTGTGGAGTGTTTCGAATCAGGTTGTTGTTTGTGAAGTTCTCGAGCGATTCGTCCTTCTTTCGTTTCTCTCTAGGCGGGTCGGGCTCTAGCGATATAGTCGGCCATTCATCAAATTCCTTGAACACTGGCCGGCAACACCTGTAATTTTATTTACTTGTTAGTTTAAAATTTTTTAGGCGAACCATTTCACTATTTTTATAAAATAATTTCATACTTGTCCAAAAATTCAATCTTGATAAAGTGTTTAGTGAAGTGCCTGACATGCGATTTGCGGGACGCCGCGAAGAAGGTGTCATACAGTTTATCCAATAGATTTATAGCCTGAAAGATCAATAAATACCATTGTCAAAAATAATAAAGCAGAAAATACATCATCTGCCGCATTCAAAGACTTCCAAATGGATAAAATAGTTGCAACTGACAATTAACGCACAGCCTAAGCCGAAAGTCCCATAGACCGCCCCCTTTTGATATGATCTCAACATTTACTTTCAAAGGGTGCAGGGAGAAGATGAACGCGGACAAAGTCGCGGGCGTTCCTCTAGTACTTTCATAAATATGTTCTCTAGAAATATATTATATTGGTCAAGAAAATCTATAACCAGATTCAAAATGATGCATGTAATGACTTTGAGTGTGGCAGTATGACAGCAGTTAGTATTGAAAGTAAACTTAGTAAAAAAAACAGCATAGTACCTAAATGTTATCTCAGCATTAATTTTGATATTAAAACAATTAGTGTGTTTATGAAGCTATACTTTAGTAAGTAGGTACTAGTTTGAGATGTATTTGCTTGCATAATGTATCTACTATGGGTAGACTGAACCTACTTCAAGACTATAAACGCTTTAATAGTACTATAATTTGAATAACAATGAAGTTTTGTAAGCACTTCATTGTAGACTAGGCGCAGTTGTCTATTTTCTGAATCTATATGAATAACAAAGCTGAAAAGTATTTGTTTTAACGTTTTTTTAGTCTCTGAAACGGATTCGAAAAAAATATTTTATTATTTAACATCACGGAACGACCCTTCGGAGTCGAGAAAAATAAATATAAGCGCTGGCGGGCAAACGACACGGTGGGCTGGGGGCCGAGGGCGGCCGTGGCACAGCTAGTCAGAGATATTTTAGTAAAAAATCACTCATTGTTTTAAAGAAATTAAAAGCATTAAAGAACATTTAAAACCGAATTGAATTGGAGGATTCCGCCTTAGCCCTAAACTATTCCTTCTTAAACCCGAAAGGGCATCTAAAAACTCAAATTGATAATTTTACTGCTTTCACCGGGATCATCATAGTGTTCTTTAAGGCTGGTTCCTATAAATTTTCTTTGAATTTGTATTAAGATACATAGAAAATGTATATGAAATGGCAGTCGCTTGTCGCCAAATACAAATATTTATTTCAGTAACTTAATCTATGTATACATATATGGGTTTGAGATCACATGTATCTACATCCCTTTTAAGGATGTAGATACATGTGGTAGGAGATCTCGCTCTTCCGTAACAATACTTCTTCGAGAATAAGTTCTATTCTCGAAGAAGTTATATTAATTGTATATTATTTACAGACTCGAGCCTTAAAGAACACTGTGATGGTCACGGTGAAAGCGCTTAATCCTTTAGTGGGTAGTACCTTCTGCACGGTGAGTGTCACGTATTTGAGGTTGAGGGGCTGCGTCACGGGCTCGGGTCGCACCCGCTGCAGCATGGCATCCGCGCGGCGCCCGTCACGACGCGCGCATGTCGCCTGAGCCGGGGCGCCGCAGCGCGACCGGATCACGTGCGTCACCCGCGCCGTCAGGAACACTTCCTGTTGCTGGAACAAGAGATGGACATTTCAAATTTTGTATATTTGGCAGAAGTAGACCTTATTGTAAAATACCTATGTGGTGAAGGCCTGCCTGACACGCAGAAGGTTGCGGGTTCGATTCCCGCTGCGGGAGACAGTTTGTATGATCTGCAAATATTTGTCTTGGGTCTGGTTGTATGTAAAATATGTATGTATTTAAAAAAAAAGTAAAAAAAGTATATAAGTAGTATATCAGTCATGTAGTTACCATAATACAAGCTCTGCTTAGTTTGGGGCTAGATGATGATGTGTGCAAAATGTCCAGCATTATTATTATTATTAATTATATTAAAAACAATTGTATTTTTAACACAAAATAAAGTTTCGTGTATTAAATGTAAAAGCTAGGTATATCGTGTCTCAGACTTTTTTTAGATCTAAGTACTTATTAGTATAAAATCTGTAGTACATAATTTTCATGTATCAGCGCAACCGGGTAAAGAAGCCCAGCAACGCTTTATGCGTAAATTTACAGTGACCTAGTTTCATAAAATTATTGCTAAGAATAACACCTATCTAAGAACCTTTTTTTGAAGTCATACAAAACGATTACACAAAAACGGCTGTTTCAGAGATGGTGACAGGCAGACAAACAACCTCTTGCGTAAAACGCATAAATACACGGGCTTATGTCGTCGCGGATAACCCGACTAGATTGGCCTTATTCTGTAACTTAACCTACAACAAATTCGAAATGGTTTTGCATACTTTGTTAGGTATAATATAAAGTTTATCATTATATTTCACCTATGTACGTAAAAGATAATTGGACGGCTTTAGTGAGACTTGAGGTTTTCGACTTTTGCCATAAAAATATTTTTCAAGTTTTCACTTTGAGATCAAAATTGGTACGAGGTATTCCACAGACAAAGCAATCGACGCGGCGACGTAGCTCAAGTTGAAGTGGCAATGGGCATTTAGCTAGCGCTGGAGAAGAAAGCTTCTCCACGAACTGAACGACGCAGTTCAGAAATACCTCTCACCGAAAGACTGATGACATCTTATAATTTGCTGAAAGTCGTGGACATCTTCAGACTATTGATAATGATGATGAACATAGAATTGAATCCAATAAAATGTTATACAATCTAGAAACTTGGTGTTTCAGTATTTTTCCGTTTGATTACTACAATATTAACAGCAACATAACATTACAGGAATTCCTATTTATATTATAAGTGCGAAAGTTTATTGGCAATATTATAATCTTCATGTCAGCTGAAGCAATTTGAATGAAGATTTGAATATGTATAAATCCCAACCTCTGTTAACACATGTTATTTATGTACCATGCGGGCAAAGCCATATACTGGACTCTAGTATAAATGTAAAAATCATTTTTTTATTATCTATGGTATCATGTTTGGTATAATACATATACAGGGTTACAGGAAAAATCGTGCTAGATCCGTTAAGGGCGTGGAGTACCCATCATTTCTGACTTATTTCACTATGAAACACCCTACGTATGAATTTTCTTCTACACTGTCGCCTATGAAACTAATTTTTTTTCAATGCATTTGAATAAAACCCTAGATTATTATACCTCGTTAGATAGCTGATGAAACATAGATATTTTAAAAACATCTGCCGAACAATTGCCATAATATTTTTTTTAGATATCCCTTAGAGAAAAATAAACTTTCTAATATTTTTTATTTCTTTACTTTCACTTGTCTACTACGGTCTATTCAATTAACTTATGCACTATTTTAATGATTGACGTCCTAAAGCATCTTATTACACATGTAAAAATGCAATAATAATAATAATAAGATACACAAAATAAACAAAAATAAATGTAGTAAAAAAATTAAAAGTCGAATATCTCAAAAAGGGTTAAATTTGGGAAGGGTGTTTCATAGTGAAATAAGTCAGAAATTATGGGTACTCCACACCCTTAACGGATCGCACGATTTTTCCTGTAACCCTGTATACATAAGAAGTATGTGTAAATATTGACATTGATAAACAATGATCTCAGAAACAAGGTACTTGCAGAAGTTAATGTATAAATCTATGCATGATAGGTAGTATTTACAAAAAAAAATATATAAATAGTATATCAGTCATATAGTTCCCATAATACAAGCGCTGCTTAGTTTAGTGCTATATGAGATGCATAAAATTTCCAACATTATTATTATATTATATTTAATCCACCCTCAATATCCACTCATAGTCAAGTTCAACACATAATAGCTTTATATTATTTCAAAAGTGGGACAGTTAGATCATGCATCAATAACATAACAAAGACACTGGCACTCCCATACAATGAATAAATGGTGATATGTTACTTTATACCTAACACAGGATAGACCACCTCTATGGCATAGCAGGCAAATAACCAGCTAAGATGCAGAAGGTGCGGGTTGGCATGTTCTGTATATATTTGTTCTTGGTCTGCATGTTCTGGTACCATGGTACTGTTAGTTCCTGATACACTGTCATAGAAATATATATATTTATTTATATTGTAAAAACTAACCAAGATATATAGTTTACATGAGATGGCATTGTTCAGAGGGGTCAAATGATGCAGAAAATTGTTGCTAATATACAGTAAGCAGATTTATGTTGTAAGTCTCTAAAGTGATATTGTCAAAACAATATTTCAATGTGCTGATTAAGTGGGATGTGAACCCTCTTAATCAGCACATTGAAAATCGTAGTCTTCAATTGGCAATGTGTTGGCCAACTATGTGACGAATCAAGTGATGCTGAGTAAAAGTTTATTGGTTGATTTCTATACAGTTTATAGTGCTGTTGGATAACAATCTACCATATCAATACTAGCCTAATGTTTGTAAACTTAAGATCTAGTGATATTTTAATTTAACACCGTAATGTAGCTCGTAGATTTTCAAACAATAAATGATTTGTTAAAAAACTGTTTTCAAATCTTCATAAGGGGGTTAAGCCCTAAGTACAGTCAGATGTCTAACTGCCAACCCCATCATTTACAACCTGACTATATCCACAACTGGGTAAATGACTCCATCGGTTTGTGCTACATACAAAGCAATGTTAACATTGGCTAACTTTAGGATGGAAAATTCATAACATTTCAAAAACTCTTAAATATCTACTGACAATATGTTAACAGTTAATATATTTAAAAAAATGTTTGACCATCCCCCCCCTATTTATGTTCTGTTTACATAATATTCAGCCTATGGAAGTTTATGCCTTTGAAAACATGGTATTATTGAAACAAAGCAAGTACAAAAGTAAATAATTTGTTGTCAACCTTATTTCAATGTAGA
This sequence comes from Perizoma affinitatum, assembly GCA_961405105.1. Taxonomy (NCBI): domain Eukaryota; kingdom Metazoa; phylum Arthropoda; class Insecta; order Lepidoptera; family Geometridae; genus Perizoma; species Perizoma affinitatum. Next base: position 12,061,328 of record OY560198.1, on the reverse strand, counting down.
AATTTATTATTTATTTATTTTTTATCAAATTGCTAAAATTATAACAGGCAAGTAGGTATTTCAGTAACTGTTGATACTGAACTTAGGTCATTACTTTCATAAAGTTGCCAGATAAGAAAAACTTACTGCAGTTTTTGACATCTCAAACAAGAATTCCATCTTCAGCAAAATACGACGCGAATTTGGACTTTGAATAAGCAAATGTGAAAGTCAGCACTGCACTGGCAAAATGCGAGGTGTTGCAACGCAATTCGAACTAACTTCGATTCGAACTCAATTGGTCAGAGGGCATTCACGCGTGAGTTAGGTATCGAGCGCAAATACGGCGGTATAAAATAGCGGGCGGGCGGGCGTGTGAGCCATCGACGCGGCTCGCTTTACTTTACACATCATGGAGTTTTCCTTGAAATACGGCCGCACGGCGAGCGACGCCCGGCAACCGGGCCCTCTCATCTCGTCAAATCGCGCCAACCGTCCCGCGCAAAAAAATAACAACAATCATTACAATGAAATCTCACCCCTAAGACGACAAACTAAGAACTATAACACCTTGAACCGGGGAAGCAATATCAACTGTCAAAAGTATGCAAAGACACGCGTAACCCATAGGAAACACGATTCAATTCAAACAGACGGTATATAAAATGGATGTAGTGCATTGCAGCGCGAGCTCAGCGCGCGGCCTCGGCCCGTTGCATTTCGCGGTGCCGTAGCGGCTCCGACGACGCGACCGTACAAAAGATGACCTAAAATTGCACTCAAGCTACGCGCTACACTCGCTTCTACAACTGTTTTATAATCAGTTTTCTGAACGATTCTGACTCAATCTTTATACTAGTCTGTATGCGTGGTTCACATACGACTTATATACTTACATAAAACCCGTCCGCGAGGCCCCGCGCTCAGCTTATCACAAAAATAAGTAACTATATACCAGTTACCGAGAGACACTTCGTCACTGCTGGATTTAACACAAATTATAACTTCCTCCTAACTTTCAAGTTATAAACGTATCACTAAATAACATCTGATATGTTAATGCAATGTTTGTGACACTTTTTATAGTAATTTACCTACAATTACTTTAATAAAAACGTAAAATTATCAACAAACACAAAGTCTGACACACAAGATGGAGATATTTTACATTAGAATTTGTTTTGTCCGCGAGAGGCGCTGTGGTCGCCCGCCTGTCATGGCAAGTGGAAGGAGAAACACTCCTCATTGGTCCCGCTTATGAAAACGTTCCGATCCTATGTAACAATGTCATTTTGTCTAGTAAAAAACATATTTAACTGAGAATCTAATTACAAAAACGGATTTTATTTAGGAATCTACTTAAAAATGTGATATCTAATAACAAGAAGCTATACCTCAAAGGAAACACAGCAGAACTGCTGTCAGAATACTGTTAGTATCATGCTATCTTCAAAACGGAACGTAAACAATAAGGCTAAAATAGAAATCAACTTTTGTCTAAGGAAGTACTCTCGTAAAATGGCCAACTTTACTTAGTTTCCTTGCATGCAATACATAACCAAAAATTACAACGTATACCTACGTAAAAAACAAAGTACACAGCATCCAGGATTTTTTTCATTTATTTTCAATATATTTTGGCGGTAAAATAATAACTTACCAAACCCATGTCCTGTATTCTCCGAGATATGGACCTAGCAAGCCCATGATCTTGAATATCCAAGTAAAAACAAAAATTCTTACGCACTGCAAACACAAAAAATGCATTTATTTGATGCTATTTACTCAAAAACAATACACAACTTACATACGAATAGACACACACCTCTGTTAAATTTTTCGTCTAAATTCGAGGTAGATACCATTTTGTAACCAAGGGTAACTTATTTTTCACTGAACTAACTGAACCAAACTCCACACAAATAAAGTTGCCTAAGCATGATCGCTGCTTTTCAAACAAATTGAATTGAACAGATAAACCAATATTTGTGATAAATTAGTCAGAAATTGCATTTTGTAAAATGTTCAAACGTCGAAATGTCATTGACAGCTGAGCGCAATAGACAAAAGAAAGACTGTCAAAAATGTCCTTGATAGATCTATGGAAAAAATCGATGCGCAAATCGATACAAGACTTCTCTTGCGCATCTTCGATTCCGATACGAATCCCAAACTGCGCAGTGAACGATTGTTGACAACAAAATTAAATGTTGCTCTGTGTAAGTGTACGCCTTATCGCCATATCAGTAGACGCACATTGGAGTTAATTTTTTTGATGGTGTTGTATGCCCAAACAAAAATCCAACTGATTCTGCTTAGCTTTTTATTATAAAGGTCCTCTACATGTTGGCGAAAGCATGTGCCAACAAGTTGGCACTGGCGTTGGCAACGCATGGGTTTGGTGAGGGTGGACTTAATGTGTTTGCACTAAAGACCATAAAACATGTAAATGTTTCAAAACTTGTCTAAGAAACAAATCGCGCAATTTGTTTGGTTTATGTTCGGACTCCAGAAATTGGGTAAAATATTTTATATATTTCAAGACTTGTTGTTGACTGTGTTCACACTAACAAAAACATATTTATTTTTGTTAGTGTGAACTTGTTAATAAAATATTTTTTGTTTCTAAAAAAAGTTGCTAAACATGTCAAACTATATCCTTGACCACGTCGCAATATTTGTTTACACACTGAAAACAATTAATAGGCTGAAATGCCAATAACATGTTGGGCTGAAATATCAAAAAACAAGTTAAATACTAATGCGAACACGGTTCGATACATTGACACAAAACAGAGTTTGCAAAATGTTATTTTGTAGAAGTTTCGCCGGTGAAACTCAAAGTTACATTTACAGCCAACCTTTGTTTAGCGTCCTTTTTATATTTGTTAAAACCAACAACATGCGTAATGCCTACCAGATAGGTACAATCACAAAACCATCACGTTGGATTTGCTAATCCAATAATGCTTTAAGGCTTTTGCTAACGTGTAGAGAGCCCGTAAAGCTAATTATGCTGCTTACACATAATAATATTAAATCCTTTTTGGTTTCACACCGCGACCAGTAAACTAGTGAACTTTTAATTTAAAAGTAAACTAGAAAGGTAGTAAAATAGTAAAATTTGGATTAAAAAGTTCATTCAGTCACAATGTGAAAGTAGCACCATATTATTAATGAGAGTATTTAGATTGAATTAACTGAATGGTATTTATGTAACCATTCCGTTTAGTTTATTTTTACTAGGACAGTACTGTAGCTTGTATGTAGTTACCTACAACTTTAGCATGAGTCAACAATATATTTGACTTGCCTCTGATTATCCGCTACTATTATCATGGATCTATGTATGTACCTATCCATGGGAAAAAGTCGTGACGTGAGTATGTCTGTTTTGTTTTATAAGATCAAAAAAATATTGCATTCGAGTAGGTACATATTGCATTATTAATAATTTAAAACTACGTCGTTGGGTGGACCCACCCACATGCGTAGCTTAGCCTTACAGATAAAGCTTTTAACACCGACTTCACTCGTATGATTTATAAAAAGTGAGTCCGTTTAGCCGATACGAAGTTTTTGGTAAAAGCTATATTTTCGTATCGGTTATTAAAAGAGTAACAACGTAAAGTCAACAATGAAATAGAGTAACAATACTAATTTTCAGATACCTACTCTTTTAACTATGAAATTGTAACTTTCGAATGCAAATAATTATGAGCTCATGTGGATCTTTAAATAACCTCAGTCACTAGAACTAAAGTCCGGTTCCGGAAATATTTAAGTTAAAAAAAAATTGCATGTAAAAACGAATACTTGGTCTTTTGTTGTGGTCTACTTAAAAACGTTTACCTACCTACGTAGGATAAGATGTAATGAATCTGTAACATGAATAAGGTACGTACCTTCCTATATTTATGTTACAGATTAATTACATCTTATCCTTATCCTAACTTCCCTAGATAGAAAACAGTTTTAAATCATCGACTATAAATATAACTCAGTTAAACTCATCATTTCTGTAAACATCGCGTGAAGCGTGTTTCAATAGGCCAGTATCGGCAATACGGCTCGTCACACCGCACCGCCCCCATTCGTTTATATTTTATTGATTGCTCGCATGTAGGTACCTACTACATCGTGGCGCTATAATATAGCGCCACGATGTAGTAGGTACATATTATGTAGACGGACACTGCCTATCTATGTACCTACTGCACCTATACCTGTAGGTACCTGTCTAGCTAGGTATTGGTATTGGGCTGCGCTATGCCGACGACCCATTGATTTTGTATCATCGATTTGGTCGGCCGATGACGTGTTTCGGTAGAAATAAAATATTACCGAATAGTCGAATGTATTTCAGTCTTTGTTGGAGGTACCTACCAGGCTTTTGTTTTTACCTACACACTTAGGTAGTTTATATAGTTAAGGTAAATTTTGTGAGGAAACCGGCATGCCCTTTAACCAAATATGCAAAGGTATGCGTCATTAGTTAGTGTCATCATGAATGAATGAATGAATGAATGAATGAATGAAAATATTTTATTGTACACCTTAAACAAACAAAATACCTAATAAACAACATCTTATTCTTAAGAAGTTACAACTGGCGGTCTTATAGCTTAGAAGCAATCTCTTCCAGACAATCTTTGGATGAAAAGGATAATAAGAAATTGTGAGAGTCATCATGTTTTTTATGCTTTACCATCTACGGTTTGTAATAAAAATCTACTCCCGTTTTTATAATCAATCCATAACTTTAGTCCCTTTTCTAACATTAAACAAAAGTGGCGGACATTATGTCGATAAAGTTATGCAGTGATTTATGATTATGCATAAGAGGGCTACTTTGAATTTTGCTTTGAGACTGCAACTGATACGAATGCATGCACACAGTGGCGAATACAAAGATTGAACTTGTTCGTTAAAACTAATTGACATAGGTACACCTACCTACTATCCTATCTCTATGTAGAAATCTATGGGATATTTAATTGATTTTGAATTTAAAACTTATTTTAATAACTTTAATAACGAATTACTTTGATCGTGACTTGTGTGTGAGCAGCATTATCTATCTGCAAGCAATACTTTTTAATTCCCTATATTAAAAAGTACTCTGTGAAGCAATGCAAGCAATACATAGTAATAGTTCCTAATAAAACTAAAAGTATTTTTTACTACTTTGTGAACTCTGTAGTATCCATAATAGTGTTTCGCATTTTGCTGTCGGTCATTGTACGGGTCATGGCGGAATCTAGTTCAGGTATACTAGCGGCATCTGTGACTTTGACAAAAGTGGATCGACGACTGGAGCTAATAGACGATAGATGGCGCGAGCAGTAAATATTTATTAATATCAAAAGATGGCGTTGTATGCACGACGTTGTTGCTATCTTTAACATTGACGAATTTACTATGGCCTAGCAGCTCTTTATTAGTAGTAGTATATGGCTACATAGACTACTAATAATATGGGTAGAGTAGTTTTATGGTAAAGCCGGTGCGGCCATGAAACTCGGTTTGCTAGGGATGGGCAGGTACGGCATTAATATCATAACCAATTCGTTGCGGATGGCACGACAGGCGTGTCATATTTTTTAAAAAATTTGTGGCTTATGACAAAAGGTTCCCTTTAAAACTTATAAGTTTTAAAGGGAACCTAGAACAAAACCATCATAATTTCGAAATTAGTTTTTTCGATTTTTAGTTAAAGAATACAATGTGTGTGGCAATAATTACTATAGGAGTGCGGTTTTTTTATTTCATCTATGCTTTTGAGGTGGGATGTAACGTTATTTTTTTATAAATGAATAACCCCCAAGTCGAATAAAATATTTCTAGAAACTATTTTCTTTACCTATTCCTTGAATACAACAAAAAATTAAACATCACAAAAGGTTTGAAACCTCTGAAAATGTACCTTACATTTCAGGGAAAACACGTAGTTAACCCCCTATAATAACGTATCGTGCCGTCAACTACCGTAGATTGATGTCAAATAACTTGAATCAAGTCTAAACCAGTGAAAAAGCAAAAAAAAGCATGCGCTTGACACGCCAGTCGTGTCGTAGATTTTTTTTTCATAGTCATGGAAAATGGGCGACGCAACGAATCCGTTAACCGCAAGCACACCTGCTTTCCACAGAAGTGCTAACGTACAGAAGACACTCCACTGTCACCAGTACGCTATTTTTTGAGCAGTTGCCGCAAGGATTAAGCTGTAGTTCGCTCGTTGCCGGTGCGCGGGTGTCGTCGCCTAGATCTAACGCAGCCACACCCACCTACCGCAGTCCGCGCTATACCCTGGTCTGGCCTTCGCGGAGCGTTCTATTGATTACGGGGCGCGGCGAGCGGCTTCTGTGCGTATATATTTGTACCTAAACTGCAGAGTGATCCAGGTACAGGTAAGTACAGACTGGTTTGGTTTGTGCCGCACCGGCAGTGAGTCTTGGGGCTAAACTATAGAAGCCCGCAACAGGTCCTAAAATAATAATTGAGTGAACCAATTGAGAATAGATACATGTATGTATCAACGTTTATATGCCAGAATATATAAGTTTAAATTTAAAATAAAACTACAAAACCCGCTTAGAATAAACTTATATTACAATAGAAATAAAATATTTTTACATTAGATAATAATTATTATACATAGCCTTTGTATAATGTCTAACATTATAGATAAGGTATAAAATTAAATAATATAGACAGTTTGTGAATGCTTGGGGTACATTTTTGTCAACAAGCACTTTGTGGTCTTATTGAAAAAGCATCTTGAAAAACCATCGGCACTTGAAAACACTATTGATTTAACACTTTTTTTCGTGTTGCGTTTGAAACGCAAAAAAATATACTATTGAATTTTATGACTATTGGAATTGAAAATCTGACCAAACACAATCGGTAGACTGCTTATAAGCTCGTTTAGTAGCAACAAAATAAAAGGCTAAGATACTTTTCCAGTTCAATAAGTTTTCTCTCAAACAAAGCCTGAAGCTTCTGTTATAGAAGGTTTTTAGTTTTCTGAATAGTTTTAATTTACCACCTTGATGTAACACTTACCTAAATTCACAAATAATTAATGTTTTGATTTGATTAAATTTTAATCATCAAAATAATAAGGAACCAAGGTCTAGCCTTCACTTTTGCGGTCGCGTCGTAACTGAAAATGTTCCTACAGCGCAGGTTCAAACCCCAACAAAACGATACACTTTTTGCAGGTTTACATACTTATGTGTCAGGTTTCGTTGTACAGAAACTGCGAATTTGCAACCCCTCGCCTATGCATGTGAAGAGATTATTTTTTTATACATTTTTGATTATTTTTTTATACATTTTTGTTTATTTACAATACATTGATACGATCAGAAGCACTTAATGTTACCAATAAAGCTTTAAATTCATTTCTGAGAAATTTCACATTTATCAGTTCATAAGCTCTTCAATGTGACTTCTAAAACGGACTATTGCAGCTATTTAAATAACCAAGTGTTTAGAATCTTACTCGATATTTTATTTTCCGGTTTATGTCGAATAATAGAGAAATTAACTGCAGGAAAAGATTCTATGTATTTTATTGCTTATTCACATGGTAACGTGAAGAAATTCATAAAGACGTAGAAATTTAAAAATCTAATGCCCTTTTCCACCAACAACTTTCACTTTTGAAAACCTTTCTAAGGTACCTCTGGTTCTGCTGCGGGTGAAAACGGGCACATCTCAATATCAGTCTCAATAAACTTGCACACAGACAGTCACACAGTAACTTTTTAAAATCACGATAAAATTAATGAGTCGTCAATTTTTGTTTCTAATGGTGAATTCTGCATGAATCGATTTAGAGGAGAATCGCGAGATCACGAGCGACGCGACTTGAAAACTAAGTAATGTTTGAAAAACCTAATGCTTTCTCGGTAAACCTACCAAATCCGAGACAGAGTGACACCTGACGCTACAGGTGTGTAAATTTGAATTATTTGGTGAGTTATGTCCATCCGTGCACTTTACAGGCTGTTCTTATTTGTTTTTTTAAAGTAAGTTCCTCACACTTTACAAGAAATTACAAGAAGTTATAAAATCCCTTAAATCATACATATACATTTCTAGAATTTCGACCAGGCTGGTAATGACTCGGTATAGTCTCCGCGTACCAAGCGGGAGGCGGCGGGTTCGAGTCCCGCCGTGGTTGAATTTTTGGGATAATATAAATTCTTTGCAGGCTGTTGTTGATCAGAATTTTCATTTTTTGTATCTGGTAACCCGATGAGTGGCGTCATCGCTCGAGATCGCCTCCCGTCCAAGCCGTTAGTGAGACGCTGTTCCATCGATTTTTCCCCCGTTCCGGTCCCCATTCATCATCGGAGGGACATGCGGCTTGATAGGGGGCGCTGGTATCACCTACAACAGAAAACAATAATTAGCTCTATTGTAAGTCATATGAGCTATTAGTTTGACCGTAACCCCTGTACCGCGCCTAAGGTATATACGGGCGGCAGAGCAGTCCTGCCCGCTCTGTCAGTCCGCCGTCAACGCTGTCATTCTATCTCTTTTCTACCCACCACGCAGCGGTTTAGGTGAAAATAGTTTCACCTCGTAAGCTTTCCACTATAGAGTGGAAAGCTTGCGGCCACCAACCAGCATACGGCCCACCTGATAGTGCGCGGTTACTGTCGCCAATTGACATCTACAACATCCGGGTCCTTGCTGATGCGTTGCCTACCGCCATCTTTGTTTTCATTGTGTAGTTTTGTTTCACTGTAAATTTTACTGTGTGATTTACTAATACTATATTTTACTAAATATAGTATGGTACCAAGATGTACTCTGAGCAGTGTCCATAGGTAACGGTAACCGCTTACCAACAGGTGGTCCGTATAATAAAGATCTTAGGTATAAGCTCACAAAACTGATGGAAAAAACTGTCCACTACCTATGTGCTAGACTTAGCTTGAATCATACAGGTATATCCAATTTGTAAACTGTCCACTACCTTAGACTTAGCTTGAATCATACAGGTATACTCAATTTGTAAAGTCACCGACCAAAAAATTGGTGGTCGGTGGACAGACGTGATAGAAGTGACAGGCGTGAAAAAAACACATCATCAAACCACAACTTTTGGAATTATATTACTTTTGGCTTGTTTTAGTAGTACCAACATAATTGAGGAGCCTTTAGAAACCCGGAAAATTGCCACTACCGGCAATTTCCCGCCCAAATACCCCAGCGAAACGTTGCTAAATATAGAACGACTAGGCACGCTATGCTATGAATTTTTATGCATACCGAAAAATATTAAACAAGTGAAATACTAATATGCCATGATTGCGTGCGTTTTTTTGGCGATTGATGGACACACGCCTTATGAAATTTGTCGACCAAAGCGGAGTGCGTTTATGTACTAACTTTAAAAGCAAACTTATGATTGTATATATATTCTATTGTTGCTGAAGACATAGATGAATTCTTAAAACGGGCACCGCCAAATATCTGTTCATGCAAAACAATATTCACACTAAAACAACACCAACAATATTGTACTCTACAACATATAATTAGAATTTCTTATTATGAATAGTGATGGTAGTGATTTGGATCGGTTGATCTATCTATAGATCCTTTGCAACGGTCTTTAGATAGCTAGCTGTTTCATCTGTATTTTTTCAGATCTCCTTGTACATAGTTGCATGAATAAAAACTTAAGAAGAATTTTATAAATTAATAATAGAACCATAATAATACCGCCTACACAGCGTCGTTCGGTTCGTGGTCTCGAGAACCTTCTTCCTCCGCGGTTATCGGTTCTAGGAACTGTATGGCCAGCATATTCGAATCAAATTAGTTAGAGGTGACAAAGTACCGCGAGAGATGGAGAAGAATAGGGAAAACTTTTGCCAAGCACTGGGTAAGTAAATTAAAAAAAAAATACATGGTTTCGGCTTTTTTTGGTTAGTGAAGTTTTCATAAATTCTCTCAAGCAATGAAACCATCACCGAACTCAAACAACTTAACTCCTTTACAATGCGCAGTTGAGTAAAAACAAATTATTTCTATTCTACTAAGCATGCGTCCTCAATCCTCGCATACGTGCGCCTCTGCGGATGTATCGTCTTCCTTGTCCTGTTACAATAATAATCTATTAATCCCACGCCCAGAGCAATGGCGTTAAATGTTGCCTTAAAAACAGCATGTATAGTGTGTTGGGGAATTATTATAAAAGTTGGTTTAAACGCATTCAACCGCGTCGTTTCGTATTACGCAGGTTCTTATCCTTGCAAGGGCACGAAATATTTTGCAACTATAGCAAGAGGATTTCTTTTTGTGGCCCGTCTAGTTCCTTTAAGCTGCATTGATGTCGTATCACAGAAAGTCTGGGTAACAATACTAGCAAGCCTAATTGTGGCATAAAGGAACTTTATAACGAAATTTACCACAGATCATATAAGGAGGCCTCTAATTTTTTATGCATAGTCGTGTTTCATTTATGCTGATTTAAAACTGCGAACAGTCGAAGTAAAACATAACACTATTTCGATCCAATTGAACGAAACCGGCATGTCCTAGAACCAAAAATTCGAAGGCATGTGCCAACAGTAAGTGTTCCAATAAGCAGCGATGGGCTGGCAACCTGTCACGTGGAATACTAACTTGCAAAACGCGGGCATGTACCAAATGTAATGTTTGGATGTGCCTTTGACTACTTTAAGAATGTCCACCATGGGAAAGACAGTCGTGAGCGTGTTTGTTTCGTTTGTAAAACTTGGCAGCAGTCACGTGACATTTCCACAGCTAATTTCATTTCCATACAATACAACCTTTCCGCAGGCGTTAACGCCAACAGAGAGTGGTATATGTCTAGATACCCTGACACTAGAACTGCCTATATGGGCATGGTAAAGCTGTGGTTCTAACTGTGGTAAAACACCCAGACCAGGAAAAAATATCAGCAGAACATGCAAACATTTGTCCCGCATCGGGTATCGAAACAGCACCTCTTGCGTCTCAGCCAGTTACGAAGTCCACTGAGGTCGCCGTACGGGACCGTGAGTGAGGCGACTTTTTGCGACGATGCAGTCTTCTGTTTTGCGATCGTATCGTATCTATACAGACTCGAGACGGACTACGAGAAAGCATAGCGACTGTTAAGCGTATTTTTTGCGACTAAAAAATCGCCGTGGGTAATAGCTCTAAAACCGCGTTTACACACGCGTCATTCGCGAACGAATTTCGACTAACGCTATCACAGGTCAATGTTTGTTTGAAATCCCGCGCTTTGTAGTTTAAACTCACAATGTAGTGTATTAATATATCTCGAGATATATTTAAGATAGAATTGAAATTATCGTGGTTTGGTATCATTTTAGAATATAATTACAACCATACCACGTATGGTCGTATTCATTTACTATTTCCTCTCTCCTGCTGACGTTTCGTTGACCGTTTAGAGGTCCTTCCTCATTAGCACCGTCCGCGACCACGCTCGACGTGTGACGGAAACTGATATATTGAACAGTTATATTTCCTCAAAGATCTACTCACTGAGTATGTATCTGAGGATGTCCACCATAGGGAAGACAGTCGTGAGCGTGTTTGTTTTTATATTTAACATCTCGTGTGGGTCTTATCAATTCCGCGCTTTCTCTTCTTACCCCTCGCATACCACAGGCGATGACTAGCCCTCACACTATACCCATATTCCGCCACAGGTTAGTACTAAGCAGTGAACATTCGTACGCGAATGACGCATATGTGGACGCGGTACAAGGCTCGCGATCTGCACTCACAGATGGTTTGGGTCGATGCGTGTCGACGGCCCCCACTGAGAGCTTGATGTGTTCCTCCCGGCACCCATATGCGACCGGCGTCAGCTTTATAACCGTGTGCAAAGGGACGTGTAGGTATGGTAGCTCTTCTGAAAATAAAAATAAAAAAAAACTTTACAAAAAACAAACAGAATTTAAACATATTATACCTTTATTAGTAAATAATATACCTCTGGGTTAATTCTATGCATAATAGGTATGAATTTACAAAATAAATCTAACTTCGAAACTCAATGCTCATTCGTAAATGTTTTTACTAAAAAACGGAATGTTTCTCGATATTTCGGCAAAGTTGCATTTATCATGATCACGGGAGGAACAAATATGCCGTTTTTTTGTAATAATTTTGTTCATAACCATGACAGTTTCAAAAATTCATATATGTTATTGATAAATGATATATTTTAACATGAAACAGACCCATACATGTGTGTTCTTGACCCCGCACTAGGATGCCCTGTGTCGTAGGTATCAGGAACTACGAGTAACATGCATGGTACCACAACATCCGAAGCAGAAACAAAAGCTATTGTCGAGTGATAGATTTTAACAACAAAGAGTCACATACATACAAAGCTAGAATTATTTAGAGCACGAGGAGAGCTCCTTTGTCTATCATACTGTCATTGGTACACCAAACCATGTTTGTCTCGGGTCTGGGTGTTTTCTATGTTTAATAGGTAAGTATTTACAAAAAAAAAATATATAAGTAGTATATCAGTCATGTAGTTCCCATAACACAAGCTTTGCTTACTTTCGGGCTAGATGATGATGTGTTAATATGTCCAGCATTATTATTAGCATTATTAACCCCGCACAAGGATGCCCTGTATCGTGAGTATCAGGAACTATGTTACCACAACGTCCGAACCAGAAACACGTTCACCCCGCATCGGGAATCACATCAGTACCTTGCGGCTTCTCGTCATCGGATCTAAAGTCTGTCAGAAACTCACCTGCGGACTTGTCAAGGAAATACGCGAGAAGGCATCGCATAACGGCTTGATGTGACACAACTAGTACATTCCCTTGTCGCTCCAGCTCCATTATAACTGGCTCCAAGCGCGCCACCAAGTCCTGGAAACAATCGAATACAAAGACAAAGTCAATAGGTGTTTATTTATTGTTATCACAAGGATCATATAGAAATGACAGTTAAAAGACTACGTGAATTTATAATTTTCAAGTGAATTTACGCCGATTCCTCGCGCAAAATCCGCATCCAATCGCATCCTAAAACTATACTAAATCGCACTACTGCCCCACTCTCATCACACAAAGGTTAGCTGGAAGAAAATTAACATTAAGTTCGCCCATGTGCTTGTTTTATCTTGTATATTAAAGCATTTTCTATCTATCTACCAAACCACGGTCATTAACGGCTATAGTTGAGTTGTTCCCCATGAGCCCCATATAGCCAAAAAATGAATTATTCCTCATTTACACTTGATCCATTTTTTTTTTCAATTATTAAACTGACTTTTAATCAACTTTTATGACATCCCCTTAAAGTAAAACAGATAAACAAAAAAAAATAAGTAAACAGGTAGGTATAAATTCCTAATTTATATTTAGTAAACGCACAATCAATTAAACACAAATTTAATTTGATTACCCCCCCCCCCCTTCTCTGAAAGGGCCTATACAAACCCCTAGTGGCCCCCTAGTAATGTACCATATGTGTAGTATATGTGGGTTCAAATGTTTTCCAATCAAGGTATAGCTTATAGCAAGCTCCTACTGAGTTAAGCCGAGAGCCACGAAAACACAGAGTAACTCCAATAATTAGCGTTTCATCACCATCCGGTCAGTAAGAATTTATATATTTTACCCCGAGTTTAAACGTCAGCCAGGGATCGGTAAAAGATAAACTGGCTACATAACTCAGAGCAACACGTAATTAGATTACTTTTCATAGGCTTTATAAGAGGTCATAATATAGTAAAAACTGAAGCTATTGTAGCTATTGTATTATAGCAGAATGAAGCTATTTTGGTAAACAGTCAAAGTCAAAGTAAAATTCATTTATTCATTAAAATCCCAAGGATCACTTTGAAACGTCGGTTTCATCTACTGCCTGTTCCTCCGCGACCAAGCCAGGAAAGAAAGGCAACAAAACAAGGCTGGTTAGCAGGCAATGTTGTGTAATCCGAATAGGTCAGATATAAAAAAACAAACACTCAGATCTATATTCAGTACACAGATCCATGAGGATTACAAGTAAGGTAGGCTATAATTATACATCTCGAGTTTGTGAGTGATAAGTACAACTAACTTTAAAGTTACCTCATAGCTCTCTCCCCGGGGATAGCGGTACGCGAACTTGTTCGCATCACGTGCGTTGAAGTCCGATGGGTATTTCGTCTGTATCTCCGAGTAGGACATCTCTTCGCAGATACCCTGAAACAAAGTTAAAGTTAGCATTTTATCATTAAACCAGTGGAATGCCCCGCGACTTCGCCCTTGCTGATTTTTGTCGAAATAAACTTTCGTCTTCCCGTTGCATCCTCAAGCGCTGGAATTTCGGGAATTTCTTTCGTAGAGCACCACAGCATACCAAAAGGAATTTACCTTCTAAATATCATTTATAAATGAGAAGGTAAAGTTTTTTTTATACAAAAACTGGCAAACAAGCTTACGGTCCACCTGTTGGCAAGCGGTTACCGTAACCTATGGACGCTTGCAATACCAGAGATCTCAGGGATGCAAAATCTCATGTACCTGTAATTTCACCGGGAACCACCAACACTTCAGACCGGCACACAGCAATGAGAGCATTTCCGTTTAGTCGCAGTTAATAGTTATGCTGGTAGCACTTCTCCGGACGCGCCCCGAAGCGCTACCGCTCTCATAAATAAGTCCAAAGTCAAAATTCTCTTATGCATTAAAATCACAAGGATTTGAATGATGCCATTATGACGACCTCTGTGGTGCGGTGGGCACAGGCCCGCCTGAGACGCAGTAGGTTGTGGGTTCGATTCCCGCCGCGGGACAAATGCTTATATGGTCTGCCAATATTTGTCTCGGGTGTTCTCTGGGTGTTCTATGTATGATATGAATGTTTTTACAAAAAAAGCGTCCAGTAATAAATAATAAATAAATAATGCTGGATATTTTCACACAGCATCAGTCCCAAGTAGGTAGTTATATTGAGAGTGGTCAGTCGGTTGTCAGCCATTAAACGAGTTTAAGTGAATGCCGTGTTTTCTTGGTTATTATTCCCTTAAATACAGAACACAGAAAACACTCAGACCCGAGACAAATATTCGCAATCATTTGTGCAGCGGGAATCGAACCCGCAACCTTCTGCGTCTCAGGCTGGCCTCCGCCCACTGCGCGATAATATATTTTATTTATCATTATTATTTTATTTATTATATATTTATTTATTATGGATGCCAGATTGTATGGAATCCAATGTTCGCTTGCCTCACCGCGTCAATTTCATTGAGCGCCTTCCACCGTTCCTGCGGCGCTTTGACGTCTTTGACAGTTTGTATGGCGCGTCTCATCCACGAGGTCCAGACGCGCAGCCCCGGGATCCGCTGCTGGTCGATGTAGCCGGCCAGCGCCGCCGCGTACGAGCGCCCGCGCGCCGACAGCGACGAGTCCCCGCCGATGCGACCTTCTATATTGTACATGCTCTCACCGTGCTGGGGAGCGGAGGAACAAAATAACAACTCTAATAACGGCAAACTAAATAAATAAAAACATTTGAATACAGCATCATCTAGCCCCAAAGTAAGCAGAGCTTGTGTTATGGGAACTTCAAGACTGTTAAACTACTTGTAAATACACACATATTATACATAGAAAACACCCAGACCCGAGACAAATATTTGCAGACGCATTTGTCCAGCGGCGGGAATCGAACCCGCAACCTACTGCGTCTCAGGCGGGCCTTCGCCCACTGCGCCACAGAAGATGGCCGAATGTTTGTGGGTTATGTGTCGTTGTAAGCAGGTACTCACCCTAGTCAAGTATATGGTTCTGGGCACTATGTGTATATTCATAAGATAGTATACAATCCTGCTTTGTATATGGCCCTCGTGTTTGTGGACCACAACCTTCTCCCCTGTGTCATATATCTTCATGAAGCTGTACTCGGACTCCAGTGCTTGGTCAAGCGGCTCATATTTGTCTTTGTAATGCTCTATTCTTAGTAAGAAGTCGTTCACAACATTATCTGTGTTCTGAATGTTGGTGTAGTCGGGACTGCTCACTTTTACTTCCTGCCAATGAAGATATTTTTTTTTAAACAACATATACCGACTCCACATTCATCAGTGACATCGTTAATAATAATAATAAATAATGCTGGACATTTTTCACACAGCATCATCTAGCTCCAGAGCTTGCTTTTTTATGGGAACTAAATGACTGATATACTACTTATATACATTTTTTAATGATTATAACTTATTTAAAAAAAAAAGTTATAATCTTAAATTACAGTTTAAATAAATGTATAGGGTATTTCTGGAACTCTTGTCCACAAATCCCCTACTTATACTATACTATATACATTTTTTTCGTAAATACATACATATTATACATAGAAAATACCCAGACCTGAAACAAATATCTGCCGAACGTGCAAAAATTTGTCCCGCAGCCGGAATCGAACCTGCACCTGTTGAGTCGCAGCCGGCTACTCGACCAGCGCGCCCCCGAGGTCGTCGAATACCTAAGTGTGTGACGCGTCCTCAATGGCATTCGAACATCGCGAATAAATATAGTAAATTATAATTATATAAATTTTGGTGTAATATGTATTAATTACACCAAAACACTAAATTTTTACTGTTGACCAGCTGTCATCAAAAATGGCGGCACGCTTTAATGCATTAAAATGCTCACCATAATATTCTGTTCAATAATCCTAGGGTCATCGCAGATGGACTCCACGAAGAACAGCTTGAAGCCCATCTTGTGAACTACGATGTCCCGGATCATCCGCCGACGGTCAAGGGTGGAATTTGTCGCATCAAACACCTGCAAGCAAAATAACAACTGTGTTCATTCAATTATTATTTCGTTTTTAGAGGGGAGGTCCAAATCCGCAGAACTGGGGTGAAGGGATGCACAGGTATTGTTTGTAAGAGGATCATTAAAAAAAAAAAGTATATAAAAAAGCTATAAGCTTAATTTGGGGATAGATGCCATGTGAAAAAAATGTCCCCGCATTATTTGTTTATTTAATTTATTATTTCGTTATTTATTAATAATCAGCCTTGCATAACCCACGTTTCGCAAATAAACGAATCTGAATCTTGTTTCTTTCCTTGTTTTCCTGGCTTGTAGTAGTTAAAATGGACGTTTCAGAGTGATCCTAGCGATTTTAGTGAATTAATTTACTGTTTGGAGTACGTCATACTCACAGCCACCTCCCCGCCTTTTGCCAGCCACTCGCATACGTCCTGCAGCGCGTCGAGCGCGCACGCTTGCCGGATCGCCATGGCCTCCTTGTTGTCCGCGCGGAAGAACTCGTGGCTTGTGTAGGCTGTGGTCGCGTGCCGCCGGTACTCGCCCAGATTAAATACTGGAATAAGAACAGATTGTCATTATTATGTCATATATATTTATCATTAATCTAGATAAAATTAATGACATGAAATATTATTATTATATATTTTTATTTATTAATATTATTTTATTATTAGACAATCATTCTCAATTTTATCATATGTATATTTTTAATATAATGCCAATGAAATTTTTTTAGGGGAAATAAAGGCTATTTTTATTTATTTATTTATCATTATATTCGTTTATTTCAGATCCTATTATAATTTTCAGCCCTCAATGTCCCGCTGCTGAGCGAAGGCCTTCCCTACTCCTTCCATTCGTTCCTTTCCTGCGATAAAATGGGCCAATCTGCTCGGAACTTCGTGAGCTCATCACTCCATCTCATTTTCGGTCTGCCGCGACGTCTCCGCGCAGTATCAGGGCACAACTTGGCCGACTGGTCGCCCGATATGCGGCAGACATGACCATCCCAGTCCCATTTGAGCTTAGCGGCTTTCGTCGCTACATCCCAATTTTTGTTCGTGGGTGCATCTCAGTATTACGAATGCGGTCTGTGCGCTTCACTCCAATAACGCTGCGCTCCATTGCACGTTGGCAAACCTTGAGCTTTAATTTTTGAATGTTCGTCAAAGACCAGGTCTGTGCATCATACGTCAGAACGGGGAGGATGCACACTTCCATGAGTTTTTTCTTGAGAGATATAGGAAGATCTCCTTTCATCATGTCTCCCATGGACCAATAGCTCCTACACAACATACATATTATTATAGTCACGACTGTTTCTCGGAAGGGTAGGCACTTGCTCCGTTTTTTTTTATTCCACTAAAGATGCAAACAAACTAACGGCCCACCTGGTGGTAAGCGCTAACCGTATGCTATGGACGCTTGCAAAGCCAGAGAGAATCACGCGTTGCCTCCCTGAGATAACAAGATGAAAGCTCTCGTGTGCCTGTAACTTCACCAGCAACAATATCCTTCGAACAGGAACACAGCTATAAGAGCATAACCGCTTGGCGGCAGAAATAGGCATGCTGGTAGCACTTCCCCAGGCGAGCCCTTTCACAGAAGCCCTACTATTCTTACACAGAAACCACTTTTAACCTCTTTCTTCATTCATCCTCATCAAATTCTTCATAAAAGCGGCGGGTTAGTGTATTTTGCCTTTCTCTAGAATGTCTTCAATCGGGTCAGAATACATCCGCCGAGGCCTTACCCTTCCAACTATTCCATTCACGCTCGCCATATATACTGGTTAGTTAATCTACTTTCATCCAGCCTTTCCACATGTCCCAACCATCTGAACATACCTTTCTCAACTCTCGTTACTACAACTTCATTCACTCCACTTCATACTAAATGAAACAAATTAAATAATACATACTTCATTTTTTTTTTGTTGAAACTTAAATCTTCCCGCTGAACCCTCTACAGGTGGTATTTCAGAAAATCCTTTAGCGCATCCCTACACCCCAATAAGAACTTGCCCTCCGAATTTTAGGTCTCTGGGACTTACAGGCTGTGCGTTCATTGTCAGTCTGTGAGTCAAGCAATTATTTTATTTATGATAATATACATTGTTTTCAGGAAACAATTAAACAAACTTTAAAGAATGTAAAGTTGATAAAAAGTCCAATATGAAATTACATCCCTTATTTTTTCACCCTTAGGGATGGGATTTTTAGGGACCACCCTTACAGTAACTACTCATTAAAAGAAACAATCATTAATATCAGTTCACAATTGGCAAAAAAATGATGTACCATAAACACAAAAAAAATAGACAATTGAGAACCTCCTCCTTTTTCGAAGTTGGTTGTAAATAAACCCACCTCTAGTATTGATTCCTATCCAGTTGAGATATCGCGACAGCTTCTTTGAGATGTAAGTCTTGCCTCGCGCTGGGAGGCCCACCATGGCAATCACATGCGGGATGTTTACATAGTTTGCCCGTTCACCTGGAGATAAAAAAATATATTTTACCATCTGGAAAGAACTTTGTAGAACAACTATAACAAAAGCCCTGTCTGATCCGTTAAAGTTACTACTTCAATAATAATTCCTAACAAAAATCTTTTTAAGAAATCTAAGCTAGTTTACCACTGTAACACTAAATATATAACTATAACTAAAAAATTTAAGAAAAATGTAAACATATTATTACAAATTAAAATCAACAAATGTAAAAAATTAAAAGTTCATTCAAAAGGTTTTTATTTATTGAAATTTTAAGGATCTAAATTATTAATTATTAAAGGCTTCTGATAGTAAAATTTTTCCAAACAGAAGTTAAAAGATGTTTCTCAGTTAGCAGTAGGTATACTCATAAGTGAAACTGAGCTATTATGATGAAACAAACTAGTATCTGGATAAACAGAATGAACATACTGTTTTCAAAACAATTCCACAAACATGTCTGATATTGACTAATCAATGTTTATATTAAACTGCTTCTGATAAACTGAAGTACCCACTTGATTAGATATTGAAAAAGCAATTAATCGTCAATACTTTAATGGTCCATCATTATTCCTAAATACATCATTGATGTATTTTAAGAAAAAAAATACATCAATGATTTATTTAGGATTAATCTGGAGCAGATAATTATGCAAGTATGATATCTTCCCGTGTCAAGAATTATCTGGAGATGTACTACCGCCATAATTGACCATAATTGAAGATCAAGAGATGCCGGTTTGATTCCTGCTGTGGGACATATTACATGTATTTTTATAGATATTTTTTACGGGTTTTATCCAACAACATCAAATCCTATGTGGGGTCAGGACTATGTTATAAGTGACAGTTAGGTTTTTTTTTAATAAATTATGAAATCTCCTGCCCATCAGTGATGCTGCGAAGGGAATGAGTGTGGGTGATATAATAGGCACATCAACTTCTTTCTCTACTAACCACTTGCCAAATGGAAAATCATGAGCCCTATAGATAATGATTTGCTTCATAAAAAAAGGCCGGTAATATTCAGGCATAACTATGGATGAGA
This sequence comes from Perizoma affinitatum, assembly GCA_961405105.1. Lineage (NCBI taxonomy): Eukaryota > Metazoa > Arthropoda > Insecta > Lepidoptera > Geometridae > Perizoma > Perizoma affinitatum. The sequence goes on along the minus strand of OY560198.1, from coordinate 12,040,988 downwards.
GTTTGTTATCAATAAATGTAACTAGATTGATTTGATGTACTAAAGATAAAATATAGATAGTATGTGATCTGGAACATGTATACTTTTTGGTTGAGATAGTGAATTTTGCATCAATATAATAGTTTTTTATGGTACAGTAACCCATCCATTTAATTGTACCAATTTGTACTTTACATGCCCTATATCAAAGGGTTTGTAAAGATATCACCTAAGGGATTAATGATAGGAAAGATAAATTGATATTCTTGACACTTCATTTTTAAAGCCAATGGGTATCATGTTTGCTTAAATTATCACTTCCTGGTATTCTATCATTAGGCCAAATTAACGAAGAGACCGAAAATAAAATCCGCCGCGTAATAAAAAGACGAATGTCCTTGTGACGACAGCAGCAGTTGAAATTCTTCCTCGAATCCATCAAATTATGATTTTTAACAAACCGTCTCCGAAAAACTGCTTGTTGAGATACTTCCAGCCTTCAGCACGGTTGTCGTCTGCATCCATTGTCACAGGAATTTAATCTTATCAGAGAAAACCGAGTAAATTATAGCTAATAAAATTAATTTAATTCGCAATAATCCGTCCGTTCGCGGCTGGTAGCAATACGTTTACTGTCATTGTCAAAAAACTACCGTATCGATTGACATTTAGGACATTTACTCTAGGCAAAGACAAAGTCCGTTCCAATCCACGAAGGTAGAGTTCATTGTTGATAATGAATAATGTTTCTATGTTCACCTGAAAATATAAGTATCAATCAATTTTGTTCAGTTTGTACTATACTGATTACAAAATGAAAAATAATCTACTAGAAAATGGCTCACAAATACATTATGTCTATAAATCATTTTCAATCGAGATAGCATTATTGTTGTCTGTGATCGAGATACATAACGGAACGTTATTATTTTACCCGAGAAACTGAGGTCGGAGATTTATGCACAGAGTACTTTTTAATATTGTATCGAAGTCCCGAATTTCGATAATTTATCTAACTGTGTGGAAATGCGTCACTATCACGTTGTAAATGAATGCAAGTTGAGAACTAAACAATGATAACCTTTTCATAAATTAATTGGTTTGGTTGTCAGCAAGTATGTTCGGTATGTATAAACATAAATAAGTAGATGTAAACGTAAATAAATATATGATTAATAGAAGGTAGGTACCTACCTGCTTATGACATCCACCTATTAGTAGGTAGGTACCTAATTAGATTCGTGCCATAAATGAAATATGACTGTTCTCATAAGATTTATACTTAAGTATACTTACCTCGATCTATTACTTTTATAATTAGGTCGGTACGTATACAAGCATAAAAGCCCTATACCTGAGCCCAAGATTTTAAGCTTTCATGACGCAAGGAAAATACCCATTGGTCAATGAAACATCTTTATGAAAGGATCTCTCCCATTTACCGTTAAATCGTAGGACATGTGCATTCTCCTCATCCTCACTTACGGTGCATAGATCTGGTCACTCACTGATAGCCAAAAGTTCAGCCTCGGGGTGTGCCAGTGCAGTGGGCTATGGAATGGAACGCATTATCTTGAGAGTTAAACTTACCTTGTAAAAAACACTGCGCTCCAAAACACAGACAGTCCATGACGCTTAAAAAGCAGCGTAACAATAATGGAATTAGGCTGGACATGTGTATCGTATGGTAATACGATCATACGATACACATGATGTCCAGCTGTGGACGAAAACCAACACAGACTGGGTCCAAAACAGATGACGGCTACGTGGAAGGCCCAGGCGGAGATGGCGCGATGAGCTGGATTCCGACATTATGGCCTGGAGGAATCATAGGACCCCTCCTATGATTCCTCCAGGCCATAATAATAGGACACATAGGGAGGCCTTTGTCCTGCAGTGGGAAAGTATAGGCTAAATAATAAATAATAGCCAAACATACGATTTATGTAGGTGCATACAGGTACGTCAAATATACGGTAGCCCTGCCAAATTTCGATAATGTATGAATGAGAGTTACGTAGGTAGGTAGGTACACTAACCCAGTAGAAGTGGGAGGTGCTAATTTTATATTTACGCTTCGTGTTATTACGTACCCTTGACTTTGGTAGCTAGGGTACAGTCAGCGACAAAATAAAAATATTTCAAAAACCCTATAAATGTATGTTTCTTGAAGTCATGTTAGCCGAGTGGGCGGGCGGTACCCCAACTTCCGATCCGGAGGCTCGCATCGATCCGTGGGTTCGAACCCGGTTGTGTATCAATGGATTTTCACTCGAAAATCACATGTACTCAAAACAGTGAATGAAACATTGTGACGCAACCGGCGTACCTTAGAACCAAAAATTCAAAGGCATTCATGTATTTTGCCATCGGTTAGGGCTCCATTCCAAAAAGCGGCGATATGGGCTTGCGACCTTTCACATAGAATGCGAACAAGCGGACATACAATGTATGTCCGCTAGGTACATGTCATGTACCTATCATCAAGGACTAGCTATAGATATGTAGGTAGTACGTGTCTACAAAGGTATCTATTTCCATGCTAATTGGCGGAAGTCGATGAAAGTTAAGAATGTCTATATTTCCTACTGTAAGTATAATTTGCGGCAATTTCTTGTAATGCAAATGTATTTCCTGCCGATGTGATAGAAGAAGATGAAAGCTTTGAGCGAACATGAGTCAGTCTCAAAACTTTTGGATTGTTCTTTCGATCAGGATGCTCTATCCTGGTTTGTCACAGATTACATTTCTCTCAATATTCGACCACCATGTAGATGTGGGTCTACCTATGCCTCGGGGCTTGGTTGGCATATTAAGGGCGTAGGTACATAAGACGTGCGTTAATTTTAAGACTACTTAGGCTTCCTAACCTACATTTAAGTAGCTATGCAGTTACTCACTAGGTAAGCCAGAAAAGGATACCTAAAACTCCCAATCACTATGGTTTAAGGAGGTAATTCTAAATATGCTAAAGTTTCAGGGTCGCGAATGAGCTTGAGGTATTGTTACTTAGAACTTTGTGACCAAAGAATTAACAACGACATGTTTACATACAATTCAGTTCAATAAAGTATTATCAGTTCGACAATCAATCAATCATAGGCAGGGGTTGATAAACATTCGATTAACCTGCCACTCTCTGTTATCGATACGTGTTATCCACAAAGTTATGAGATACGCATAATATGTATGTATTAAAAAAAAAAGTATATAAGAAGTATACCAGTCATGTAGTTCCCATAATACAAGCTATGCTTAGTATGGGTCTAGATGATGCTGTGTGAAAATGTCCAGCATTATTTATTTATTTAAAGTCTTTAGTGTGATCTTTGCAATCTATCGCATGTGTCGAAATATTATGTACAAGAGTAGGTACCATGCAATTGGTGGGTTGGGGCGGGCGGCGGAGAATTCTATCTCTCTAATTTTCGTGTTATATTAAATATTCAATTTGTCGCATACATTTTCCGATTGCAAGCGATAAATTGCATAATGAAGAAAGCTTTTCGTGTTACGTACCTAGACAAATGTTTGTACGATTAGCTGTTTGTCTTGGGTCAGGGTGTTTTTTATGTATTATATGTATGTATTTACAAAAATATATAATTACATAAGTAGTATATCAGTCATGTAGCCAAGTTTGTTAAATGAATGGTCTTTTCAGTGTCGGTCTGTAGAGATCTATCATAGTAACAATTGTATTGAGTTCCTTCATTGACATTAAATTGGCATTTACAACAAGCGCTTTTAAATTCAGAAGTTAAGTTAAGAATAATTAACCTACCTACAGCTATCAAAACCCTTACATGAGGGTTTAACTATAATCAAAGATAAAACAATGTCCCCTAGTGTAATTATACGAACTTCCTCATTATCAACATTAGGTAGAAGTTCGCTGCTGACCGTAGGGCTCCCCCAAAGAGTGCCATGACGTATACTTAGCCTTGGGCCACGTTCATCCACAGGCCTACTTCATCTTCATATTCCTGCTCTTGTCCCACATTACCTACGTGGGGTCGGTCGGCACAACATATTTTCTTCTTCCACTCTCCTCTATCAGCCGTCATCTCAATATTCGCATTTCATTCTTCACACAATCCATCCATCTTTTTCTTTGGTCTATCTCTACTCTTATTTCCACCCACATTCATATAAAGACTTCCAACTTCCGACGTTTCAAAGTGATCCTTGTGATTTTAATGAATAAACTGACTTCTTTCCTAGGCACAATATTTAGGGTGTCATCCATCCATTGGCTTTCATAAACGGAGTCGTACATTCGTGATTTTTTCTTTTCCAGCGTTTGTCAATTCGGCGATCGAAAATATGGCCTGCCCATTGCCACTTCAACTTGAAAATTCTGAGACTCGGTACGTCGATGTCTTTAGGTCTATAACTAACATGTCCGCTGGACTGGAAGGGCCATAAATTTAGTCTATATCACACGTGGTATTGCCATGCACTGTTATCTTAGTTTACAGCCAATAAATAGAGTAAATGAGGGGTACCTACAAGTTAGGTTACAAGGTGATACCAGCAGCTGTGAACGTGATTGTTCTGAAGAGCTGATTGCAATGTGTATGAGTCAGACAAAATGCATCACAAATAAAACTCGGACAAAATAGAATAGACGACACTAAACATGATTTCACCGGTTAGGTATATAAACAAGATAAATAAAGAATTGCCCACGTAAATTCTGAAAACACATACCTAGCGACCGATATTTGGGTAACTACCTATTATCAGTAGAAGTCTCAAAATAGATAATCTATTACGGCCAGCAGACGTAGAATCGATAATCCTTGCGTGTATGTTAGTTAACGTTACTATTTCCTGCCTGTAGTAATAGGACTAAAGGTAGAAAACAGAGTTCATGTCAACGACCGCAGGCAAGATACCCAAAAAGCCGAGGTAAGCGCCAGCCTTTTGATTATTGGTTTCGTCCATCAGCCGCTTCGAGATTTCCCTGAAAAGGAGACACGCGTCAGTGCTCCACGGACCAAAGGTATCTATCGCATAAGGCAGAAATATGTATACATCGCCGATGGATGCGTATTTCCTTGAGGTTTTCCGCAAGGTGCTAGGTAGTTATCTACCTAAACTATTTACAAAACCGGACAGAGCCACTATGTTAATAATAATCGATAGCAAAGTTAGTGTGAGGGAACCTGAGTGACCCTAGCACCCTCGCGATAACGCCGATAGCCGATACCACGAGTCAGCCATCCTGTTGGAAAACTGCTGATACCTAGATTATATCGTTTTTATTGGCCGATTACACGTGACACGTGACAAAGCTGATGATAACGTATGTATTTTAGTGTATTTTTAATATCGCATCTGCTCTATCGGATTTGGAATATAATAGTGCAAGTTTATTTGATACGTAACAAGAATGAATACGTTGGTACCTAGCTATAATTTAGACACAAACTAACAAGGTAAGTACAACATAAATTAATTACAATTAATAACGACAAAGGAAATTTGACAACCTAGGTGGCTCGTCGGGCAAGTAACGAGCTGCGATGCAATAGGTGCGAGATCGATTCCCGCTGCGGAACAAATGTTTGCATGTTCTGCAGATATTTCTTCCGGGTCTGGGCGTTGTGGTACCATGGTACTGTAGTTTCTGATACCCTCGATACAGGGATCCTAGTGTGGGGTCTGGACTAAGCATGTTTGTGTCTGTTAGTTGTGTTATTAATTATTCAGATATCAACATTTACATTTAAAATAATGTAGGTACGTAAAAATTTAGCAAGGAAGGAGGAACTTCTTTGGATCAATGGTTTCTTTTTGAGGCTCGTTTCGTTTGTATAGGTACCTGTTTTTTTAATTCACAAGGGCGGTGCCTGTATTAATATACTAATTCATGGTTTCCGGGTCCTTACTAGTTTCTTGTAGAATAATATCAATGGACAGGTACCTTTCTACGAGATGGGCATACTCACATATCTACAAAAAAAAGTGTCCACCCAGACACGGCACACCGGGAGCCGTAGGTAGGTAAGGTATATTTTGACAAATCCCAAGAGTTGGAATTCCAGAGTAAATATTTTTTTTAAACTTCCATAGCACCTTGAGGTTGTGTTGTGATGCTGATCTTCGGTAGGCATAATGCTTGACACTTGTATTTATGTTCGGTTTGCGACAGATATCCAATATAATAATAAAATGTGTAGTTCAAAAAACACTATAAAACACACTTTTATCACGCGCTATAAATAATTCCACTATCCCAATCTATTGGACTCGTCAAAACGAATCATATGAGCCCAAACTCGAGGGGTTTACTAGTAGCCAGTGAAGATTTACACTACCCACCTCTGGCTCCATCATCAGATCAGCTCCGAGATACCAAATTATAGTACTGTCATCCGAACTACATATACATACATACATACAAAGAAGTAGGTTAAAATTGACTTCCAAGATTTGACTAGGTAGGTACATTGTTTGTTAAAATTGACTTCCAAGATATGATTAGGAAGGTACATTGTTTGTTAATATTTACTTCCAAGATTGTATTACATGGTTTGTTAGTTAGTTACAAGTGAAGCTGATATAAGCGTGCTAATTAAAACAAACACGCTCATGACTTTGTTCCCCATGATGGAAATCCTCAGATGCATACTCAGTGCATAGATTTTTGAGGATATAATAGAATATAATAGAAAATACTTTATTGCACACCAAAAAATACAGCTTAATTACTAAAAACTTTGATAATGTTGTACAATGGGCGGTCTTATCGCAAAATAGCTCGCTAATATCTCTACCAGACAACCTTTGGATGGAACAGACTGTAAGAAAGTTAACAAGGGGTTCAATTGGTGTACTGGGATGGGTACTGCAATAGGATACCAAGGAGTGGGTAGACAAAGGCACGGCAAACAGTACATAATGGCACATGCCCGCGTTTTTAAAGTATTCAGCATTCCACGTGACAGATTGCAACGTATTTGCAACGTAACAGAACATAACCAGTCATTCTGGCTGCCGTTCTGTCAGAATTATCCGATATATGATTTATGTGATTTCTTTAGAACATCTTGATAAGATAATTGACGCATTTACACATATTAGTAGAGCTCAGTTTACCACTTGCTGTCAGGCTGTCACAAAGCCTTTTAAAAGACCATCACATAGGTATACCTCAAACATAGCAAAAGCTGTCTAGAAGAGATCGCTATTAGCGATAAGACCGCCCAATCTACTCCCGCGATTATTAAATTTGCTCTGTTTTAATTTGTAAGGAACATACATAAGTGGGTGGTGTAAAATAAAGTGTTATCTTTCTATCGCTGAATAACGCAGGATTAAAACTATAAAGTGGCTGGATATCATATTATTAAATATGATAAATAAGTTTATACTAGTAGATACCTACTCGCAGTACAGCTCCTTGTGAAAGAGCTCTGTCGCCAAGAAGTAATGCTCGTATTGCTGTGTATGATTCCACCGGTATGGACGCCGGAGAAATTAAAGGCGCACGATACTCTTAAAAAAAAAAAAATTTTGTTCCCTTTTATATGACCCAAGACACACCAAGATAAGACCGGTCCTTTGACACGAAGAACCAACGTCATTGGCGTAGGTGTTAGCAAGTAAAGTAGAGCTTGATTTTGTATATACCTAAGTAAACTAGGGTGTGAAGATATTTTTGTAGCTACCTAATATAATTTATGTACCAACCTATATTATACTTAATTTCATCGAAACCGGTTGAGCCGTTACGAACATTTTAGCAAAAAAGTTCGCATTAATATTAACAATGCAGGGGATCCTAGTGAGAGAACGTGATCGTGTTCCTTACAGATTGTGTGTTACCTATCTGTCCCTTCTATTGCCTACTTAGAATTAATTTATTAACTAACCTAAGTACCAACTCGTAAAAATATCTGGTGAAATAAAGATTTATGATTTTATAATATTAGGCATTTTTCGCATTAGCGTGGTAGGTATTTAGATAACTAGTTACTTAAGTAGTTTTTTTGTTAAAGTAGAAACTAGTAGGTATGTTATCTTTTAAATCGAAACAATGTTACTACGAAATGGTTTTTCGATACTATGGACTCTATTTTTAGGGTTCCGTACTTACCTCAATAGGGAAAAAACCGAACCCATGTAGGATGACTTCTTTGTCTGTCAAGACTTTTTCTCAGAAACGCGTGAAGGTATCAAGTTAAATATAATATAAAATACGTGCAGTCTCTTGGAGCTATAATATAATCAAGCTTCTAAGTCAGCGCAATAAAAAAATACGGCAATTTATGCGAAATATTTTGATGCTCGCAAATAAATCAAAACATATACTACGGGCACTTTCCGTTGACCTAGAATCATTTAATTTGGCAAGTAATTTTAGTATTATCAGATCACGTATATTTTTTTACGATTACAAACTTACATTTTATTTTCCAATTGGAAAATTGACCGTGACGTAGATGTATGGTAGAATATTTTTCCATCTACAAAGTTAATTTTGACTTTCAATCTGATTATCTTTTGGTTAGAGCAATGTTTGGTGCTTTCATTGTTTATGAATTCGAGTAATGTTAATTATTTTGGTGAACATACGGAAGCTTCGGTGCGCGAGTCAGACTCGCACTTGTCGCGGTTTTATAAATTCATGCTCGCAGCCGTGAACTTATTTGCTTAAATTACCTGCCATTTAGTGAAAATAATGTTCATTTTGACGACACATTTTATTCGTCTTCCATTTTCTTGCAGATATCGCTAACAATGTAGACCCAGGAAACATTATTTCCTCACAATAAACAACGATAACTTGCAAGTTTAGGTTTGCTTGGAGATACCAATGGATATAGGATTGAGTCACATGACACATATTCGCTATCTAATTGTTTAGTATTGTTTATGTGGGCAAATGACGCATGAGATACTTACCTACTCGTAAGTGGAATTATTTTAACCTTTGAACGACTGATCTTTGATTAGTTATCAAATTTAGTGTAGTTAACATAAGCTACCTATTTGTTAGTTAAGTAGGTATATAGGTAATAAAAATAAGTACTTATTACAAAACTAAGTACACCTAACTCGGGATAAATTTGAAGTAATATCAAGCACGAATATACAATCAGAAATATAGGTAGGTATAAGTAAGTACCTATATCCATTGGTATCTACCAAGCAAACGTCACAACGACTATTAGGTAATTAGCACTTGTACTATTTTTTAAATAAATCAACCTATATCTGTGATTTTGAATTGAATAAAAAATAATTATTAATCATTGAAAACACTTTTTTCTTTAACTGTACGTGTTTACTCCTGGTAAAGCGATACATAACAAAGGGATTACGAAACAGAAATAACTCCCCTTAAATGCCGATAAAACTGCATGATCCGATGTAGTTTCGCTCTGCTCTCCCTCGATAGTTTAATTGTCAAATGAACGTAAGTACAAAGTAGAACACACTTTTAGCAGGTATCGGCAGCGTAGGTATCGTGTGTTATCTTTAGTACTTTGATTGATACTTTTTGGACTTTAGGTACTTAGTTCTTTAAGAAACACTCTTTTTCAATGAGAGAAGAGAGTTCACCTTGTCATAGAAAACATGTTAAACTATGAAAGAATCATACATGGCTCCGAAAAAATACAGGACAAATATCTTTCGTCCTGTTTTTTTTTTCGGATTGAAAGACAAACTTAACTTGGTAGTTGAAAAGATTTTCGCCCATACTTCGATATACGTCATGGTCAATTCTCAAATTAAATTAAAATTAAAAAATATTTAAATAATAATATTTTTAATATTTGATAAAACTGAAAATTAACATTTTAGGGCTTTTTCCTTTGCTTACGCTGTTAGACCTTACTTCTGGCCAAATTTCATTCTAGAACAACGGGAAGCCAACCTTATAGGTTTTGATTTATTTGCGACCATCAAAATATTTCGCATAAATGGCCGTATTTTTTATTGCGTTCACTTAGAAGATTGATTTTTCTTGAACCTTAAGCGACCGTAGGCCTTCGTATTTGATATTAATTTCATACCTCCACGCGTTCCTAAGAAAAAGGGTCTCGACAGACAGACATACGGACGGACGGACAAGTGATCCTATGAGGATTCCGTTTTTTCCTATAGGTACGGAACCCTAAAAAACTTGTAGTTTACAAGTTGACGTTTGTATGTATATGATCCTTGTAATTTCAATGAATAAATTCGCACCCTGGGATTTTATATTTTTATAAACAAAGGTTGGAATGGCCTTGAAAATGTAGTCGGACTTAAAGACCTATAGATTTTGTTTCCTTTTAAGACACTAGGTTCGTCTAATCTAAGATAAAGGATAGAGTTTATTACTGCTCGAAGCTGGCTTCAAATCATAAATCCGGATGCAATTCATTAAGGTTGACTCATGCTCAAAATCTGGTTGGTGTCTCGCAGACACCGGTTTGTGTACCGAGATTTCTAGTTTTTACTGAACATCGGTAACGAGTTGTAGAGGTTGATATAATAATGAAGGTTTCCTTTTAAGCTTCAAATGTAGAATATCAATAAGTATAAGATCCATTTAGGTAAGGTTCTCGGTCTTTTCTGTTGGCATCGATACACAAGCTAAAGGTTACGGCTAGGCTATAGAGAGTTATAACGACCGGATTTAATTGCGTACGTGATAAAATCCAAGACGGGGTAATCCGAAGACGAACAATGATGTCAGTGACTTCGACATTACTGCGAATTAGCAAGTCAAAGTCAAAGTGAACGACGATAATGCCAAATCTTGAACGACGACAACGCAGTGTAAGAAAGCCTCACCCACTATGAACCAGTGTAGGAAGTCGGTAAATCGAGGTAGCTATAGATTGACTGGTTTAAATTTCTTACTGGCCTTGTTACCGCAACCAACTAATAATAATAATAATGCTGGACATTTTTCACACAGCATCATATAGCCCATAACTAATCAGAGCTTGTATTATGGGAACTACATGACTGATATACTACCTACTTATTTTTTTAAATACACATTATCCATAGAAAACACCCAGACCCATATTAGTAAAGCAGTAAAACAACTATATTAGTTATAATTAATTAAAGCAGAAGATTTTACAATAACAATACCGTCGGTATTTTAAAAATAAAAGCATCTGCGCTAGTTGCCTGGCTGTTAATGTGAGAAACACGACTAGACCGCGTGCTTTTAAATACGATAACCGCAAATCAAATCGTGAATATATTAGATATAGTTTTTTATCAGAGCGTTTCTTTAAATACATAGACACAGAGCCATATTTTGCTTTGCGCAGTGGGTTACGGGTAAAACGTATCTACTATGTCATAGTCATGGCCTGCCCATTATAAGTTATTCTTGTCATGAAATCAACTTACATTCGAGCGGATAAATTGAGTGAAATGGCGGGACAATTATTATTGTAGAAGATCTAATGTGCCTTGCACTGCATTATATCTTTTTCCGTTCATCATACCTACATCACAATACAGAAGGAAAAGGGACGGTTAGTCCCAAACGACAAACCGTCAAACTATAAGGTTACGAAACGTTAGATTAGATCCGGCATGAAGGATGCTCCGGTCTGTGTTTACCTTGTGTAATTGTATGTAAATCATGTAATAACCATCATCATCATTGTAGATAATTGGTTCATTAGTAGAGATCATAGCCATAGCGAAAACAAAATGACAGCTGAAATTTTGTATATTTTACTCAGTAAGTATATATTAACATGTCAATAAGACCGAGACGCAAGATCTTACCTATGTTAACCAATAGTGATCAAATGTGAAAATCACTCATATAGTGATTTATGATTTTAATCAGTGCCTGTCATTACCAATAATGTCAGCTATGTGTGTACCGGTTTGTGGAACTCAATACCACTTGATCGATTAAAAATAATGTGCCAGACACAAGACTATTACAAGCGTGTGCATACCTACGCACCTATATAATATTTTAACTAAGATTGAATAGTCAAACCTGATGACGCAGGATAGAACGGACCCTCTCCTGATGGGTTGATGATATCTTAATTAAAGGTTGCGATACGTTGGTTCGTCATGACACTCTTTAGAGGATGCTTATGACCGACAATGGATTTTTACAAGCTGTTGATTGTGATTGAATAGGAGTTGGAAAATTACTATATCTTATAGCAAAATCGACATAGGCTTAGGTACCTAGGCTATCTAGATTTTTTTTCATGACCTGTGCGGCAGCTCTCCGAAAAACTAGGCTAAATTTCATATATATACAAACAAAGAAGTAAGTATCAAGTTGCACTATAATAGTAATTATTATTCCAACGGAAAAAAATCTAGCTAGATAGTATGTAGGTAAGGTAGGTCTGCCGCTCTAGACATCTTACCTACTAACCATTTACGTCTAACAATTGTAAACAAGCAACAATCGTCACACCAACAATTGCGATAGACGAGCCAAATTGCAATATTAAATTACCAATGTCAAATATTACCATTTTCACCAACAGATATGAAGTGAAGTGTGAATTATTGAAAAAATTAAGTAATAAATTAAGTAATAAAATTTAGTCATCGTTTTGAAGAGTCATTTTTGTGGGCTTCCCCTTTCAATTGAATATAAAGATAATAATAATAATAATGTCCTCCTGTCATGACCCTAAGCTTAACCCGGCTTAAAGGGGGGAAAATTATACGTAATATGGGTATAATTTTGTAATTTGTTTTTAAAGTATCAAGCTTAACGTGTTTGATAGCTTTAACTGTACCTACCCCGTCAGGTATCTCTTGATCATAGAACTACGAGTAAAAGTGTAAGTAATAGTCCTAAAATAAATCCGGTTTAAAGGACCCATTGCGCAGGCGCATCCATGAATCGCGAGTTTCTGTATAGGGAGCGGCCAAGCGGGATTCGGGACCGCGGCAGCTGTATTTATAACATTCTTACCTCGAATAGGGAACGGCTTCGTCATAATCGTTTCCGTAGTCGGCGGCAAAAGCCGCTGCGTTTCCGGAGACATATCACTGGTGCACTGATTAATCTCATGCTTTTTACTGTCACTGATGCTATTTACGCCACCGCGCAAGCGCAGAGACGGCGACCCGTTTGCGTCCATTTGCGCGTGTTATCGCCTCATGACTGAACAACGAAAATGATCGCGATCGGACGATGCACAGCTGTTAATCAACACTAGTAGCTAAATATTAAACTGTGGCACAGGTCTGCGCAGTAACTTCAAGTGCAAGGGCAGAATCGAGGGCAGGGAACACGCGTCTCGTCTGGTTCACCGACTGGCTACGACTGGCGCGGGCATTCTGCCACAATGCCAGCGTAAACACTACCGACGCTTTGTGCTATCGAATAGATAGACTATAATAGCCCATTCAACGGTGTGATGTGATGTTGCCAAAAAGATAAACAGGAATTTTTATACGATCGCTATGCTGTTAGTGACATTTTATTGAGATTTTTTATACGAATGTGATATTAAAAAGCATTCGTTTGGTTCAAGAGAAACCAAGCATACCTACCTAATTACTCCTCGAAGTCATATGATTATGAATTGGGATAAAGTTAGGGGCTTTAGAGAGTCGCTCTGAATAGTCCCCAAAAAATAATTTTGCGTCTACGTTCTCTATAGGTCCGTGCTCTACAATTTAACGACAATCACGCTTTGAAGTTTCAACTATCTGGACTTTAAGGGGGTTCAAAGCTTTATCAAATAATAGGACAAGGCTAAGACCATCTATGGATAATCCACTTGTTCTAAGTTGATCCGTACAAAATGTAGGTACCTACTTACCTAATAAGTAATAACTATTTCTCGTATGATTGTAAAGATTGTAACATATTCGAAGCGTCATAAACTCGGCTTTTAAATAATGATAGAAAATGAAAGGAGCATTAAATAAATTGATCGATTTGCTCTTGTGTCCGAAGATTTATCTAGTATTGAATTCGCAAGGGACATTAAATATATTGATCGATTTGCTCTTGCGTCCGGAGATTTATCTAGTATTGAATTCGCAAGGGTGAAGTCGAGGGGAAGGGGATTTTTTCGTTTCATAGGGATTAAATAATTGGGGGTCGATCCTTATAAAATATTAATAAGATCAACTAAGGTTTAAAACTAATAAAAAAAAGGTAACAAACCAAATAAATTACTTTTCACTTGAGAAATTGTGCCATATTAGCTTACTATCGTAGGCGGACTAGTGTATCATTTAACAGGTTCCTGGGTATTAAAAGATAGATTTTTAAAAAAGTAATTATTTTTAAAAAAATGTTGTCGTTATTATCAACAGACTACAAAATTTATGTGATTTTATTTACAGACTCTGCTTTACGATGTTCCATTTTTGAAATAGTTTAATAGAATAGTATTGCCGCGGAATCTCTAGAGATTTTACTGCAAAAGAAGGTACTTTAAAAACTTTAGTCAAACTTTTTTACTGTTTTTAGGTAGGTATCTAAAACAGTTTATTTTATTTTCTCGCAATCGAAGTGTTAAGTACAGTGTAACTCGGGACTAGGTAAAACCATTTGCAATGGCTCGTTTTAGTCCCTTGTTGAACAATCTAATAATCTTTCGTTCGTAGTAGCTTTCAGGCATCTAACTTCGAAAAGGTAGTTTGAGATTTATTAATTTCAGTATAAATATTAACTGTAAGTACATAAACATGTAATATTATGTTGATGGTGTACCCATAATCATCTGCCTCTTGAAAACCATAGACGACTATAGAGACTGTATTTTGGAATTCCGTGACCAACAGTTGTTCGCGGTAAGATATTGCAGTACGGTGATAGGTCTTAGTTTTGTGTGTGAATTATCTGAATCTGAAGATGAAATAAGTTTAGTTGCCATGTAATAAGGTACATGTTCTGCTGATATTTGTTTCTAGTCTAGGTGTTATGGTACCACGGTAATCGTAGCTCCTGATATCTAAGACACAGGGAATCCTAGTGTGGGGTCAGTACAGTACTATGTATGTGTCTGCTGGGTGTTTATGAAACGTCGGTAGGTATACCTAATACCTACCTACTAAAAAAGGTAAACGTATAAAGACCCGAGTAAAACTTTAAATTTTATCATATTGTCTAATGATCGCGAAAGTTTTTAATAAAACTGTCCACGACCTCACTCGGTCGTGAAACTGGAACTGACTAAAGTAGGTAAGTACGTGGTATAGCTGTAATAAGTATATCTTAAAGTTTTGAATGATTTAAAATCACAAGAATTATACCTAGTTTGAAAAGCAAATAGGTATTTAAGCATTTAGATGAACTTGGTAAATGAGATGGTCATGTAGCGATGACGATACTTCTAGCAATGACGTAGGTAAAGTATTATCTGTGACGATACCTTCTAGCATTAGAACAATGCACGTGTTAAGTAACGTGACACTTAGCTAGCTAGCTAGTGGTAATATGTACAGCGTGTTTTAAAGTAGGTACCTACCTAATTATATTTTCAAAGTGCCAATCTGTTATGAGAGCTGATATTGCTATGGCCTGGTATCTAAGATCACATTTATAGGTTTATTGGATTAAACATAATTACTTACACCCGAAAACTCTAAAGGTACGTAGGTAGGTAGTTATGTATCCATAGTACAAGACGATACACTGACTGATATTATACTGGATTCTTATGGTACCGTGAAACTTATAAATATTTGCGTCTTTTTAACTTTGTCAATTTGCCAAATCTCGATCTTTTATTAAGTACCTATTGAAATTAAATTTTAAACATTTATTTGGCACAACATGAAAAATCAAACACAGGTTATTATATGTGTCCCTATCTATCTATATTATAATAAGAATGTAACAGGTCAAATTCTCTACATTAAAGATATTTAAAAAAAATTTAGAGGAACTTTATAATCGATACCGAATCCAAAAATGTGTTAATTTTTTGTCTGTCTATCTGTCAATCTGTACCTGGAACGCGCATGACGCCGAAACTACTAAATAAATTCAAATGAAACTTGGCATGATTTGAGTTTATACTACAGAGCAAGACAAAGGATACTTTTTATCCCGAAATCAGCACGGTTTCCTTGGGAGAGGGGATGAAAGTCAAAATGTGTACTTGGTTGTAACACGTAGTCCGATTTCATTCATTCTTTTTTTGTTAGAAAGGAGGTACTTTAAAGATTATCATTAATGTGTAGTCCAAACAAAAAAACAAACACGCTCATGACTGTCTTCCCAATGGTAGACATCCTCAGATATATACTCAGTGAGCAGATCTTTGAGGATACCAATTAGGAGGTGTTAATTCTTAACGAAATAACGGTTGATAGTCAGAGGTACGTCCAAACATTACATTTGGTACATGCCCGCGTTTTGCAAATTAGCATTCCACGTGACAGGTTTCAAGCCCATCGCCGCTTATTTTGGCACATGCCTTCGAATTTTTGGTTCTAGGGCATGCCGGTTTCCTTACGATGTTTTCATTCATCGTTTTGAGCACGTGTTAATGCGCACATAATTCTTTCGAGTTCAAATATCCTTTGGTGCATGACCGGGTTCAAACTCACGACCTCCGGATTAGAAGTTGGGGTATCGCCCACTAGGCCAACACGGCTTTTAGTCCGATTTCATTTATTATTTTTTTGTTAGAAAAATGTTAGTTACCTCCTGTACTTTAAAGATTGTCCCGTAAATATTTCAAGGTCACAGGTTTTGTAGTTCAGAAAATACAGACATTACAACCCTCAGTATTAGGTCCAAAATAACTTGAAACTTAGAATGTATAGGAACCTTCGAGTAATGTCTCATCTTAAGCTGGCGTAAGATTTGTAGTGCTCTTTGTAGTGTACGCTGAGTAGGTAGTCCTATTATCAAAGTTAGTACCTACCGCCACCGCGAACGTAAAACCTGAACGTTTTTTTTATATTGAAATTTTGAAATTTTTACAAACATGTTTGTAGTTTTTAACCGACTTCAAAAAAAGAGGTGGTTCTCAATTCGACTGTATGTTTTATCGTGTGTGTTTGATACGCGATATCTTTGATAATTATAAACATATTTTAATGATTCTTTATTTCTTTATATGAAACCTGGGAGTTTTCAAATCCAAAGTAAAAAGCTCCTTTGTTGATAAGAGTGCTTCACCGCAGTCGACAGCGTTGCTTAATATGAGGCAAACTGTGGCAAAATGCGAATAATGCATGTTCAAGGATGTCAATCGCGAACAAAAGTCGCGGGCACAGCTAGTGATAGAATAAAGATGAGGAATTGAGAACAAGAAAACAGTTTAATGTCGCGCCAAAAATCCTAATACTATAAACGCGAAAGTTTGTGAGGATTGATGTTTGTTATTCTTTCACGCAAAAACTACTGAACGGATTTTTATGAATCTTTACAGTAATATAGTGTATACATCAGAATAACACATAGGCTACTTTTTATCCGGGTACCACGCGGGCGAAGCCGTGGGCAGAAGCTAGTTATCAATAAAAATAATCTAACTTAGTTTAACCTAGTATTATAATATATTATTATGTATGTGGTTTAACTTACTAAATATTATAGAGCTAAGACTCCCACAGTAATGTAGGAACCTACTTATCGACTAGCTGGGTTAGGTTAACTTCGTAAGCCTTTTTGTAACTATTGAACAAGAAAATACGATGGCATTATTGTACTTTATGTAAAAAGTAACCCTGAAAACGGATAACGTTTTGCAATCACGCAATCAACCCTTTTAGAGAATTGACAGTCGAAAACGTTAGCAAATAAGCTGAATGATATTTGTCTCTGAAACCCGGTAAAATTGACGCTGCCACAGATGTGTTTGTGGTGGTGGCGATCTAGGGAAGTGGTTGTCAAAGTTCGCCTGAATGTATTGATCACGACCGGACCTTTGCCTTGTTCCGATAATGCAAAGTATCGTTGTAAATTCTGAGCCGATGACATCATAAAGCTTGCGGGAAATGGTTCGCCATGGCACTGTTTATGGGAGTCCAGCAATGGACTTCTTCAGACTGTTGATGATTCAGATAAAACACGCTCTGAATTATCCTTGTCATTTACATTAGTAAAACTTATACGGGCTGAATACATTTCGATTTAGTTGTATTTCAAAGGCGCGGCTGTAAGTAAATTATTGAAGTATGTGATTGCCGATGACGAAAACAACCATTCTGGATCCAGAGGGTTTATGAGTTTAAAACAAGTCTAAAAGGGTATCGTAAACTTCTTGACCTCCCGGTCATACTACAAGACGAGCGCTTCAATAGAAAAGCGCCACTAAAACTTCGATTTCCAACTGTCTATGCAGACGGATAGTTTTTGATTCACGGATTTCACGGTCCCGGACTCGATGTCAGGGAGACATGCAAGTTGCGTGGGTACCATCACGTATCGACTAAACTTAGTTGTACCTACTCCAAGTTTCACTACAAGTCATACCTTTGGAGCAGTGCATACTTGGACGGTTCTACGTGGGGCTCGTAGCGTGCTACGGACTGCCACGTTCAATTTTTGGTGGGAAATAGTGGATTTCAAAACGAAGGTAATTATGCAATATTTTACCCATGCATTTATGCATACTCGTGCCAAGGAAAGATCGTTGTCGAATTCAACATTTTAAAAATTCGAGATTTTGGGAAGTCGTCCCTTTCAATCCTTTGTGTTTTAATGCCAATATTAGGTCAACCAGTGAACATTTTTTTTCCTGAATCGAGTCTTGCAAATGTTCGGACTACATTTACTGGACCATTATATAAAAACTTAGTTCAACGTTGTAACAATTCGCAAATCAATAATTTTTAGATTTTTTAATGCTTATAATAAAGGCAACCATTTGTTATATAAGTAATTTCAATAACATTTCAACACATCAAAAAATATGTTAAGTTTTCAAATTTAATAGTAATAATGCTTTTACATTTAAATTTGGTAATTGTAAATTACTTAAAAATTAGGTTGTTACACAAAATATAAAAATCGTACCATAGGTTAGCTCTGTTCCCCGCAGTCTATAATAGCCTGTCACGAGGGACTCGCCGACGGACTTTCTCAATAATTGCTTGCTACAAAAAAGAAAAAAAATAAAAAAAAGGTTTGAATTGACCGTTTTTTTCCAACTTTGAGACTTAGCTCGCTTCACTCCCTCGGTGTAGTTCTATTCAAGTTGGATAAAGTGCCCAAGACGTGTCCAGACACTACTTTCATATCTTTTATGTCACCGGACGAGGGCTTAAAATCAAAAATGGTTAAGGAAACCTTAAAGTGATTTTCTTAAACTTAATGATCCCATACGAAGCGGCTGCAATAAAAATGTCTGTACATTCAATCTCTAGAGGTGCGCGCAAAAGTTACTTTTACATTTTATTTATAGATTTATATTTTAGTAGACAAACGATTGTATAAGTTTAGATTATTCACTCTAAATTTCGAAAGTGAATAGACAGACGGATTTCTTTCAAAGAACATTGGTTTACAGCCTTTTAACTGGAGTAGTTTAACTACATGGGAAATTCACATCATTAAGCTAAACTAAACATCGTTAGCGTAATTGGTGACAAGATTAGAACTCTTTAAAGATAAACCACCATTCTCTTGCAGGTTCAACATCTACAGTAAATGTACATGTTTGAAACCCTTCTGAAATCCATACCAAAGAACCGTTCCGACTTTGTAAACGACCTTGAGATCCCGGAAGTTACTGTGTCCCCATACATTTGGACCGACCTTGAGGACTCCGTTACTACTAGGAGCGATAGCATAAGTCTCGTGACCTTGAATGTAACAGAAGAGGTTGAGGACAAGAGCTTAGATACCGAATCCAGCGTGGCTTTGAGCAGGGCCATGACAGATTCGGATATAGATTACAATAGATACAAAAGAGTAAGTCATCATCATCACTAACATAATTTATCTGTAAAAACGAAGCTGTCGTATACCTACTATCCCTTAAGACTATTTCGACTCATTTTGGGAGTCGTCAGGGTGTGTGATCGCGTCGCACTTATTCCGTGTAAATGAAGACTTTTGAAATGAGTTGAAACAGTCGGTCACCCATAGTATGGATGGTACCACGGGTGAAAATTCCCAATGATATCACGATTAAATTGAACAATATCATTAAACATATAACTCATTCATTTGATTTAATATAATTTAAACATATTACTTATAGGATATTTTTTTTTTACAAATTATGTAACTGCTAACTATAAAATTCAGCTCTTTACACTGCTAAAGAGCTGAGTAACATGAGATAGGCTAAATAAATCAGGCACATTAGAATAACTAGATTTCAGTATCAGAAACAAAGACTTGACATACCTTCTAATTATGCAGTGATTTTTGCTTATCAGTTCCATCTTTGACTATAATGACAACATCCCTTTCCTTCGCCTCTTTTTCGGCAGTTACCGAAAAACTATCGTCTAAAACAAAGTTCAATGATATAAATTCGTCTTTATCTGCAGTTCAAGCATAGACGCTACAGCGACCCCTGGGACCTGATGAAAGCAGCTAACGACGCCTTTCCGACCGGCTATTTGGATTCTCTATACAGGCATGACAGATACCGCTACTATGATGGTTCTTGGTCAAAATACCGCAGCGATTCTTACGTACCTTGGTCAACCTACTACCGCTATGGATTGTTACCAAGCTACAAATATGATGTCCCGTTGCCGAAATACTACAGATACTCATCCAAATACGAGCCTCTGTCGACCTATCGCTACAGTTACGGCTACGAAGTGCCTCGTTATTCATACTACCGTTATGGACTGCCTAGCTACGATTACTCCTGGCGGTACTCCTACCTTAAGCCCTGGCGATACGGCTACGACTACCTTAAACCGTGGCGATACAGGCGAGTAGCCTGCTAGTGGCTGTAGGTTGATTTAACTGAAGACAAAATTTGTGTGATCTACAACGGTTTCTATGATATGCAATAGTTGATAACACTCAACACTGTAGCGTTGAGTCACTCTTTAAATGCACTTTTGTCCATTATCTTGTTACAATAGAACTAGGCAGAGCCGTAGGTAAATGCAGCTCAGCACGACAATTCTTTAAAAGCACTCTTAAGAACACAAATAATAAACAAAATCCTAAAGGCACAGGGACTTATTCATAGAAGATAGAGCTATTTTTGTTAAGCGTAGGTAATTATAAACAGTAAACTACAAAAAGCAATTTGCCAGACAGTTCTGGCAACAAATCTTGCTACTTATTCATGGGTCAAACTCAATGTAACCACGGGTAAAGAAAACTCGATAATAAAGAAGATAGAGCTATTTTTGTTAAGCGTAGGTAATTATAAATTTTAAACTAAAAAAAATAAATTTGCCAGACAGTTCTGACAGCAAATCCTGCCACTTATTCATGGGTCAAATTCAATGTAACCACGGGTAAAAAACTCGATAATAAAGAAGATAGAGCTATTTTTGTTAAGCGTAGCTAATTATAAACATTAAACTACAAAAAATTAATTTGCCAGACAGTTCTGACAGCAAATCTTGCCACTTATAGGTCAAACTCAATGTAACCACGGGAAAAGAAAACTCGTCAATAAAGAAGATAGGGGTAATTTTGTTAAGCGTAGGTAATTATAAACAGTAAACTACAAAAAGCAATTTGCCAGACAGTTCTGACAGCAAATCTTGCCACTTATTCATGGGTCAAACTAAATGTAACGACGGGAAAAGAAAACTTGTCAATAAAGAAGATAGGGGTAATTTTGTTAAGCGTAGGTAATTATAAACAGTAAACTACAAAAAAGCTGTTCGCCAGACAGTTCTGGCAGTGAATCTTGCCACGTAGATAATGCGTATTACAGTGAGATCTATGAATGATCTCATGATGTCCCGAACAGTTTCCAGACGACATCTGATTACATCGATGACGTATTAAAAGAGTCACGTCTCCATCGCTACCAGTACAATGAGAAACTTCGGCAGAGGATGAAGAAGTACTTCGATGAGGAGTGCAACGTGTTCTCATCTGATGACCCTGGTCTGACCCGGTTGGAAGAGGCCTTGCTCGATCTTGACTATACGGTGATTCATTAAACAAACACGTAATTATAAGTTTTATAAGGATCTTTAAATACTAATGCTGGATATTTTTCACACTGCATCATATAACCCCAAACTAAGCAGAGCTTGTATTATGGGAACTACATGACTGATATACTACTTATATACTTTTTTTTAGTAAATACATACATAGAACATAGAAAACACCCAGACGCGAGACAAACATTTGCTAATCATACAACCATTTGTCCCGCTGCAGGAATCGAACCTGCAACCTACTGCGTCTCAGTCAGGCCTTCGCCCACTGCGCCATAGAGGTCGTCAAATATCGCGTTTACCTTTTAATGATCCCGACGTTTCGGCTATGTTGCGTCAGCCGTGGTCCGTGACCGTATACTAATGTAGTGCATATGGAGCTAGCCCTTTTTTTAATATTGCACAATTACCCTCATTTCTTCTTCAGATTCAGAATAGTCCATGTTCACATTACCATATACCGCACTAACCGTATCACCGTGACCCAGACACGGTCACTACAATGCCATTGATGTACATCCCCATATCTATACGCAGTACATATACAACAATTAATGTATAGTCGAATCCACGTTCAAACGTAGCATTCCGCGCGCCCATCTTTTCCAATTGGTACAATCTCATGCATTCGAATGTCTTTGGAACATGTTGGTTTCCTCAAGATATTGTTTACTGTTTTGAGAACGTATTAACAAAACAAAAACCTACTTAACTAACAAAATTTATAAAGACCCTAGTCTTCTTCCGATGTTTATAAATTCAAAATCGCACTATTTTTCTGTCTCAAAAATCCCACTGTAGTCGAATTTGTGATCACTTGTGTTGTTTTACACTTAAGTTGATTCAAAAAACCATGAGAATTAAAGAATGTATCCCCGTATTACATACTTCCACGTATCAGTTTACGGATGGTTAGCGGTTACCGTCGGCATTACTGTTGCATGCCTGCCCTGAAGGATTCTTTCAACATTCCGTTCTAATATTCATTTTTTTTTCAGACTTTGTGGCCCTACTACGATTCAACCACCGTATGATGAGCTCAAAAGAGAAGCTTTTAAACTTAGTGGGAAATCTACACCAGATTTCCCACTTGTTCTAACTTTAGGCCACCAGCTTGTTTGTCACGAATTTCTGTTCCTTAGTAGCTTAGAAATATTATTTTTAACTATAAGTACCTACTTTATTATATGTTTTTATGGGTCTTTTTTATAGTATCGTCCGTATTGCAACCGCCGTGGTCACGGGGCGACTCTCTTGAGTATTGTTGTTCTGTGGATTGACTGGTGGGGATGTCCGCACACAGACGAAACGTCAGAAAAATTATAAAATAGTCAAATGCAATAAAGACCCGTATATAAACTCATAATAAGGCTTAGGAATAGCCTAATTCTGTTATTCGTGGTCAAGAATATTACTGTGCAAGTGTATGTCAAATTATGAGATGTTAATCTGTAGATAAGACAAAATCTCATCCAAATTTGCTAAATGACGAAAATAATACAAAACTGCACAGGAACCTTCCTCCCTACTTATGTAAGACTTTTCACGTAGCTTTTGCTGTTTTCTGAACCCAATAAAAATCTATTAAAACATAGTTTTCACTAAAAAGGGTAAACTACTAGTATACCTATGTTTTTTTTCTCTGATAGTTTCAAAAGTATTAGGAACTTACCTACTGATTTCAATTATTAACTTAAAAAATACTAACCTAGGAGGTAAAATAAATTACGATTTTTTTGTGTAAAATGTACTTTTAATGGGAATGATTTCCAACATTACAACAATGGCTGTTCACCAAGAAATGGCAACATAAACTTTTGGTACTGAAAATTATGAACAGTCGACAGCTTAAAATATAATTAATCTGAATTACAAGTGCTTTGTCAAATCAATTAATAAAACTAGTTTTAGAAAAAAAACATTAAAATAATATCTCAATTTAAAATATAATTAATTATTATTGCACATACATTTTTGGAATACCAATCAGATAATAGGTGTTTTTTTAATACCTAAAGCACATAAGGTAAAATAATATCAGTCATTTTTTGATAAAATTAAAACAAGGTATTTTTGATAAAATGGTAACATGGAATAGGTATAATCTAAATAATACTGTAAAACACGTTTTTTTTAAACAAAGTACAAACTATGCATAAACCTAATCTATATAATAAACAAAAAATAAATGGTATATTTTGTCAATTAAACTCTAAGTTTAAATATCAAGTTCTTACACAATCAAAAAACAATTCTTCATAAACTAAAAATACGTGGTACTGGTCGATAAATTAAAAGCTATTGTGTTATTTTATTATGTGAACACACAAACATATAATAACGTAACCAGAATATAAACGAACTTCCTTTTAAAGTTCTACGAAAGAAGTAGGTTTAAGGTTATTTTTAACGGTAAATAAATATCAAAACATGTTAAAAAATATTAGATTTATTGTAAATTAATAAAAAGATGATTATAAACTGACATGGCGAAGTACAAGTTTAGGTTTTAGGCATAATTAGTAAAACATAACATGTAACTTAACTTACACTGCAGAGCGTCGACAAAAAAAAATATTTTTTAACGAAATCATTTTGTGCCTTGATTTTATTATGAATTGGGACAGGATAACACTATTTAAGATTTTCTGGGATAAGTTTCAAGAATTCAACTCAATTTAATATCATTCTGGTACGTGACGAAACAATATATTTATTTGAGATTTTACAGCTTTAACCTACATGTTAGGTAGGTGCTAACTTTGTTTATTCAATTCAATTCCATTCAAAACATTACCTAGGCATAGGAATAAAATCCTATTCCATTTAGTGTACAAATATTTCCAACGACCTCCTAACCTAAAACAATAAACAGTCGAAAAACTGAATCGCAAACATTACGTAGTTTGCGATTCGTATCTTCACAGTCACTTGTTTAAGGTAAAATTTAATGCAAATGTTTTTAATGCTAAGGTAAATAAGTTGTTTCAAAATAGACAAATCTGTTGCAAAATCTTATTTTTTTGACGGCTAAAGAAATTAATCTAGCACACAAAATAAAGAAGCATTATTCAAGCCTTATACATACAACTAGCGTGCCTTACAAAAGTCATTCCTTGCTCGTTCCAGTCTTGAATCTCAGCGTAGATACTTTACCAACTATCGTATACTCTACGCTAGCGTTTAACTAAACAACCAGCTATTAATCTAATTTTTAAAAAGCTAGACGAAGCTGGACGAAGGGCTTTCGTTTCGTTTATTGTTTTCGATTGCCTTTTGTCTACAGGAACATACTAAATGCTAAGCAGCAAACAAGAATTTTCATGGATTTTGTTGTAGGGACACTGTCCACAATATTTTTTTTAAGATATTGTGGACAGTTTGTATACAATTATTTTCTTTCAAAACAATTTACCTCTTTATAGCTGAATACTTCGCTATCCATTTTGGTGACACGAAACATACTTAGGACTCGGGGTATCCAATATAGGTTAGCTTTGAAGACCATTCCTTTTAAATGGAGGGCTAATTTCTTAGTATTTTCATTAAAAATGGAACCATCTAAAATACCGTATAAATCAATGTGAAACAGTTAAAATGAATTGTACTTTTACCAAAAAGCTAGAAGCTAACCACAACCAATGCAACATACCTACCTACACTAATGATATTTCACTACAAGCCATTTGTTCCTAAACTAACTCAGCAATAACTTTTATAGACCATCTTAAACATATCTTGGAAATCATTACCCAAGGACGGGTTGGTACATAACGCATGCTCAGAATAGGCACCACCGAGCAAAAAATCCCTGAATTTACAGAATTGACAAATGTAACAATAATTTATTTCAATAATCTATTTACGAGTAGTTTCTTATTAACTTGTCTATATACCATAACAACATTACCAACGCTAGGAAAGATTCGATGAACTATACTTAGTAAAAATTTAATTTTTTCAAGGAAAATTTAGCTCGACAGAACCCATCAATTTGATTTACAACATTTTCGTAAGTGACGTGCAAATACGCAATTAGCATACCATTATACTTCAGCTTGAATACAAAAATATTTCTTTAATTTATAAGGAAGAACGTTAGAAGACGAAATTGGTGCAGACACACGCGACTATGGCCGTAATAGTTTTCACGATTTGAAATGAACAAAATCACGAGTACGATGTTCTAAGTATTTGTATTATTTAATTCAAAAGCGACCGATTTAGCTATGGCATAATCCCATACAATTTACTGTTTGAAATAGTTGAAAATTTTGATTTCAACTCAATGAACAATAGGTATAGTTCACATTGAGTGTCGTATTTTTTTTTGTAAATGTAAATTTCCCAAAAACGAACATTCGCTAAACCAAATGAGTTTTTCTCGAAGGCATTGCACACACATTTCTTAATAAAACGGTCGAGAAAACGCGGCCATAGTCCAATAAAAGTGACACATGAAAGCACGATACACGATAATGAATAGTTAAACAAGTAATTGACACGTTAGCACAAAGATTATCGCGAGACGGACAGATTTAAGAATATATACACTTATACAACTATATCCGTAGGAGTTTCAAAGCACAACACTGAGTAGGAATAGAAGAATAAAATTTGTATCCGTTTCAAAATCTCCATTCTATGTACATACTCGAAGTACGTACATTAAAGTAGATTTTGACAATAGTTTAGATAGTGAATACACAGTAAGGCAATGAGAAGGAAGCGTAGACTAACCTGCATGTGTAGCCTAATCTATTATGGCTTGTTTAAAATCTAAAAAAGGGCTAACTACTACGACTCACTTTTATTCGTATACTTTGATGACGAAACTGATTATTAGCCGTACTAATATTCAATTTTTAAAATGAGTTCCGTCTGACCACTATTGTTTAATTTGTCTATTTGATTCGTCAGGTAAAAATGCTTTATGATAAAAGTTTAATAAAATAAGATCTCAATATATATATAACCAAATAGCCTATATAAATCACACTCTATTTTGCAATAAAGATGTTTAGAGAAAAAATGCCAGGAATCAAGCTATACATGCAAGTTCTACAGAAGTTTGAAGAAGAAAGACATACATCTCATAATACAGCTTTATAGATTTTATATTTCTTTATAATCTGTTTATTTATATTATAATTCTTAAGGCGCGCCTGATATGCATTCACTTCGTTTACAAAAATAAACCACTCTCACAACAATATTTTGTTGTATCAACGTTTATTTTAATTCGTAGTAATCGATCCTCGAATCTCTGATAAAAATATAACTTTTTAATTAAATCACGGCGTATGCCTCATTGCCTTTCGTGTCACGGGTCATTATTTAATATTATATAACACGTATTACCTACAACAATATTGTCATTATTATAACAAGTGAACTATGACTTTATACGAAGCAGTGTCGGTACTATAAGCTATCAGCAAACAGCTTATTAATATGAAATACCTATCTAAAATACTATATGGCTACATACATTTATGTAGCTATGTATATTATTATAACTCATCGCACCAGTCTCCATACGACTAAAATATGTACAGAATTAAATAACAAATAGAACGTATAAAAATCACAGTTCAAAATCACAATCACAAAATAATAAAAACAATACGATTTTTTATGAATTTTCATTGGCTTACTTTTAATCGAGATCATGTAGGTATTATAAAAATATATATTTTTTTATTGCGAAAGGATATTTAAAAAGTACCCTACAACTAGCAACATCAACAATTGAATTGAACGGTAAGCAATATGTCTTCTAAAAATTTAGTACATCAGTTTTGGGGCTGCCGGTAGGAGAATAGAAAGCATTAGTGTTACGCCAAAAATGTTTGTAAAATTATGTATAAAAAGTAAATGCAAGCATTCAGTTCGTATAAAAATGAGAAAAAACTCGCAAAAAACTACTACAAACTTTTTAGTATGGCAATCACCTCTACAACTAACACGAACTCTTAAAAGCTAGAAATTATTCTCTCTCAGTTTTAGGAATAAGCCCTAACTATTATTATAAATAAACAAACTGATTTCTCAAAGACTGACTAAAATAAAACTGCACACAGAGTAGACCAAAACGCTTTCAAAAATTTCGAATGTTGTGAATACAAGTCCAGTTTTTGAGAAATTCAATTTGTTAAGTACAATTTTGATTGTGTCAGCATTCAGCATACAAGAATCAGCTGAAAACCATCAGAATACTCTACCGACCGATTCATTACCTCGCGATGTTGATATGTCCATACATTCACCCTTCATGTTACAGAATAAAACTTTTAATCCCGGTTAGATCACAAGTTTAAAGCTTTATTCAATAGTTCATTATTCATATTTCTCAATCCGGCAATGTAATTTTTTAAGCCGGCAACACTAAGCCAAATGTTGCCATTAGTAAAATTTCGACCATAGACTTGAACCTTCAACACAGCATGAGATGAGTAACACCAAGAAACGCTACGGAACACATCTGAGATGAAATCTCAGTTAGGTGACAATTTATTGACTGATAAAAATACAACACTACCCACCACCAACACGCATTATTTGTACAAAAATCGCCATAAAAATTTCCTCTGAAATATTGAGCATCTTTCATACCTATAAACGTTTTTAAGTTACACATTTGTGTTTAGTTACACGATTACGTTTAGTATACATTTTGTTGCGATAGTTTAGAGAATTGTACGCCCTCCATATTCACCGATTTCTATGGCGAGCGCTGTACATTGTAAGTCCTTCAAATGTACACTTCACAATCAGTCAAATAAGTGCCACCTGGGGCTTGAGATCATGACGTCACTCCGGAATCAGTGCGGTAGAGTATTCTAAGGTTCAGTATGGACGAAAATCAGACCCTTCTAGGCTTCCCAGGACCCGGGCACTCGGTCGACTTGATGATAGACGTCGCGAAGTTCTGCGGACGCGGCCTTATGGGGTCCCTCTCCATAAAGCCGGGGTTCAGGATAATGTTAGGCACTAGCTCCATCTCATCCGGGTCCTCGGTATATTCTACAGGTTAGTCATACGTACCATGTGTGTGTGTATGTTTGTTAGTGTGCCCGCAGTCCAAGCGTGCGATCCAAGCGAGTGCGATAGAGGGGAAAGAAGAAAAAAATATGAATAAAAATATAGCATTTCTTGCGTTATCATATAGGTAAAAGTCATGCGAATAGAGAGAAAACTCGCTATTTGAGACCATTATCAAATATTACAAGGCCAGGGAGGTTGCTTTGGACAATTGCCAAGATTTTATATCGCAATGATTTAGCGATTAAGCTTTGATAATAGTCCCAATGCCCTGAACGTTATAATCAAAATTTATAGAATAGGAATCTAATTAGTTTTACTGTTTCCGTACAGTATTAAAAGCTACTTTTATTATCTAAATCTAATTTAACTATAGCAGCAAATACCGTCTGAATAACTATTTAAATAAAGTTCCTTATAAAGTTTTGGAACTACTAAATAACATTCATGTTTATTATACACATATATATATGTATGTGTATTATCAACATGTTAATTATATAGTTATTCTTTAGCAATGGAAACTATAAATCTTGAATTCATACGAGTTGAAGTAAATAAACAAAATTATGCCACCATTATGTTGATGTGGGTAAAAAATACATTATGTATTGAGTTTTATATTCAGTGTTCAATATTCAGTGTTATCCTGCCCCATATATTTTCTTTATATAAATTTAGTAGGTTGTGCTTATAATTTAAAAGTTGTGCATCATATGCGTTAAGTTTAGATTATAATCGCAGCGCCTAGATATGATATACAAGATAGTGGTCCTTTAAAATAGAAGTGGTCCGAAATATATCACAAGAAAATGATTTTATTTACAGCATTGCATTTAGATGTGATACGGCTAGGGCTGGTTTCAATGTACAATCTCCAGTTAAGCGATTTACGTCTACATTAATAGATCCAACCCTCTGCCGTTTTAAGATCAGGTTATTTCAATATTTGTCCATACATTTGATTTTCTTTTATTTAAAATGAATTTGTATTTTATAATAATGTTATTTATCAGTTCTTAGATTTTGTAGTTCTAATTTGTATTGAAACCAGCTTTAGCATTTTATACATCCAAATATAATAAAATAAGAGATTTTTTGCAAGTTATAGTAGCATACTAATTATAATATAATTATTTAAGCTAGTCATTAGTATATAATTGACTATATGCTAGATATAGATTTTAAACTTAGAAAGACTAAGATATTAAGATGATAGAGTAAATAATATATTATCATACCTATTATTATTGTTTTTTTATTAAGCGTATAAATATTGTTACTTTTTTATTATTATAATTTTACACATAGCCTACTTTGGAAGCAAATTTTTCATTGAATCTAATATTAATAATATTACATGAAATAATTATTTCGTTTAATTTCAACTTATAATAGTACTTTACTATAGATTATTATCATACTAAACTAACTGGTTTTAATAAAAGACTTGGCCGAATGGCCTAACTATTCTAAATCTAACTTTATTGAGTCTATTTTCATAGGAATGTTAGACCTTAATCTAGATTGCTTTTCTTTATTGAAATATCTATTGTGATAATTGACGTCTTGTAGATTGTTTTGGTCCGTAATTCTATTCTTTGTCAAGAAATGCCCGAGTAAATATAGATACCATTCTCTCAAATTATTTATATTGGCTTGTTCTTGATCTAGTTAGATTATATATATACTTCATATACTTTTTGTTCACTTAGTTCATATCATAGTTTTAATTTTAATTGACGTGTATTCTTTTCTGTTTGTTTATTCTTAAAATGTATAAAATATAGTATATTTACCTAGACTCTTTTCGTCTGAAAATGATCACTCTATAATTATAGAGTATTTTGAAGTGGCATTTAAAAAAATGTTAATTCGGGCATTTCCTAATAAATTTATTATTTTTAACTGAATAGATATAATACTTAGAGTCCTAATAGGAGAACATTATAGCAAGAGGTAACTATAAGGCGAGATTACATTTTTTTTGGTCTACTTTTAATCTTAATAATGCTTAGCACCAATCGCGTAGCAGAAATGAAAATAGAAAAATCTTTTTGTATTTATCTTTACCGAATTTTATATCAAAACTAATTTTATAATTATATTTTTTACTTTTATTAATATATTTTTTTTAAATAAAATTTGGTAAATATTGCAATTCATTCTTGGCACTATATTAGTAATTTATTTTAAATTTAACACCAAAAATATTTACAAAAGTAAATTAATCGTGCTTATTATTAGATTGTAAATAGTGTTTCAAGAGATTGTACTTTCTACAAAAAATGGAAGTCAATATTAATATTAATGCAAGCTTGTAAATATTGCTATCGAATTCCAAAGTATCTCCATCATACTAGTAAACGATATGTAAATTTAAGCATTACTTCAAATTAATATCGTCACTATTTGACTTCGCGGCTAAAATATACGGGAATATTTGAAATATTTCAAAATATGTAAATTTAAAAAGCGTTTTTAGGTAAGGCCGTTACTTATTAAATTATGATACCTAAATCATCGAATGATAATATCTAACAAAGCTACCGAATATATTTGAAATAAAATATTTCTAAATTTAATATTGATGGAGAGACAATTGTTTTCGCTTCGTAAGCATTTAACTTGACTTTAAGTAACACCTCTTTCTCTTAAAGATCTTAGCTTACCCACCCATGTTCGTTTACTATAATAAAGTGGACAAACGAAATATTTGTAGTTGCTTGCCTTAGAAACTTTGATTCTTGAACCTATTGAGTACAGCGATAATGATCTTATATGATCTTAGGAATGCTAAAAACCTACTTAACCTGTGTGCGGATTGCCAGATATCTAGGAATTTATCTCATGTACGGTATGTCAGTACTGGCAGAGGAAGCACATCTAGACTAATGTGTGTTCGGTATGCCAGTACTGGTAAAGGAAGTACATATAGACTAATTTGTTTTAGGGTATGTCAGTACTAGCAGAAGTAAACCATGACCAATGTGTAGTATGGTATGTCAATACTGGCTGAGGAGTTACACCTAGACTAATGTGTTATTCGGTATGCCAGTACTGGCAGGGGAAGAATACCTAGACTAATCTGTTGTACTGTATGTCAGTACTGGCAGAGTAAGTAGACCTAGATGAAGTGTAGTAGGTTAGGGCAGCACTAGGTCCTAGCACAGTGCGGTGTACGTCAGGTCAGTACTGCCACAGGAAGTACAGCCTCGGCAGCAGCCTCGGCGTCGCGGCGTGCTAGAGCGGAGGCTCACCTGCGCGGCGCCACTCGCGGCAGAGCAGAGCGCACGTGCCGGCCGCCAGCACCGCCAGCGCGCCCATCACCACGCACACCGCCGCCAGCCACGCGCGCGGGTCGAACGACTCCGCGCCCGACAGGAAGTGCTTGTACAGCTCTGCAACAGACAGAGTACCACTCGATAATGTATCACATGCGCCGCGACCGAACCAGCATATAAGGCAAGCCAATTATTTTAATGATCCTGTTATAAAACAATAGGTACAATTTTCTACGATACAATATCATACCCCCCACCAGCGATCCTAGGGGCAAGCGTTCACGGCACGGATAGACCAGCACCAATAGCATGAGAATCCAAGACAACGGTTTTATAGATGGAACATGAGACAATAGTAGATTGTGTCACAAGGGACCAAAATAATGTATTGAGGGCGAGAGCGATGAGTTGAATCTAGAGTAGAATCCTAGGCGTGGCGAGGGATTCAAAGTACGTCGCTCGAGGTTAAATAATTTTGGTACCGTGTGGCACACTCTGCTTTTCACCCCCCTCTATGAGAAAATAAATGAGATGCTTTTAGTAGTGACGAATATTTATATTTACATAACCAAATTACAAATTTATATTAATAAATAACTTTGCTTTTTGTTAATTTTTTCATAGGCTTTTAGATATTTTTCTCTCGATTTGTTTGGTAGTAAATTGTTTATGACAGTTTCTATGTTTAATTTTACACTTTCTGTTGTTAATATTCCACTTTCACTACTAGAAATCATCTTTTATTCAATTTGTGTGAATCAAATTAAAATTGTCTGTAATATTTTGATAAAAAGGAATAAAATGTACCCGCGGGTTTTTTTTTAGTTGTCCAATGCCGCGTCGACTGGCGCGCTTTTTTTATTACCAGCCAGGATTTTATCAAAGAAAACTGCGTTCAACCTTTTAAATTAAATAGTGTTCCAAAATCAAAAGTCATTTCGTCACTGTTATTAAGTGCGCCGCAATGACCCATTTTGCGTGCACTTATCGAGGAACAATACGTCGTTTTTCGAATAGATGGGGCGAAAAACATATTCCTGTTTCTCTCTTGAAAGCTTAAGCAATTTAGGATTTTAAACTTGATAATATAATAAACTACTGATCGCGCTTTTCAAGGGCACATCCATTCACTCGTTTGTCTTAAAGGACAACGGATTAAAATTTTGCCTTCACTTCCGTAGCCAAAACGGTTGTTCAAAACAACCTTCTAAGCCTGCAGGAGTAGATATTTTCTATATCTTCGTTTCGTGTGCCTTGTTCATTGATGGTCACCACCCCTCATTCCTATATGAGCCTTTTGACCGATGATGGAAGAACAACTATCATATCATGAAGTGTGTATGTATTTACGTACATATGTAATCCAAAGAGATAAATCCGTAGAAGAAATAGAGTCATAGCCAACACAGCCCTTACAATTAGGAAGTTGCAATAAACAGGTCATATAGATAGCAGAACCTACAAGCTCTGGGGAAGTTCTCGAATGGCGACCACGAACCAGACGACGCAGTATAGGATAGGCCTACACTGCGTCATCCGGTATGTTGTCGATCCACCCGATGGGCCCATAACATCTTGAAGGTAGGAAGCCGGTGGATTTAAGTAGCCCAAGACCGTACGTTCTGGCATTCTTTGGGGGAGACCTATGTCCAGTAGTAGACGTATTTAGAGGGAAGAAATGAGACCTGCATCCTGGTCAGTGAAGAGCGTGGTCGCCAGCACCTCGACCGGCGGTCCGGGCCCCAGCACGTTGGTGGCCCACACGCGGAACCAGTATGACGCATTAGTGTCCAAGTGGTACACGTCGATCTGACGCTGGAAACAGAAATGTACTATTTAAAGACAGTTAAGGATCAATATGGCTTTGTTATAAAAAAAAAAACAACTTACAGACACTAACATATACAATCTTGACCCCACATTAGGATTCCCTGTGTTGGTTCAATATGGTCATTGGCCGACATAGGACCGATCTTATACCAATACTTATCGCAGCCAGAAACGCACCGATTACCTGCTCAAAAACCTGATAGGATCTCAAGTCTAAAAGTAAAAACGAGTCATTACCCAAAGTACAAGATGGATCAAACTCTACTATGACCTTTACCATCAAAACGACGCAAAATAATTTAAACGAATAGGCAACTATGAAACAAAATGTTCGGTCATTAGTTCCTTTAGACATTCCGGTTCTGGCTGTAAATCTTTCACAATTGCCAATTGCCGGACGAGTGGGGTTGAGGAAATTACAGGATGCTATGTTTCTTCGGTAGGAAGCAGGCAAGCATTCCTGCAAGTCTAGTTAAGTAATTAATAAACGTCTAGTTATTAGGAATATTAATTTTAATATTTAGCAACAAACCCATTTTACTGGGCACTCCTTTATGCATTAGTTTGAGGGTTGTCAACGCAGGTACTCATACTTATCAGTCGGCTTTTCATGGCTCGGTTTTTTGTAAAAACCGAGCCATGAAAAAAATACATACATCTCTACATACTCTTACAAAGTACATACTCAAGCGAAACGAGCCACAACGACTTAGTGGAACTTACCATGTCTAACCCAATTTGGGTGGGTGTGTTAAGAGTTGATCGGACGCCACGCGTTCAAAGATCCATTTACGGATGCCGCTGACCCTGCATCATCACTTACAGAACAGTTGCCTTTTACCGAGTTTGGACTGATGTGGTTGAGACTGATGAGCCGCCACGGCTTCAAGGATTCATTGATGGGTGCCGCTGACCGATACAGAAGGATGAGGACCATGCACGGATGCCCTGCATCATCACCTACAGAATCGTTGTTCTTACCGAGTTTGGACTGATGTGGTTAGGACTGACGGGCCGCCACGGCTTCAAGGATCCATTGATGGGTGCCGCTGACCGATACTGAAGGATGAGGACCATGCACGGTTGCCCTGAATCATCACCTACAGAATCGTTGTTCTTACCGAGTTTGGACTGATGTGGTTAGGACTGATGGGTCGCCACGGCTCCAAGGATCCATTGACGGGTGCCGCTGACCGATACTGCGCTGTGAAGTCTATGATCGGATGCCCTCCATCCCCCGCCACGTTCCATAGGATCAGCGCGAGGATTGTGGACGCATGGACGGTCACGTTTACTAGTGCTGGCGGCTCCGCTGTGAAGGGTACGTAGATCTTGTTAGAATCTGATAAATATACTTAATAAATAATGCTGGACATTTTTTCACAAGGTCAGACTCTGACACAGCATCATCTAGCCCCAAACTAAACAGAGCTTGTGTTATGGGAACTACATGACTGATATACTACTTATATACATTTTTTTTGTAAATATATACCTATTAAATATAGAAAACACCCAGACCCGAGACAAACATGGTTTGATGCACCAATGACAGTATGATAGACGAAGGAGCTCTCTTCATGCTCTTAATCAAAAAACCAGGTTCTCGTGACCGATATCGTAATATTCTTTAGGAGAGTCACTAGGAGGCACTGCAATAGACGAAAACCCATCTGGTGTTTTTTAATTTGCAATAATAATATTAAAACCTTGTGATTGTGTACCAATACACAATCACAGCACGATTATTGCAGAACCAGAACACTGAATGTACACCATTCTTTCTTGCCGTACAAGTAAGAAGTAGTTTCCATTGCTGTATTTACACACTAAGACGGATAGTTTAGTTTACGTTACTCCTAAGAGAGCACTGAGCGCAGTTGTTGAAACAGTTCGGTAGTTCCACGACATATTTTGCGAAAGTTCAAACTGCGGGACAACTCGCTAGCTAAGTGTAACTTCGTTTTGACTGCGGGAAAAAGTCGAACGACTGGGGAAATGTAAATTAGAAAACTTTGTGGGCACAAAGATGGTTTTTCACATGTTAAATATTGTATAGTAACATAAGTTATTGATTGGGAAGAGTTTATACAGATTTTATTTACAGACTCATACATTGTCCTGACCCCACACTGTGTGGTGTAACTACGAGTACCGTAGTACCACAAAACCCAGACCCGGAACAAATATCTGATGAACATAAAAATATTAGTTCCGCAGCGGGAGTCCAACCCGCATCACTTGCGCCCGCCGCGCCATCGCCATGCGTCTATTAACGCAATTACATTGGCCCGCTGAATAGCAATGTAAACGCATTAGCTTTGACCTAGATTAAATAAAAAAATAGAAAAATATGTGTATTCGCAAGTCAACAAAAAAGACTCCAATGATATTAGTATTCAGGGGATACGGAGTTCCATCTGTAACTCATATATCTTATGCACATTTAATATGTATGGGTAATTTATTAGAGTGGAACGAGCAATGAAATGACACAGCCGATATATAATAACTGGTGCACTACATGCAAACTGTATTACCTACATAGATAAAGAACAACTATAAGATCTTTGTAAATATATTTCCCGCTAATTAACTATCATTTCACATCATTTTATTAAAAAAAACACAAAAACACACAGGAATTCATAAACAACCAAGGAAAGTACATACATATAGTCACGCCTGTTTCCCGGAGGGGTAGGCAGAGACCAAGGATTTCCACTTGCTACGATCCTGGCATACCTCTTCCGCTTCATTAATTTATACAGGAAAGTACAATTGCGTTACTAATGCTAAGATCTATATTAGTATTTAAGAGTTATTAGTAGTTTAGATATATATCTTGTTTTGGACCTAGGTAACCTATCATTATATATGTTTTGTTATTTTATAGTGTTACTACCTAGTCCTTTCTGTGTAAGAACTGTGTCACATAAACGTATTTTTTTTCTTTTCGTGTTTTCTGCCTAGTTGGATATTTGGTTGCTGCTTAGTCGTGAGGAATCCGCCAGACATTCAGATTGATCGTGTCCGACGAGTCCCAGCCGACAGACTAAGACTAACGTGCGGCAGCGCGTAGCGCACGAC
The DNA here is from genome assembly GCA_961405105.1 of Perizoma affinitatum. Taxonomy (NCBI): domain Eukaryota; kingdom Metazoa; phylum Arthropoda; class Insecta; order Lepidoptera; family Geometridae; genus Perizoma; species Perizoma affinitatum. The sequence goes on along the minus strand of OY560198.1, from coordinate 12,003,723 downwards.
GCGACGCGGAGGGAGACCGTCGCGATCACTCACCCTGATGAAGACTCTCGGAATGAGTCGAAACTTAGTCGGTGCCTTCACCGATAGTGCGGTACGTGAAAAAATCCCGTTTTTACTATGAATAATGAAATTCACGATAGGTTTTGGAATAAAAAAAGATTTAAGTAGATTTCTGTAAAATAATGAAGTTTGTTCAAATTAAACTTTTCATCAGTTGTTTTGAAGCAGTCGATTCTACAAGGATACGCTTGAACAAGCGAAGTTTATTTGTAGGCTGGATTTAACCGGCTATTTATCTTCAGCTAAAGAGACTGACGTAGGTATATGCGGAAGATATTGACTTACATAAACGTGCACCTACTGGCAATTAGCTAAATTCTTTAATCACTTAATATTTTGTAATGAGAAAAAACCTTTGCGGCGTGGCATTATTTATCTGAATATTGGGTGTAAAAAAAAATGCTATATCTACAGTCCCGCTGTATGTCATTACGTCATTAAATAAAATAATGCTGGACATTTCTCACACAGCATCATCTAGCCAAGCTAATCAGAGCTTGTATTATGGGAACTACATGACTGATATATTAATTATATTTTTTTTGTAAATACCTACATATTATACATAGAAAACACCCAGACCCGAGACAAATATTTGTAAATCATACAAACATTTGTCCCGTAGATCGGCGAAGTGGCGGGAATCGAACCCGCAACCTTTATTAGTCCATATAGTATGTAAACACGGTTACAAAAAGTTTACCAACATTAAGTTATCATTCGGGTTTGTATTACTAACCCGAAAGGAGAGATATTGTGCAGGAACGTAATATTTTGTTCTGAAAATTATGCGAAACTATTTATAAGTTACAGGGGTCATTATAGCGTTACCTTTTTTTCCCGACGTGACGACTATATTGCAACAGCCACTATAAGAAAAATAAATACAACTTATCGGTTCGAAGCGATCTCTACCAGATAAACTTTGGATATAGCGGCTATTATGAAATTGTAATAATGCTAACAATTTATAAATTTAATACGTGTGCAAGTAGTTTTAAAATCTTAATAACCATAGGTTATAAATAAAATACATAAACAACCTAGTATAAATAAATAATACAATAATAAATAGTGTTTTGTTTTCTGCACATGAATTTTGAAATGGCATATAACGGACCAAAGTTAAAAGACTTAAGACGTGTATTCCATTAGCTTTATTGTCGAAACTTTAACAATATACGACACGGCTAGGATATAAACAGGAGAGTACAGTACACATAGTAGACAAACCAAATAAGTGGGTTCTATAAATAATCCCAAGAGCTCTACCGAGTCTGGATAGGCTATGTGCTTATGAAGGAGCTAAATCATGCAGTACAGACTAATATTTTAGTTTTTGCGCGAGACCCTGGAGGCTACGTCGTCGGGCGGTCGGCTCGGCTTATTTGAATTATGCACTGAAATTCAGCGCACATTTAGGTATATAAGCAAAATAATTCGAGAGCAGGACAGGAAAAAAATATTAAAAAAAAATAATAGTAGATTGTGTCACAAGGGACCAAAATAATGTATTGATGGCGAGAGCGATTGTTTAAATCCTATGCGTAGTACGTCAAAGTACGTCGCTCGAGGTTCAATAATTTGGTTTTCACACTCTGCTTTTCATCCCCCTCTATGAGAAAAATAAATGAGAGATGTTTTTATTAGTGACAAATAACAAATTTATATTAATAAATAACTTTTTGTTATGTTTTCCATATAATTTAATTTTCATAGGCTTTTAGATATTTTTCTCTGGATTTGTTTGGTAGTAAATTGTTTATGACAGTTTCTGCGTTTAATTTTTGTACTTTCTGTCACTTTCTGTTGTTAATATTCCACGTTCACTCCTTGAACTCATATTTTATTCAATTTGTGTGAATCAAATAAAATTGTCTGTAACATTTTGATAAAAAGTAATAAAAAAACGAATAAGAAGTTCACGCGGTAATTTTTTTTAATTTAGTTGACCAATGCCGCGTCGACTGGCGCGCTTTTTTTATTACCAGCCAGGACTTTATCGAAGCAAATTGCGTTCAAACTTTTTAATCAATTAGTGTTCCAAATTCAAAAGTCATTTCGTCACTGTTATTAAGTGCGCCGGAATGACCCATTTTGCGCGCAACAAAACCGCGTTTTTCGAATAGATGGGACGAAAAGACTATTTTCATTGCAGTAGCACGTGTCCACGTCGGATCGCATTGGCATTTCAATACGTGTACGTATTGTATATACGTACACGCGACGCATTCAATCCCGATAAATAGGTTCGTAATATCTAGTGTTTTCCACGTAAAGTACAAGCTGAAACCCATGCCCCGTGTTTTCCTCATCAATTTCATAGGGCGAATTAATGAAAATACTTTATTTTGGGAACGCTCCGCCTGGTAGTGATCTGGATCAGTTGAGCTATAGATCGTTTGCAACGGTATTTAGATAGGTAGCTGTTTCATCTGTATTTTTTGTATATACTTACTTGTACATAGTTGTATAAATAACTGTTTATAACCCTTTATTGTACACCATAAACAAAATATTATTCTTAAGGTGGTACAATGGCAATGGTGATGGTGATGGTAGCGTCCAGTTCAACTATGCTACCTTGCTGATGCAGTAACGCCGCGACATGACCGTGAGCCATAATAAACTACGGCAGACATGCAATCTGGGGGCTCGAGATAGATTGCCGTGAATAATGACTGCCATTACGCGGCCTTCGGTCTTACTCGTCTTCACGTACACATTGCGGTGACTATGTTGCGCGGAAAATGGCAGGAAAAATATATTGTTTTCTTGACCAGGGCAAACCATGGGAAAACATTCTAGACCACTTGTTAGTGCACCTCGAGATAAAAGTCAGGAGAACGAAATTAGTCTGAAATTATGACAGAAATCAAGTAGGAAGTATGATCTAATAATCAGGTAAAAATGGTTTGCTGTCTAGGATGATACGTACTCAGAATCACTCTCGATATCATTGAACTAAATAGGAATTGTGCACACTGTCCGAGATTTTTTTTAATGTTAGTCATTTCATATAACATGCTTGATAGGCTGAGGCGAAGCTGAAATATCTACGTTTTCAGTCAGTCTTGGGTTTTCATGAAATCATGGAGACTATACCTAAAGGTTCACTTCATCAGATAGCTATTTGTGTCGCCGGCCGTGGGATTACTGTATTGGACTCTTTAAGATTAATACAATTTTCCTGTTTTGCAAGGGTCTAAACGTTCTGTTTGTGATTTTTAACCGCGACGCCTGGATCCCGTAGCTATGTTTGCTCTAAGAGGTCGTTCGTTTGTCTGTTACCATCTCCGAAACGGCTTATTTTCGAGCCTGTCTTTTTATCATCCGTATGTTTAAAAGGAGCACTAAATTCTATCACCACACTTGTTCTTGTTCATTTGTCACAAGTCTATTTTTAAGGCCACAATATCTAAAGTATTAGATATCTATTTTTGAACAATACTATAGTAATATTGTTTACTACCATAAATATGTATACAAAATCAAAAACAGCAACGTACAGAACATGGAAATACAATTGGCGTGTTATACTACGTTTAGCCTAAATCAGTATTTCTCAAACTTTCGCGATTAGTAAACTTAATTATAAGTTTTATACGGGTCTTTATGACCTTTATATTTACCTTTTTCATTATAACCCCGAAGTTTCGGCTGTGTTAAACGGTAAACCGGTTAACATCCGATGAAAACCCTAATATAACTTAAAATAAAGCCTAAGTCAAGAATAGTAAACGAGCTGGAGATTTATTCAAGACACGGCACTAAATATGTAAATACTTCCTCCGCACTGTCGGGGTCACACTTTCAACAAAAGCGTAAACAGTTCAAAGGTACATCGGATAAATACCCGACTAAAACTTAAAATAAAGCCTAAATCAAGAATAATAACTAGCTGGAGATTTATTCAAGACACGGCACTAAATATGTAAAATACTTGTACTTTTATTTATTCCGCACTGTGGGGATGACTCTTTCAACAAAAGCGTAAAACGGTTAAAAGGTACATCGGATGAGGATCCGAATATAACTTAAAATAAAGCCTAAATCAAGAATATTAACTAGCTGGAGATTTATTCAAGACACGACACTAAATATGTAAAATACTTGTACTTCTATTTATTCCGCACTGTGGGGATGACTCTTTCAACAAAAGCGTAAAACGGTTAAAAGGTACATCGGATGAGGATCCGAATATAACTTAAAATAAAGCCTCAATCAGGAATAAAAAACTAGCTGGAGATTTATTCAAGACACGGCACTAAATATGTAAAACACTTCTACTTACTCCGTTCTGTGAGGTTGGCTTTATCAACAAAAGCAGTCTCATTCTCCACTCCACACTCGTATAGCAACGTTTCAGCCGTATAAAACGGTAAAACTGTTAATAGGCAAATGCGAAGAAGACCCGAAAAAATAATTAAACCTTATTTAGGAATACTAACTGGAGTTATTAAAGACACAGCACTAAATATGTTAAATACTTGCACTTACTTCGCACTGTGAGGTTGATTCTATCAACAAAAGCAGTCTCATTCTCCACTCCGCACTCGTATAGCCCTGCATCATCCTCTCCTATCTGTCTGAGGAGTAGACTGCCGTCCACCTGTAACAAATGAGACAGCATTTGAACCTGTTCTTCGGACTTTTCTGTTCTATCTGTATCTATAACTACATGATACCTTACAACAGTATGTATGACTTGTACAATAAACACTTTAGGACAATAGGTAGGTAATAGAGGTTAATATGGACATGTTAACCTTAAATTAGATTAGATATGTAAGTAAATTTGCATCCCAGATATTGGGGAATGTGAGCTCCATCAGATATTATAAATAACTTTGTACTACCGCATTCAGGCAAATTATTATTATTATTATTATAACAGACTGTTGATACTGTTGGATATAGGTGTCCCCTAATAAGTGTCATAACGAACGGTCTTGGGCCACCATCTACCAACTTTTTTTTATGTTATCAGGTCCATTAGCACTACGTGCTATTTAAATAAGTTTTTGTTATATATAATCATAATGATGTATTTTAGTTTTAAGGTATTTTATATACTGTACGTGTACTTTACAGTATTGCCTGAAATAAATTAACTATTATTATTAGGTAAGGGATTTGCTATAGTGCGTTCTGCGAGGTCTAAGACGAACTATATTGGCTGCCCATGTCCATTTCAACTTGCTTTTTAAGATATAATTGTTTTTAACTTTAGTTTTTCAACGGAATCACTCGTTTCGGATTTTAAAAAGTTGTGGGACTTCGAGCTTGGCTCTCTCCTTATAAACATTCACAGCAGTGCGAGTGTTTATTATTTTTTTATATTGATCTCACAATGCCGTCTGACCATCAAATTGAACCACACATTCGTTATCCCTTAAAAAACGTTTTTTGGATGAATAACATGATTCCACCATCTTTCATCATCACCTTGCAGCAGATGCACAGCTCAATACCATCCGTATCTTGTCAGTATACCACCCATTCGCACCAAACATTTCGGGTCCACCAAACGGCGAAGGAATTGAACACACTACCATCGTTTGTCTTAACTGAAAACAACAATCTGAGTAGAGACTCAGATTGTAATTTTCAGGAAAGACAAGAACCTTGAAGGGTCAAGGTAAGAGAGAATCTTCTAGACCTTCATGCTCCACTGTCAGCCATATCATCGCTTACCATCAGGTGAGATTATGGCCAAATAAAGGTATATTCTTGATTTAAAAAATAAATTATATCACAATACCTACTCTTTGCTATGAACGCATTCAACGCCTCTAGAACTGGGAAGTGGAAGATATCGAGAATGACCCCTTAATCTACGAATCAAGGCCATTAGGAATATTCTCTTCACTCTACAAGATCGAGTTGAATCCAAATAAACAATACGCAAATCATTGAACATAACGTTCGATTAACCTCCGCATACCAAAGGCAATATTGGCCATTTAATGGCAATGGCCTGATATTGTATAATTTAGCAGAACGTCTCGCTGTTTGTAAATTTTGGACACTTTTTGCGCTAGCGAAAGATGGTTATTGAAAGCTGCTGTTTGTCAAACGGCTCAGAAGTTCGATGGAAGCACTTGCGCTGTGCTTTGATGAGTTCATTATTTTGCCTGCTTGGGAAACATAAAGGGAACTCGATGTAATTCAGTTAGTACATGCAGTTGATATTTTTTTTTTGGCATGGATACCAACTGGAAATCTGTCTACCGGTAAGCGGTTACCGTTGTTTATTGGCATCTGGAATACTAGGGAGCATTGCCGATGCGTTATCCTACTACTATTATAAACGCGAGAGATTGTGAGGATGGATGTTTGTTACTCTTTCACGCAAAAACTACCAAACAGATTTTAATGAAACTTTACAGTAATATAACGTATACATCAAAATAACACATAGGCTACTTTTTATCCGGGTAGTGTGGTACCGGCGAAGCCGTGGGCAGAAGACGAAGTTGCCATAAAGACGAAAGACGAACTGTGTAACTTTATAATGTCTAAATTTATCCAGTACATTATTTGAACATGTAAATCCTTTAATAGTGTAACGTTTAATTTCTCAGTGGGCTGATCCTATCTTGAAACCTTTGCATTCATTACCTACGAAATATTCTCATTGGGTCATAATAACCTCATTTACTAAAAGCTATTATTTAGTGCCTACGTAGAAGCGCTTCGGCGTTGCATGAGCAACTTTTACCCCGGTAATCATTTAGATAGGCTAGAGATTTTCACAACTGAGCGCTTCATACTTGCGATGTGAAAGATCACATTAGAAAACTGCATAAAGGCGCAAAGCGTTTTGTAACCTTACACAAAGACCAGAAAGTTAACGATGTATAATCATTTGCACGTAAATGACAATTTGCAAATATAATATTTGCGAGCCGATACATCAGGCATTTGGGCAATATTCGATAACGTTGGCTGCGGGATCGGCACAGCCTGTGTAAGCCTGCTTTTATGTAGAAAGCAGGTATATGGGAACGGCGCTAACCGGCACGAAACTGTACATCGTTATATATATATTTAATATCCATAATATGATGATAATATCCATGGCCGACGATGGAACATGAAGGTCTAGAACATACCTTTTTACTCTTGTCTAAAAGAGACTAATTATATTCACCAGTTTGTATTACAATCACCAGTCACTACCTTTTGTAGAGATACCCAGGACTGGCGCAGGGTGTCCAAGAGGAAACCAAAAACGAACGTGAGAAAGACTATCTGTCAAACCCGCAATGTTGTTGACAAAGAGCCGTGTTTTTGCATCTTTCGTGGAAAGGGTAAATATAACCGTTTGCTACGCAAACGTAGTTGCTGCAGGCCTTGAACGGGGGATCGATAGAAAATTGGCCGTGTCCGCTGCCCAGGTGAGCTATCAGAACAGGGCAAGTATTATAGCTCTATTTTTGGAACACATCGGTGTGCCTAATAAAATTTGTATTTATGTACAGTCTGCCTTAACAGCCCAGGCAAGATATCGATAAAACTTTACTTAGCTTTAGGTACAAACTTGTGGAAAACAAGTCGTTTTAAATAAGGATATTGTCTTGCATGGTTTTATGGCCGAGACAGTAGCTCTTAGGAACGAGTGAAGTATGGGTATCTAGTGTTATTTATTAGTCTTGATTCGACCTGCTGATGATATGAAGTAATGTCTGGATCAGGTGGTTCAGACTTATCAAGCCAACAGACACATATATTCCTGATTCCACACTAGAATTCCTCGTGTCATAATAATTGAGGAGTACCGTGGTACTATAACACCCAGTTTCGGTACAAATTTGCAACAATTCGTCCCGCAGCGGGAATCTGCAACTTTTGCGTCACAACTGGCTACTCATCCGTCACACTACCAAGGTCTTCAAAACAAATGCTTTTAACAATGGATATTTTAAACTTCACATACGTTCAGGGTTAAGAGAAGGAAGACAATAGACTCTTCTGAGGGTTCTTCAACACCTTTCAATCTTTCAAAACGGATCCAAGATAATGGATCACGAGCAGACTCGCAACGAACTTAAGAATCAGAAAACGTTGAGCTATAATTTTTAATATAAAATAATATAAATTTATCTGACACCAGAGACACATAAAAAGAGAGAGAAACACCAAGTTAGGTACACAAATAGAAAAATTAACACGGAAAAAAGAAAAAGCACGTAAAGCCAGTGTTGATTATTTTTTTTGTACTGTGTCGTCCAAATAGGCACCACACTACGTTAGGTACGTGAACCATGATAATGCAGCAACGCCAGTTTACACACTGACCAGGATGTCTAGACAAATAAATCACGCTTAGTTTTCCTTTCACGCTAACGCAAATTTGTCAAGAGATTATTTTTACCCTTGACGCATTTGCGTTAGCGTGAAAGAAAAACTAAGCGTGTTTTCTGCTTAGTTTTCCTCACGAATGTCATTTCCATACAATTCAATCTTTCCGCAGGCGTTAACGCCAACAGAAAATGTGTTTTGTCTAAGTGCCTGGGATTTAGAGTGACCTCACCAACAGACACGAACCACATAAATATATCTCTTATATAATAGAACAAGTATCGGTCTTAAAATAGAATCAACGAGCTACTAAATATCAATTTGGTTAATAACTTGACGCCAGAGCAATGTTTACGACTATAAATTAACGCATTATTTTAGTAGAGGTACTGGTAGTGTGACAACTACCTAGTTTCACTCATTGACCGAAACAATTTGGGAAGCAAGTGCTTTTACGATTTACACCAAACGTTCCTTTTCTAAACCTAACATTTTCTGATCACTGAATCACAAGGATCAAATAAAAACGTTAACTTTATACTACGTGAGATTAACATTTTAAAGTGAATTCACACCGATTCCTCGCGCTTGCCTAGGAGAATCAGGCAAACATTTTTTTTTTTTTTTTTTCATTTATATTGTGGCGCCAATTGAAAAACGTGAACTCAGTTATTGAATGTTTTTAAGAAAGATTATTATAATCCTTTGGTGGAGATTTCCAGAATAATCTAGCATAATAAGAACGACAACAGCTCTTCTGAATGTATTTTGAAGACACGCAAAAAGCGTATAAAATGTGAATTTTTCGGGAGGTCGCAAATCAAGTCGAACTGTAAAATATAACCTCGGTTATATCGCTGAGCGTGACATTTAAATCGAAGATATAATAACAGTCACGAAGACGCGTGGAAAGCGGTGCTATTCGGGAAATATTGGCCGTCGCAATCATTACCTATTCAAGCTGTTCCAAGACTTATGCTGTATAAAGTAAAAACGCAAATAAGACGAGCAAGTCTTTTCCCAACTCGTAAATTTCTGTCAATTTCATTTGAACTTTGTCTTAGACGCGATTTTTGTGATGAATAAGCTTCTGTTCACGGCTACGCCCGTACAGACGATGGACATCCGGTCAAGTAAAATGCTAGCCCTAAATTAAATGCAAAACGTGGGTATAATAGTTGGACTTTCCTCTAACTACCCCCTACTTGGTATTCTTACGAATCTACACAGTATGGTCTGAGGATGTCCTTGATGGAGATTTAAGTCGAGATCAGTTTGTTTTTGAAATTCTAGGTTCATATTTTTATAATAATTTCATCAACAGTTACAAAGATGTTGACAGTTACAAAGAGGTTCAACAGTTACAAAGATGTTGACTTGAACATCAAAGATAATAAGACTAAAGTAAGCTATTTTAAATTCCTGCCAAAGATCTTCTTGGAAAAGCTACTTTAAAGTTAGAAACGGCAAATTTTAGTCCGATGGCCGAAGCGAATCGATATTCTAATTCTATAGCGATAAGACTTGCACCGTTCATACGTTATTTGTAGGGGTGTGTTGAGCATTCTTCCTCTTTTTCATTTCCTGCAGAAAAACTGCGTTTTAAATGAAGAGCTGTGTATTTCCTAAAACTAGCGAGAAGGGCGACATGGAAATTTTCAAACAATCGAGATCAGTATACATAATTAATGATAAGTTTTATATGGGTAACTCATATTAAAAAAACAAACAAATAAACACGCTCACGACTGTCTTCCCCATGGTGGACATCCTCAGATACATACTCAGTGAGTAGATCTTTGAGGATACCAAGTAGGGGGTAGTCAGAGGCATGTCCAAACATTACATTTGGTACATGCCCGCGTTTTGCAAGTAGTAAGCATTCCACGTGACAGGTTGCAAGCCCATCGCCGCTTATTGGAACACTAACTATTGGCACATGCCTTCGAATTTTTGGTTCTAGGGCATGCCGGTGTTTTCCTTCACCGTTTTGAGCATGTGTTAATGGGCACATAAAATTTTCGAGTGAAAAAATCCATTGGTGAACGACCGGGTTCGAACCCACAACCTCCAGATCAGAAGTCGAGGTATCACCCACTAGGCCAACACGGCACGGCAGCGGCCCCTCTTTATATGTGGCGAAAAAACCTAAAATTCAATTCCAAAAAAACCGCACTACAATCTGAACCGAATAATAGCTCTCCTGTAGTCGCGATTAAAGAGCACAACGTATGATGCTTAACTAGATTAGGTATACAATTTCATTAAATACCTTGTATATATTTAACAGTTTGTAATCGCAGGGTCCTATGATTATTCTTGTCCTGGTCTAGGCAGAATAACAGCGCCTTCTGTTCACAACACCTCGGCATTATACTGAGCCTAGGCCAATTAATAAATAAAAATTAAATAATGCTGGACACTTTTCACACAGCATCATCTAACCCCAAAGTAAGAAGAGCTTGTATATGGGAACTACATGATATACTACTTATATACTTTTTTTTGTAAATACATACATATTATACATAGAAAACATCCAGATCCCGAGACAAAGATTTGTTTATGCAAACATTTGTCCCGCGGCGGGAAAATAACCCGCAACCTTCTGCGTCTCAGGCGGGCCTTCGCCCACTTCCACACATTGGTCACTTACTTATTTTTTTTTACATAATGTTAATTCCTTTTCAACGTATTGTTCCTATGTTTTTATTATGTAACTGATAATTCTGTACATATTTAATTTCCATTTCAAAATTGTTAATTTATATTGTGTTTATTGTGGTGGCTTTATACTGAATACACTGTTTAAGATTGCAAACGGCAGGTGCTCAGCTCACCAATGTAGGTCAACATAACACAGCATTTTTATGTTTGCTCATGGAATCAAAACTCAGCTTATGTTGAAGCTTGCACGTTCTCCGTTCCCGCGGCTTCTAACAATGGATTCATTCATACATGCACTTCTGCTTCTAGTTGGGATGGGGGCTTAAAATAACTGTTTATATAAAGTGTAAGAATAACGCTTAGCATCATAGCAGGGCCGTACTTCTTGTCGTTTGTCAGTCATGGCACTAGTTCTTTCTTGGACACCCTGCCAGACCCGTAATAACACTCTTTCTCACTCACAGAGAAAATAGTACTCGCATAATGAGTACCATTCAGGCTAAGCAATGATCAAAACCTCTACAACGGGAACGTTCAGTTCAAAAAGTGTCACCAATCAAAAAATATTTTACATCCAAATTTTATATCTTTGGGATTTTATTGGGAGCAATATACCAATGTATTTTACTATTCTCCTGCTGACGTTTCGTTTCGTCAGTTACCGTGTCACTCGCGTGGTCGCGTAGTGGCGGACGGTGTTCATTAGGAAACCCCTCTAAACTGTCAACGTCAGCAGGAGAATAGTAAAATACATGATACAGTCGTAATAATATCCTAATAATGTCCTCTTTAGGATAATATTACTACTGCACTGTTTTTAATTTTTCTGTTTTTTACTTTTGTAAGGGATGACAAGCGATGGACTAAGGCAGTGACAGAAAGGCCAAGCGATGCGAGGCGACCAAGAGGCAGATCACCAGCCCGATGATCAGACGACATCGTCAACGTGACCGGACGACTAGGGATGAGGGTAACAGAGGACCTTTTTTAGTAGGTACTATTAACCGGCTAGCTAGAACAATCGATTTTAAAGTATAAGCATAACGTAGGAAACATTATAAAAATGTGTAACTACATATTCAAACTTATTTGAATAATGCATCGACATAAATAAATGGGAACTAATTGACTGATATACTACTTACATACTTTTTTTTGTAAATACATACATATTATACATAGAAAACACCCAGATCCCGAGTCAAATATTTGCATATGTAAACATTTGTTCCGAGGCGGGAATCGAACCCGCAACCTTCTGCGTCTCAGGCGGGCCTTCGCCCACTGCGCCACAGATGTCGAAAATATAAATAGGTGACTACCGTATAATGTCTATAGTCTATACCGTTTGTTGTATTGGCTGAATAAGTAGGAATACCACAATGTTATTGTCTGTGGTACACTGGTTGTTTTCAGTGCAATTCATATAATAATATGATTAGCAAGTTTAAGACGTGGTTAAGACTTGTCAACAGCCTATTGTTTTACACAATGCTTGACATAAACACTGAATAGGATATTCAAAGACGTAAGGAATATGTAAAACGCGGGCGAAGCCGCGGGCAGAAGCTAGTATCTAATATTTTTTTTTACGATTCGAACGTTTCCACGTAATGAAAACAAACTTTGATGTAGTGGAACAGTTGGGGTAGTTAAATGGTGATTTTATTCAGTGCAACCGCGACGCGGAGGGATAGCGGCGCGATCACTCACCCTGATGAAGACTCTCGGAATGAGTTGAAACTTAGTCGTGCCGTCACCGATAGGTGAAAAATTTAAAAATCATTTGGTGATTTGTGAAATATTAAACACAATGATTACCTTATTATTATTTTAACTATACATAATAATAATAAACACCCAATAGACAGATACATAATCTTGACCAAACACTAGGATGCGTCGTGGGTATCAGGATCTACGATTCACGTGGTACCACAACACACAACCCCGGTACAAATAACTAACAGAGATCATGCAAACATTTGCCCCGAAGCGGGAAACGAACCCGCATCACTTGCATCGCAGCCGGTTACTCACCCACCGAGCCACCAATATCGTTCATCAACACATACAGTGTTGATGATCTTGTCTCTCGGTCTTGGTTGATCAATTACAATATTGTTAATATGTATTCTTGGATCTAAATAAAACCTTAGATTGCATTAGTAGGCTGTGTGGCAGTTTAATTCCGTAATAATTTAAAAAAACTTCCATCAAAGAGTTTTGCATAGGCTCAGTCGCTGTTGGATAATGAGGTTCAGCAGTCGCTCGTCATAATTATCTAAAAGCCTCAAAGCAACCTCAAAATTTGAGGTTTTATAATGAGACAGACCAATGCTGATCCTTACCAAGACCAAAGCCCTAATTTTAAAACAAAAGACAATTTTTTTTCTTCAAATTTAACAGAATAACTACAAAAATATTAATATATGAAAATCGTAAAAGTTCAACTTAAAGATATGTGCATCTCGACTCACGCATGAGTTTAGTCTTGGAATACGGGCCTTAGTTTTTAAAGTTAGTGTATCATTGTTATCTTCATTGACACTAACTCCATCCATGTAGGTGACTATTAAGATTTAACTATTAAATTAAACCGCGACTAAAGCATTGCCGCTGTCGTAAACACTTTATAACCGGTAGGTAGTAAAGGAACGTATAAACAAACTATCTGTGGTACAAGCTATGAGGAATTTCAACTTACTGAAAAACCATGGAATAAAAATTATCGTGGTTTGGTATCATTTTAGAATATTATTACGACTATACCACGTACTTTACTATTCTCCTGCTGACGTTTCGTTGATCGTTTAGTTGGAAGGACCTCTAAACGGTACTGTGGGAAATATATATACTGAAAAACCGTCTAGTTTTTCCACTTTTCTCACATAACAATGTCTGAAAAGGTTTGCAAATATAGAGCGGGCGTCTTGGATCTTGAACTTCTAATTCTTTAGAAAAGATGGCAAGCTCATAGTACTAATCAGATTCGGGGTGAGGCCACAGAATTAGCACATTCAGGGCGGATCACGTTTGCAGACACGATCAAAGAGTATCTTTAGACGAACCACACAATAACCAAACCACAGCTTCCAAAATGACGCTAGGCAGTAGTTGCGTGTGAATAATCTCGCTGTCTGATGAATTAATGAAAATACTTTATTGTACACCACAAGAAAAACCAAAATGAGAGTACAATGGGCGGTCTTATCGCTTTGAAGCTGATGTTGCGTTGTCGTGACCACCGATTGAGTTATCTACTGAAGACAGCTGAACCGACTGACGAAGAAGCGTCCCCTCCGGAGGGGTTACGCGCGCGCGCTTCTATGTAAATAAATAAAATAAATAATGCTGGACATTTTTCACACAGCATCATCTAGCTTCAAACTAAGCAGAGCTTGTGTTATGGGAACTACATGACTGATATACTACATATACTTTTTTAATGTAAATACATACATATTATACATAGTGCAGCAGTGGGAATCGAACCCTTTTGCGTCTCAGGCGGCCCTTGGCCCACTGCGCCACAGAGTTGATGACGGGTGGTTCGTTGTGTGGTTGTGGTATCGTCCGTCAGAAGCTACTATTTCGCGCGCTGAAACACACCGCTGTTTTTTAGATTGGAACTATTTTGGTTGGATGGAGCACATGAGTCGTAGGAAAGTAGCTTCTGATGATACAATCAGAGCTAAACGTGGACATAATGCATCAAACCTCATCAGAGGTTTGGTTCAAAGGAAATATATATACTGTGGGAAGGGGACAACAATACTCGTAAATTAAGAGAGCGGCGAAGGATAACTTTATGCAGATTTCTTCCCCCACACTTTTAAATCGGAAGGGAATCGCGTGACTGTCACCGACTAAGCCCACAGCGAGGAATGGATTTTAAAAAGCTTGGAAACTGTTTCTTTTGTTTGTATGAAACTACTAAGCTAATAATAATAATTATGTAATGTAAGTAAAGTAAATATAATTTAAGTAAGTATTTAATGCAAAGTTAAACTGGCTAAACGGTTACATGGCGTTATTTTTTTTTCGTTCATTTAGGGATCGACCTACTCCTTTGTGATACGATTTTGAGTCACGCAAAAGTCCCATTTATCATCACTGCATGTCCAAAAAGTTTTGTAGAGTATTCTGTTCATAATCAGTTTAGAGGTTCTCGAATGAAAACCCTAAATTGGACTTTGGTATTCAAGCTAGGCTGGTAGAATGACGCCCGTCTAGGTGAAGCGATGACTTCAGAAAGGCGGTGATCAGAAAGTAGATGAGAAAAGCCGAAAACACCCTGCTCAGTGGCGCGTATTGCGAGAAGCCTATGCCCAGCAGTGGACTGATGTGAGCTGATATTGATGGTAGAGTGATGGTCCACTGCTGTCTCAGGTTTGGCATCTAGATGACACGTGACACTTGGCACGAGAAGCCAGTAGATGGCTCGTTAATGACAAACACGCAAAGTCAAGGATATACACTGGCTCCTGGGTATGACCAGAAGTCTGTAATAAACCACCAACTGGCGTGGTGTGTACTGATCGGAACCGGGAAGAGAGACTGCTCTGCGTGATAGACTAGTCACGATACGACGCAGGGAGCAAGGCCTCCTAAGGTCCGATGACATCCGGAGTGCCCGAAAGCTTTATTTTCATAAATAAATATACAGTCAACAGACACAAACATACTCCTAACCACACACTAGTATTCCCTGTGCTGTGAGTATCAGGAACTACGAGTACCGTGGTACCATAACACAAACACTGCTTCTGATTACTGTGCGGAGCAGCACTAAGCTGAGACGGGACAAGTTTGGCCCACACGGCACAGATGGGAGGAATTAGTACAAAAATCTTCTCTTTGTCACTATGTCTTTGTTAAAATCTTATTTATAGGTATTTATAGTGTCTATTTATTATTTAGTGTGTACCTGTTTGTTTGATTTTGAAGATCAATAACTTATCCGCTGCTGGCATGTGTGTGCGTGTTCCGAGATCCTTCATATATACTAAACACTGTTCTTTCTGTGCTTTGTTGTTGCCAAATAAATATATTTCTTCTTCTTCTTTTCTTCTTAAACATTTGTCACGTAGCGGGAATCGTAGGTCGTCACCGAGGTCGAGGTTTTTAAGGAGATTTTAATGTTTTTGATTTTCTCTTTCGTAGACAAAACGTTGTCTTGTTTGCTCATGCTAAGCGGGCTGGACTTCTTAAAGCCGATTATGATGATGTATTACGACGACCAGGCATTTTGCGTGTATCCGCTTTCGCTTATAACTTCAAATAATCAAAAACATGAGTCATTTTCAGTGAAAGAGCGAAGTTCCCCTTTTAATGTCAGACACCCCCATGAGTTATACCAGACAATGGAATAGTGGGAATTAAGTAATACGACAAGCAGACGGAAAGGGGAAGGTGGTGACGTCATGGCATGATACAAAAGCGAATGACACTCTCGCTAATGAGGTTTCGTCTTCAAACGAGTTTTTAGTAACCGGAAAATTCATCATTTCAACCTAATCAACCTTCAAAAATATGCAAAGTTTTTTTTTTTCGGGAAGAATGCAAAAAAAAAGATCTTTGAGTAGTGGTTGATCCTTGAAGTCATACAAAAAACAAAGACAAGAAACAAACACACTCACGACTGTATTCCACATGATGGACATCCTTAAATACATACTCAGCGCGTGCATTTTTGAAGATACAAAGAAGAGGTAGTTAGAGGCACGTCCAAACATTATTATATGGCATGTACCAACAAGTACTCGTAGTTAGTATCCCACGTTGCAAATCGGATAAACCTTTTCAAAGATCCACACAAACAAACAATGTCTTATGGCAAACGCATATACTCGCTGCATACCTATGCACGGACAAAAAAACTACATAATTTTTATTTATGCTATGGCATTAAAATAAGTCCATATTTTGATATAATATTAGTCCAAATCAAACCGATGTTACAAAGATTAGACAATATTTGCTCGATTGGAAATTTTAAATAAATAAATAATACTGAACATTTTCACACAGTATCATCATCTAGCCTCAAACTAAGCATAGCTTGTATTATGGAAACTACATGACTGATATACTAATATAAGTAGAACTATGTATTTACAAAAAAAAACATATTATACATAGAAAACACCCAAACCCGAGACAAACATTAGCTAATCGTACAAACATTTGCCCGCGGCGGGAATCGAACCCGCAACCTTCTGCGTCTCAGGCGCGCCTTCGCCCACAGCGCCACAAAGGTCGTCAAATAAAGTCAGTTTACAGTATAGCTACAGTAAACAGAAGCCCGGTGTCCCACAACGGCGCATATGGCTCGCATTCGTTTCAGCACGCTCATTGTACTAAACAATACTAAGTATGTGTACTGTGTCATTGTGTCTGATTAGACGGTTCACGTGAATACCCAGCACGCCATTATGATCTTGCTCTATGCAGCAATTAGACACGCTCGAACGTGGCTCGAACGTGGAGGTATTTATGTTACTCTACTCGTGTGCTCGAGTCCGGCCGAGCACCAATGGATTTTTCCGCTCGAATAGTGTGCTACAAGTCCTAAAATTAAGGAAAACGTGAGGAAACCGGCATGCCCTAGAATCGAAAATTCGAAGGCATGTGCCATCGGTTAGTGTTCTAAAGTGGCGATGGGCTTGCTCGCTGTCATGTCGAATGCTATAGTTATATTTTACAAAGTTTGAAAACCCCCTACTTATATCACATCATGTATTGGAGCGCCCCCTAGAAACGTGTGGCGTTGAAACCTATACATATAGTGACTCACACGTCTCGCCTTTGTTAAGAACAATCGATGGACATCGGGGTGGCTAAGAACATTTTCGAAGTCATACTTAAAGAATAAAATAAAACTGCTCCAGCTGAATCTATGAAAACAAATGAGCTTTGCCGTTATAAGCCGTTTTGAAGAAAAAAAATAAAAGCGAACAAACAAACCCACACAAACAATAAATTCGTACACCAAACACATATACGGGCTCCCTGCATCGGGGGTTAAAACTCATATGGTGATGTTAAACTAAAACCCAATTAACATACACCAGGGCTAGAGAATGCTAATCGCTATTAACGAAAAGAATACGAAAAGAGGTCCGTGCACGAAAACTATATAAATAAGGAAATAGTGGACCGAGGAATGCGGCAGCCAAGGGCGACTGCGAACAGCCTTTCATATTTTAATGCTCGATTCATGTAGCTCTTTAACCAACTTCATTAAAGAAGGATGTTGTCATTTGAACCAAACAATTAGTGTTTGTGTTCCGAAGCCAAATTGCGAAGACGGAACCCGTATTGTTTCCGTCACACCCCGATTTCTCCCTCAGTTTCAAGCATATCGCGATAAAATTGATACATCAATGTTTTCTTACAACAAAAATAAGGGTTGGTATAGGAGTAACCTTTTCTCGCACCGAGCGCGACTATAAAGTGGCGGATATTTTTCTATTCCACTATCAACCCGCCTGACTCTAACTCAAAGAGGGAATTGAATACAAGTGCAAACTATCGGATTTAATTTCACTTTGGTCTAAATTTCACTTGCAAAATGCGGGCATGTGTAATGTTTAAACGTGTCTCTAACTAGCCCCTGCTTGGTATCCTCCAAAATAATCTGATGAATATCCTCGGATACATACTCAGTTAGTATGTACCTATCTGAGGATTAATCATGGGGAATACAGACGTGAGCGTGTTTATTTTGGTCTAATCCACTTCTGTTTGACAGTTCTCGGGTAGAATGTTTGTTTTGTGAGCAAGACAACAAGACAGAGACCGTATATACTACCACATTGCGGTGCTTCACCAGGGCAAGCACAATTAAAGTGTATTGAACTGGACATGGCACCGCGGATCCATTCATCAGGCAACATCTGCGGTACAGATACAGATAATAGAATGCTACGGTTTTGTACGATAGGGTTTATACGGAACAGACGAAGGCGTCTTAAAAGCCGGAACGGAAAATCAACTTTTATCAGTCAATTATACAAAGACTAAGTATAGTTTTGGTTTATTGAAATCACAAGGATCTTAAAGAATCGACAACTAATACCTCCACTCAAAACCCTCGGTCGTTTTAGGGTTTGATATAAAGCTAGAGCTTTGATATAGCGTTTAAGGCGTATCCAATGTGTCTAGTTATCAAGATCGCATCGCGGTATAAATCGTTTTGATGAATCGGTCCAAAGCTTGACATCCCTCGGATCGCCAGCACTCAACGTTATTTCTGACTGACCATCCGTCTTTTAGAAGTATAGCCGGACATAAAACATAAATCCCGGATTTTAGGCAACCATATAACAGACAGCTATACCTAAATAGTGTATTGTCCGAATTGAGACATCGAGCAATTTGTTTCATGAGCGTCCATTTTCCGCTACGTCTCCGTTTGATTAGTTCGCGTTATATGGACGATTCTTTTGAGGAAGAGATAAAATACATTGAATAAACTGTAGCTTGCCTGTCTCTAACTATACTAGCAAAATAGCAATGGGATCGACACATTGGCACTTATTTCGCTAGGACATTTACGAACACTGTCCGAAATTTCTAAAATTTAAAATGTCAAAGTTTATGTAGAACCGTCAAAGTTAGTCTTTCCCCAATTTCTAAAATTTAAAATGGCAAAGTTTATGTTGTTGAACTGTCAAAGTTAGTCTTTCCCCATTTCCCCCATTTTCATTTTGTTAGTGTAACAAGGAGGCAGGTCGTTTATATCAGCTGTGTTAATCAACGTTTAGCACGATTAAAACTTTTTATACTACTTAAGTGCCAAGAAGCATACCACCCACCTGCTGCCACCTGCACCTAAGCGGTTACCGTAGCCTATGGACGTTTGCAATACCAGAGGTATCACTCGCATGAGACATAATTGTAAAAGTCTTGGATAGGTTATCTGCATAAAAATTTACAACTGCTCCCGTGCCTTCCAACCTAGGCTTTCGGGCGGTCTGTAAATTCCCGATCTCAGGGGCGTCCATCGGCTCATTCAAACTTATTTATCGAGCACAGCAAAACCATTTAACAATAAATTCACAATGGGTACCCTAATAGGCGTAACTATCAAACTTTCTACGCGATTAGACTCTGGTGAAATCGCAAAAGTACCTTCATTTGTGCAACATTTGCTGAAATAACAAACTAGTTGTATTATTTCATACATATACACGCCTTTACATACAACCGACAACCACCGGGGTATAATTTGTTCTTGAGAGGCGACCGCGAACCGAAAAACGCAGTGTATAGATCAGCCCATACCAGGACGACCTCTGTGGTGCAGTGGGCGAAGGTCTGCCTGAGACACAGAAGGTCGCGGGACAAATGTTCGTATGGTAATATTGTTCGGGTCTGGGTGTTTTCAAGTATAGGATGTATGTATTTACAAAATATATATATATATATAAGTAGTATATCAGTCATGTAGTACCCATAACACAAGCTTTGCTTACTTTGGGGCTAGATGATGCGGTGTGAAAAATCACCAGCATTATTATTATTATAATACCATTGTATGTACCGTTCCTAGAAAGTCGATGGATGCACGATACCTATAACGTTGACAATTTATGCTCGGCAGATAATAATACATAATAATAGAATAATAATACATTTCAGATAACTTGTTCCATGTGTGTCTATGTTAGACATCAGCAAGCTTATAATTAAAAACACATTGAATAAGCGAGCATTCGGATGATGATGGGATAATTGTTAGTTTATTGTGTCTAGTTATCAAGATACGTCAAACACAATGCTTAAAAAAGAGACTATCCCATTTATAAGCTACCGTGTTCTGGATGGTGTTGGTACACCAACACTAGGATGCTTTATGGATTAGCTTAGGGACGGATTTCTACGAAATATACGCCAAACTAAGCTTTAACTAAGCTTAGTGCAGACGGGCATCAGGGTCTTCTTAGTTATTATGAGAATAACGCTTCTTTTACAGCCTAAGGCAAAATAAAAATAATTCAACTCGTTTAAGCATTCTAATTGACGGCGTTACGTCCAAAATCATAATGCTCCCATTTACACATTAATTCAACGAACGAATGATACGCAATCCCGAAGGAACCATCTCCCGTTTCTCACCACTTCATAGTTTAAGACGAAGACAGCATGAGAGCAGCTCTCGTTGATTATCCAAATTAATACCAGTTGGAGGCAGATATGCCGAGGTCGGTTGCGGCGTGGCGGTGTCTCGCCGCAGACGACTTGGCGAAATTGCCGGTATTATCTGGCGTGGCTATTACACACTTTAGAAGTTACTGATGGGACTATTTCAATGGCCAATTCCAGAAAGATATAGATCGCTATCAAATTGTCAAGGTAGTTTCAGTATCAGATGGAAAGCTGCAAGCGGTTCAGTTTTATGCTGTCGGAATCGTATCGAACTCCTCGTAGTTTATAATTACTTGGGTTTCCGCTTCATCATTTATATAAATAAATGATAAAGCGATATTATTGATATAATATCCACCCACAGCTCTTGCATCCTCACATAATTAGGCAGCTATTGTGGTATGTGAATGTTTCATTTAAAAATTAAAAAAAAAACATCCTTTTATGTAGACAAATAAGGAGTCTCCTTTTATGCACACCTTAGCTTCTGCCCACGACTTAACTCGCGTGGTTCCCAGATAAAAAGTAAGCTCCCAGATATATATATATATTGTAAACATTTGTTTTAGCCATAAAGGATAATCCCTTATTGCTGTTACAATATCAAATAAGTAGAATAGCATTCAAGAGTAACAGCGTTATTTACTAGACAGAATTCTCATCGTAAAGAGTAATAGAGCAATTTCGAGTACTGTCAATGCGAAAAATAATAAGTAGAATAGCATTCTAGAGTAACAGCGTTGATTACTAGACAGAATCGTCATCGTAAAGAGTAATAGAGCAATTTCGAGCGCATACATACCAGAATCATTGTGTTTTCACTCCCAAGGTCGTATAAGTTAGTGGCATCGGTCACGGCAATTGCACGCCGCTGGTGCCATCAGGTTCAGATTGTTTGGCACTGAACGAACTAAGTATTACGGCGGTCTAAAATTCTAAATTGCATCCATTGCAGATAAATGTGGAGTCGGGTTGACACTGGCCAGAGATTAAGAGATCAGGGATCTCACAATGAGAGACAAGGTCCCAATGGGTTGAGTTTTAAGTTGGGACACTTAAAATGGAGTTGGTCGATTGGTTTGACGACGCAGTAGAACTAAGATGAAAACGGAATATCGATGGGTTTTTAGTCGGTATACCACCATCCACTACCACCCTTTTAGTGGTTTGGTTGGTCCGACATACCCCCTCGCTTCTCCTCATGGAGGGGTAAATCAAACGTGTAAAAGTATTTTCCTATCGTAAAAAAAAGAAACTCTTTAATTACATTTCGAAAATGATTATGGCTCGTATAGTCTACGCAGTAACTTTGCCAACTCATTTTTAAAATAATCACAAATACGCGTTCTTATTGCCGGCTCAAAAATTTGAGGAAAGAAGTCTGTGTTAGACACTGGGAACATAACAAAACGAGGTTCTTGCCATGTTGGTAAATAAACACAAAAAAAAATAAAAATAAAAGTGACAAGCCAGACTGATCATTATTCAACGTGCACGTTGTCAAACAATCGTTAAGAAACATGTTCTGGTGGTTAATGGTTATTCAGTGGTAACTTAAAAGGCCATAAAAGAAATACATTTTACGTAATGGTTAAGTTGCGGCCGTGGTTAAAGTAACATTAGTTAGAAATCTCATAAAATTACGATTATAGTTTATAAAACGTTCACTGTTATGCCATTCGGAACGCCTCAATATTGAGTTTTTTATTTCACTAATTTTAAATCTCCGAAGCTGTCCCATCTCCCAATTTCATTATATACGTTTACCGCTGCGGGACAAATGTTTTCAAACATTTGTCCCGCAGTGGGAATCGAACCCGCAACCTTCTGCGTCTCAGGCGGGCCTTCACCCACTGCGCCACAGAGGTCGTCAATTAAGCTAAGATATACTTAATATCAACAAAACTATCGGACTACTGCAACTCAGTCTAAGTTAATATTGTCACATGACCTTTGCTTAGAGGGACATAGAAGTCACGAAAAGCAATACAACTCAGCAAATTGCGAGGGTATGGTACGGTAGCGAGCCAAGTTGTTTTCAAAACTTAATTAGATTTAGAACTCAGACGAATCCAATTATTAAGATAACCTTGAATGTTTTGGATAATGAAGGATCTGATTACTAGTTTAGAAGACTATCTAATCTATAAATCCAACGAGGTACACCAAACAAACAGAGAAGAATAAATATATATCAAGTGATAGCGCTGCTACTCTAAGAATGTCTTAAGACGAACCAAACCACTTCACAGCTGCATAATTTTTGCCGGGTAGTGGTCATTTAAGAATGGTCTCGCTGCAGCGACCGTGTCGCGTAGTCGCGCCGGATAATGTTGCGTTTTCTCAGCGACAAACAGATGGACCGACTGACGAAGTAGCGTAGGGGGTGCTACGCGCGCGCACTTTGTTGTGGCTACGATGTGGCTGCGTTGTGCTCGTTTTCGTCCGAGTGTCCCACTGAATTTCGATAATTCGTTATTTCGACACGTCGCTAACTTCGAAAAAACATAGTTCGACAAGTCATTATTTCAACTGAACATACTTCGACAATACACACCTTCGTCGACAGACCCTACTGCGACATGCACTTGTTCGGCAGATAATTATTTCGACAGAAACATAAAAAAAAACCTAATAATAAAATAACCTATTCGAGTCGGATCTGAAAATGCTATTTACTTAGCTCGACGCCGCCGACTAATCATTTTGACCATTATAACACGTAATTCAATTAGTTTTGTTACATTTTAGATAATGCTCTAAAATGTATGTCGAAGTATGTTTCTGTCGAAATAATTATCTGCCGAACAAGTGCATGTCGCAGTAGGGTCTGTCGACGAAGGTGTGTATTGTCGAAGTATGTTCAGTCGAATGACAATGACTTCTCGAACTATGTTTTTTCGAAGTTAGCGACGTGTTGAAATAACGAACTGTCGAAATCCAGTGGGACACTGGTTTCGTCCGTATGTTGGCGACAGTCGCTTAAAGCGAACACACGTGTGGTTCGTGTGAATGTAACAACGCGTATTCTTACAAATTCATGTCCGACTACTTTTTAATCGCTGTCGTGTGGTTGTAGGGTCGTCCGTCTGAAGACACTATCGCTGCGCGCCGGAGACGACAGACAGTAGCTATTTTAACTTTACTCCAACAGGTCCATACAGAAACTGTTTCGGTGCCAAAGATAAGACTAGATGAGGCAGCGAATCGACAGATGTCTGAAGAAATAACCAACGTAGACAACAATCGCATTTACTCCGCGCTATAAATAGTCAACTTGCATCAAAAAGTTATACCTAGCTATTAAGACACGCTAAGGAAACATTTGTATGCAGTTCGCATGTCTTCTTCCAGTGTCTCCATTAAAATTCTTAGGAAATTAAAAACTTTCAAGCAACGAAGTATTCTCTAGTATCATTGCATTTTTTGACTTAAACTCAGCCTGGTGAAAGTCAGGAAGAATTCTATAAGCAAGATTGTGTTTGTGATCGTTGCACAGTTTATTCGTATGAGCACTCGTATTTTCCTCTGAGAGCCACGATAGCTCAGCTATCGGGACATTTATACGTAATTCAATCAGGTAGACTAGCTTGTGCAAGGTTTATTTCAGAGGGGGAGTTTATTTCGTTACAGTGTAATGAAGTTAGGGGGCAGTGAGTTTTGCTTGTGTATTTATTCGCTTTAAGTAGGAATTGAGGGCTCTTCCCACCAAGTTTATAATCGTTGTGCGGTTGTTTGGCTAAACAACATCTGGGGTATGATAATTTTACGCATATCATTTTAATTGGTGACGCGAAATAGGAGTAAATTCATAATTTTATATTAACAAGACGATTCAATTATACTACAGTTAACACACAATTGTATGTGTGTAGGTTGCGGGTTCGATTCACACGGTGGGACAAATGTTTGTATGAACAGGCAGTAGATACAATCGACATTTCAAAGTGATCCTTGTGATTTTAATGAATAAATGAATTTTGACTTTGACTTTGATATATTTGTCACGGGTCTGGGTGTTTTCTATGTATAATATTTATGTATTTACAATAAAAATATATATAAGTATTATGTATATCAGTCATGTATTTCCCATACACAAGCTGTGCTTACTTTGGGTAGGTGTTAGATGATGCTGTGTGAAAATGTCCAGCATTTCTTATTTATTATATTTTATTATTACATTCCGTTCTAATTGAAACACAAGAGTTCCTTATTTTTAACCTACTTCAAAAAAGGAGTAGTTCTCAATTCGGCTGTATTTTTTTTTTCTTGACATCTTTGCCATTTGATAAGCGTATCGCGAATATCGCGATTTCATTATCAACCGACTTCAAATAAGAAGGAGGTTCTCAATTTGTCTGTATGTTACGCGATATCTTCGCCAATTGTGAACCGATTCGAATGATATTTTTTTGTAATGAGTAGGGTGGTATACTTTAAGGGTTGTCTCATATACATTTTATGAATAAATCTCACTTCTAAGGTTGAAAAAATGGGTGATGAAATTTCATATTGGACATATTATCAATTTCCCGTTATTTGAAGTAGTTTTTCTGATATTCAATGTCTTATAAATTATTATGAAAATTTAACTTGAACATGAACAAAGAAGTTTATCATAATACTCAGTCTCCACGCTAGTCATAAGCTTTGAGTCAACACCCTCTATTTGACTAGAGAGGGTAGGCTTACGACGCTATAAGAAAATGCTTAAAGCGACGGGGTTGCAATCTATCACGACTTCATATCTACGATCTTTGAACACGACATTAAGTTGACATCCAAAAGAAAGGCTTATTTCGATAGTAACCAGAACCCTTAAGAACTTTCGATAGTAGAAAGTACTTAAAGGTTCTGGAGAATAAGTGTCAAATATTTTGCTCACGCCGTTGAATTTTCAGCTATCTGATGAAGTGTCACCATCAGCATATATACTTCAAAAGCCTCTCTAAAAGCTCTACAATCCTTTCCTATTCTGCTTAATGCGTGAGTATGGATGGATATTCAGATTGATTACCATCAAATACACTTCAACTGGATCAATTTGGTAAACCACAAATAAAAGTTCAAATCAAGACTTAAATCGTTCTTGTTAATGGTTTCTATCCAAGTGGACAAGCCAGATTCATAAATCTTATATAAGAAAAGGTAAATAAGTAGGTAAGCATTAGTTATGTAGGTTACCTTAGGTATCTATTGTTCTAGTGATGCTAGAAAATTGCCGGTACCAATCGATTTATGATTCTGCGACCTCAGGCACGCGAGATCAGTTTATTGAGAAGCCTTTAAACCTCGGTATATTACGTACCTGGATTTGGATAGTTTACCCAACACAATACGAACATGTATAAGGTACCTGATACAATGCACACAGGAGCAGCGACGTGTGGACGCGAGGGCGTGGCGAGGACAAGACCAGTGATCGATTCATGTGTTGAAAAGATTTTGTGCGCATTAAATAAATAATGCTAAATAATGCTGGTCATTTTTCACACAGCATCATCTAGCCCCAAAGTAAGCAGAGCTTGTGTTATGGGAACTAATTGACTGATATACTACTTATATACTTTTTTTTTTGTAAATACATACGTATTATACATAGAAAACACCCAGATCCCGAGACAAATATTTGCACACATTTGTCCCGAGGCGGGAATCGCTTAAGTATAATAGCGCTGCATTATAACTTTTGTCCTACTACTCCTTGGTTTAAGAGTCACTTTATCTGCACTGAGTATAGGAGCTTTGCACCACTGTCCGTGCTCTATTTAGGTACTTTTTAATGCGGTTTCAGACTACCGAGTCGCACATTCTACTGGCATATGTAACTTACAAGAAACGCGATTTCAAATAACGTTCTGTCGCTGAGAGTTACGAATTAAATATTGCAGGTCATATAAACCCCAGTAAAAGCATCAGAGTTTTTCAGGTCATTAACCGTCCATTACTCCCACAATAATATCATGTTACGTTGCTATTTTAGTGGTTCCTACCCTGAAGGGGAAACGAAGGTAGGTCTGGCCGGAAATACTACTTTTATAACGTAACGTAATGAACTACCTACACCTAACACACAACTAGATACAGTCATCCTACAATATAAGTTTTCAAAACAGTTTTTATTTTATTTGCAGGCATACTGGCTTACAGTTCGTACAATCGAAAGCCGCGTCCCAAAGTTATGCAATCAATTAAAATATTAGTTTGGCTCTTATCTTCTAAATCATTAAAAAAAAGAATGCCTTCCCATTTTTAAGTTTTAGAACGTTACGAATTATACGGCCAATTACAAGGGATAAGCGGTTCGATTCTGTCACGTCGCCTTTGACATCTGCAACACCAGGTGCATTTAGCCGTAATCAGTGCGGCACTGCACCGACTGGACCGAACCACCTGCTACACGCAGAAAGCCGCGACGCTGCTATATGTGTCCCGACTAACACTAACACTATACCACGAAAGTCAAACAAAAAAAAAATATTTTTTAATATATTTTGGTTTTTGCCAATTTCCAAATAAGAGTCGAACAATTGGAGTAATGCCACAACAGTTTTAAAACTTTTGTGTGCTGTCTCACAACTTTCTATTCTTTAACCTTCAAG
Source organism: Perizoma affinitatum (assembly GCA_961405105.1). Classification (NCBI taxonomy): domain Eukaryota; kingdom Metazoa; phylum Arthropoda; class Insecta; order Lepidoptera; family Geometridae; genus Perizoma; species Perizoma affinitatum. Next base: position 11,975,929 of record OY560198.1, on the reverse strand, counting down.
AGGGATAATTTTAACGAAAAAATGTGCTGTTTCGTCGTTTTCGCGTACGGCTACTGGATTGCGTAACAACTTTAAGTGCCTCTAACGTTAAGCAGCGTAAAGGCAACATTGGATTGGACGGCTGAAGGGTGTCGATAAGAGTGATGCAGTTTCAACTAAACGCTACTTCCGTGCTTTTCAGCGTCAGTAGCATGAAAAGTCTCATGTTCTTTTAATTTCACTGGCACCCATTTTTTCCAGACAGGAACAAAACAATACGATTCAGCATTATTTTCCAGGTGTTTAACAGGACACCCTCTGTCGTGTTAAACAACTGTTTAATTCCGTTGACATACTGATTTTTAATACCTACAAACACATCTAGTTTTAACCATGTATTAGTTGTAAATATGTGTGTTTTAAAAACTCGAATCGCAACGTTGTTTTGGTGCTGACTGTACCTACCTCCGACGGTCGCCGCGACATGCTAAGCGACGATTAATTTCAATGTACATAGTCCGCGTTCTTTTGGTAAGTTTTGCACCAACCTACGTTTTAGTGTTGTTTGTGTACCTTTCCGAGGAGGCTTGGTTGTGGCGTTTGAAAACTGGTTTGATAAATACAACCACTTAGTTTGACTTTGCAAACAAACTGCGGAGCTAGTTTTACGTTTAATAATGATAAACAGCTCTTTTCTTACCTCCTAATGTAAATATATCAGTCGTTTCTTTAATTATGCTGAGCGGACACCTATCAGCTCAGGATTGAACCTATCTATGTAGGTAGATGAATCAGCAAGGTGCTGTGTATTTCTATTTCAGTGGTATTATAAGTGGGTAGTCAGAGGCAAGTTCAAACATAATGTTAGACATGCCCACGTTTTGCAAGTACATAGATAGTATTCCACATGCCAGGTAAAATACTAACTACTAATAAAAAATACTAATAAATCCGTAATAACAATTTAAAATGTTGATAATGAGTCCACATCAACCCGGCCAGCTATGCCACAAGTGTAGGTAGGTAGGTACTTTCAGGTAATGAAACTGGGACTTACCAATACTTCATGATGTGTTCGGTTACCTCGATGAACCCACTGCACATTAGGGGATGGTAGCTCGCTCCCACCGCAGGGCACTGTTACATTTGTGCCCTTGTCCGCTGCCACGTCTCTGATCTCCACATCTTCCGCCACTGAGGAAGGGAAAACTGGAAGAAAATTAATTAATGAAAATACTTAATTGTACACCATAAACAAATAATAGAATAAACAATATCTTATTCTTAAGAAAGTAAAATGGGTAGTTTAAATATTGCTGAAGCAATCTCTTCCAGACACATCATCATCAGCCAGATGACTTAATAGCTGGGAATACAATGCTTCAGTTAGAATGCCACATCATTCTTAGCTGCTTTGGCTCAACTGTACTATATGTACCACTGAGTTACAGTTCCATATTTTCTTCCCCGGGAAGGTCATCAGGTTTACATATAGAATTTTACACTGCAAAGATTTATATTTATGGCTTTATATTTTTTTTATAGAACTTACCCTTATTTGAGTTTATTGAAAAAATTAAGAAAAATAATATAAAATGTAATGAAAAATAATATTTATATTTTCCTATTTTTGTTGTTTAAGTATAAAATATTTTTTTTCTTGAAAACTAGATTTTTTCTCAAACTCCCTTTCCAGATGAGTTTTCCGCCTTACCCCACTACTTCGACAGCACATACATCCCAAAATTATAGGTAAAATTTGTGTAGTATGGCAAAAAAAAATATTACTTCAGTAGGTATTTCAAGAGTTGCCGGATTTGTTCTGAGCTATAGGGCCTACCTATTGGCACTCCAACATTACAATATATAAGTAAATTATTATTATTTTCTGAGCTACGAAAAATTACATAGGTACGTACAGATATTATACATGTAGGTAAGCAGTAGGGGTAGTCAGATGCCTAGGTACTTACCTACATAATTTAAAACATGTAAAAAAACTTAAAATAAATTCGTTTAATTAAAATGAATAAATTTTAAATGAACGTACTTTTTAGAACAAAATAACACACATTTTTTCACGTACTATTTAATATATTTACCTTCAAATCCGAGGCAGAACACAGGCAACAATAAACGCTCGAAAAACATTATACTGTAACTACATCTACACAGCTACGAAAAATGTATCCGGCCTATTTTTAATAGATTTTTTTCCTATCTAGTTTTCACATTACACAATTGAATGGTAAATGACGGAAGTCCGAAATAAATAGAAAATAAATCGCAAAACAAACGTCCTCACTCCATTGGTAAAATTCATAGACTAGTTTTTTTTTATTGTGTGATGTCAAACCAAATTTTGCTAGTGGTAAAATAATAATGTGAAGAGATAGAATGTCGCCAGAATAAAATCTTATAACTCCATGCATAGGTACTAGAACTACACGTGTGCGAACACCGTTTTAGTGCACTAAAATGATTTAAGTCATTTTTTATTTGAGTATATTTAAGTTTACATCAATTTATAGGTGTCTAATAAAAGACCAGAAGCAGAATTGTAGCACTCAGAATTCAAATAAGTCAGCTTACGACTTTGCCCGTGGTACCCGATTAATAATATTTGCTTATTAATGCTGCGTTTATAACTAAAACATTTTCAAACAGTAATATCTCGATTAGTAGGTATGAGATTTTAAACTTTGGGTTGGTTCATTAGGAAGTTCAACCCTTTGACCATTGACAGGTTTAGTGGTCACGACCACTGTCGCACAGCTACTAAATCTTAAAACGAACTATACCTATTCCAAATTTCAATCAAATCGATTCAGCCATTAAGGAGCTTATTAATGCCTCACACCTCCCATCTCCGTTTATAACATTAGATGTAGGTATGTACATACACACATGTTGATCACAACAAACATCCAAATATCCAATTGCAATTGCAATTTGCATTTTTTATATTAGTAGGATACCAACCATTTTAACGTACTAATGTTACTACCGAACTAGCACGGTTCACTCAATAAGTTTTCATATTTTGTTCAGCCTAATTTGACTGCATTCATCGTCATTCAGAATTTTAATCATATGGGTGTCCTTGTCCTTCATTACGTGGGGAATTTCTATCTGGATTCCATATCTAAATTTGGATCGTCTGACGTTACTGCTGTCCTAGGTCAGTCAAGTTGATTTTGAAACAAGTGAGCACAAGCCTTAATAACCATAGCCGCGCCTGTTGCTGTCAAATATGCTTGTCTATGCCACATAGACGATAACGGCACCATAGACGAAAATATAGATTTTACTTCAGACATGGCCGCTTTCGGCAATACAACATCTGCAATGTTTTGTAAATTTAGTTTTTAAAATGAAAATATTGTTTTTAACCTATCTATAGTGTTTAGTGGACCGTGTAAAGTGCTGTGATAGTTGTGATGGATGCAGATAGGGAGTACGAAAATAAGAGAATTCGTGATGCAATTCTAACGCTAGAGACAATTCAGTCGATGATCGACGTTTCAGCTGATAGACTTGAGGGACTGCGGACACAATGCTCAACGAGCGCCGAGCTCACCCAGCAGGAGATCCGGACCCTGGAGGTTAGGTCTTGAGAGAGGAGGGTATTTTATAGGAACAAGCGGTGCCCTTGAATGTGGCGAGTATGAGGCCCCGGGTTTCAAGGACTTTGCTCAGCTCAAGGACCCGAGGTCTGATTCAATGCTGATGTATTGCAGAGAGACCTTGGGTGTTGGGTTTCTTATAAATGCTGCTGACAGCATTTATAATAGTGACAGCCTTGTCAAAATATCACTATGCATATCACACAGAATTTAAACGCCGTGCTCTTTTCGTCGTAACATCAAATTTAGGCCCTTTGATTCAAAATCTAAGCCTGTATAATAAATTATATTCACTCAGTATGTAACCCAAATAAATAAAAGTAAAGCAATAAGAAATCATGCCTGCATACAAATGAGAGAAATAGCATTCCTTCAGAGAGAGTTTATTAAGCTGTGTAATCTCTGTGAAGGAATTTAGTGACTCTGTTGATAAGATAAGACACATCTCTTGTTGATAAGTTTTGAGTTTTGTGTTATCATGTAGAGTGGTGTGTGGGAATGAATGAGCAACTTTATTTGGGATTTGTAAAATGAGTATGGACTTAGAGAGTGAAGTCTGTCCCAATTAAAAAATTCTGATTGGACCAGTTTGACTTTAATTAAAGAAATTGCATGTTCCTGGAGGAATCCATCAAATGTACAAGCAACACTGTTTTTTAAATATATAATTTATAATCAAACTTCAACAGAATTTGGCACTTATGAACAATGAAAACAGATATTTGTCTGCTGCGGGACAAATGTTTGTATGATGTGCAATAATTAGTCTAGGGTCCAGACCCTAGACTGTCCAGGTGTTTTTATGTATAGTATGTATGTATTTACAAAAAAATATGTATATAAATAAGTATTATATCAGTCATGTAGTTCCCATAACACAAGCTCTGCTTACTTTGGGGCTAGATGATGCTGTGTGAAAAATGTCCAGCATTATTATTATTATTATATTGAATGAGTGGCACAAGGTAATAATTATTTTTTTATGAAATCTTGTACAATATTGGACAAAGACCAGTGACATACCACCCTTATGCCAGTTTACACTATGCTGAGGCAGTGTCAGTGGAGTGGAACTGTAAAACTAAAACACATATCTATGAAAATATTAGGGTATGCTTTAGTTCAAACAGTCATTGGTGTGCAAGGTTGGAAAAATGTATAGCTATGAAATAGCTAGGTCATGCTGAGTATTTCCCGGTTTCCAATTTGGGGAAGGTGTGTCATCAGATGAAAAGAATTATGACAATAGAAATCATTGTTCACACAGTGCATTCAATGGTAATCAATAGTTATCAGGATTGTTTTAAAAATCAGACATGTAATACAACAACTGACAACCCTATTCACTTATAAAATATCAATTTAATACAACAATGGACAACCCTATCTACATTATACTTATATGAAGGAACATTTGACTTGATTTTATTCATATGATCATGATAGTTTGATGTAGGAGTTGCCCAATTCTCCTGAGCTTGCTAGGTAGGTACTTATTGTGATAAATTCCAGTTTGTAAAATTATACCGTTCGCCATCTGTCTGTGGTACAATCATAGCAGTTATTATGATGAATCTTATGTACATGTCTTTAAAGTCAAGAACTGAATGGCAAAAGGATAATGCCATATGGTCAGCTTTAAATATACTTACCTAGCTCAGGTTTTTGCTTAAAAGTATGTACCTTGGTGAAGCTAAGCATGAAGTTCAAATGAGAGAGACAATATTATCACAACATGTAAACGAAATAGGATGAATCCTTTTAGTTGATACTAAAAGTCACTCCATAGGGAGATATTAGTTCAGATCTTTTAGGCTTGTAGGTGAGCCACACTCAGTGGAAAATTATATCCAGAAACTGTCATAAAGTTGCATGCCTATCAGTATTCTACAGACTGCATTTTGGGGAATCTGCCCAGCATCTCCTTTTATCCAAAGGACCCATACCTTGTCAGTATACCATTTGACAAGGTACCATGCACTTAAAATGTAATTTATTTATTTATTATTATTATTAAAATTGAATAATTGTCAGAGTGATTATCTTCGAGACTAGACCTGCATGCCCCATGTTGACGATGTCATTACTTAACATCAGGTGTGATTATGGTCAAATAGAGGTCATAAAAGAGAAAAAAAACTTGTTCCCCCATTCAGAATTAGAATTGGGTTCATAAACACTTGGTTCTTAAGCTTGTTTAAAAGGAGAATCTGCAAAATGCATTGAATTTTTACACTTATATGTGCCCTATATTTTCCTATGGTTTCACAATGTGTTATTAGAATCATTTGATTTATTATTGGATTTATCCAATTCACTTTAGCTGTTACATAGATATGAGCAGAATATATCCAAACTTTCTCTTTATAAAATTACAGGATTATTGTAAAATAATATTATTATTATTATATTATTATATCTGGAAATACAAACAAGAAACAATGTTTACTAACAAACCATTTAATTTACTGCCTATAATTTATTGTTTCATTATGACAAATGAAACAATTAGTCAGCAGCAATCAATTCAATCAATTCAATCATACAATAACAAAGACATGAAATGCCATAGGTAGGATACAACTATGTATAGAAGTGCTTGTTGATAAGCTATTTATGTAATAAAGCAATATAATCATCCAACAGACCAATAACCCTGACGCCACACTGGAAGAGATCGCTACTAAGCGATACAACCATTGTACTTTTAGTCCTGTAAAGTTCTTGTTTTTTTGTAATTTTCGTGTGGCAAGCAATAAAGTATTTTCATTTTTCATTCACACTAGGATTCCCTGGGTCGTGGGTATACGGAACCATGGAATGTGGGTGGGGTACTATGAATATTGTGGTAACACAACACACAGACCCGGAAGAGAGCATGCAAACATTTGCCCCGCAGCGGGAATCGAACCCGCACCTCTGTTTTTGCAGCCGGCTACTCACCCGCCGCGCCACCGAAGTCGTTAGTCTTAGTGGTATATTTTTGTGGAAATCTGATGGTAAGAGACGCCTAAGTTACGAGTATGCCTGAGTTTATTGCAGACTGAACTACTTGATTCCATACAATTCAGTCTTTCCGCAGGCGTTAACGCCAACAGAAAGTGGCTGTTGTCTAAGGGGCCTGGTTATTTCGTTTTATAATAATCGGAAGTCAAATGGCGAAAACTGAACCCTTATAGTTCCATAATGTCTCTGTCATCTCTCTAATGTCAATCCGTGGGTCACACCCCGATTTCTCCCTCGTTTTTTTTAAGACGCATTCTAGCATATGACCCACCTGTTGAAGCGGTAACCGTATCCTTTGGACCGTCGAAGAGATCGAATATTCTGTCTGTTCTCGTTTTTCTCTCGAAAGACTCTAAGGTAGGTGAATAGGCGGTACTCGAGTTTAGTTTCCTATGCGACCGCCATATATTATGAAAAGCCGCCTAGCTATAGGTGCCTGCATTGTGGCCGTTAAACCACCTATACCACCTTGCTTCCAAGCCGTTTACAGTGCGGCCACATGCATTATATCGTATCAAGTGTCTGGCTGCCGTAAAAAGATAGAATAAAGAAAGAAAATACATTTATTTGATACATATTATTACTTAGAAAGGCTAATATTTCATATGCCTTGTCGCCTAGAAGTCAAGATGCAGTGCGACCGTTGTTTGAGTCCGGCTACTTTTACAAGTTGATGATGCAGTGTTGTAACTGGTGCCTTCACGGACAAAAATGTGCGTGAGATTTTCCAATGAGTTTCCAATGTGATTAGTGTTTTAAAACAAAAAAAACACCACTATTCCACATGATGGACATCCTCTGATACATACTCTTTATATACAAATAAATAGTTTGTGAGAGTAATTTATCATACCCAAATAAATGACTCTCACAAAAACGCATTCGTTTAGAATTTTTGTCCACGTATCTGCGAACTTGATACGTGGACAAAAATTCGCGCGGTGATCAGGCTCGTGCTGTGGTAGGCGATGCTGGCAAACAGCAGACGCCTCCGACTGCGGAAATAATTGTTCGGGACGTAGAGTCGGCATTGCTCGTTGCTCAAATCTATGGCGTCACTTTAAATTGATGAGCTCTTGCAGTACCGTCTTCCTACTTGTTATACTTAAAGATAAAAAGAAGGGGGCAGTTAGTCAGAAGCACGAAAACACTATATCTGGCACATGCCAGTTCCTGAATTGTTTTAAAACATAAATGCTGAAATGTTTTTTGATTTCAGGGCAAACTAGTGAAGCACTTCTCAAGACAGCTGGTGATCAAAGCCAGTCTCTGTGTGGAGACTCGGAGTAAGCTGCGAGAGGTGCCGTGCCTGGCGCAGTGGCTTCGAGTGGTCGGCCTTAGCCGTGAAGCCATTTATGTAACGTGTTTTTTTTTAACAGTATCAATAGCCTCAAAGTAAGCAGAGCTTGTATTAAGGAATCTACATGACTGATTATACTATTTATATACATTTTTTTTTTGAAAAAAAAAAAAAAAATTACCCCCGAGACAAATATTTGCAAATATTTTACCCACGGCGGGAATCGAATCCGCAACCTTCTGCGTCTCAGGCGGGCCTTCGCCTACTGCTGGAGGTCGTCCATATTATTATAAATAAAAACACAGAATGAATAAATATCTGCAAACATGCAAACAGTTTGTTCCGCAGCGGGAATCGAACCCGTACCTCTTGCGTCGCTTTGAATTATTTTAGCGGGGACTGCAGGTCTACCTCCCATTCCCTCCTCACTGACATGAGTGTAATCCTCTATGTTTTCTGCTAGTTGGGCCCAATCCTCGATGTAGGAGTCAGACTCCGCAAATTTTATATATTTTTAAACTAGCCTTGCCTGCAGCTTTGCCCGAGTAGTACCTGGATAAAAATCAGAATAAATGTGTTATTCTAGATCATGAACTATACGTGTTCCAAATATCATCTAACTAAATCCACCGAAAATAACCATCAAAATATTCGTTTCAAATTTCATCTAAATCGGTCTAGCTACTTTGTAAGTTAAGATGACTACGCTATTGCATTAGGTTAAGCTAGTGTATAATAATAATAATTCATTTATTTGCCTGAATGCGGTAGTACAAAGTTATTTATAATATCTGATGGAGCTCACATTCCCCAATATCTGGGATGCAAATTTACTTACATATCTAATCTAATTTAAGGTTAACATGCCCATATTTATAAAAATGTATATATATAACTACAACTTATCCTATACCAATACAATTCAATACAAATGTCTAACAAAAAAATAAAAAAGTCAAACAAAAAAAAAATTGTCAATTACCAATTACCAGAAATCCTTTCATATAGACGTAGAGCCTGACCTGTCAGTGTTTCCATTGCAGGTGGTATGCGCCCGGGTTCCGTCAGTGGAGTCTCTACGCGAGCGCTCCGACCACGAGATAAAAGCGTTACTAGCAAGCTCGCGGGACGAGGAAGTGCTCCGGCTATGTCGGGCTATGCACCGATTGCGTACCTATATCGGTGAGAAACTTCTTTTGTTCTATAATGTACACACAAATAAACACTTACAAAAGGCAGAATTAAATGACATTTACAAAGGCGAGCTTAACCCTAAAAAGAGTTTTCTTCCAGCAAACCTTGAGGTAGAGAGAGGTAATTATAGTTATTAGTTGGTAATTAAACCTTGGTGATACGAATAAAAAAACAAAACAATCACTCCATGCGAAAATACGCACGGATTCGCAATACGGGACGGATTTTTACACATTTAATTAAATGCTTTTCTGTATTTCGAAAGTGCCGTAATTATCTGAATTACTGAAAAATACCTGTTACAAAATAGAGATGCAAAGGACGGATGTAAAACGTGTTTTAAAACACGTTTTACATCCGTTTATCCGGGGGCGATTTACAGACTCATATGTTTAAGTTAGAAGTTGGACCAGACAACCACCTTTAGTGTTATTTTGACATTGTCATCAACAGCCTGTAGAAGTCCACTCCTGGAGATAGGTCTCCTCAAAAGTGCCATGACGAACGATCTTCAGCCACCTCCATCCACCGACTTCTCGCTACCTTTAAGATGTCATCGTTCTATCCTGGAGGGTCTTACACTGCGTCCTCCGTTTCGTGGTCGCCATTTGGAGATTTGGTCACTTCTTTGAAATGAAACGGCATACTATGACTTGGCAGAAGAGAAGCTTCCGTTTAACCGCACCTTAAAAATAAGGCGCGGTCCAACAGACGCAGTGGCGCTATATACACGTGAACTTTGACATCCATTTCCCTTTGATTGCCACCGTCACTGCGTCATTTTAACCAGACCTTTACTGTGTGCCACAATTATTATTACTGCTGATGAGGACCAATCCTTCTGACAGGGTCGGAACTCACGACCTTCGGATCGGATGTCGGGGTACCGTCCACTAAGCCAAAAACGGTCCGTGTCTACATCAATTATAAGCCCTATTCTGTTTTGCAGAGGCATTGGGTCGCGGCGAAGGCGTGGAAGGCGGCGGGGCGGAGCTCCAGCTGTTTTGGGACTCCTGGGAACGCCACGCCCGGGCTTCGCCCCGCTCGAGGGGGCAGCGGAATCGCAACCACGTGAATTCAAACCACGAGACGCCAACCGAGCATTACACACCGCAGCCTAGGAAAGGTTTGTATGAGAGCATATCGAATATACAAGGCTAACACATCAAAATATTTCCGAAAAGATTTTTCTCGCTGATATACTTCGCTCTTTCGAAGCTCTACAGCTTCATACTTCTGTCCATAGTCGATAATATTATGGTAACTCCTTTACGGTGCAAGATGTACGACTATGGAACGCACTACCTTTTTCTATAAGACAATAAAATCACTCACTATTTCAAAATAGTTATGGTATACAACCATTTCCTTTCCATGTCTCAGAGCTGCTAGTTAATAGTTTATTTTTTATATTATTACATACTTATTATCTCACATTAGTATTATATGTATGTTGCTTTTTATAGGATATGTATATATGGTATTTATTATTGATATTATATTTTAGATAGATAGATAGGTTTTTATTCAACACTTACAAATACAGACCAAGTACAAATGACAAGAAGGACAAACAATTAAAAAAATAGTAGAATACAATATGTGGCTATATAAACAGACCTAACGAGGGCAGTCTGTGCTGCAGTGCTAAATATGAGTTGAAAAGGTCCTATCTCAGCTTATTGCTGGGCAGCGATGACTTTCAAATAGGACCTAGCAAATGAGGGGTGACCTCACGATCGCAGTGTTGCAAAAGAAAAACAGTGAAGACAAATTTCATTTTATTATAGGTTTACTATTACACCGCCGTCTTTTGATTCCATTTTATCCTGTCCATGCAAAGGCTATCTGGAAGAGATCGCCCACTGTGCCTTTTATTTTTATGAATTCCTGTGCTTTTGTATTTTGCTTTGGTGTGTAATAAGGAGGTTATCTATGTGTCAAAGATAGATGAAAGAAGATTTTATTTTATAATTTACTTTTATTGTGCATGTTTACATGGTTGTCCTTTCTTCATTGTGTCTCTGTTCACACTCTTATATCTAGGCTTCTTTCTATTGGTGCAACCCATAGACAGTAGACCTTAAATTCGGATATATTTCACATAAATATTTGTGTTGGTATTGAACACTATGTATCTGATATGTTTAAAACTCCACTTATGCGATCTAGACAAAAGAACCTATTGTTTTGTAAAAGGATCATTAAAAAGAATAACCTGGCTATATTCTTGCCTTTCTTTCCTTTCCGCGATTTATCGCGGGGAAACAAACGGTAGATACAATTGATGTTTCAAAGTGATCCATGTTATTTCAATGGATAAATTAATGTTGACTTTGACTTTTATGTGTTGCAGCGTCAAACCCATTAGCGGACGGTAAATCCCCCACTACACCGGTAGGGAAACGGAAACAGAGCAACTCTACCAGCAGACTACCGACGCCCGGCGCGCCGCTCACGAAATCACGATCGCATGAATCACAACTGTCCGTTCGACCTGATGACAAAGACCTGAGGTGAGCTAACTCAACATCTGTAATGAAACAATATTCTTTTTTTTGTTAGAATATTATTATGACTATTACTATTCTTCTACTGACGTTTCGTTGATCGTTTAGAGGTCATTCCTCCTGAGCACAGTCCGCGACCACGCTCGACGGTCGTGAGACGGCAAGCTGATGATACCAAACATCTAATTTATAAAGATAAATAGGTACGATGGGCGGTCTTATCTCTACCAGACAACCTGCAAATTTAATTGACCTTTGTACTAACAAATGAATTATCAAAAAATAAATAAATAATGGTAATTTTTCCCACAGCATCTTCTAGCCCCAAACTAAGCACTACTTATATTTTTTTTGTAAATACATACATATTATACATAGAAAACACCCAGACCCAAGACAAACATTTGTCCCGCAGCAGGAATCGAACCCGCAACCTTCTGCGTCTCAGGCGGGCCTTCGCCCCCTGCGCCACAGAGGTCGTGAGATGTGTGATTAACATAGGATGTGTGGCAATATAATCCACCTTTCTATAAGTCAATGCATTACGATCGGTTGAAAACGAGGCATTTCCTAACTCAAACATTGGCATTCTAAGTTGAAGAAGTTCTGGACATTGCCAAGCGAGGCTGATTGTGTTACATTGTCTCGGTTCCATAGCCATTTCGCTTGAGTTACTGAGGGCTGGTCTGAACAAAAGACCAGCCCTCAGACTTAGGGGAACAGCCATTCATGAGTTACGAATGGCCGTTCCTCAATCTCTGCTGGAGAATCGATGAAAATTCACGGTCGAATAAAGAAAATGAATATCAGCTTAAGGCCCGGTAAAACTAACGCGGTCGCGGTGGACGCTGTCATACTTGACAACGATTTCTCTTTGATCTCCGCCGCCGCCCTTAGTGATCAAGGAACAATTTTTTTTTCAGCGACAACAGCCAATCGTCGACTTCTCACGTGACCCCGTCGGAGTCGACGACGCCGCCCGCGTCACCGCGGGACACGGAAGTGGACAGCACCCCGCAGCATCGACCCTCGCATAACTACTACAATAATAACGTGAGTTAGAGACATTTAGAACGACCCAGTCAAAATAAAAACAGACCTGTTCACGACTGTATTCCCCATTAATAATGGACATTCTCAGCATTAGCTTTCTCTTTGAGGATACCAAGTCAGAGGCATGTCCAGTCATTACATTTGGCACATGTCCGCGCTTTGCAAGTAGTACTATGGAAAAACATCACTTGTCATTTGATAGCACTCGCGTGAATGCACGGCCAGTATTTGAAAGCCATGGTTTGGAATAATGATTGTACATTCCAGGGTCGTGCTTTGTCAGGCCGTGTTTTCCATGGTCGTGTAATATTGTGTATGGCATTTGTGTGTTCAAATAAAGAATTTGAATTTGACTTTGACTATAGGAACTCTCTATGATAACCTCGTTCTAGTGCGGTGCTTTCGACAATCTTCGCATTAGGATTTTGTCAGATATCGATTTTTTTGGATCGCAATACATCATATTCCCTTTGAATCGATTCTGAAATCAAATCGCTTTCTAATGAATCGATCTCATGAAAACGATTGAAAATTGCACTATATTTCTTTATTTAAGAACCATTATACCATTTTTTAAATATGACGAATGTTAACTAATTTTTAGTATTAATTTCTGATTTGTAACCTACCTTAAGTAGGTACTTTTGTAATTTTATTTTGACGTATCTAAGTACAAGTAACATGTCAAAAGATAAAAAAGATTTGACGACCTCTGTGGTCGCTGTGGGCGAAGGTCCGCTTGAGACGCAGACGGGCAATAATATCCCGCCGCGGGGCAAATGTTTGTATAATCTGTAAATATTTGTCTCGGGTCTGGGTGTTTTCTTTGTAAAATATGTATGTATTTACAAAATAAATATGTATATTAGTAGTGCTTAGTTTGGGGCTAGATGATGCTGTGCATTAATAATAATGCTGGACATTTTTAGCCTTTGCCCACTGCGCCACAGAGGTTGCAAAGCATTATTTATTATTTTTTTAAAACAAAATTATTATTATGATTGGTTGGCATGATTGCGTCGGCGGCAGGCGGCGACTGTCGGCGCGAATACAGGAACTCTCTATGACAACCTCGTTCTAGTGTTGTGCTTTCGACAATTTCGTTACGTCCCTCTTCGAATTGGGATTTTGTAAGATATCGTCTTTTTGGATTTAGCCTTTGCCCACTGCGCCACAGAGGTCGCAGAGTATTATTTATTTTTAAATAAAAATTATGATTAAGTTGGTATGATTGTGTCGGCGGCAGGCGGCGACTGTCGGCGCGCCCCGCTCCCCGCGCACTCCGACCGTCACGCGCTGCATGGCGCACGACATCGCGCACCGCTTCACCAGGACGTTCAACATGATCGCCACCTGCGACTACTGCGACAAGCAGATGCTCTTCGGACCCTCGCTCAAGTGCAAGGAGTGCAAGTTCAAATGTCACAGGTAACATGCAACGCGCACTTATTAATGGGCACACGTAACACGTCGCAGACTCTACGTGTTAATAAATAGTGTTAGTATTATAATACCTATGTATGGTTGGTCTCTAAGGTATTTATGTTATGGACCTATTGTCATTATTTTAAACTTAGTTCAATTTTGCCTGAAATAAATGTTTATTGTAATTATTAATATTAAGGGCCCGGTCAAACTAGCGGAATTAATATATCAGCGCGAACTTTGACAACCATTCGCCTTTGAACGCCACTCAGGGTCTAGACAAATACCATTTTCGGTTGGCGTTAACGCCTGTGAAAAGATTGAATTGTATAGAAATGACATTAGCTGAGGAAATGTCACGTGACTGCTGCCAAGTTTTACATTGATAAATTTGCGTGAGCGTGAAAGGAAAAGTAAGCGTGAGGTATTTGTCTAGACACCCAGGTTGTTACAACGTACATTAACTCGTAATTTTACTACGGATGCTCACACACTACGCATTTTATAATAATCAAAATATTTTCTTGCGTTACAAATCAAGTTCTCTACCAATGGTTTTACATAATTAAAAACAATTAAGTAAAACCATTTGTCAATTTTTTTTGTAAATTTTTGTGTACCGTGTTGGCCTAGTGGGCGGTACCTCGACTTCCGATTCGAGGTCGTGGATTTGAACCTACGATCTCAGGCCTAGTCAAGCAGCGCCCTAGCAGCGTTCTTTTTAAGTTATTTTTAATCCCGTTTCTCCCAATACGATCCAACTTGGTATTCTATAGATAGAGCACAGATAATATAGGGTTAACGACGTGAACTACCTTTCGAAAATGTGCGCCCTTCATGCCTGCACTAATGTTTTCATTGAAATCAGTCACTAAGATACGCTGAGTTTTTGCTTTGGATTAGTGCAGACGGACACTTGCCTCGTTCTGTTTACGTGGTATTAATAGAGTGACTTGTTTTCAGGGATTGTGAAAGTAAGGTACCTCCTTCGTGCGGCCTACCACCTGAATTCGTTGTGGCGTTTCGAGAGAAGTACCATAAAGATGGTGAGTTGAGAACGATGACGTTTGCTCATTTAAATCATCATCATCATCATCATTGCTAGTCATAAAACTCCTCCCTCAAACGCCACTCCTGTATGTTCTGGGGTCTAGACAAATACCTCAAGCTAAGTTTTCCTTTCACGCTAATGCAAATTTGTCTTTTTCGCAGGTTTGACATTTTGTCATTTCCATACAATTCCGCAGGCGTTAACGCCAACAAAAAGTGTTATTTGTCTAGACACCCTGGTTGCCAGGAATCTGGACCAACGTCCAATTCTTTATGCTTCGCTAACACAGGAAGAGTATAGTATTAACTCAAGTGGCCCACTTGGACTCGATATTATATAAAAAAAACAAACACGCTCACGACTTTCTTCCCCTTGGTGGACATCCTCAGATATATACTCAGTGAGTAGATTTTTTGAGGATACCAAGTATGGGGTAGTCAGAGGCACGTCAAAACATTACATTTGGTACATTCCCGCGTTTTGCAAATTAGCATTCCACGTGACAGGTTGCAAGCTTAATTGGAACACTATTTTATATAAAATAATAGTAAAAGTATTGTAATATGTTGCAGGCGGGTACGGGTACGGCTGCGTGTCTCCGGTGACGGCGCGCGGCACGGGCGGGGCGGGGGGTGCCGGCGGTGCGGGGAGTGCAGGGAGCGCGGGGTTCCTGGCCACGCTCACGCACCGCCCGCGGAGACGTCACGCGAACGCGACCGCCCATCACACGGTAAGACGCCCCGAGACTAAACCTCACTGCGAAAAACTACTTATTTGTTTGTTTATATCGGGAAAAACCCAATTACACTAATTAATGATGAACAAGAACCTCTTACTGGAATATCCAACTAGGTTTTATCATAAGTCCTTTATGAGTCAGGCAGTGCGCCTTTGGAACGCCTTCCTTTCTCGATAAGGAAGGCCCAGTCTCTAGCCATATTCAAAACTTGTATGAAGCACTTTTATCTGACAGGTAAAAGTGCTTCATACAAGCTAGATTGTAATAATGGATGGGGATGTACTAATACTTAAAAAAAAACATAAATGATTTTGTTTCCGTGTTTCATACAGGGTGGTCCGGACTCGTCGTCGAATACGTCGTCGTGCAATAGTTCGACGCCGTCTTCGCCCGCGCTGATGCCCCCAGCGCCCCCGCCCCCCCACCACGCCCCGCTCCCACCCAAACACAAGCAACAGTTCCACTTCCCAGGTGAGTGTTACGGGTTTCCAGATGCAATAGAAGAAGTGTTATTTAATCTCGAACTCCAATTTAAAATGTGGTTGTGTAAACGTTGAATTTGTTACAGAAGTGAAGGCAGTCGTTACTAGCCCCAACCACACGGGCAGTATCCAGTCCCCGGTGAGGATCTCCAATGATAAGGAGGATCTCGCGTCTAGTATTAAAAGTGGTGGTAAGTTCAATGCAGAACGTAAGAATAAACAAGCATGCTCTGTCATCTAGGGGGATTACAGAGCATGCTTGTTTTTTCTTTCTTGGCTAAGGGCTAGTGTACATCTAGGTAAATCATCTAGGGGGATTACAGAACATGCTTGTTTTTTCTTTCTTGGCTAAGGGCTAGTGTACATCTAGGTAAATCATCTAGGGGGATTACAGAGCATGCTTGTTTTTAGCTTTTTTGGCTAAGGGCTAGTGTACATCTAGGTAAATTATCTAGGGGGATTACAGAGCATGCTTGTTTTTTTCTTTCTTGGCTAAGGGCTAGTGTACATCTAGGTCAGTCTACACGGTCTATAGTATGGAAATATAGGCCGATGAATTATGTGCTATGCATGAAGATACCTTCATTGACATTGAAATTAATTAATTAATTATAAACCTGTCTAAACCTGTAATAAATTGATCAGACAGTTCCCGCGTTTCGATCAGCGGCTCCAACTCGACGGATAGCAGCGGCGCGCGGCAGGACTCGCTGGACCTTCACAACAAGCACGCTGACACGCGGTGGCCGCGGCAGAACAGCGTGAGTACCTGATCACATCGACCGCTATAGCGCAGTGACCGAAGGCCCGACTGAGACGCAGAAGGTTGCGGGTTTGATTCCCGCCCCGGGACAAATGTTTGTATGATTTGCAAATATTTGTTTCGCGTCTGGGGTGTATTCTATGTATCTTATGTATTTATTTACAAAAAAATATATTTTTTTTTTGTTTTTATAAATGAGGTAATTAGGTAGATATGGCGGTTGCAGGCTTATTAAGTTGTAGTATGTGTAGAAACTAGAAAAAAAAGGACTTAGATAGTCAACATTATAATTTTTTTGCTACATATTTTCAGAATCATGGTCTGATTGCAACCCCCAAGTTTTCGTTAGTAGTGTTTTTACTCCCTGTATATATAAGTAAATAGTATATCAGGTTTGGGGCTAGATGATGCCAGCGTTATTAATATTATTATCATCATCATTTTGTTGTATACTATGTTGGTATTTTAAATAAAAATGAATGTGTAATCATTTTGATATTTTATTTTTAATTTATTCATGAAATCTAGTTTGCTCAAGCCCTGTGCATGTGCGAACACAAGGGCGGTGGCGGTCATATGCATATAGCATTTGTACGTAGGGGGGAACACTGACCGCCAGTTCACATGGTTACTATGGTTACTATGGTTAGTGTACGTGTCGATTCAATATTATCGTGGTTTGGTATCATTTTAGAATATTATTACGACTATACCACGTACTTTACTATTCTCCTGCTGACGTTTCGATGACCGTTCATAGGTCCTTCCTCATATAATTCCACGTTTGAATGTTCTGCAGATATTTCTTTATACCCACGACACGGGAATCCCGGTGTTAGATCACGGCTATGTATGTAACTGTTTATTTATTTCTTCATATACTGAGACTCCCTATATTCGCGGACAAGTAATCATGAAAGGATTCGTCTCTCGGCGTCGTCTGGTGACTAACTACCAGATGTAGTCATAAATCAATGTCACAGATAACACGTAGTCACCCGTTCTCGATAAAGCTCCCGGTCGATGATAACGTAGTCCTGCCCTTGCTTTAGTTTTAGTTTATTTGTGTATCATTCTGCTAGCAAACAGAGGAGCAGATTGTTCTGACTGGATAAATTTAATATTTAACGAAATTCTATTTGAAAAGTTGTAAAAATGTCGTGGATTGTGCATAGACGTCGGTTGTTTGAAGATGTATGTGGTTGAATAACGTATCAAAGATTCATTATAATAATATTGAGGTTCTTTTATATTTGATATCAAAAGAACATGCCATTGGATGCCTCTATACAACAACTATATAAATCACTGAATTTGGCTCATCAGCATTACTGCTTTCTTTTCGTATTTAAATATTTAACTTACCCCAAGTGTACTAGATAAAATTATGACGATCCTGCCTCTATAATTACCTCTCTCTAGCTCATGGTTTGCGGGAAGAAAGATATTTTTAGGGTTAGGCTCGCCTTTGTACATTTCATTTAATTCCGCCTTTTGTAAGTGTTTATTTGTGTGTACAATAAAGAATGAAAAAGAGACAGTGCGAAAATTTATTTAAATTGAAAACTCGGTTGTGATCAATAAAAACTGCGTTGTCTTAACGAATTGAACTTCAGCAGTATTAGATATTTTATACACTTCTATTCGTTTAGAGATCCTTCCTCATGAGCACCGTCCGACCACGCTTGACGGCCAGTTCCCGTCTCACGGCCGTGAAAAAGTGATATCAAATCACGATAATTTTAACTTCTATTCGTCACCGATTGTTATATACGAATTGATAAATGGTTTTTTTTATAAATAATGCTGGACATTTTTCACACAGCATCACCTAGCCCCAAATTAAGCAGAGCTAGTATTATGGGAACTACATGACTGATATAATACTTATATACTTTTTTTTTGTAAATATTATGCATAGATAGTTTGATAATAATTTATTTTCCAGCTATCAATGAAAGAATGGGACATACCTTACGATGAGCTGAAGCTGTTCGAAGTGATAGGGACGGGCAGATTCGGCACCGTGTACCGAGGCAGCTGGCACGGCGCGGTGGCCGTCAAGTTGCTGAATGTGCACTCGCTGGCGGACGACTGCGTGCCGCTCGACACCTTCAAGCACGAGGTCAGTGTACACGTCAAGTTGCTGAATGTGCACTCGCTGGCGGACGACTGCGTGCCGCTCGACACCTTCAAGCACGAGGTCAGTGTACACGTCAAGTTGCTGAATGTGCACTCGCTGGCGGACGACTGCGTGCCGCTCGACACCTTCAAGCACGAGGTCAGTGTACACGTCAAGTTGCTGAATGTGCACTCGCTGGCGGACGACTGCGTGCCGCTCGACACCTTCAAGCACGAGGTCAGTGTACACGTCAAGTTGCTGAATGTGCACTCGCTGGCGGACGACTGCGTGCCGCTCGACACCTTCAAGCACGAGGTCAGTGTACACGTCAAGTTGCTGAATGTGCACTCGCTGGCGGACGACTGCGTGCCGCTCGACACCTTCAAGCACGAGGTCAGTGTACACGTCAAGTTGCTGAATGTGCACTCGCTGGCGGACGACTGCGTGCCGCTCGACACCTTCAAGCACGAGGTCAGTGTACACGTCAAGTTGCTGAATGTGCACTCGCTGGCGGACGACTGCGTGCCGCTCGACACCTTCAAGCACGAGGTCAGTGTACACGTCAAGTTGCTGAATGTGCACTCGCTGGCGGACGACTGCGTGCCGCTCGACACCTTCAAGCACGAGGTCAGTGTACACGTCAAGTTGCTGAATGTGCACTCGCTGGCGGACGACTGCGTGCCGCTCGACACCTTCAAGCACGAGGTCAGTGTACACGTCAAGTTGCTGAATGTGCACTCGCTGGCGGACGACTGCGTGCCGCTCGACACCTTCAAGCACGAGGTCAGTGTACACGTCAAGTTGCTGAATGTGCACTCGCTGGCGGACGACTGCGTGCCGCTCGACACCTTCAAGCACGAGGTCAGTGTA
Source organism: Perizoma affinitatum (assembly GCA_961405105.1). Taxonomy (NCBI): domain Eukaryota; kingdom Metazoa; phylum Arthropoda; class Insecta; order Lepidoptera; family Geometridae; genus Perizoma; species Perizoma affinitatum. The sequence continues at coordinate 11,955,809 of OY560198.1, read as the reverse complement.
CACGCCTAGTATTTTAATTCATCGATTGATCTGTAGCCGACCTCCAGCGATACATGCTCGACCTAGTGATATCTATAGTTGGTAAATGTATTTGTCGGCAGGTGGCGACATTCCGTAAGACGCGTCACGAGAACCTGGTGCTGTTCATGGGCGCGTGCATGAAGCCGCCCCGGCTGGCCATCGTGACGTCACTCTGCAAGGGCATGACGCTCTACACACACATCCATCTCCGGAAGGACAAGTTCACAGCTAACAAGAGCGTTATTGTGGCGCAACAGATTTCACAGGTTAGCTTTACAATAAAACAAATATATTTATTTACCACTAAGTATGTCACAATTATGAGGGCTAGCCTGTATGTAACTGGGATGCCGGTTACAAAAGATACTATTACCAACCAACCAAGTTATGTCACGGTTCCGGGGTAAACATATATATTATTTAAAATTTACGTTGTGACTATAAAACGCAATCTTATTATATTATGAAGCAAAAACATTTTTTTTTATAAACATCATATTTATATTTACATTGGTATTTGAAGATTATACAAACATTTGTCCCGCGGCGGGAATCGAACCCGCAACCTTCTGAGACTCAGACGGGCCTTCGCCCACTTCATCACAGAGGTCACTATATATCCATAAAGCACAATGGTGCTTTAGTGCGATAGTTGATAGTTTTTCACTGTGTATATATATTATCTATTATTCTAGCTAGTGTAGAATATCATTAATAATATTCTAGCTAGTGTAAATAGTATGAGATATTTTTTTCATAATTACAGTACTAAATTGATAGATGTACACAGTGAAAAACTATAAACTAAATGTCAAAATCGGATAAAAGAGGGTTTTTACTTTTGTTAATTTAAAAATAGAATGTTGAGAGTCGTCGCGTGAACCCGAATCAATAATAATTATCTACCCGAAATATTAACCGAATTCAAATTCTTATGCCATATTTTTTATTGTTTTTTCAGGGTATGGGCTATTTACACGCGCGCGGTATCGTCCACAAAGACTTGAAGACGAAAAACATCTTCCTTGAGAACGGCAAAGTGGTCATCACTGACTTTGGCCTGTTCAGCGTGACGAAGCTCTGTTTCGGCAACAAGTAAGTACTATAGAATAGGCCTCCCGTAAAGTATGCCACGCTGTGCGGATCCCTCCATCCACCAAATCCCTAAAACCTGCTGAGTCTTACCACTCGAGAACATTTTTACTTTTATTTTTCCTACTGCGAAAAATAAAGCTCCTTGTGAGCTCGTCCTGGGAAGTACTAATTCTGCCGCCAAGCAGAAATGCTTGCATTGCTGTGTTCCGGTTAGAAGGGTATGGGTGCCGGTGAAACTTTTCACCCGATATGTCTCAGGGTCGGTAACGCGCGAGTGATACCTCTGGTGTTGCCCTGGTGGTCCAACAGGACCGTATACTTGTTTGGCACTTTGTGTTATAAAAAGCGGTTGTTGGTAGAACTAAGAGCTAGTCAAAGTCAAAATTCATTTATACATTAAAATCACGAGGATCACTTTGAAACGTCGGTTTTATCTACTGCCAGTTCTTCCGCAACCAAACCAGGAAAGAAAGGCAAGAAAACAAAGAACATGAGAAGAGGCGGGAGTTTGTTATAAAAGCGTACACCTTGCCCTTTAAACGATTTACTAACTTTATGGTTGTCACTTGTAGACTACAAGTGAAAAGTTTATTAGGTATCAATGTACTCGACTAAATTTGTCGTGCAAATGTTAGGGTTCTGGCAGTGCTCCAGTCAGAGCACAGTGAGTGTGTTCTAATGTCAGCGATGTGCTTTGCTTGCAGCGCTCGCGGAGACAGCCTCGGCATCCCAGCGGGCTGGCTGTGCTACCTCGCCCCGGAGCTGTGCCGCGCGCTCAGCCCGCTCGCCTCGCTGCATCTACCCTTCAACAAATGTACAGACGTCTATGCGTTTGGGTATGTCAGTTTGCAATGATAATACTTTATTGTACACCATAAGAACAGATATAACTTATCAAAACTCAAACAAAAAACGTAAACTACAACGGGTAGTATTATCGCTTAGAAGCGATCTCTTCAAGACAACCTTTGGATGGAGAGGATTTAATGCGATTGTATTAATGGCTATTAAAAATTAAATTTACGAACATATCACGCAATATACATAGAAAATAAAATACAGACGCATTGAGAACCTCCTCCTTTTTTGAAGTAGGTTCATAATTTTAAAAAATCCTGGCGTGTTTTCCTTTGTCTTTTGCAAGCGGCCCCCTAGTGTCTTGTGCCAAGAAAAAAAATGGGCATTTTTTACTTACACTTAAACAAACATGCCTAGTCTAAGTACAATATAATGATATAGTAGGTACAGTGAGAAGGTATGTCTGTATGTAAGTAAAAAGGTCGAGGAGTAAAAGGTTTCTGCTGCTGTTTGTGCTGAACATGACAAAGTAGTCCTTCAGAGCAGGAACTTAATCAATAATGCCTCAGTTTTTGCAGATGTCACTAGGCGACAGTAACCACTTTCCATAAGGTCGCCGTATGCCCGTTTACCTCGACGTAACATAAAACTCCCGACGTGTTTTACATAGTCTTAGAATCCCTCACCAATGTATCCTCATTTCTCTTATCTGCTCCATCATCAGATCCTGATCTAAATTATAACAAATGTTTGTATGATCTACAAATCTGGTGTTTTCTATGTATAATATGTATGTATTTACAAAAAAACGTGTCTGGGTGTTTTCTATGTATAATATGTATGTATTTACAAAAAAATATATATAAAAGTATAACAGTCATTAATTTTAGTACCCGAGACAAATATTTGCAGATTATACAAACATTTGTCCCGCGGCGGGAATCGAACCCGCAACGTTCTGCGTATCAGGCGGGCCTTCGCCCACTGCGCCACAGAGGTCGACTAGATGATGCTGTGTGAAAATGACCAGCATTATTTATTTATTTAACCTATTCTTTGAGCCCATTCCAATTTCTAATGAGCCCGAAAACGATACCTCTTCTGTTGGTGAGTCGGGTATCCTGCAGATTCTAGGGGATGCACACACGTTATACTCGTAACATCCTTATGTTTGGGGGGGTGGTTACAAAAAAAAAATACAATGAATATTTGGTGATTCCAGCACGGTGTGGTACGAGCTACTATGCGGCGAGTACCCCTTCAAGGGGCAGCCGCCTGAGGCCGTCATTTGGCAGGTCGGGAAAGGCGTCAAGCAATCACTGGCCAACATGCAGGCTTCCAGAGATATCAAGGTAACCTATCAGCTATCTCTGTCTGTCGTGGTTAAAAAATATTATAAACTAGCTTGTGCTCGCTGCTTCGTTGATAAACCACCAACTTTTGATTGTTTTAAACCTTTGAGGGTTTTTTTCCATACAAATTTCAGAACTTTATTGCACACCACCTAGGGTGGTGTGCAATAAAGTTACCAAAAATACAAAAAAAATGTGTTATTATTTATTTTAAAGTTTATTTGTACCGAGTTTTGAGCGAATCTAAAAATTCCATAGAAACTTTACTTCCCTGTTTAACCCCCTTAGAGGTTGATTTTCGAAAATTATATTATCCAATGTGTTATTCCAGAACCTCAACTATCTACATTCCAAATTTCATCAAAACCGGTTTAGTAGCTACGGATATACGTGGTAACAAACATTCACACACACAGTTTTTCGCATTTATTATATAAGTAGGAGTAGGATTGTGAATATGACGATGTATGTGTCACTACAAGAAGTGCTTTTGATGGGTGTCTTTGAGACTACCTCGGTGGCACAAGAGGTGCGGGTCCCGCCGCGGAACGAATGTTTCTGCAGATATTTGCTCTGGGTTCGGGTGTTGTGGTACCATAGTATTCGCAGTTCCTGAGACCCACGATACAGGGAATCTTAAGTGTGCCCCCACACTTGTATGTCAATAGTATGTATGTGTCGGTTGGCTGTTAAAATACCACGTACTTTGCTATTCTCCTGCTGACGGTTAGTTGACTGTTTAGAGGTCCTTCCTCATAAGCTCTGCCCTTTTCGCGAGCGATTACTGTGGGGAGGCAGTCGCCCGTTCTTGGTGCATCCTACTAATATTATAAATGCGGAAGTTTGGACGTTTCTTTGTATCTCCGTAACGGCTGGACCGATTTGGATGACATTTAGAACAAGTGACCTAGAATAACACGTAGGCTATATTTTATCGTGGTCCCACGCGAGAGACAGCGTCGGCAGAGGCTAGTTGTCTATAGAAGTATAATTAATAATAATAAATGGTAATAATAGTGAACTAGTATTATATGTGATAGTGTTAAGATAAAAACTGCAGCAGCTGACCAACTTTTTTGGTAAAGATTGTTTAAAATATTTTTATAATGGTAATAAAACTCAAAACATGTATAATTATTTTCAGGATATCCTAATGATATGCTGGGCGCTAAATCCCAACGAGCGACCAGACTTCCCCCACCTTCTGACTACCCTTCAGAAACTGCCTCGGAAGCGGCTGGCGCGCTCTCCCTCGCACCCCGTGCACTTGTCTCGCTCTGCCGACTCGGTCTTCTGAGACCGGAAACCGATCGCGGGCTAGCGCGTTAGAAAGCTCTGTGATAAGTGGGTTTATCAGTCTCATACGCTCATTCAGTGAATTGGCTTCAGTATTGTGTGCACCAGTGATAATAAACTACCTAAGTATTGTGAATTCTTCAGTGTTGTGAAAACATTGTAATGGGTATGGTGTCATACAAATAAATGTAGTAACAATGGAAAAGTTCAAAGGTTCTCCTATTTTGAATGTGAATAAAAAAATACTAAAAACAAAAAATTTACAAATTTAAAAATAAATGGGCGGTCTTATCGCTTTGAAGCCAATGTGAGTGAGGAAATACATTTAGAACTGGTAGCCGATATAAAAATACTTCATGCTTTGTCTAACAAACCAATATTACTTTAAAATATATTGGATGTCATAATTTTCAGACTATGGGCAGAATTGATGTGGGTGGGAAAGTAGCCCTGGAAATGAGGCCGAATAAATTAGCAAAAAATTATGGAACTATCATCTTCCACGACTTCCACAACATTAAAACAACGAAATTTTCCATATCAGTTTAAAAAACCGGATATTTATCATGATTTATGAGTTTGAGGAGTGATCATGGCACAGTTGCCGAAATTTCGGGAAACATACAAACTCAAAAATCATGGTAAATATCCCATTGTTTCTAACCATGATGGTTTCAAAAGTTACGAAATAGTTACTCAACATTAATTAGTTTGTTTATGTACGGTTCCTTATCGCGTTTACCTTATAATTTTCCCGGCGTCATTGTGACAATCATGGGCACAAATTGACCGAATGAAACTACCGTCGAAAAAAACGGGAGTTACCGCAACTATCCTCATCTCATATTCAGATTCAGATTGCAAGTTTGAAAAATACTAATTACTATGTTTATTTGTAAGGTCATTATTGTATAAATGCTAGGTAATTGTTGTATAGAGTGATATATACTTACCAACAAGATCCCTAAATACATAACGCGTAAATGGTTGCCTCATCGGCTAAACTTGTGTTCATAATCCTATGTTGTGATGCAAGTTGGTACAACCTCAAGTATAAGATCAAATATCCGATCATATCTTACCTCCAGTGGATTCGACTACTTATACGAAACGCGATCTACTATCTTAATATTCTATAAAGCTGACGAAATAACCTAAAATTCGAATTAACATTATTACAAAACGAACGAAATTCAATTAAGATTTAAAATTTAATAAAACTGTAATTCATGTGTTTGTGCAAATCTGAAAAATAAGAGCAATAATCCATTTGTTTAGCATAAGAGTTAAAAAGTTGAGATAAAATCTTCGATTTGCACAAACATTTTTGAATGCTGTCCTTTACTTTCTGAAGTTGCAGAATAGATGTAAATTGTGTAAATAATCATAAAATGTAAGTAAAGTCTTGATCTCTGATTAATCAATGTAGATTAAATTATATTTTCGTATTTATGTGCAATTGAGACCCCGCAGACTACAGACTCTTATCGGCCGATAGTTTGATTGATTGATAACAGAACAGTAGGTATCACTTAGAAAATAACATTCTCTTATTTAAATGACTTCAAAAAAAAGAAGTTCTCAATTCAGAGGATATTTATTATTTTTCTACACCTTTCTGTGTTATGTTGGTGTGTTCAAACGCAATTCGCGACTATCGGCCAATCATAGCTAGCCTGTAGTGTGTAGGGACCCTTAACGATGCAATGTGGATTATGTAAATGTAAAAAGTTATAAGGCTTTGTTTAGGTGAAAATGTAAATATTGTACAGTGTTACGAATTTATGCTGTGATTGAAGGGCGTTGGTTATGCTGCTTTCACACCACGGCCAGTGAGGCAGTCATATCAGTTGTTGAATCATTTTTTAGTTTAAAATCATTCAAAAGTCAATCAATTGAATGATTTACCTGTTCGACTAACCGCAGTGTGAAAGGTTAATGCTCCCACACTGCACCCAGTCGAAGTGAATTCAGTGAACCTTAAATGAATCTAGTTAACTTTTTCGTTAAAATCAATGAATTTTTAATTATACATACTAACTAGCTTGCACCTATTTTTAAACAAACACACCTACAACTGTATTTCTCATTATGGGTATCTACAGATACACATCCAGTGCATAGATCTTTGAAGATACCAAGTGGAGGCTAGACAGAGACACGTCCGAATATTAAATTTAGCAAATGTCCGCGTTTTTCATTCAACTCTGAATTTTGGACTGCGCCAGGGTGTGGTGTGGTAGCAGCAGTAAAGCTGGGCTCTATTTTGTGTTCTAAATTATTACTATATTTTATATTACATTCTTTCAGTGCTAGCTACTTTACATCTATTTTTTTAAAAGTACCTAGGTACACTTGTCTTCCCTTCCTGCTAGAGGTACAAATTCAGATGTGTCCAAAAACTAGTCTTAAATCTTTGAGCCTATTATTTCAAGTTAAAAAGTAGTTTCATACTTGTTACATTACTGAAAAAGTTGGTATAAAAAAGGAAATTGGTTATTTAAATGTAACATTCCTCTTTGTATTTGCTTATTTTTCAAATTCCATCTACATTTATTGTTTGGAAACCTTTTTAAAGTACCTTTGCAAAAATGGCTGTAATATGTTTCTAGGCTCAAGGACACTGATGACTGTAATTAAGAATTGGAATGAAATAGGTAAATATCGAAAAAGCAAAAAAATATTAATTAACATGTAAAAAAAAATATCCAGTTTGTGAAATCATTTGTTTCTGGTCTTACAATTAATAAATGTTAATACTATGACTGCGGCTAGTATGTATTTAAATGAATGGTGACATGGTTGGAACCCTCATTGTATATAGATATTTATTACATAGGTACAGACTTTGGTTCCCAGTCAGTTGTAGTTTTACACTATGTATTGATATCTCTAAATCAATAGGCTAGTTACATTTGCCAAAATAAAATTCCAATCACTGTTTTTGTGTTTTTGATTAAAATTCTTATTTTCTGTATATAATGTACAAAACAAAGAAATCTTACAATGTAGATGATAAAAATAATCTTAATAGCTCTTAGAATTAGCAAGCAGATGTGGCAATGAGCAGGCCATACAGCCAGAACCGACAACTGCTGGGGAAGGAAGGTTCTGAAATTGGTGCCCATGAACCGGATTATTCTAGTGTAGGCAAACCTCATGGAACAACATCTCAAAGGTTGTGAGAAGTCAGTGGTAAGAGGTGTGTCAAGATTGTTTTTCATGGCACTCTTTGGTGGAAGGCCTGTGTATTAAATTGAATTGATGTAAACAAATATTCATACACTAGTCCAGGCAAAATGCCTAAAAAAAAATAAGATAATCACAGCAAGTCATGAGCAATCACTTAAGATGGTTAGGTCACTGGTTCTTCCTTAGTCTAGTCTAGTTACAGACCTACATAATGCAGGGAGCATTATGTAGGTCTGTAACTAGACTAGGTTTAGTTAAAATTCAACAGATTTTTAGTCAAACAAGGATATATTTAGGGGCCGGTCATGGTGACTGTGGCAATCAATACATTTTAAGCGACCTTTTACAACCAATTTCCCTTTGATCAGCAATGCCCAGTGTTTTATTATCATTCACTGCCAATGCCACTGTGTTAGTTTGACTGGGCCTTTAAGAACATCAACTTAAGTATTAAATAAATTTAAAATATTGTCTGTAAGGTGAGGTGCTAAGTAGAGCTCAGTGGAGGATGGTGAAAGGATTCAGTATGTGAATTTTGATTCTAGGGCATCCCAGCTTTCTCAATGTTTTACATCACCATTTGAGAGCACAGTATAAAAACAGCAGAAAGTAAGAGATATTTCTGATTGTTCACATTTTATTCTAAGATACATGACCGGCCAGTACACTTGCAACATTTTTGCACATGTTCTTAATTTCATCATTAGTCAAATACTCCGATGCTAATATAGCATTCCCTACTGCCACAGTCTCTCTCATAGACTTGGCCTTAATCCATATACGGCCATTCATCCCTGCAGCTATTTCAAAAGGCCACTCATTCTTTAATGAGTCGATCAACTTACATTGTGGACTTAAAATCTTTCTGATAAGGTTCAGTGAACATTTGAATACAAAACCGTCTTCTAGGACTCCTAACCGGTTCTTTTTACCATGTGAGTCGACGCAAACAAGTTCTGGCTCCATGTCTTTGCTGGCTACTAGCATTTTAGCATAAACAACGTCACCGATTTCAACTTTAGGTCTGTTTTTCTTTGTTGCGCCTTCGAATGATAGGTAGGATAGAGTAGCAGGACAACTGCTACCAACATCGACTCTGTAAATGTCTCCCAACTTTTGCGTAACAAGTCCAATCACATTTTCACCCCGTGACGGTATGTACCGCTTCTGGTAACTATCTACCCAGAAAGTGTTTGGTGCACGTCTTTTCAGGATTCCAGCTTTTGTGATAAAAACACCTTCAACTTCCTTCTGTACTCCAGGACCGAGGATAACTCTGCTTTTCTCGCCGATGGTTGCTATGTCGTCACACTGGTCGCCCGGGAGGACGACGTCTCCCACAACAACTTTCATGATGAAATATCTACCAATTCGAGTATTCTTCGTGAGAAACTTGAAATCTAAAATATATAGAAATTGAAAATATAACCTCACTATTTCGAAAAACAACAGAGCGATTGAGTCATTGAATTGGCGCCCAATGTATTAATAACATACTCTGTGTAACGATGCGTTCAAGTGTGTATACTCTATATGACAATGACTTATGTCAACGTTCATACAGATGAACGTTGACATACAGATGTCAATGTTACAGAAACAAAAAAAGTCCTACGGGCGGCACGTGTATTTAGTTTGGAAATATTGTTTACATTGTAATTTTTAAGAAATTAGCCACTTAAAATGCCTGCCACAGTCCAGAACGACGTTCTAGTGTACAAAGGAAGTAACTTTTTCCGCCAGCGTCTGCTGCTTGCCACGCTAAGTGGGCGTGCGATTAGAATAGAGGAGATTCGAAGTTCTCATGATGACCCGGGTCTTCGGGAGTACGAAGTGAATTTGATCCGTCTTCTGGATAAGGTGACTAATGGCACGCGTGTGGAGCTCGGACAGACGGGCACGTCCATGTACTTTGAGCCAGGGTTGTTGATTGGAGGCCAAATTACGCACAGTTGTTGTCCACAGAGAGGAATAGGTTAGTAAACTATGTTTGGAACAATAACCTGGACTGCAGTTGCACAAGATTATTGCCTAGACTTATTACAGAACAGATTTATTAGGCCAGAATATATATTTTAAATCAACTTCAAAAAAAGGAGGAGGTTCTCAATGAGGTTTTTGTTAGGTCTTATCTGTTAGATAAGATGAGATGTTTTCTGATGATTGTGTTCCGATGCAAGATCTGACCACTGTGACATGAATTTATGTTATTTACCTAATTATTTTTTTCGATGACTGTTTTCATAGATCTTTAGAAATCAATGTGCATTGGAAAAATTTGGATAGAATTTGTGCTCTTTGTATGGTGGCAATATTTTAGTTGTATGCTGATCCCCATAGTTGTATGCCATACAGATCGGTTTAATCATAACATTGTAGATCAAGAGCTTGATGACTATGTCCATTTAGAATAGAAAATAATAAATATTTATTTGGCACAGATTTAAAAGATATTTTTATACATAGTACAAAAATGCAGATTAAAAAAAAACAGTTGCTCAACACAGAAGTCTGAATAGCTGTACAAAAATTGTAGTACCATAGTATTATTCCATATAATTTCAGGCTACTATTTAGAAGTCCTGCTAGCCCTTGGTCCATTCTGCAAGGAGCCTCTGAATGCAGTGCTACAGGGAGTGACGCACAGCGACCTGGATGTGTCCGTGGATAAGATCAAGACAGCAGCCCTTCCAGTGCTACTCAAGTTTATACTAGTTGATGATGGATTGGAACTGAAAGTTGTTAGGAGAGGTAATGCAACATTTTTTCATGTTGAAACATCTGTCAGATACCCAGTTTACAGGTGCGGCAGGAGTTTTTTATTACTTGCACGCTTGTCAGCCGCGTCATTCAATTCGCGAACATAGAATACATTATATCCCCAAACAAACAGACTCGCGTGACTGAACACTCTGAGATTGTGTGAACAGTCATCGTCATAAGCCGCGACGACAGGAGCTTGTATATGCGTTGTGTTACCATTATAGACACGGTTTATTGGTATTATATTTTATATTGGTATAAAATTTTGCAAATTGTTAACTATTTGTTTTTAAGACTATTTTATAGACATTGGAACCCAGTGTTGATATTTAAACTTTCAAATAGAGATTTTTTAAAAGATTACCAAAGATTATATTAAAATCTAATCTTTTTTAATATAATCTTTTGCCTAATTAAATACAGTTTTCATGTAGTTCGGATATGCATCCAGTGACTCAGCATCGATCTTTTTCTGAGAAACACACCACTAGGTGATATTGTCTTTTTTAGTTTGGAGAGAGAATTATATTTCTCTGCAGCTGAGCAAGTTCATTCCAAATGCGAATAATATACTTTCGTAGGAGCTCCACCGCTAGGGGGCGGGGAGGTGGTGTTCAAGTGTCCAGTGCGGCGGCACCTGCGCCCTCTGCAGTGCAGCAAGTGGGGGCTGGTGAAGAGGATCCGAGGAGTTGTGTACGCTTTGCGAGTGTCACCCACGATGGCCAATAGAGTCGTTGATGCGGCTAAAGGGGTAAGCTTTCAAATTTCATTAAATAGTTTATTTATTACTAGCTATCCACAGCTTCGTTCGCGTTGTAACAGGATAATAAAAAAAAACCAAGTGCGAGTTGCAAAAATAGCACCCGCAATATTTTTTGAACGATCTATCCAATAAAACACTAAGGTAAAACTAGAAAAAATAAAACATCCCCAACAAAAAGTATCTTGCCGATCTTTACTACGATGTTTTTGTTGGCTGTACTTTTGCTTGGCGTAGCCCTGTATTACTGATATTGTATTCTGTGGCGCGGGATTGGTTGAAACGAAAAGTACCTAAATTATTATTAAACTATTTCGTGGAATAATTAGGGTAAAATATTTACATTGAGTGGGAATGACCCTTGATTTTCAGGTGATGTTGAAATTCTTGCCCGATGTTTACATAAACACGGACCAGTGTCGCGGGCCGAATGCTGGGAAGAGTCCTGGTTTCGGCATCAGTCTCGTGGCTGAGACTGATGATAGGACCTTCTTCTGTGCTGAGGCTGTGAGTACACTGTAATCTTCATCATTATAAAATAAGATAAGATAAGAATCTTCATCATAATCATCATTGGCAGCTCGAAGTACTGCTGGGCATAAGCCTTCCACCTCATAGGCCCACTCCTACTCTTATTTAAGATTAATAATGCTAGACATAATAATTTTTGATTTTTTTTTCACACATAAGTCTCAAATAAGTAAGCAAAGGTACATGACTGATATACTACTTATAAACAATATGTTTATATTGATGGTAAAAAATAAAATTTGCGGACATGCAAATTTAATGTTTGGACGTGCCTTTGTCTACCCGTTCTTCGTTCGTTCTAAAGGATCCTAAGCTTTTTTGTCTTAAGGTGCTTATTTTTCATGTTTTTTTGTTCCACAGAAATCATCAGACGTAGGTACGGGTGACATCACACTGCCCGAAGATCTGGGCCGAGAGTGCGCTCAGCGGTTACTGGATGAGATATACCGAGGAGGCGCTGTGGATAGCTCCTTCCAGTGGCTGCTCGCTCTGTGGATGGCGCTGGGACAGAAGGATGTTAGCGAATGCGTGGTGAGTATATACTAGCAGGTCCCCCCCCTCTCCCCCACCCCTTCTTCCCGCCCACTTATCTGTATCTGGTGACTCGCAGTTCCTGCCTCCCGTAGTTTAAGAAGTTATAATAGGTCAACAATCGGGTTTACCGTATTAAGTTTATTAGTTGAAGCATTACATGAGCTAGGTACCTATTTTCAAAAAACCTACTTCAAAAGAAGAGGTTCTAAATTTTGAGTTAATGTATTTTTTATTTGTATGTGCTTACGTCGATCATTTTTTAATTTTAATTCCATAATTCCAAGTGGGGTTTGGCCGACCACCACCCACTTGGTAGCGTAATAAAAAAATAGAGACATGTCTGACCATTGTACTTGGCATATGCCCACATTCTGCATAATAGTTGGCATTCCATGTGTCAAGTTGCAAGCTCATCGCCAGTTATATTAACACTGGCGCATTTTGTTAGATATTTTTGATATACGATGTCACAGATGATGTGGTGGTTTCATCGCGATGTTTTCCTTCACCGTTTCCGCTGCAAGTTAGCGCTTAATTTGTTTTTTTTTGTTCTAGATCGGCCCTCTATCAGACTACACCATAACTTTTCTGCAGCATCTGAAAGAATACTTCGGAGTCATGTTCAAACTGGAAGTGCAGAGGAGTTCTGATGATGAGGACTCGGGAGACGAAGACCAGGCCAATGTGCAGTCAATCAAAATGACATGTGTGGGGATAGGATACGTTAATATTAGCAAGAGGACATTATAAAGATTTTTAACATGAAAAAAGGTATTATTATTGTATATAATTATTTTCACTATCGTCATGCGTTTGCATGACGTCTGTCTCCATCACTAGAGATCGAGAGAACCTTAATTTGTATATTTATTTTTTCACATGTAGTTGCATAAATGCATAAATGGGTTAATTTATCATATTTTGAATAAAATGGTTCCATTTAATTGTGAAGTGTGTCCGTAAAACTATATTATATATAGGGTTTAAGCATTTTGGGATAATAATCATCATATTCAACCCGAATGATGACATCTGTGGCGCAGTGGGCGAAGACTCGCCTGAGACGCAGAAGGTTCTATTACCGCCACGGGTGAATGTTTATATGGTCTATATTTGTCTCGGGTCTGGGTGTTTTTTATGTGTAATATGTATTTATATACAAAACAAAATGTGTATAAGTAGTATATCAATCATGTAGTTCCCATAACAAAAGCTTTGCTTACATTGGGGCTAAATGTTCTGTTAAAATGTCCAGCATTATTATTATTATTTCCCTTTATTCACTTAAATCTCAGGCTTGCCTGGAACTTTTACAGGCATTAATGGAGCCGAAACTAACACTAAGAGACCTTTTTATTAAATACAAAGTTTTAAATAAAAATATCCATTATATATGTGTATACATGTGGATGGCAACTGATAGGAATTATTGGAAAGATGGGTAATAATGAACTAGTCTAATGCAGGACTATATGCTTATGAAATGGTTGCTGGGCTAGATAACACCTGCCGATTCTGACTAAAATTCAAATCAAATCATAGGCAGGTGAGTACTTGTCGTCCACTAAACGGGCCCCGTAAGTGCCGCCAACAATAGACAGCGTAGATGCAACGTTGGTGTAAACAGCTAAAGGGAGTCGAGAGGTGGCTGCAGTTTCATTAAACGCTACTGAAATTATTACTATTAATAAAATCTGCTTTCGATTGTATCACTGCTATCTCCTGCTATTTCACGTATCAGCATTGTAAGACTTACAATACACTTCTACACTTAGTGTAGAACAGAAAGATTAATAATTGTATATTTTATTTATTTACTTACACGACAACTTAAGACTAAAATTGAAATAAGGCACATTTTTACAATATAGAGCCAATAATTTGTTCCGCTTTCATTCCCAAAGATATTTTAATTATTTCTTAAGAGTATAAGTTGGCAGTGATCGTATATCAGCTCATAACGTGATGTTGATTTTGACTTAGAGTACGGTTTTGTTGCAAGAAGTTGAAATAAATATTGAGGGCTTGAAATAATATTATCCTAGACTTATGAGTATCCCTCGTTAATGTAACTTCTTGGTAACGACTACATATGTAGCAAATAAGCTAAAGATATATAATAGTTTTTCAGTCGAAAAATACATAAATAGATATCACATTTTCATATAAAAGCAAAATTATCAAGAAACGAAAATATTTAAAATTCAAATAAATATCTAGTAAGAGAAAGTCGCCCATGAAATATATTTAAGGCAACTAAGAATTCATTTATATTGTGTTTGTCTATCCATGTTTCTATCGGAAAATCTAAAAATAAATCAGTTCATAAAACCAAACAGTATATATGGGTAAGTGATATTGACATAGATACCTTTAGTTCAAAATATATTCTGAATTCCCTCAAACATATGTTTCGCAGACGATTTCCCTCTATACGCTCCTCTAAGCATCAACCTTTTCATCGCAACCTAATCCCGCAGACCAGTTACAAATCCCTCCAACCGGGTCGAAACTGAGTCCTTGTGGACAGACGTATTCCCATCCTAGGAGCGCGCCGAATTCCATACGCGCGCAGGATATGAACTTCTTGCAAGAAGACGGATGGGGGAAATTTCCCACGTCCAAGCATTCGATGGACCCTGTAAAAGATAATTTACATATTGTACTGTTTGGATAAATGAACAAATATATTTGACTCAGCACAAGCTCTACTTAAAAGCAAAATTATAGAATGAAAAACTCTTCATTCAAAATACTACGTTGAATACTACAGAGTGTGTGGGCTCCATGTGTCAGCATCCTAGTAGTATTATGTGGTGTACTGCCTTGGGACATCATTAACAAAAAACAATTCTCACGGAAATTTGACATGCAATTTTCTTTACAAATAGGTTCTAAAACTTTCTTGAAATTGAAAACTTTAGAACGAAGACATGATGTCCTCAGCGAGTATGCTAACGTCTTCGCAAAGTTCGCAACTATCATGCCAGCGTATTATCGATTGGAAACAGGTTCAAATGCGATAGGTAAGTCCAATATTCATGTATACCCTATTTCCGCCTGTTTCAGGAACTTTAAAGATATTATCGGTAGGTTCGGCTCACGAAAACTCACCTTTTCCATGTATGATAACTTTGGTGCCCTCCGCGTATTTGAGAGCCATTTTCTCTGCACTGTCGTCGTAGTAATCATAGTTGACCACTGGTCTGAAAGTCCTGTTGGGCTCGGTCTTGGCTATCTTCTCAAAAGGCTTTTTGGACGGGATCCTGGTTCTTACAGTAGCTGTGATTTCTGGGACATAAGTGGGGGTGGTGGATCGGGCTGGCAGGACAGTAGATGTCGTTGGCCTAATGGTGGTGGAAATTCTTCGCTGTATCTTTTTCCGGAAGACTTTGCGGGTAGTTGTTCTTGGTGTGGTAGGTGATAGGTATTGGTATTCGTCTGAAAAGTGCATGTTTCTGTTTACAGTAAATGTTGACAATACTAAAGGTAGTAATTTAAATAAAAGTCTATGTAAATAAGTTAAGTATTTGTAAATTTAACATCATGGTAATTTGTGGTTGGTTTTAGAATACAAGCTATGAATAAACGAGTAGGTTAATTTGTGAAAATGTTATTAGGATAATAATAGTGCGTAAATATAAATTATGTGATGAAGAAACGAACCTAGTCAATCTAATTACTACAATTAATTATCTACCCCCGACTTTATGTTAGTAAGCAAGACTGATTAGACTGCCATGAAGATTAAAATTAGAAGAATCTTGCTTTGTGCGTATAAATGATGATAAAGAGAGACTACAAGTGCTCGAAGAATCAGATCAAGAAGAATCTAATGGAACTGAGGATTAAGAAGCACTCCTGCTGTAAGCTTCTTGAACTCACCATCATATGTCTTTGTGACGGGTGATTCCAGCAAATACTCCCTAGTGAAAAACCCAGCTGGCTCTGTATAACCTACTGTAGACCCACTGACTTCAGAAACTGTGGTATATCTGGCACGAGTAGCCCTAGTATCTACAGGGATAGTTGTATACTTCGCAGTGTTTTCTGGGACTTCTGGTATTGTAGCGTACTTGTCATTCTCAAATTTAACCTCTCCTCTCTGCACTCCAGTATATCCTGAGATTATCACGTTGGGAGAAGAGGAACCTCTTGAAGTTATGGTACTGGGAGTTGAGTAGGATCTGGTGTCAGTGGTTTCGGTGTAGTCCCTGGTTGTGGTATAATCGCGTGTAGTGGGTTCATATTGATTAGTCACAGTTTGGTATACGGGAGTGGTGGGGTATCTGCTTAGTGTACTCAGTTTAGGGGCTTCGAAAGTAGTTGGAGATAGTCTGCCGGATGTAGGGATATTAGTGTATCCTGCTCTTGGGACAGTTGTGTGGTAGGTTTCTAAAGTAATTTTACCAGTATATAAATCTGTTCGATCGTTGCCGCCGCTACGTAAACTGCTAGTGGTTTTTGGAACATCGTATGTAGTTTTCGTCTCATAATCTGTGGTTTGATATAATGGTCGTCTCGATTTAGTTGTCAGATCGGCTGTTGTGAAATCATCAACAGTTGTAACTCTCGGTGTGTCAAATATGCTGTAGGTTTCACCGACAGTAGTCTGAACAAAGTCCTGTGTCGGGATTGTTCTGTAGGCTGTGGTATATTCTTCGTAAGTTGGTGTTTTCGTGTAACCGTTATTGGAGCTCGTGTATTCTGTGTTTCTGGAGGTGCCTTCCTCAGTGCTGGGTAGAGGAGCTGTGATGAGCTGGTGTGTCGCGATGGCGAGGGCTGTTTCTGCATTATCTGTGTGGGATGAGAGTTATGTTAAAACCTGCAGGTGTTATAAAAATAATTTTGTAGAGTTTTAAATATATTTTGAGCGAATTGTTTATTTCTAGTGTTTGTTTGTTAGAGGGTGAAATCTATCTTCTATGGCGCGTGCCAAAAATCTGAAAATCATCAAACGGTTATTATATTAAATAAATAAATAATACTGGACATTTTTCACACAGCCTCATCTAGCCGCAAACTTGTTTAGTTTAGCTTGTAGGTATTATCGGAACTACATTACTGATATATTACTTAAATACTTTTTTTTTGTAAATACATACATATTATACATAGAAAACAGCCACACCCAAGACAAACATTTACCAATCTTCGGGTAAATCATAGTCATATCTTTTTTAAGTTAACTCTTGGCAGTGTTTGGTGTTTTTGGTTGCACGTAGGGGTTATTTCTTTTATGAATATTATAGTCAACGAAAAATCTTATTCACATTTATATTCCGGAATTACCTTCAATAGTGCTTGCTTCTGTCGTCAATTCTTCACTTATCTTCAGTATATCCTCAAGTTGGTTCTGCTTGAAGGTGGAACTGTACTTCTTGCTCTGCCTTCTTCTCTCCTCTTCTGTGGCTGCAGGATTCTGATCGTCCTTGAGGTTGACTAGGGGACGACGCTGGATCTTGGAACCCTTCTTTGCTGAACGAGGTTGGAGGGTTGGGTCTTCGATGGCATCTGAAGATAATACAAAAACATTGTAAAAACCGGATACCGGTAGTGTAATTGAAAAAATAAAAAGGAATAGAAGGCACTTTAAGTTGCTAATTATATCTTCATATAATTATAAGTTTAAGGAGTCTTTATCGCGTTTATCTTTTTTATTATATTCCCGACGTTGACTCAGTCATCCCGTGACCACGGCTGTTGCAATACAGCCGAAACGTTGGGAATATAATAAAAAAGGTAAACGCGATAAAGACCCGTTAAACTTATAATTATGTTATCTAATCGCGAAAGTTTGAAAAGTACTATATCTTCATAGGTGACGTTATTATTCAAGCTCCGAACTTATTTTCACATGTACCTAACGGATTTTATCATAACTTGAAAGATTTCGTTGTTTCCTTAGATTTCGAGAATATTATGTAAAATGCAAAAATTTAAAAAATTGCGTCATATTTCACTCTTTTCATTCAGATAAATGATACTGACACTGGCGTCGATTCTCTTGTACACCAACTTAAATTTTATCTATCGCTCTCTTTTACTACCAGTAAATGAAAGAGACAATGTGGTGATTCCAAAACATGCTGACTATAAACACGAAGAAAAGCGACACTTAAAATAGTTGACAGAAGTAAAATTCTTACCATCTTGCGTGCACAATCAGAATAGACCGACAGTTCAAAATAAGTATAATTGGTGTACTAGAATTAGAGAATCGACGACAATATGGAACAATGTATAATAATTACCGATGTCTCCTATATCTTGAAGCAGTTCTTCGCTCTCCAGCATCAAGGTGGTAGGTTGCGAGGTGGTACTGCTGGTGGTAGTTATCGAACTGGGCGTGGGCGGCCGTCGGCGGCTGGCGATGCGGAATTGACGGCGGTTGACCGTCGTGGATGATGTAGATGGCGCTGCTGTCGTTGTGGAAACTGTACATGAAAATGTTTGTGTCTAAATAAGAATTTTTAATTTATCTACAATGTCCACTAATCCAAGGCGCAGGGAATTCTAGTTTGAGGTCAGGATTATGTAAAAGTATTGTGACTGTTAGTTATGTTATGTTATGTTAAAAAGTGACGAAAAAAATGAAAAGGAAAATTGACTAATGAATCTCTTGAAATTTCTTAGATGTAGTCATGAATTTTAAGAACGATAAAACACTAGATTCTTTCTTCTGCTTCGCCTGCGTAGTTTACATCTTATTAGTAACAAACATCATTAAGGACCTCATTGGTGTGGCAGGCGAGTGGGCCGGCTGCAAGAGGTGCGGGTTCGATTCATGCTACAGGACAAATATTTGCATGTTCTGCTGATATTTGTTCCGAGTCTGGTTGCTGTGGTACTCGTAGTTCCTGATACCCACGACACAGGGAATCCTAATGTAGAGTCAGGACTATGTGTGTCTGCCGGGATACTGAATAATTTACAATTTAAGTAGAATTGAAATTATCGTGGTTTGGTATCATTTTGGAATATTATATCAACGAAACGTCATCAGGAGAATAGTAGTACGTGGTATAACGTACTACTATTCTCCTGATGACGTTTCGTTGACCGTTTAGAGGTCCTTCGAGGAGGAGAATAGTAAAGTACGTGGTATAGTCCTATTAATATTCTTAAAATAATGTAAGGTATCATGTTGCGCGTTCAATGTTCCAAATAACGTGTTAATTTTCCATTTGAGTTAGTGCCTACAGCTGCACCTATCATTTGCACATGCATAATTATCTGTAAATGGCCCAAGGTAATGACTTGTAAGTAAATTTACATTCAGTTCATTGCCAAGTGTATGAGCGGCTTTATTGAATCAACAATGAAAGCTTTAAAAAATATCCATTGAGCAAAAAATCGCTGTCAATATGCGTAGGAGTCCATTGTAGTTCTTTTTTCATGTGGTGGGAATTTGTACCTTTGTCTTGCTTATTTCTGTCGACAAGAACCTTTCAATTTGCTGATAGCATTTTAGTAGGGGCGTAAATTTAGTAGCATTTGACAATAACAAGTAGGTACCTAACTACGTACCAATAGTGCGCTGGCGCTGCCCAAGAAGTCTCAAGTAACGCTATGTTAGGTTTCCGAAAATACATCTTAAAACTCATAAACTTAAAATTTGAAGTTTGTCAGTACAATTTTCACTGTAGTATTGAGAGTAGTTTAACTTCTATACTGAAATAATTTATGACATCCACTTGAAAGGACTAGATAAGATAAGTAAAAAAATTATATATACAAAAATGTATAAACACGTGCGTCTCAGCAGCTCGCCGGCCTCGCCACCGAAGTCGTCAAAATGAATGCGTCTCCAGTGCATGTTCAGAAATCATTCACTCTGTCATGCAACATACCAAGCACATTGTCAACATACATCCATCAAGTTGTGAAACTCTGCGTTTGAATTGGAGCATAATTAATCACTGCGCGTGAGTGCTTCATTATCATTGATTAGATACTGTTGCGATGTGGCATGATGATTTGTGGTAATTTTATGGTAAAACGATCTAGCTATGTAGGTTCGTTTGTTCGTATGATCTGGAGGCGAACTCTGGTGTCGGAGTTTTTAGGCTGCTTGTAGCATAGAAGCTTTTTGTCCTAAACGCCACTACGCAAAAAGTATACTACATACATAGCGTATAGTTGTTGTATGTTGGACGAGGTTGACTTCGGCTAACGTACTCTGACCAAATTGGAGACGGCGAGCATGCATGAGTAATGTGATGAGAGTGTATGAAACAAAAAAGGTATGTCAGTATCGTAGCAAATGGAAATCTGTGTTCTCTGCCTACCCCTTCGGGAAACAGGCATGAGTGTATGTATGAATGTAGAATGTTCTAGTTAAAATTCAAAAATTAGGTTCATGTTACATTCTACCAGTTGGTGACCAGGATATATAAATATTTTACAAAAAAAAAATCAGAGTACCAATTCATCTATGTTATCGTTATTTTTGAACGCTTCCGTCTGGTAGTGATCTGGACCAGTTGACCTATCTATAGATAGTTTACAACGATCTTTTGATAGCTGTTTCATTTGTTTTTTCTGTATACACCTTACATATAGTTGTTTGAATAAAATCTTTATTAACTTAAAAAACAAACATATCTTAAGTAAATTATCTAATGTTTGGGAAGCACAATCAACTGGTGATCAGTGGCAATCAGAGGTGTTTACATGAGCTCTTTATGTTTCGACAAGTTCTCACATAGAAAACCCAAAGAAAACTCCATCATTATGAGCGGTGTCCCAACGACAAGAGCGTGAGACGATATAGAAAATAGCTATTCCCACGGCATACGGTGCTACGCCATGGGACGAGTTGTGACAGAGAACTTTTGCAATACCGACCTTGATGTAAAACATATTCGTTTTGTAAAAACATATGCATATGGAAACTGCTATACAAAAGTTATCGGGATAACGTTGTGGTCCCCCGATGTCACCCCCAAGGATCCCTTTGGAGATTTTAATGAACCGGAGAGTTAAGAAAAAATCCTCTGAGGATTGGGCTAGGGGATTCTGGTCAACCGAGCAGGTAAAGTGATTAAAAATACGCCTTAATCAATTTATTGGTAATTAAAATTACACTGTCGTGTAATTTCTTGCCTTTAAATTTTCACACCAGAGACTATCTTGTAGGAGTTAGCAAAAATGTGTGTGATGTCGTCAAAGAGGATAATTAAAGATTCCTGAAATTGAGCGGGTAGGTTCCTTTTGGTGCTAAGAGTTGCCAATAAAGGATATTCTAAATTTATATCCCTAGAAGGTGCAGTGGAAAGATGATGGAAAAAAACTGAAAGCAGATGAAGTCGTGGGCGTTGAACTAGTTATAATAATATGATTCCAATGTATTGATTTCATTCGATTAACAGATTATTTCGTCGGTTAATATGCAACGATGCATCATCGCATCGGTTGAAAGTCACGCTTCGCCAGTGGTGCGCGCCACACTTGATCGACCGCTTTCACGACACCGAGAGATTGTGAGGCTCATTAGTGCCTTTAGGTACCTGCTGCATAGGTACTTTTAGGCCTGTTTCCCACTGGGGTAGGCACATACTAGATACTATAGATACTATAGCTTTCGACATGGTATCCTTACTTTGCGACCAATTCATGCAGCCTACCTGAGTTCGTAAGTATTTTTCCAGTCATGCATTTTAGAATATTATTACGACTATACCACGTACTTTACTATTCTCCTGCTGACGTTTCGTTGACCGTTTAGAGGTCCTTCCTCATGTACGTGGTATTGTCGTAATTATATTCTAAAATGATACCAAACCACGGTAATTTTAATTCCAGTCATGCATTTATTTAAAAAAAATAATGTCACACTTTTAAAATTTACAAATTATAGTAGCTCAACCGATCTAGATCACTAACAGATTTGTTTGTATGTGTGTACGCCCCTTACCTATTTGGTATTTTCCAGTGTTGCGTAAAAGAAAACACCATTGCACTTTTTGCTTCCTAGATAACTCGATCGTGTATTCAATTGACATGGTCGTTAAATTGATTTTAGTTAACATTTCCTTCATAAAATTATGCATAACCACGGAAGTCGATAACCATAAAATTAACCATTTCGCACCTTTTATTTTATAGCACATATATGGCCTTATATTACTTTCTAATACTAGCGAAAGATTGCTCGTAAGCTGTTCGTAATACTAATGAAATGCGCCATCTTTAATCTAGCTATCGCAAGCAATATCTGCAAAGAGAAAGTTCTGGGTCAACATCCAGTGGCAACGTAAGGTAACGGGTCATTTGTTTTAGTTTCTTACGTAATAAGCCGGTCTATTGTTGTTCTGGAAAGTTGAACAACAATAGACAACAGCGCAGGAAGATTCCAATGATATTTACGTACAATACAAAACCGGCCAAGTGCCACTCGGACTCGCACTTTCTGGTACGTACCAAAACACAATATAATTACGAAAGCTTTGCTTAATAATTATAAGATGTTGCATTTTTTTCAACGTTTTTATATTTAGAGATTTTCTTATTAATTGTTTGCCCTGTTAGAGGCCACAGAAACATTATTATTATTATTATGATTATGTAATTCAAATTACAATTATTATTATAACTATTAACATGTATTCTGTGAAAATGTCAACTGGTTACATTTAATGGTTTAAAAAATACAGCCCTGGAAGCAGACGGACGGTGTCGGCTTTTTAATAGGGTCCCGTTTTCACGCTTTGGGCACGAAACTCTAAAAAAGAAAGAGCCTTAGTAGAATGTTGAGTGGCAGTAAAGAGGTCTAACTCAAATTTCCAATCAAAATGGTTTTTCAGCTCATCACGAAAATCAAAAAATATTATCACATGTGCTTAAATGGTTTATGACATCTGTAGATAGGGTTTTAGAATCAAGTCAAGAGTAAATGCTCTTAGGCAATCTAATTAGAAAATTTCAGTACTTTGACGCTAGGCAGCATTCTTAACCAGTCTAGTTTACATACAAAAGGCATAAATGAACACATTGTTAAAACATCGATCAATAGTTCACGACACCGACATGCCTTTGAGCTGTAAATACTAGCGTTGCGATGTATTCGTATTGTATGCATTCGTATCCATTGCAATGAATTGAAGACAACACTCTCGGAACAATAGCATGCCCTGTGTACCGTAACCACCATCCCAAGCAATTGGCGGGTAAACTGTATTCACGGTCGAATTGCAACAGCACTGTACAATACCGTTTCGTCAATTCATTATCTTGTCTAAAGATAACAACAGGTGGTTGAAACTTGAGAGCCTACAAGTTTTTTTTCTAGGATTTAAGATTGTTGGTTCTAGGGCATGCAGGTTTCCTCACGATGTTTCAGTAAAAATGGAAGTTTTACAAGTTGTTACCAACATCTCTCTCTATGTATAGAAGCGTTCGATGAGAACGAGCGCGTTGAAGTATTTTATATAGAAGGGGACTAGTATACTAAACCTGGATCCACATGCACCTTTTTTATAATATGCTATTTTTTCTTTTAAAGTATTTATCATTATTTACTATTTCCTTTGATGGCCATCTCACCTTATTAGATGTTTAGTCGAATAGTTGGTTAAAACTAGGGAATGCAATCTGCGAGATCACAAGTTCGAGATCTCGCGGGACTAGGGAATCCTAGTTAAAACCACTACAATACTTTAACTAGGTCATACTTCGCTTTGCAACATAAAATGCCGCAGGTTAGCAAACTTTGCGGTTTTACCAAACACTTGATACCCGAAACGTGCCAAATTGTTCCAATTGCTACTTGTTAAATGGTTTAATACTTAGCCCAGTTGGTCCACAATACTGATCGCGTGAGAATTGAGAATGTTGCTAACCAGGTACCTAGTTACCACGAGTAGGTTTCAGGTATTTAGATCAGTTGCAACAATAACAGCTCAATAAGATGTTATGTTTATTTACATTCCATTCCTTGTCACTGGCACTGAATGGTATTATCTAAGTTTACCTACTAAACAATGAATGTAGGTAGGTATCATTTTAAAGTAAAGTACACGAAGGTCCTTACTTAATATCTAACAAGTTCGCTATATTTCTGATTTCAGATTATTTTTATTGTGCTTTACATTTAAGAATCGAAACGGCTAAAAAAATACAAAGGGCGGTCTCATCGCTCAAACTGCTTTCTTTCAGACAACCTTAGCATGGAGCTAACTATGTGAAATAATATTCGCTGGGATAGGTACTTTTAATAATTAATTAATGGTTGTATGTTATGACGAATTCGGTGGCGCAGGGGCGTAAGAGGAGCATGTTCGATTCCCGCTACAGGACAAATGTTCTCCAGATATTTGTTCCGGGTCTGGGCACCACGGTGCTCGTAGTTTTTGATACCCATGACACAGGGAATCCTAGTGTGGGATCAAGACTATTAATTGAAGCGGGATGCCTTTAACTGGGTACTATTTCTTTCATCGTCGTTGTTTACAAACAACTTCGTAAATCTAGAAATAAAAACGACCTAGACATTTGCAGTGCGTTGTCGAGGTCGTCCACTTGCGGCATGTAAATCGAGTAATCTTTAAAGACGGGCACGTACCTACTCTGACCAACTGGGCTGGGTTTCTAGGACTTCTGTACACTTGGCTTCCGGATTGCATTGTTTAATTTGTAAATGCAGTTAACGATGATGTTTGCTTCTCTTCAAAAAAACTTAGATAGTCGCAATTATTACATAAAAGTAAAGAGATTCTTACTTATAAAGGGACTAAGTAGGCACGTACGCTTGCAATTTTATTTTGAATATTTCAAAGTCCTTTATTATTGAACATTTTGTTTTCTACTATTTCTTTCACAAAAATGTTTTTTTGAATATTGCAACGTCCTATATTTCTATTGAAAATTTTGCGTCTTTTATTTACCTTTCACAAAAATGAATATGAAAACTTACTTTCAACATGAATGTTTTTACTTCCTGCCACTCTGTACTTCGACTGTTTTAGATGAAAGAGTATTTACTTTTCTCGTAACAGATACGGTTAACATAATTTTGGAGTAATACATAAGACGGGATTATGCTCAGCTCACAGTTATCACTCGACAAGTGACAGCATCTCGTGAGAATTTAAGTTTCACTCATTGTGTGCTTGTGAGTCGGCACTTTGTCTTTGTAGATCAGAGGTATTATGTAAAGGCGATGACCTGTCAAAACTTTACAATGGTTTTGAGCTGTTAGTTAAATAAATAGGATTAAAAGGTTGTCTGGTATAGATTGCTAATAAGCGATAAGGCCGCCCATTGTACAAAAATTTTAAATTTTTACTATTTATTTAAGCTGAAATATTTGGTGTGCATTAAAGTATTTTCTATCTATCTATCTATCTACTTCTCATATCTTAATGTTGTTCATAAGCTTTAGCCTACACAACTGAATTCCCGTAATATATTTTCTGACAGTTTTAATATGGAAATGTGTCTACAAATCTATCCTAGTCGAGTTTAGATTAAGTTTTTGTTTCGTACTGTAATACGAGACTAGAGTCCTGTTTAGATAATATGTTCATTGGTGTGTAGGGGTGTACTTTGAAAAGTTTTCCAAAACTCCACCCCTAGATAGTGCAGCGGGTAGATAAAATTGTAAAAATATTACTTTCATAGCAGAGTTGTACCAAAATAATATCTGTTATTTAAGATCAATTACTAGGAACAGGTTAAATACAACTCCATAAAGCCACATTATTATTATAATAATATTGTAACTCAATTTACAGTAATTACGCCAAAGGTCAAACGCAATCGGTTTTTGCCCCTTCCGTGACCAAAAGCAGAGTCTTCAATACCATGCCAATTAAAGCGACATTGGAGATAATTAAATAATAACCTGTTAAGAATGCGGACTTGTATATCGGATTGTATTTGTGCGCCATTATATCTCGCAGAACTGGCAACCGCTCGGGGATAAAGGTTCTCGAATGGCGAAACTGATGGACCCATGAAATCATAAAGGTCTTTGTAAGAAGCCTCTGTCCAGCAATGGAAGTCAAAGCTGATAATGATGTATTTACAATCTGGAGCTTTAAGTTAAAATGTGTTAAAAGGCAACACGATACAGTATAAGACTCATATAAGTTTTTGTTTTCTTAATTACCAAAACTATTTGAATTAGTGATTTGTCTAGCTAAACTCTATCAAATATATTTTCGTGTTGTTTACCTGTCTAACCGGTATAGCTGCTAATTTTCTCTAGATCCTCATCATAATTTAAAATTGTCGGTAAAACGAGTTATTGCTAAAATGTTGCAAGAAAGTTGTTATTTTTTGGAATTTTTACCGAAATATTCAAAATATGTACCTATAAATAGGAGTTTAATAAAACATGATCTTAAAAAGAAGTACGTAATAATTAAACAATCAAAACTATTTATTCAACAAAGATTTCAAAGGTATCTTTAACTTACCTTCATTGATGCTTCTGCAGAGCATCAGAGTTGAGAAGATTATCACATATTACGTGAGTAGAAAACATAAACCAAACACCTAATTTCAATCTATTTCTAAACAGATTCAAGTTCTACGTCGAGCAAGTATAACGACTTACCGTTCCCCCCGCTTTGTCTGCGCCTCGCGAAGTTGCGATTCGCCGATGCCGGCCGCTCAGTGAGTCTCGCGCCCGCGACCACTGTTGGTCGCCTCCCGCGTATTCTTGCGTCAACTCCCGCGTCAACGCTCGTTTCGTTCCTTTCAACCTCTTTACGCGATGCCTCGGCCTGTTTACGTGAAGCTACGGCCTCTTTCCGCGATGCGATGGCATCTTTTCGCAGTGCAACGGCCTCTTTTCGCGTCTTGAATCGATTAGGCCCGCGTCTCTGAGGTCTGGATGTGGTTCCTGTGCTGTTCCGTTCGGCGGCCTCCCTTACAAAAGCTTCGGCTTCTAGTTTTGAAGCGTCATCATCTTTTTTCGAAGCTAAGACCTCTTTTTTGAATGCGTCGGCCTCTTTTTGTGAAGCAAGGGTTTCTTTTTGGGAAGCCTCGGCCGCTTTGATCCTCTTGGCGGCTTCGAAAGCGTCGCGTCTGTCGGCTTCTCGGTTCTTTGCGGCTTCAAGAACATCTGCGTCTTCAGTAGTCGTCTCTTCCACTGAGTCTAGCGATTCTGGCTGCAAATTACGTTTTGCGTCCACCACCAGCGACGGCGTAATTCTTGCATCAACACCCGCGTCCACACTTGTCTCATTCCTCTCAACCTCTTTACGCGAGGCTTCGGCCTCTTTCCGTAAATGTATGGCCTCTTTACGTGACGCGATGGCGTCTTTTCGTAGAGCAACTGCCTCTTTTCGCGTCTTGAATCGATTAGGTCCGCGTGGTCTTGATGTGGTCCCTGTGCTGTTTCGTTCGGCGGCTTCCCTTATAAAAGCTTCGGCTTCTAGTTTTGAAGCTTCTTCATCTTTTTTTGAGGCTAGGACCTCTTTTTCAAATGCTTCCGCCTCTTTTTGTGAAGCGAGAGTCTCTTTTCGGGAGGCTTCGGCAGCTTTGATCTTCTTTGCCGCATTGTAAGCGTCGCGCCTGTCGGATTCGAGGCTGTCTGCGTCTTCAGTGACGTCTGCAATGGTAGTCTCCTCAATGGTGACCGGTTTTGGGCCCGCCACTAAAGATGGCCTTCCAGGTATTCTTGTGTCAGCACCCGCGTCAGTGCTCGTTTCATTCCTCTCAACCTCTTTACGTGACGCCTCGGCTTCTTTCCGTAAAGCAATGGCCTCTTTCCGCGACGCAATGGCATCTTTCCGCAAAGCAATGGCCTCTTTTCGTGACTTGAACCTGTTGGGCCCGCGTCTCTGAGGTCTGGACGTGGTCCCGGTGCTGTTTCGTTCAGCACTCTCCCTTACAAAAGCTTCGGCTTCTAGTTTTGAAGCTTCATCCTCTTTTTTTGAGGCAACAACCTCTTTTTCAAATGCTTCGGCCTCTTTTTGAGAAGCGAGAGCCTCTAATCGGGAGGCTGCGGCGGCTTTAAGCTTCTTAGCGGCTTCGTAGGCGTCACGCCTGCCAGCTTCGAGGGACTCTTCATCTTCAGGGTAGTCCGGGTCTACGGTGGTCGTCTCATCAGTAGTGTACGGGGGAGCAGTGGCCTTGGTGCGCCGCAGGAAGGGGCGTCGATCATTCTGAGGGAAAATCAATAGTAAGTATATTTTTTGTTGATTATGCTTAGGGCGTGCACCTTAATTCTTTAGTAAATATTTTATTCATTTACAACAGCAACAGTTTCATTATTCACCTAAATGATTTGGTCCACAAAAATAAAAATGATTTCAATTATCAAGACCGATAATATAACATGCCACGAAACACCTAAAATTATACAATTTTAGGTGGCTCTACACATTCACAGAATTTTTTGATCAAATTCTTTGTTTGTTTATACACGCAAAAAAAACATTTCAGATATCTTATATCTAATTTGTTGTACTTATGAACCAAAATAATGATTAATAATAATAAAAAAATATACAATTAACCAAAACAATAGTTACAAATCACCCTATTAATTGCTAAATAAACAACATTAAATTAGCTCTTTAATTTAAACAGAATAATCCTTAAAAATTATACACAATAAAAATACAGGTAGTCGTTATTCTCGAGAGACCAAATAACAAATAAGGACACTAAAGTTAAAAAAATAAAAATTGTCTTCAAAGTTCAGCGTCACTGGTCCTCGAAAAAAATAAATAATATGTACCTATATTTCTTAAATATGACATATTGAAATGAGTCTTAGTTTTAGCATTAAATTATGGCAAAACACACAAACTCATAGCTAAGTCAGTCATTTTGTGGTTAAAAGTATCACCATGGTTTCACAGCGGAACAAGTCTGCGGTTACAATGCGGTTAGGGTTACGCAAACAGTTCACTGTAAACATTTATAAACCATTGCCATTTATATTTTTAGGTGTATATTAACTACTTATAAACTTAGGTACGCGCTTTTTATAACTTTTCAATCAGCGTAGTCTCTCAAAACCTACGCAAAGTGTAGGCGACTAAATTATTCACGGTTTGGTAACGATATGTAAAACGATTGGGCCTCTTTGTAACAACTATAACCTTATTAATTCAGACCATCTTTGAGAAAAATGTGAGTGTACTGTGCCTTATCATATCCCACTAAAATAATAAATGCAAAAGATGTTATTTAAAAATATTTTTCGTAATAAGTAGCTACGCAGATTTTTTTTTGTAGTTCGATATCGGGACCACTTAAGCTACTTTTTATTAATCTAGTAGTCAAGTGAATCTTTTTTTATATTTTCTTTATATAAACATAAAGAAGGTAGATAATTATTTAACTGCTGAATTTGATATTCATACACTCTTGTTTCCCGGAGGGGTAGGCAGGGACTACGATTCCACTTGCTACGTTTCTTGTTTCTGCAACCTCTTTCGTCTCAATCATCCTCATCACATTCTTGATTTAGGCTCGTTGGTTTATGGTACTTGGCTTTTCTCAATTGCCAATTCAAAATCAAAATTGATTTCGATTTATTGCTTAAATACTAGAAGTTGTCTTAAGTTTGCATCTGCAAATATTTGTCTCGGGTCTGGGTATTTTCTATCTATAATAAGTATGTATTTACAAAAAAAAAGTATATAAGTAGTATATCAGTCATTTAGTTCCCATAACACAAGCTCTGCTCACTTTGGGGCTCGATGATGCTGTGTGAAAATGTCCAGCATTATTTATTTTATTTATTTATTTAACTCCATTTCTTCATTCCATTTGCACACACAAAAGCATTTTTCGATACAAACAAGCGTCACAAAAATGTTCTGCTGCTATGAAATTAATAAACAAATTGCGCATTCTCGTAACAGTCACTCCTTCATTCATAAATTATTTCAATGCCAAACAGGGCCGCGCAGTGAGTCAACAGGTGAAATCTGATAAATGCCTAATAGATTACAATTAAATAATTATCTGGCGTGACGGTATTCACGCACTGCTGGGTGGCTGAGTGTGCGTAACGCGCGTCACGAAGTGGACCGACAAACGGAGCGAATAGAAATACAAATAAATATAAAGCCACTGTACCTTTATCATAAATATAGCCAGTGAAGTCTACTGCTGGAAAAACACATCCACTCTTTAAGAGGCAGTTTTTTTTAAGAGCAGTGTCTCTTGTGAGTCAGAACGTTCTTGGGTTATCGAACAGGCGAGCTTGTCTCCAAATTAAGTATTATTAAAAAAAAAACTACTAACCATTTTTTCCCGAAACGTTTAAGATGTCTATTTAAATTTTATTATTTAAAGATGATCCAGGTTTTGCAAGTTTAACTTCTCACAGTAGATCTCAGAGTATAGTCGTGTTCGAATAACTTCTATAATTTTAAACTGTCGTTCCAAGAAGTTTCCCCAACAATTATAAAAACATTAAATTGCTGATAAATATTGCACTTATGTCTTGTGCAACCTTTATTTTCCGCCATTCCAGTAAAACTGCCATAGCTCTTTCGCAACTCGAATCATTCGTTCTGAATTAAGTATTTGTAATTCTATGTCGACAGGAATGTTAAGTTCTTGGTATTGGTACACAATACCAAATCATTAGTTGTTTAATTGTCATAGTTTTGGTATGGGGTCACCCGTGTTTCTCTCCCAAAGAGTTTCTTAGGTACCTTATTATAAGGTACTTTGTCCTTTTCATTAAGATTTGATTATATTTGTTTTTCATTACCATTTCTTAATTAATTTAAAGGTAAGCCAGATCACTTCTATAGTGCCGAAACTTTGCAAAACATTGTGTTTTTCACTGATGTAACGAGTTGATATTATAATCACAAGATTATTATCTTAAAACAACTTGTTACTTAAAATGTTTTGTTATTTCATAAACCCGTAAGCAGTAATTTGTAATTAAGATAGGTAGGTAGGTAAGAACTCGGATAATAAACTCGTAATTACGTGTGTGAAACTAGAAAAAGTTGCAATGGGTACTAAATTTTTCTGTTACCGTTCTCTTATTTTCTCTTAAATTACACTACAGCTTCATGTTATGTTAGTTCACTTTCTAAGTAAGCAAATATTAATATGAAAATGGCCTCTACAAGTCTTTTTAAATTTTCACTGTTGTGTTCAATACTTGTTATGCTTATTTATACTTCCAGCCGACAGACCGTCTCGTCCCACCACTGCCTCGAATTATTCCCCCTTATCACAAGACCTCACGAGTTTTAAGTAGTTAAAAATAGTTTGTTTCATTATGCATATTCTTACTTATTTGTTAATTCAAAGTGATAAGTTTTTTTAAGTTTGTTCGGTATGCCTAATGATTATCGCATTTTATTTACAGACAGAATAATGCAACTACTTTAAAAACAGTAAAAATCAATAAAACTATCTATATTAAACCAGGAAAAAGTTTACAGTTTAGAGTTCTAAGTGAAAACTATATTATGGAGAACATTAACTTTAAATATGTCGCAAACAATCTCGCTCAATTGGAATACTTGTACTTATTTTTAATGAGATACCGATGATTAAGAGTTATGGTTGCATTAACTTTTCGTTCTCTTGCGTTTACATTATTTACGTGGTCCTTATTTACAAAGCAATTAACCTAGCTCACTAGTCAAACATTATCTGATGTGCGATCATCAAATACTATGTAAGATCTAAGGTAAAAACATGGTAGAATTACGCAACAAGAACACACTTTAGTAAACTTGTAACCACACTCAGCCAGGCTTGAGATCCGGAGCTTTTAGATTTCTCGTTATAGGAAAAAATGCCTTCCTGTCCATGCTCTAATAAATTGTGTAACTAATTACGTTAGTTATTACATTGATAAACTTTAATTAAGAGGTAGAAACAGGGTGTGAGCAAAAGTTATGAGTAAGTTACAAAACTTTTAGTCGGTATAATTTCAATTATTGATATTTCAAGTTGCTTACAAACCAACCTTGTATCAGATACTCCTCTCTTACTGACAATAAACGTACAGCTTAAACTTAAGCTTAAAAGCCCTTTCGGTATTTTAGAATGCACTGAGAAAGCATCTACGACATATAAATGTATGAATAAAACTCAACTCAGAATACAATAATTGCGTTCCTGTTCATAAAATAGGAAAAGCTATAGACTACTACCATTTGTGTGAGCAATAATTGCGACTTTACCACATCTATTATTTAAAATAACTCTAGCAAAGCACAATCTAATAAGGTCTGACTATTTTATTAAAGCCTCTAACAAGCATCGGAATGCAAATACCTACTTATCAAGTTAACACAATACATACAAACTCAGCCAAGGCCTGCTACCCACCCTATGTCGACATGAACTTACGTACCTACATGATGCGACACGACTTTATATAGATGAGTTCGAGTTGGCACAAACAGTTAAGTAAACAGCTTGAAGTGCATTTAAGTTTTACGTTTGGTCGTAATTAATTGTTATTCGTCTCAAAATAGATTTTTATGAAAAAACAGTTTGGTGGTGCGATTTGGCCACTAGTTTTGTGCCGATCAGTTCTTGTTGGGCTTTTGCTAAAACTGTAATTTCTTTGGAAATTTATAAGTACCTACGACTGTTACTTTATGACTTTTTAACCATGAGAGTTATGGTTAAAATTTATGAATGGCATTTACTAATTCCAAAAACAGCATCACTATTATAGTTATAGTCTGTAAATGCATCCTCTCTTTCGAAATCACGGCCAATTTTACGACTACAAGTCTGTAGTCAATCAACGTAGATTAGAAGACCGCATGGGTGTAGAAACACGTTACAACACAAGGACAAACGTATTTTACATATATTTAGTAGCGACTACACGGCTGTCACGACATATTCTTAATCTTGTGAAACTCTTATTTATGTGCTAACTTTATGATGGTCAATACTGCGGTTTTTTGAAATATTTAATAGTTTAGTGTATTTCAAAAGCATGTGTGCGATTAGTGACGGTTTTATGAATATATATGGATTTACTTCTTGGCTTCATGCAATCGATACCTACCATTATTCGCATCATAAGCAAAATTGTTTACTAGCTATATTTCGTTCGTCCCTCGGACATTTTTTAAAATATATTTTTATAGTCATTGTCATCTAGTCTGCTAACTACTGTCAAAACGAGGATATGTGACTACCGCCTATAGTTGTTATCCCTCAAAAGATCTACTCACTGAGTATGTATCTAAAGAATCGAAAAACGCAATATTTTTTGTTTTATACTAATAACTATAAAACAAAAAACAAAAAATGGGACCATAATTACATAGATCAATTTCAGTTTATATATTTTAATAATTCAAAATCGTGATTTCCTTTTATTTTAATAACTTATTCACAAAACACATACCTAAGTCAGGTACTTAGGTATGTGTATTGACTCTGAATGCATAGATTGAGATATTGACGTCCACGATGGCGCGGTGGGTGAATAGCTGGCTGAGATGCAAGAAGGTTCGATTCCCACTGCGGGATAAATGTTTGCATATTCTGCAGAAATTT
The DNA here is from genome assembly GCA_961405105.1 of Perizoma affinitatum. Lineage (NCBI taxonomy): Eukaryota > Metazoa > Arthropoda > Insecta > Lepidoptera > Geometridae > Perizoma > Perizoma affinitatum. Next base: position 11,921,993 of record OY560198.1, on the reverse strand, counting down.
GTTCCGGATCTGGCTGTTATGATACCCATGGTGCTCTTACGGGGAATTCTAGGGATCAGGACTATGTGACTGTTGGGTATTCATTTAATTATTCATTAATTCAACTAGAGGCTCAAGTAGAGGCCCAAACACGTAAACCTGTTGTCCTCGCTGGCTCTAATTTAGCGTGGCACACGAATGTCACGTACTAAGCTAAGAATCATTGATGCTAGCCTGTTGGTGTAACAAAAGTCGGTACTCATAGGAATATAACGGTAGACTAACGAACAAAACATCAAATAACTGTGGACATTGTTCTATAAAATCTTCAATGTACCTACATAATTCAATTTCGCCAATTAATTCCAGAGAACTGGAACTGTGTATTACAAGTTGACGGAAAGTAAGTAAGCTTCTAATTAGTCTTTTGTGAAGATCTATGGTGGAATTCACCTGTACGCTTACAAAATGACGATTTTGGGTGAACTAATATTGTTTCAAGCGCGCTGGTACCATAAACCTTTGTAAAATCTAACCGAAGTCTGTATTCTATTACGAAATAACTACTTGATTACTAGTCTACTATAGTTGGCTATGCGTAGGCAGGATCATCTCGCCTTAAACGCCGTGCGATCCTTGAAATAGTCGTGTGTATCTGCGTTTACATGAGAACTTGTCGGCACCTATTTTGCTTTTGGCAGACAAAAGATCTTTAATAATAATATTAGATAGCTATCAACCTATAACAAGCACTTTTAGTTTTTCTTTTAAAACAGATAACTAGTAAAATTTTATAAGTACTAGTTATTTATAGAAAAATATACTTTTCCTACAACAATTGAAAACTGACAAAAGCAAAAAAAGTCATTTTACACAAATCGTAAACATTATCAACATTAAAACTGTTTGTTTTCAAAATATGTATAAATAATATAAAATTGTAAAGTATACCAATAGCGGTTATAGCACTCAGGGTCTTACTGCTCTCGTGTTTGTTACTTTATTTGAGGGATCTAAAGCATTCACATCCTTTCTAAAACTACAAAGAGCACAGGGTTCACTCAGTAAAGACTGGACTCTATATTGAATTTATGAGCTAATAGACGATATGTTTGAACACGAAAATATTTACTGCAGTAAAATTATCGACTTTGGAAACATTAGGCACATGTTTTCGACTATTTATTATTTACAATACCGAGTAAAATAAATTCTGTTCTTTGAAATTTATTTATTTGGTCTACCTGTGGGTTTTTCAATAATACTATCTATAAATAACAAGCATATTATGGTAAGTGATTGCAAAACCAGTTATAGGTAGACACTGCATGCTAAAAAATAATAACAGGATAAATAACATTAGTAACAATAAAAATTAAATGAAAATAATAAGTGACTTTAAACTTCTATCTGCGGTCAATAGCAGAACGTTTTTAATATGACTTCAATATATACTCATTACTATATATGTACTCATTACTATATAAGCAAGTTTGGCCAACTTGCTATAAGTAAACACCTTACAACTTGTTCAACACAGACCACTGTTGGTAGTTGGTACGTCCCAAGGTGACCAGCTTACTGAACTTGACAGGAATGTACCTTACATCTCATGATAGTAATTTAAAATCTAGTTCTGAGCCTCCTGCCCTTGGAAAATACGTCTGAAGCTGTGGGTATCTACCTTGTCTACCGGTTCCACCGTATTTTCGTTGAAGTAATGTATTGTACAAAATTAATTGGACGGACAGATGAAAGGTTGGCTGAAGAAAACTCTTGTTAGGGTTAAGTTTGCTTATATTATATGTATAATTGCAAACAAGGAAAAACACTGCAGTTTGAATTACGTCGCTACGAGTCAATTGTTATTCCGCATCGCGAATGACCTTTAACTCAAGCTGGATGGCTATTTGAAGCACGTACTGACTACAAGCTACATACATGAGTAAATACATTACATAGGTTGCACAAGAGTACCCACTATAATTAGGTATTTGGACTTTTAATTTCCAAGCATTTAACTGTCTAAGCAGATGGATCAGAAAGGTGTCGAATTATTTAGTAATTAACAAGATACGAGTAGTTGACCTCGTATCCTTTTTTATGTGTTGCCATGATTCAGCGTGGCATAGATTAGTAGCCATTCGTCTTTAGCAAATCAGCTAGGATAAGCAAATTTCCGCCAGGTTACCATTTGCGTGGGTGACCGTTAATGGCATCTGAGTACATCGGAGTACACGTTGATATGTTAGAGTTCCTGACTATTACAGTCGCTAGCTGCATTGAAGGTCTCCGAAAACCTCCGACACTAGAATTTGTTACTAGCTCAAACAAACGAACGAAAAATTATTTTCTCTGTCAATATTACACGCAATTAACAAAAAAATCTAAACAAAGAATCTAAACTTTATTACGCAATAGGGCATGAATGGTGTCGACTCTAGGTACCTACCAACTAATAGTTAGTTAAGGCGTACCAATGACTCAGCACGACTCAGCGAGCACCGCGCCCCCGTGATCGAACCCAAGCCAAACACTTGACGGCAAAAAACTATATATTGTCCTATCAACAATACACCTTCGCAGCGACGACACCTACCCAAATAATAAATGAAATCTAAGTTATTCGTAAAACAAGCACATAAATATTTTTGGGTGTTATAATCTACGTTTACAGAATATAAGCACCTAATGGTTGTAATTAGCACAAAACAACTTTATCTTTGTCTCGGTGTTTTAGTAAAAATCTTACTGTTAAGTGTTTATTTATTTAATTTGTACCAGCCCTTTCAGTGCTTTGTTGTTGTGTAAAATAAACCACATTCTTTTCTACTCCCGAAAACAAAACAAGACGTTCTGACTTTCGCGATTCTCGAACAATACGCACCAAGAAAAAACATGACAATAGACTTTATTTATTTCAACTGACGATGTTTCGCATCGATAAGTATTTGAATGAAAGTTCAGATACTTCAGTCAACATAAACTTCTTTATAACTTTTATCATTGTTAAGATCCTTGGCTTTCTGTAAGTTCAGTAACTATTTCGTGCAGGAGGACTCGTACAAAGACAGTCATATTGTAGGTATCCAACAACCTTCGGTATAAAGCAATTTAGTTTTCATACTTTGTACTTGTATGTATGTACCATAAGAATGTTGTCAATGTGTACTTGTTATGAACTTATAAACTGTTATTAAAATTATTTCGCCTGCCAGATTGCATCAGCCACCTTTGGCATTGGTGGCCGATGCAAATACATTTCAATTATTAATGCAACATCAATTTTGTATCTAGGTAAAGAAAGTCTAGATAATTGCTTTCACATTAGGTACCTGTTATAGAAAACCGGTCAAATAACTAAAATTCATTTTAACTGACGCAACGGTTAGATAATGTGGATAAACAGGTAATTTGTCAGTGCGCAGAGAAAGTGGTTTTCTCCGGTCGGATGCTGCGCCCGCGCAGCCTTATTCGAATAGCGTCTGTCAATATTATTATTTACCGAGTGAAACTTGACTGACTTGAGAAATTACATGATATTTTTTTGCGATCTTCAAATACTAAACACAGAAAAAGTGATAGACAGGAAAAGTGGGCAAAGATGACGGCAGGAAAATTTTACATAATAAATTCATCTCTGTTTGAAAAAAAAAAAAGAGTTTTCTCTATTTCAAAAAATAAAAACAATAAAGATATATTCATGGCAAAACTATTGAAAAGTTAAGTTAAGAAGTTAGTTTTTTTTACCTATTTAATAAATACATTTATTAATACAACTATGTACAAGTAGGTATATACAAAAAATACAGATGAAACAGCTAGACCGTTCTCTAAAGACCGTTGCAAACGATCTATAGATAGCTCAAATGATCCAGATCAGAAGTTAGTTAAGTTGACTGTCCGGGCCCATGCTGATAGTTAGATTGCAATTATCGTTTTAAAATTTCACAACTTAGTTATTTATTTAAACTTGTTTGACTCAAGAATTTATTAACGTAAACTAGATATTAATAATTAATGAGTATATTGTAACTTTGCTTATTGATAATTGCTGTACTTCTATTTATACTAATTTACATAGAAATAAGTAAACTAGTGTGTACTTGACGTTCAGCAAGGTCAAAACTTGGATCTGCATTATCTGTGGCGATCATTCAGTCAAAAGTGCACTTATATTTTTACTTAAATTCACGAATTATAAATCATATAATTTTTGAATTAAGCCGGCCATTCTCAAAATAACATAGAATAAAAAAAATATTACGTCTCATGAACCTATGTTTCACAGAATAGTAATTATGATTTATGGTCGTCATAAAGCAATGAGTATTGCTATTATGAAACATAATTAAGTTATTTTTGTTTTGTTACAGAAGCTACCACATCACGGTGGATCATTGGCGCTGAATCTTTGAAGAAATCCGAGAATTTCAAGACTTAAAAAAATTGGATTAGGTAGTTCAAATATAGCTCTGTTGGTAATAGACCAGAGAGATTGAAGATACTAGCATTTAGAATAGATATAATTATATACATAGTTATTTAGATAGATTTGAATTGTAAAATAAAACAATACAATTTGCGTGTTTTATTAATCACACCACTAACCTTCGCCCTATGTCTATCCTACTAAATCCTATTCCTAGTATTTACTCATTGTAAGTAGAGGTGCGGGTTCGATTCCCACTACGGAATAATTTTTTGCATTATTTGCATGTTTTGCAGATTGCAGGTGTTGGGGTACCATAATAGTCATAGTTCCTGATACTCACGGCACAGAGAAACCTCATAATCATAATAGTTTATTAATATCTTATTACATAACGTAAATGGGTTGGAATTTATCTTGTTAAGTTCAAGTAAACCTGTATTAAAATAGCTCTGCTCTGTGGTTCGTACACGGTACCACATGTAATCTATACCTACAATATTATAAGACCTACATAGATTGATAGGTTTCTGTTAGAAAAGTATAAGTAGTGCGAGGCCAGGACTATGCGTGTGCCTGTTGGGTATTTTATTATCATGCTTAAGTATTTTGCCTGTAAGTAGGTAGTCGAATTACGTACCTATCTAATCACTGTGTTTATCGTGGTAGACCTTGACACAACTATATTATTATCTTTCAGAAGATCTCTTCTTTACGTAACAAGAAAGCTCTACAAAATTTATAAAAAAAACTTATAAATTATATTCATATTGGAAATAGTGCATGTTCTGCAGGTATGTCCGCATAACAAGGTACTCGTCATTCCTGATACCCACGTCACAGGGAATCCTAGTGTGGGGACTATGTACGTGTCTGATATAAAACAAATGGATGTTGGTGGTGTTGTTATTGGTTTTTACTTTAGAAAACCGAGATGCTACCGTCGTACCCTACCTATCGAGTACCACATGGAACACATGGAGTTGAAGTCGACACAAAATGACGAAACAACAACAAACGGATATGAAAAGTAGAGACTTTTTAGAAAAATAATGCAAACCGGTATTAAGCTTAGACTTAAGACAAGGAACGTCTTATGCCCGCCAATAACTAACCTTAGGCAACAAGGCGTGTCTTAATAACAGATTTATATGAAAACATGTCCTTGTCTAAGATTAGCGCATAAGAAACAATTCGTTAAAAATTACAGTATAATACGCCTTCTTAAAACTTTGCCTTAGCTCAGAGCACGTCTTATAACTATCACAAAAAGACGTGGAATTAACGACTACGAACCAAAAAAAAAAAACTATTAAACAGGATATTTACCATGAACTCACAAAGTTTGAACGTTTCTCCCGTGATCATGGTACATGCAACTGTGCCGAAATATCGGGAAACATTCAAATCATGGTAAATATCCCGTTTTTAGTAAATGTTTTCTTCATAACCATGATAGTTTCAAAAGTTATACAAGTACCTAGCAGCTATCAAAGGTCTCGGAGCAATGAACTCAGAACAAGACAGGTAGGTAAGGTATAATGTTGATAATAACGAATAATAAAAAACAAAATACTTTAGTCCCCAGAGGTAAAATGATACACTTTAGTCCGCCTACGCTAAGATAAATGACACACTTTAAGAGCATGATAAGTGAATAATAAATAGGGTTCGAATCCTCCTTTTGTTTTGAAATAAGAATGAAACTCCAGTATGTTACAAAAACCCCGTCCAATACCAATTATACGTTGGGTATCAATATGCGATTATGTATAGACGTTTACAGAAATGAGATATATTTTCTTCCCCAGTTTATTTAATAAGTCGGGTAAAAATTGCTTTAGAATGGCTAATTATTATAATGGAATATTAGTTTAGTACATTTGGTACAGTTTTATACATGAGACTGACTATTAAATTTATTTATACCGCCTTATGTCATAAAGACCTTCAATACTCACCGTCTCCACCTTCGCACATTTTTTATATTATGATTAAAGATCGCAACTATTCGTTCCTATAAAATAAATAAATAATGCTGGACATTTTTCACACAGCATCATCTAGCCCCAAACTAAGCAATGCTTGTACTATGGGAACAAAATGACTGTTAAACAACTTATATAATTTTTTTGTAAATACATACATATCATATATAGAAAAAACCCAGACCCGAGAAAAATATTTGCAGGTCATACAACATTTGCCCCGCGGTGGGAATCGAACCATAAGGTTGCGTTTTGCGTTTCAGGCGGGCCTTCGCCTGTGCCACGAGGTCGTCAAAATGCAAAGGCCTTATATATGATGCTTGCATCATAGTTTGCCTTGTTTGGTTAAGCAACTCATGCTGGGAAACTGCGATACGTCATTCATGAAATGAGTCATGCCTCTGAATTCATTTCTCAAAATCCCGACTTAAATAATCTAAGAAAATTATATTTTAGTAACGTAGTCTATGTTGTGGAAGATTGCAGTATAAAGACTTTCAGGAGGTAGATCAGGTAGTATTTACTTAAGATTTATAGAGTAATTTGAATCTACTTAGTTATTCTTCTTGTTATTCTAGATCACGAACTACGTTCCTGTTCTGAATTTTATCCAATTCGGTTAAGCCAGAAAGATCATTAGTAGCAAACATCCTAACCTTTCATAATATAAGTGGAAGTAGCATTCAAGTATCTCAACGAAGATTGATTCATCGGATTTCCATCAATGAAAAGGCATGCAATTTTGGGACCTTCTAGCATGTTTTATCTATACTATTTTCAAGCTATTTTACTTCAATTTATTTTATAGTAAGGGGTTAATTTTGGAAACTCCTTGGTATAGCACACCTTTTAACAAAGTCATTCTGGATTGTGTTTCCAGACAGATAGTAAAGTCAGTGAGAAAAGCAGCAATACTCGTTTTGAAGATAACAGGTACCTATCGATCGTACATAGCTACAGCCAGGTATGGTTCACATGAAAGGGATATTGTGAATGTGAGGATTTGTCTCGTCCAACCGGTCGCTCGCAACTAGGTCGAGATGATACAATCCCACGATTTATTACCCGACCCGACCAAAAGATGGTGTAATGCAACGGTGAGCTACCGTCTCGATTATGACTAGCAATTATTGAGAATTATTGAGCAGGTCTATTAAATTAATGCTCAAAATCTGAAAATTATTTAAACAAACCTCTTAAAAACTTGCTATTATACGTTTACATAATATATACTTATACTTATTATACTACTTATATAACATATACTTTTTTTAGTTTTTTCTGCTTTTTTTAGATTTAACTGGAACAGTCTATACAATGTTGATTAGAAAATAACTGTTTCCGGCCGTAAAACAGTGATTTAACAGTTGATGTATTGGTATTATTTCATTTGCAAAAAATGATTTGTAAATAATTAGGTAATTTAAATATTTGTCTCGGGTCTGTTTTCTATATATAATATGTATATAAGTAAAAGTGTATCAGTAATGTAGTTTCTATAATACAAGCTCTGCTTAGTTTGGGGATAGATGATGATGTGTGAAAAATTACCAGCATTATAATTTGATTTGATTTTTAGTACGCAAGTATACTCATACTTTTCCCAAACATATGAGTGCACCAATTTTAGGATAGCAAATTTAAGGAAAGCTTAAGAGAGCTACCTATATTGAAGAAGAGACTCCCATTTTCAAGTATAGCTTTTAAGATATTAAATTGTAGTGCAGTTTAATAGTCTACGTGTTTTCAAAGGCAGTTAAAGTGAAGGGTGATTGTCAGGGCATACCCTTGTGGTTTGATCTAGATTCGGCTAGGTCCACATATGCTGGAGAATAATTGCGGTGTAGGTAACTAGGTGATTTAAAACTGCGTCGCAAGAAGGCTGCTAGAATATGCTATAAGATTATAATTTGTAGAGTGGTATTCATAAGTTACTAGTTAGGTACTATAACATTATTTTAATAATTGCTATATATCATTCTCGACACGATTTAAATAATTTTCTATGTATGACAAGCATGTATGTATGTCAGTACGCTGCTGGGAAAACGTTTTACACGTTTGAGTACCTATGTGTTGTGTTTTTATGTAGTTTTAATTTTAATCTTTTGTCATTGATGCAATAATTTACATTAGAATGGTTTTCTTTTTAGTTTTTAAACGATTGTATAGTTCCTAGTGCTGTAGATAATAAATATTTTTGCCTTTGAACAGTATTTTATTTTTTAGTACACCAATTCTTTTTTAAGTATTTTTTTAATGACCAACATGAAAAATTGAACTTACCTTTTTGAGTCTTCAATCCCTCCACTCTTCATAAATCCGAACAAGGAACACAAGCTTAAAACTAACTACCAAAAAGAACACGACGTTGGTAAATACTAAAAAATCCTTTCTTAAAACTAAAAATAAACATAATTTACAGTCACTAATACTTTATTACAAACCTTTTATCTAACAATGTTACAATCTTGGTATAAATTCCTGTTCGTATCTTTTCTTTCCTATTTACAATAAGTGGTAACGATTATGTTAAAATATTATAAAAAACATTAAATAAGTGCTTACATCCTATGACAATTTGTATGCTGAAAGCCTATACCAAAACGAACTTACTTTAAAATATACATTTTTTGGTACAAAACTTTCTGGGTCCTATAAATACCTAATTTAAAGCTATAGAAATCTCTAAATTTATGACTAAATGAAACTGTTACACATATTTTAAGGTATTGAAGTTTGTATGTCGGAGAACTGCGTGATTTTTAATTAATCCTAGCGAAATATTCGGACACAGACGAATTAAAGTGTATATATGAAGTAAGAGGTTAACTCAAATAATTAGAACGATAAACTATGTAGAGGTCCTAGTTCCTAGATAATTATTTTTCATTTTGGAATAAACCCTTTGATTATATTAAGAATGCATGTAAACCAATTAGTATTTTATCAGTCAATTATATTTATGGCCAGAGAAACTAAGTTGAGACGGACCCACATCTACTACGACCCGTCATCACTTTGAGTGGGAATATTCCTCCTCGGTACGAATGCTGGTCTGAAAGTGGATCTTATTGGTTTGAAATACAGTTTCCTCTCTGTCGTCGTTCTTGGTGTTTCTGTTGTGTATACTCTGGTGGTCAATCGATTGTTGATTTTCCTTCTGATGTCTACTGGTACGTTTTGGGCTCTACCGGCTGCGAATCTGGATTTGTTTGGAGTAAAAGTTGAAGTTTTATTCGTTTTCTTGATCGAATTACCTGTGACTGTAGTATTGGCTTTCTTGGCTACTGTTCTTGGTACGTTGAATCTGGTTGAGTTTGACGATTTGATGATAGGTCGCCTTGGGAATCCGTATTTCGCTCGCTTAGCTTCCAGCGGTGATATTGTGACAGTTGTCGTTTCGTCTGGTATCGTTTCTGTTGTAGATGGTTCGTCTGTTGTCGTTGGTTCAGTGATAGTGGTTTGTGTAGAAAGCATCTCTATAATTGGACTTGTTTTTAGGATTTGTGTGACTTCTGTGGTACTCATGGTCGGGGTAGAAGTAGTAAGACTTTCCGTTTTGGGAAATACCGAAACGCTGATTGCTGATTTAGTTGTATCCTCGGCAACTGTGGAGCCACCATTGAATTCTTGACCTTTGGCGTAAGTGATGATACTGCGACCGCTTTCAGGCTTCAGAACTTGCAGTTTTACAATGTTGACGTCTTCTTGCTGAGGGACAGTCGCTGAGTAAACAACGAAAGGCTGGTTCCTGTCTTCGCTTATTTTTCTCGCTGTGATAGGCATTTCAGTTTGAAACAGACCTTCTAAAGATAATGTCGATTGGGTACGCATCGAACGAGGTGTAACTATTTCAGAACTCTTTGTCGCTTTGTTTATTTGATCATTTTCAAAAGCAGCAGGAACGAATTGCCACTGAGCGAACAACGGATCCTCTTGCATAACTTCAGATTTTTTATCTGCATTAACATAGCTAAGAAAAACATCGCTAGGTATATGCTCTACTTCGCTTTCCGTTATATCTCCTTGTTTAGCTAAATCAGAAACCTTTTTGATGTGTCTGTAAGCTTCATTGATGCTTTCAGAAGCAACTAAGTTTTCCCTTAGTGGTTCAGCGTAGCTGGTCAGAGCTCTAGCATTTCTTGCTTCGTCAATACGAATCAAGTTATCTGGAGGATTTTCTACCGGATAAATATGTCCAAATTTGGTAAGATAAATTGGTATGTCATCCTCTACAATTTTAATAAAACTAAATCTGCTGACTTCTCCTATTTTATCGACAACCGGTTTCTTTTCGACCATAACTTGTCCTTCTTCGATGAGTGTAGTTTCGTTGTTTTTATTGAGCCTATGCTTGTCTAATTTCGATGATACTTCTACAACTCTACTGACAGAGAATAGTTTATCAAATTGTGTTTTTATTACTGGAGCGTTTGTTGTTGGTTCTTGGTCTTTTTCTGTAATTAATTCAGTATTGGTTATTGTATTTTGTGAATTTGTCGTTTGAGTATTTGTAGTAGCATCTTGCATCGTTGGGTAGAAAGTTGTTAGCTCAGTATTTTCCAAATAGTCTTCAGTACTAATCTCCATTTGGAATGTAGATGTTTCTGTGTCTATTGTGTTTGTAGATAATGTATCAGTGTTAGTAACATCAATTAAAGTGGAAGTAGAGTCAGAGATTGATAGATAATCATCTTCTGTAGTAGTATCGTATTCAGTGGTGGGGGCATTCGTTGTTACATCCTTCTTTGTATATTCTTTTTGTGTCTCATTATTAGTAGAATCGGTGTTAGATATTCCAAGACCACTGTATCCCAACGGTACATTTTGAACGCGTTTTTTCGTATCATTAATAGGTTTGTTGCCGGCAAATCTGTTATATAGAATAGTCTTATTTAGAGCACCAAATCGTCTTGGTAGTTCAGTTGTAGTAGTTGACGTTCTGAACGTGTTGGAATTGACCACCTTAGGTTTGTAAGGTCTTTTTGTAGTAGCAATAAAAGGGTTCTCAGGTTCTTCTTCAGGTTCATTTTCTTCTTCTTCTTCTTCCAATAATTCTTCTGAGCCATTTTCAAGATCAGTTTCTTCTTTGTTGGCGTCAGGTTTGCGAGTGTACAACTGACTTGAAGGTACAAACGCGAAAGGGTTCTCTGGTTCTTCTTCCAAAATCTCTTCATCAGAGTATTCTTCTTCCTCTTCTTCTAATCTAGTTGTAGTTCTGGCCGTTGTGAATGGTCTTCTGGTGAACTGAGATGCAAACGCTGGTCTTCTAGCACCAGCAGACCTAAACGCTGGAGGAGCTCTGGTCGAAACTGACGCTGGGCTGGTGTATACTCCAGGATTAAATTTACGACTGAAAGTTCTGCTACTTGACGGAACAGCCTCGGTTGTGGTAGTGAATATTCTTTTGTTGGGTCTGTAAGGTATCCTTGATCTTGACGTGGAAGTCAATGTTGTTGTACTTGTTGTAGTAGTTTCTAGATATGTTTCTTCAGCTTCAGTAGTAGTTGGCTCAGTTGTAGCATTTTCTTTATTCTCTGATAAGTCAATAGCTGTTTGTTCTGATTCTACTACCACTTGTGGCTTGTCGATTTCAGTGTCTGAAATATTCGTGTCTTCTAATTTTTTGTCAACAGTTTCCGTCTTGACTGTGATTTCTATTTGTTTACTCTTAACATCAGGTTGCTTATCATCACCTCTGTTCTCATTTTCTGAATCTGATTCTGTGATTTCCTCATTTATCACATCCGAGACCTCTTCTACAACCTTCTCTGTATCTTGTTCTGTAGTGGTTGTTACAGGTGTTGTTGTAATTGATGCAGTGGTAGCTTTCCTACGTTCACCATAATTAATAACAGTTTCTGTAGCAGGTGCAACGGTGGATGTAATTTTTAATGTTTCAAGAGAGCCGATTGATTTCGCTATAATTTCTGGCTCATCCTCAACAAGTCTGGTAATTTTCTTTCGAATCACTTTTCGGATCCTTTGCGGTGCTGGAGTTTCCGTAGGAGCTACCGTTTCATCCGGAGCACTAGTTGAAACCGGTCTTCTTCTAATGATTCTAAACTTCTTTTTACCTGCATCGTCAATCGGTATATATTCTGTCGGGCTATTTTCTGTAGCAACTGGTGTTCTCAGTTTCTTGACAACCACCCTACGTTTGGGAACCTCTTCATGGATGTCCTCTTCTTGATGTTCCTTCACTTCAATGGCACTTTCTGACAAAAATATGTCTTCATTTTTCTCAGGCTCATCATCATCGCTTACACTAACTAAAGATTGAGGAGTAGTTCCCCGAGATGAGAAAGGCAGCTTTCTCGCTAGGATGGCTGGAGCTGTAGTCGAAGAGATAGGTCTTGTTCTGCCAAATGGTAAGCGTGGTGGTATCCTTTGAGTTGCTGATTGGGTAGTATCCTCTACATCAATCTCGATCGTTGGTGCGACTGATGTTGCTCTAGCAAATGGGCGGGGAGAGAACCTAGCAAACGTGGGTCGTCTTTGGCTTGGTGTAGGTTCCGTTGCAGTTGGTGACGTGGTACCTTCAGTAGTGCTGCTAGTACCGAACCTATTACGTCCTCTAGGTACAAAGTTTGGGCGTCTAGCTTCAACTGTAGCTGCTGAAACCTCACTATCGACTACAGTTTCAGCAGCAGTTGTCCTTCCACGGAAACGTCTCTCAGTCCTTTGGTTTAATGGCTGCCGTTGTACCAACTGTGGTTCAACGTCTATGGGAGTTAGAGAAAGCAGCTCATCAGAATTCAGCCGAGGTCTAAACTGTCCACGGGTTACGGGAGAAGCAGCGGCTGTCACAGAATCATCATTAGAAGACTGGTACCTACTTTTAAACCGTCTAACGGGGCCAGTTTTTTTCACTCCGTCTACTTCGCGACTATCAGGCGTAGTTGATCTAACTTTTCTATTAAGGTCGGTGTCGTCGTCTGGGTCCGATATTTCGTTAGGTTTGGTAATGGGTCGAAGGCGTCTAACGAAAGAGGTAATCCTGGGACTTACCTGAGTGGTGGTTGTCGGTGCTGGAGTAGTGGTGGTGGTCGTGGTCGTGCCTCGTCGTCTGAGGAGGGGATGCCGCGGCGTCACACTTGATGGAGCAGCAGTAGCTACAACTTCAGCTTCAGTTATTTGAGCGACAGTCGTCTCAGGGCCTGCTGTCTCTTCAGCGGAATTAGGAGAGTTGAGGAGGGAAGATATTTGGACAGCAAGGACAGTGGTAGGTTCGGGACTTGACTCCTCGGCGGCGGAGTAAGTTGGTCTAGTTGCAGCTGTGTGTTCGGTGCTCGGTTCTTGGGGAGGGGATGTAGTGGAACGAGATCTGACAATGGAGGTGTATTGGGGCTGGGATGATATTTCCCGTTCTAAAGCCGTTTCACGAACGTCTACTTCTGAATCAGCTTCTTCATACCTGTTAAGAAAAAACAAATTACAACGACAGTCTAACCAATGATGAAAAATATCCTAAGAAGTCTTGGAGATTGTAACATTCACCAAACGGCCCTGCTGTTTAAGTCACTATCACTTAAAGTATTATAATTGGCTTTGGGAACTTTGAGGGCCGATGATACGTTCGGATTGTTGTATTGCTGGTTCCATTCGTCATGGTCAAATGATGATAAAAATATCAAATGAATTGTTAGTTTTATGTAAGTGCTGTATATGCCTATATAGCATGTCATAAGAAAGACAATCATAATTAAAAAAGTAAAATGTGATTGGCTATATAAAAGGTAGGTCAAATAAAAACTAGATGGATTGTGTGAGAACTACCAATGTTTAGAAAGAAGTGAGTAAGATAAAGGTTAATAAATGAGAATGGAAGAAGAAAAGGTGCTCTGCCACATATTATGGGACCAAGGCGGAAAGTTGGTGACGAATTATGAAAAACTTACTGAACAGTAGTAGCTTCCTCAGTGGTGGGTCGTTGTCTCCTGATTGTGACGTATTCAGGCTGGTTTTCCCTCCTTGCACTGGCAATGTCCAACGAGCTGGGCTCTGATACCGCAACATAGGACTCGGAGCGCTCGAATAAAGCATTCCTGTGGTGGGAGAAATGATCGGAGATATAGGCGGTAATATAAAATTATAGCCAAATCAGACGCTTACCTGTGGAACACAGGCCTTCAAACAGTGCCTTAACATAAGACTTGAATATTTTGGAAGCGGGCATATAGCACTGAGACTTGGTGGCTAATTATGGCCTCAAACTTAGCCACCAAAGTCTCAGTGCTATATCGTTCCTGATGGCACTCTTTGAAAGGGGCTTTTGTCTAGCAGTAGGTTTCTAAAGGTAACATTTTTGAAGAACCTCATACTGTAACTTGAGAAAAACTTCAGCAGGGTTAATTCCATAACCTTAGTTAACATATGTCCCGCATCTCTTGCGTCACATCCGATTACTCGACCACCGCGTCATCGAGGTCGGGTTTCTTGGCATACTATCCCAAAAAACTCGATATCCATGAAGAGGGTTTACTTAACTATGGGCTGTTGATTAACAATTTCATCAACAGCCCACACCAGTCCCTTGCTGGACATATTTACCTATTACTTTACGCGCCTCTGAGCCCAGTGTTCGGCTCTTCGCATTCACTCTCTGTCCATTGCCTTTCTGCGATGACTTAAGCACACTACGTTAGGTCTCCTCTCCACTCAAGAACTCGTTTACCCCAACGTTTATCGATTCTTCGACATATATGACCAGCCCATTGCTGGATTAACAGTTTAAAATGCAGATAACCATGAAACAGTTAAGTCGACTAACCTAGAAGCAGTGTCGTCAGCGGTATCAGAAGTGAGGGTAGGTCTTGCGCGGCGAATGTTCACGTACTGCAGAGACTTGGCCGTGGTGACTGCTTCAGACTCGACTGCCCTGGCTCGAGAGAGCTGGGCTGGTCTGTCGGGTTCCTCTCCGCTTTCCAGCGGCTCCTCAGTCGTGGAGGTTGAAGGACGGTTCCGGTTTATAGTCGTGTATCTGAATTATAATGTTACTTTGACTAACTAATATATTAATGAGATGCGCTTACGCTTATGCTATACGCAAGCGTCACCAACAGGTTACCCATCTGGGTTTAAAGATTTTTTTTTTAAACTTATAAAGTCGTTTGTCCTGACTGACTGACTGATCTACCAACGCACAGCCAAAACTGCGAAGTCTAGGAAGTTGAAATTAGGAACGCAGGTTTATTTTATAACGTCGGCTAAGAAAGTATTTTTGGCATTTTCACGGGGATGTGGACGTATGAATGTGTTTGTTCATTGAAGTAAGAAACATGAACATTTAAATAACAGCTACTAAGCATAAATACATAATTACGTGTTTCAGGGTTTAAGGATTATTACATTTTAAGGGAGGGAAATTTGTATGTTTTTTTTTAATACGAATCCTTGCGTTTAAAGCATCAGGCAACAGCTAGCTAAAATTCGTTTGTGGTTTGAAATAATACGAATAATGCCGGGAATAAAACCTAGTAAAAAAAATCTGATAAAATAAGCCTAAATATGTGTTTTGATAAGCTTACATAATATGTTATTTATATACTTCTAGCTCAGTAACTTCGATTCGATTCAGTCTTTACATTTCTGATGGTAATAAACATCCATCCTTAAGCACTTAAAAAAACACATTTTTAATGTTTTTAGTCTAGCTGTTTCATCTGTATATACTCTTCCTGTTAATAAACGTATTTACTTACTGTGGTCTGTCCTTATTCAATGATCTATTGATATCCTTTGAAACAGAGATCGATCGATCGTTCTGTAGAGTGTTTTCTATTCCCTGACTCTGCGGACCTCTGCGGCTGTTTTGTGACACGTTGTTGCCGGTATACCTGCGAGAAAATCCTTTTATGAGACAAAAAGCATATGACCAGACGTCATGTTCATAGAATTAATTCATTTATTTCCCATCTTAAACCATATACCTTAAATATTTAATAAACACAAATTCAAATAAAGTCAAAATATATTTATTCGGGTCAAAAACTAAAAACAAAAACTTGAAAGAACAGTAATATCCGCAGAAGTTTAAAAAACTGTGACGCGAATATTAGCGCACTCCTCCGGAAAAAATAATAATTAATAATAATGACGAGTATCTACTTAAGCAAGACATAAAGGACATGATAAACATAAAGGAAGAAAAGTGACAATAGAAAGAGTGGAGTAAAATGTGTAAGTGTATGTGAGATAGGGACCGCGCGCGCGATTGAGTGAACGTGTGAATGGCAGAACATATTAATGTTTAAGTGTTATACATTTATTCATACAACTATGTACAAGTAGGTATATACAAAAAATACAGATGAAACAGCTAGCTATCTAAAGACCGTTGCAAACGATCTATAGATAGCTCAACTGATCCAGATCACTACTAGGTGGAAGCGTTCCTAAAAAACTGGCCGTATTACCACGCTGAATGGCAATGCTAATGCGTTGACCCAGATAAGAGCCAGCTCTCTTGTCACGCGTCGTTTTATTCATATTTAATAAAACTCATTAAATTATACCTACTTCAGAAAAACCCACAAATACTTATGATTAACTAGCATCTGCCCACGGCTTCGCCTGCGTGGTACCGGGGTCAAAAGTATATAATATTAGTAGGATTGAAATAAATAAATGAAGTGAAATGAATATGGCCGTCCTTACTTGTTAGTTCCGCGAGCTCTCTCCAGCACTTTCTGATAGAGTTTCTTGTTGAAGGGCGAGGGCGTGGTGCTGCGGCCGCCGTCCGTGCTGGCCGAGGACTCGGCGCGGTGGAGCTGCTTCTCCAGTTGTTCGACGCCGCCTGAACAAAAATACATTGTTACTACACAATGTAACTACATTATGCGGGACAAATGTTTGCATGTTCTGCAGATATTTGAATGAATAAATAGATAAAAAAATAAAATATGCTGGAATTTTCCACACAGCGTCATCTAGTCCCAAACTAAGCAGAGCTTGTATTATGGGAACTACATGACTGATATACAACTAGTTTTATTAGGTATCGTCTATAGACGTGCAATCACGTTATCATTTTTAGTTTTGTCCAGTGACTTCAATAATGATAAGCAAACGGTCGCGAACTATGGAGAAGTCTGTGGAAGGCCTGTACAAGAAATCAAAACAAAATAATCCTATAACCGATGTCTAAACAAAACTATATAATACGTAACTTTTTAAAGATTGCTATTGCAATTTAAATTGAAATATTGTCGGTGTATTGGCTAACACAACTTCGGCAATTATCACGGATGATGCCCGCTTAATTATTTACGAGGCATTATCTTAATTATTTTAGTTAATTATTAATAATTATTATTACTTAATTATTTTAGTATTATGTGAAGTATTTTAGCTTCACCTAGAAAAAATGATAACTTACCGACTTTTTTGATGAGATCGATCAGCTCCTTGATAACTCTGGGATCCTCTGAGTCTTCATCGAAAGTATCTTCAGCGATTTCCTCTTCGTATTCCTCTTCACTCTGAAACAAAAAAATGAAGTTAACACGTGCTCCAAACGAAAATTCATTGTGCATGAAGAAAATATTGTTTTCGCCCCACGAGATAGCGGTCCGCAAAAATGCCGCCCAACGTGGGGCCATCATCGGATTCGGAAAGGACGCACTCTGAGGCAATTTTTTTTCTCTCTCTCTCTCTCTCTAAATCCCGTCTCTACTAACTTCAGGTTCCGGGGCTGTGGTCGTAGTTGTGGTGGTCCTGAAGAGTGCTGTACTCTTGGTGCTGAGCTTGACCGGCTTCCTGGTGGTAGTAGTCGTCTTGGTGACGGTGACCTTCGTGGCCGGAGCCTTGGTGGCCGGAGCCTTCGTGGCCGGAGCCTTCGTGGTCGCGGCCGGCGTCTTGCAGAGAACGTTGCGAGCGAAGTCGCACGAATCCGCCGCCTTGTTGAAGAATAGACCTTAAAGAATATTTATTGTAAGTTGGATATTATTAAGATGTCTTTAGTTCTGTGTCTATTTGTGACAACGTAGCTTGCACATTTTAGTTTTTACTTATTTCTTCAAAGCCTAATCAAGGCAATTAAGTGCATATTTGATTTTAAGTTAGTAAAATGTTGTGTAAAGTTGCAAATAAAGATTTATTATTATTCCTTTTTTCCTATCCAAGGTACAATATAATACTAAAATTAATAAATTTAAGTAGGAATTCTGAATATACCTGAATATATGAACATGGGCATGTTACAAGTTTATATTTACAAGTTTTTTAGTTTAAAATCTCAGACGGGATTTCCATTATCTATTTCAGCGCCCTCTTGTGACTTGTGGCGATAAAACAAAAGTACTAACCATCCTTTTAGTCATACAAATAGATCCGTATACCGCTTTATCGGATAAGATAACGTAGTTTCATAGATAAATAAATACACAGCAAAACAACCTCTTACGTCAAACGCATAATACGGACTCCTTACAACGCGGGTTTATAAACGCTTACCAGAGGGGCAGGTAAATTGGTGTGCCACTATGCCGAGGTTCGAAGGGCCGGAGTCGAGACACCAGAAGTACTTCTTGCAGTCTCGGGGATGGGGGTAGAAGCCTTCTTCCGTGCACTTGAAATCTGCAATTCGATAAGGTTCAAAATTAGAAACGTCAGCTTAAAAAAATGTTTAAAAACTACGTTTGTTTACAATTTTAAAGTTTTTTACGAAGATTCCTCGCGCATTACTAAGCTATGGACAATCAGGCGATTCTAGTGGTATTTATTGGTCCGCAATAAAATAAAAAAAAGCGAAAGAGAGGGTATATCGATTTCTTTGACATGCAACTGTGCCGAAATACCGGGAAACATTCAAACTCACAAATCATGATAAATATCTCGTTTTAAGTAAAAAATATAATTGTGGGAGAACCAATTACTTAAGTTGTGCGCTATCCAAACGTTATTTTCCCTTAATTAGACAACAGATACAAAGATACAACAGATTTCAAAGTAAATATACAGCCTCTTCACGACCTCTGTGGCGCAGTGGGCGAAGGCCCACCTGAGACGCGGAAGGTTGCGGGTTCGATTCCCGCCGCGGGACAAATGTTTGTATCTGCGAATATTTATCTCGGGTCTGGGTGTTTTCTATGTATAATGTGTATGTATTTACAAAATATAACAAGTATATCAGTCATGTAGTTCCCATAAGCTCTGCTTAGTTTGGGGCTAGATGATGCTGTGTGAAAAATGTCCAGCATTATTTATTATTATAGCCTCTGTTGTTTATTCGCGGGAACAACAGATGCGTTTTCGTGATGCTTACCTGAACCGGGATCGGGGGTCGTTGGTGGTTCAGGAGTGACGATGTTCCAGGTAGGAGTGGTGCTTGTCACAGAGCTCTTCTTGTCTTTGTTGCTCCTGAAATAAAAGAGGAAGGTAGGAGGTCACTGTAATGCACGTCTGTACTAAACTTAGGCAGACTAGCAGACTACAATCACTTCCTCGGTGAAGATAAGGAATGGGCAATTTGCCTTTTGTACCTTAATGATTTGAGCAATCATCATCATCTTCTTGTCCTTATCCCACATTACGTGGGGTCGGCACAATATGTTTTCTGCTTCCACACTCCTCTGTCCGCCGTCATCTCAGTACTTACGTCTTTCTTAACCATGTCATCCTTCACACAATCCATCCATCTATTCTTTGCTTTTATTTTTCCCTAGTTCTGCTTTTATTTTCATCCAATTACATATTTAACACTCTTCTCGTAATCTGACATTCTTCCATCCTCATGACGTGCCCATACCATGCTAACCTACTCCTCAACTTTTCCGTCACGGGTGCTACTTTCAAACTTCCCCTGATATACACATTCCTTATTTTGTCCATTCTAGTAACTCCACACATCCATCTCAACATTTGCATCTCAGCTGCGTGTACTCTTATCCCTTTGATTGCCCAACACTCCGATCCAATACAACATGTCTTATGATTTGAATAATATATATATTGTACATATAGATACTACGTAGTAGTTTAGTTTATATTTTATTTACGATGTCCTTAGTAATTTGTGTATTACTATTAACTATCCAGTACGTATCAGGTACGTATTTAAATTTTAGTATTTGCGTTAGACATTACTATTTTGTTCTCTATTTTCTGTACCCATTCCGTGCACTACCGACATATAGGTTATTTGGAAGAGAATGCTGTTTAGCATTAAGCTCGCTTATATATTTATTTAAATACGAGTATTTTTTTATAGAAAGCTCTTCATAAATTACATTCAAATCCAAAATTATAGTCATTGTGTGCATGTTATGAGCCTCTGCGAGGAGAAATAATTCCTATAACCAGATTGATACATTTTCAATGGTACAGACAGAATGTACAGCCGAAGTTCTTACTTGGCAGCAGATGGCTTCAGCGTCGTGGTTGATGTGGAGACCTTCGGCTTATTCCTCCTCCTGTTGCCTGGTCTACCGGCTGCCTTCGTCTTCTCTGTCGCAGTCAGGATGTTGTCGGAAGACCTGAAAAGACAGTTGATCTGAATCATGGCTTATTAGCTCTTGTATCGATGAAATTTTGTAAGAAATTTTAAATCTGAAATTTGTGGTCTTTATAATAATAATAATAATGCTGGACATTTTCACACAGCATCATCTAGCCCCAAACTAAGCAGAGCTTGTAATATGGAAACTACGTACATGATTGATATACTACATACACATATTTTTTTTTGTAAATACATAAATACTATACATGAAAACACCCAGACCAATATCTGCGGTTTGACTTCAAAATTCAAATTAATGTTATTTTTATGATACGCTAATCTATTAGCAAAAACAGTAATTTATTTGTTTTCTTGTGTTTTGTTTTGCCGCCAATTTTATTATATTTGCAACAATGGACTCTAAAACTCGTCATTTTTAAACATGAAATTACAACTATGGGAACTACATACATGACTGATATACTACATAATTATGACACATATTACAAATTAATAACATTAATTTGAATTTAGAAGTCAAACCGCAGATATTGGTCTGGGTGTTTTCATGTATAGTATTTATGTATTTACAAAAAAAAACATGTGTGTATGTAGTATATCAGCCATGTAGTTCCCATAACACAAGCTCTGCTTACTTTGAGGCTAGATGATGCTGTGTGAAAAATGACCAGCATTATTATTATTTTAGAATATTATTGAGTTCCCGTCTCACGACTGTCGAGTGTGGTCGCGGACGGTGCTCATGAGACACCAAACCACAATCATTTTAATACCATGATTATTGTGATAGGACTTGTCTTGTGTCCGTCTTCTCCCTTGATAGCTACATCTGTAATGAACGTTTCGGCAGGCTTACCTTCCTTCAGTGAAGGAAGGTAATTGACTTACCCGAGTTTCGATAGGTATGCTTCCTTGGCCGCTTCGATGAGAGGGTAGGGCTTTGAATGACAGTTGCCGCGGAAGTCGTCGTTGTCGATCGACCAGAACATTATGCCTGAAACATACCATCATAATATTATTTACATACTTATCAAATAAACTTTCTGTATAACGGCCGCCTTCGGCCCCAGCCCACCGCGTCGCATCGCCCGCCCGCGCTAATACTTCTTTTTCTCGGCTTCTTAAGGGTCGTTGCGTGATGTAAATAGCTTATAACCTCCCTCATGAATTGGGCAAACAAATGAAAAAAAAAACACGACTTTCAGTTCAAGAGATTA
The DNA here is from genome assembly GCA_961405105.1 of Perizoma affinitatum. Taxonomy (NCBI): domain Eukaryota; kingdom Metazoa; phylum Arthropoda; class Insecta; order Lepidoptera; family Geometridae; genus Perizoma; species Perizoma affinitatum. Next base: position 11,899,910 of record OY560198.1, on the reverse strand, counting down.
AAAATTTAAAAATAAACTGTTCAGCTTTTTTATTAGTTTACTAGATACCTAAAAAGATTGACCCAATAGAAAGACGCATCGTTCGCCGTGGCACTCTCTAGGGGTTCCATAGTAACGCTCTCACCTCCAAGTCCATTCTCAGCGACATACTCCGCCTTCTTCTTGACAATGTCGACGTCATCGTATCCGACCCACTGGTTGCCCCTGTAGGCCACGGGACCCATGGCGCTGGGGTTAGGGTGCATTATGGTCCATTCCTCTTCCTCTTCCTCTTCTTCAGAGTACTCTTCGGAGTCATCGTCGGAGGAGATGCTGCGTTTCTTGTTTTTGGGCTTGAGGGCTTCGCAGATCTGGAGAATAACCAAGATTTAAGGTTTAGTGTTTACTTAGACGAAGGAAAAGAAAATCGAACGATTTAAAAAAAAATATCTAAAACGTGATATTATTTTGGATAAATTGATGAGTATGGTTTTTGCCAAGTCACGAGTTTAATTACACCAAAATTTTAAATTATAGTGGAACCGCGATTTCCCTCTAGGTACGAAGGCGCTACAACTACTTTGATACATGGTCTAGTGTCTGGACAATATTCATGGGATAATGTTAGATCAATGGATATAAACCCTTTCTAAGGCGACATAAATATTGTTTTGATTTTTTAGTAACAAAATAGGAGATATAACAGCTAGTCAGTATTTTTCTTCCAGCTAACATGAGTTATTAAGAGTGGGGATGTGTTGGGTATAAACACACTTAAAGATATTTTTTGTTAGTTTTGAAGTGAACTTTTGAACCTTGACAATTTTGATGTGTTCTAAATATTCTGATTCAATGGAACTCGAAACCGCAACTTCGCCTCAAATCGGCGATACGTTGACCGATTCTATATAACAACTTTCTACTACTTTCTAAGCGCGATGGGAACTATCTACACGTATAAAATGTATTAAAAAAAAAGTTGTACCTCGTAATAAGCCAAGTATCCCTTCTCCCTGGTAGCGTCCCCCTGCTCGCCGGGACCGTCCGCAGGCGATCCAATCTCCACCGCGTCAGCATTGAACAGCGTGTATGAGCGACCATACGTCGGGATACCCAGGACTAACTTGTCAGGGTCTGCGCCACTTTCTAAGTAGAACTTGATGGTGTAGTCCTGAAATTTTGAAAATTAATATTTTATAACAAGTTTGCGTATGTCACACTAACTGTGGACGAAGACCACCACAGACTGGGTCCCGAGAAGGCGACGGCCTCGTGGAAGGCCCAGGCGGATTTGCAGCGATGAGCTGGATTCCTACGTCAAGGACTATGTCCATCTAGCAGGAAACAGAGAGGATTGGAAGGTGGAGACGTGAGACTTTGGCCTGCAGTGGGACAGTACAGGTTAATAAATAATATATTCAAAATCTCAATGGAGAATACTAGAGGAGGTCTTTGCCAAGAAGCACACTGGACTGTGAGATATAATCTTACAAGAAAGAAACTTAAAACAGAAATCAGTCCAGAATACAAGGCCAGATGTCCATAAATAATAATAAAATTATCACCTCTAACGTAATGGCCTAACCATTGTCAGCATCCGTGGATAACCTGTAAACTTTCGAAGCAAAAACTTACAATATTCAATTCTGTGTCGACGCTGTATTCGTTTGGCTCTTCCAGAGGGTAGAGGGGTGCGTGGTGGTTGACCGCGGGTTCAAAGGCGGAGTGGTAGTCGTACGTAAGTAGGTTCATCCAGTCTAAGTATCTGTAACGAACATTTCAGACATGTTACCGTATTCACTCGATTTTGCTTCATTATCGTTGTCATCTGAAATAGTAGATTGTGTCACAAGAGACCAAAATTTATTGAGGGTGAGAGCGATTGTTTGATTCTAGAGTAGAATCCTAGGCGTAGCGAGGGATTCAAAGTACGTCGCTCGAGGTTAAATAATGTTGGTACCGTGTGGCACACTGCCACACAGGGGGATGAAAGCAGAATAAATTGAGAAATAAATAAGAGATGCTTTTAGTAATGAAGAATATTTATATTTACATAACCAAATTACAAAAATTACGAAAAAAATATATTTATTAATTGTGTGTATCAAATTAAAATTGTCTGAATCTTATGATAAAAAGTACTTATTAAAAAAACGAATAAGAAGTTCCCGCGTTTTTTTAAATTTAGTTATCCAATGCCGCGTCAACAGTCGCGCTTTTTTTATTACCAGCCAGGACTTTATCGAAGCAAATTGCGTTCAAACTTTTTAGTTAAATAATGTTCCAAATTCAAAAGTCATTTCGTCCCTGTTATTAAGTACGCCGGTATGACTCATTTTGCTCGCACTTATCAAGGAACAAAACGTCGTTTTTCGAATAGATGGAATGAAAAATATGTTAAGGTGTCTAGACTAATACCACTTTCTGTTATCGTTAATGCCCGCGAAAAGATTGAATTGTATGAAAATGACATGAGCTGTGGAAATGTCATGTGACTGCTACCAAGTTTTACCTTGACAAATTTGCGTTAGCGTGAAAGGAAAACTAAGCGTGAGGTCTATACTGAGGTTTTTGTCTACACTCGACAAAATTACATTATTCATCAGACTTTATGAGATTTGAAACTTGCAACTTTTCTGGATACACATTGGGCCGTGTCATAGTAGCATACTATACTAGTAGTCGTGTAAAACATATATACATTTTACACCTAGAGCCGTGGCGGGCGTGTATTTGGCTAAGAGGCAAGAGATGCGGGTACGATTCCCGCTGCGGTACAAATTTTTGCATGCTCTACAGATATCTGTTCCGGATTTGGGTGTGGTGGTTTTACCACAATGCTCGTAGTTTCTGATACCCGCAATACTCCCTGTATCCTAGTGTGGGGTCAGAACTTGGTATAGTGACTGTTAGGTATAAGGGATAGCAGGTAACATAATATCCATCTGCCCCAAGTTTTGTCCAGAGCAATAATATTTCTTAGTTGAGGTTGCTAGTTTATAACTTGCTGGCTAGATGTTACAAAGAAATTGAGCAGTTCAAATTGTAAAATAAATTATCTTTATAAATAACTCCCCTAAACTAAGCATAGCTTGAATTATGGGAACTACATGATGTAAATACATGCATATTATACAAATAGAACACCCAGACCCCGAGACAAACATTTGCAGATCATACAAACGTCCCGCGGCGGGAATTGAACCCGCAACCTTTTGCGTCTCAGGCGGGCCTTCGCCCACTGCGCCACAGAGGTCTTCATCTTTTATCTTTACACATGTCAACCTCTCCGGCACCCCCTGCTGATCAACAAACGAGCTCTGACGCAAAACTTTATGGCTAAAACCCCTCCCATATATATAGATAGATACATTATTACACCATCCTGTCAATTAAGTGCCTTTAGTTGGGCTGGACAGCGTAACTCATTGGCAAAGGCCAAGGTTCTCAAAACTGGTGATTCGGACATGAATTGGTCCATGTTTTCCGGGTAGGTGTCTATCTATTGTTCTATGACGGATCATTTATAATTGTTGTTTTTTATTATCGGGGTCACTGCTTTTTGACTGCTTTCTTTTAAAAAAGGGTTTATTTGAACAAAAATTCTTCGCTTTAATTTGAAACGGCACAAATCAGAAAAAGGTTTAGCCATCTGTTAAATAATAATTCTTGTTCTGTCGTAAATATCGAGTTCACTGCTACAATACGGTCGTTGAAGGTGGCCGTTACTAAAGAATTATGGTTAGAACTACTTAGATATTACAAAAATATTTCCCAACTTCCGCTCCCCAAGCTCAAACAGAGCACGACATGATGTGAGAAACATTTGCATTGTTATAACATCTAGTTAAATCCACTATTGCATAGATAAGTCACACCTTGCTTTTCAAAGCTGTTGAGATTTGTTTATCTGTATTTTACTCTACATTTCAGCTCTAAAATTTATTAGGGCTGGAATTAGAGTTAAGATTTCTTACTTAGTTGTAGTTGGACGAGTGCTGTACCCATCTGCAATGTGTACAATATCTACGAGCTACTAAAGTGAGGGAGCTATTAGTAGGTAGGTACCATAATAAATAATCCAAACAAAGTTAGCATTTAATTGTTTAATTAAACGTTTCTTTATGGTAAGGTCCAGACACTGTTATGATTTTGATTGACAATTACGAAAATAAAAAAAACGTTCTAATGTTTGTTCTACTCGTTATAAACTAACTAGAGGAACATAAATTTTCCCAATGACACGTGCGAAACAAAGACAGGGCCCTGAAGAACCTCAAAAACACAAAATACAATATTTCCACGAAACTGATGAAGGATGCACCAAGGAACAATCCAGCGGCGCCGCCAAACGAGACCACCAGGTCCTGGAATTGGAACACTATCTCCCTCGTGTAACGCGTCCGTGGAGCCTCGACGGTGTACTTCACCATACCTCTGCTCGCGAACAACCCTTTCTCCCACACCGTCTCTTCCCAGGCTTCCTCTCTGAAGAAGGAGTATACGCACTGTGGCTTGCAGTTGCACTTGACGCGAGTGAGATGCTTCGCTAAGAAGGCCAGGCACGCCATTCCAGCGACCGTGCACTGCGGCCCGCCGTCGTAGAAGTAGTAAAAAGGTTTGCAACCGCACTCTTTCATCGTGATCTCACTTCGGCACGCCTGCCGACAAGCATTAGTGCTGTAAACATGTTTCCCCACGGTGGTCGGCTCGTCGGTATACAGGCAGCCGCGTCTTTTCGGTGACAGTTCTTTCACACCTTTTCCGCAGCCAGTCTCGATCACATTCATCTCCATAGTCCTGCTCAAACCTAAGAAGACCTTAATCGATGAGCTAGTTATATCCACGACATCAAACGGCGAATGCACGTAGAAGTAACTCACATTATACACTTCTAGCATTAGAAAGCATGTGTGCGCGGAGTACTTGCATTGAATTGGGAAAGCCTTGGTGTCGTTCAGGTCGGTTTTAACGATGGCCACGTCGTCGATAGCGAGGGAGTTAGTGGAGTAGCAGACTCCGTTCTCGGTCATCACTGGAGTCCATTTAAAATATGCACTCTCTGAAGATAGTGTTTTGATATCTTCTTTTTTAGGCATTACGTCTATGACCAGCTTATAAAGGTCGACATTCAACTCTTTATCCTGGAAGTCGTGGTAGTTCTCCAATTGAAACAGGTTAGAGTTGGCCACCATATGCACGAAGCGGCTATAGTGCTCAAAGCGCTCGTCCAACAAATCCACGTTCCAATAGTTCTTGATTATTACAGGTAGCTTGGTTGGATCGACGCGGTTCTCCATACACATGGTGATGGCTGGTAAGCTGAACCGCCAGGAATGGTAGTCTTTTTCAAGCGTGACGACGGTAGGGCTGTCATTGTACCGCTGCAATTGGCCCAGGGATACAATCACGGCGCCGTAGCAGGCCAGGCAAGTCACGGTTGCCCATAGCAATTTCTCTAGCCAGTGTCTCCTCGGTTCGGTAATGTGCCGGAAGCCATGGATACTAGTTTCTAGACAGACGTACTTGCCAAAGTTAAAAACAGATGTGCACAATGTTCTAATTTTCTCGCGTACTGATTTTTGTCGCTTTAACTTTGGTATGTGTTGTGCGAACATCATTAAAGTTACGCGTGAGCAGGCGATTATTATATAATGTTGTTTCAAGCTGGTACCAGCAATTGACGTGACAACTGACCAGCATCTGCCATTGCAGTCATATCTATTAAACATTCCTAGTATCGATCTGGGGAAAATTTGTGCACAGCCATCAACATTTTACTGAATTTGGAATGCATGAAACGATTATTTTAAAAGCATTTTCATGTAATGTAGGTATCTACCTAATTTCCTCCGCTTTGCGTGTTCATCAAAATTAAAGTCTCCTACATAACATAGGGAACGCGAAAGTTATTTTTTTATGTTAGTTTAATCACGACCTTGATTTTATTTTGTTGTGTCCGCATCGAAGTAATCAAGGTTACATCTAGAAAGGATGCGAACTCTAGAAATAACAAATAGTTTCTTTAACGATTGTGTTCATTCAGGGGTGCTGTTAGTTAACTTGTCGCTACGGATAATGGGTGTTGGTGGAATATAATCCTTTAGCTTATATAATAGGTGATTATATAATTACATTGAAAATAATGATAATCTGCTGATTTCTGTAAAAACTAATAAATCAGCTTTTTTAGGTGCAAACATCCCGTTTGTTTAGTTGTAATATGGGTTAGCACAAAGTCCAAAATTAAAAAAATAAGTTGATAGAATTTTCAATCAATTTTTAATGCTCCTGAAATTCATGAATTTGCCTAAAAACAATTTTCTGATATTTTCTTAGATATAAGTTTTAATTTCATGTGCAGAACTACCCCTTTTCGAGTTCGGAAAGAGGTTCTAAGACACCCTGTTGTCTCTGACGTAGACTGCATGTAAAGCGAAGATTAGGTACCATCATACATGGCTATGCTTTTAGTGTCGCTTAAGCATAATGTTTTAATTATATCTAAAATCACAATTAACTAGTTAATACAAGGCATTTGTAGTTACTGGTCATGTCCAGCGAAATACTTTAGCTATAGCAAAAAACTGTTAAAAAGAAAGAAGCACCGTTTGGACAATGTACCCATACGACGTTCCCATAGCAAAGCAACAAAAATCGGGTTATAATGGCAAAGACCTGTGCGCTTCTGTAATCCATTTCGGCAGAGATTTCTGCATGGAGACCGGCATCCATGGCTTCCGGCAAATTGCTGAGCCGAGGAGACACTGGTTCGAGAGACTGCTATGGGTTGTCATGACTTCCCTAGCTTTCTACGGAGCCGTGGACGTGTCCCTAGGTCAACTGCAGCGATATAACGAAAGCCCCACCGTCGTCACCCTCGAGAAAGATTTCCGATTTTGGCGACCCAGCCTACCAGCCGTCACAGTGTGCATGGAGAACCGCATCGATCCAACAAAGTTGCCTAATGTAATCAAGGACTATTGGGACACGGATCCATCTGACGTGCGCTATGAGTATTATAGCCGTTTCGTGCACATGGTGGCCAACTCTAACTTGTTGCAACTGGAGGGCTATTATGAGTTTCAGGAAGAGGAACTAAATGTCGACCTGTATCAGCTAGTAGTAGACGTAATGCCTGATAAAGAAGACATCAAGACTCAGTCTTCGGAAAGCGCGCATTTCAAATGGACTCCGGTTATGACCGAGAACGGAATCTGCTACTCCACTAATTCTCTAACTATCGACGACGTGGCCATTATTAAAACCGACCTGAACGACACCAAGGCTTTCCCCATCACATGCAAGTACGCTGCACACAGCTGCCTGGTTAGGCTAGAAGTGTCCAATACGAGCTACTTTTACGCGAATTCGCCGTACGATGTAATGGATATAACCAGTCCAACGACCAAAATCTATGTTGGTCTGAATAGAGCCGTGGAGATGAATGTGATCGAGACTGGCTGCGGGAAAGGTGTGAAGGAGCTGTCACCAAAACGACGCGGCTGCTTGTACACAGACGAGCCAACCGCCGTGGGGAAGCATGTGTACAGCACTAATGCTTGCCGACTGGCGTGTCGGAGTAAGATCGCAATGAAAGAGTGCGGATGCAATCCTTTTTACTACTTTTACGAAAGCGGACCGCAGTGCACCGTCGCCGGCATGGCGTGCTTGGCCACTCCAAGGCTCGCGAAGGATCTTGCAAGAGTCAATTGCACCTGCATTCCACAGTGCATGAACTCCTTCTTTAGAGAAATAGCCTGGATCGACACAATTTGGGAGAAAGGGCCTTTTTCGAATACAGGTTGGGTTAAGTACCAAGTCCAAGTTCCGAAGACGCGTTACACGAGAGAGATAGTTTTCCACTTTCAGGACCTGGTGGTTTCGTTTGGTGGCGCTGCAGGCCTGTTCCTCGGAGCTTCTTTCATCAGCTTCGTGGAAATTATATACTTTGTGCTGTCTAGGTGCTTTAGAGCCCTGTCTATCACGCATCAGCAGACGACGACGATTAAATCGATGTCATTTGAGCAGAAGCAAATTATTGATCTGACCGCTATATTAGAACAACATGATTACGAACAGAACATCAATTAACGTTATATAATCAAAGTTAAAAATAAAACAGACTTACGTGTTCAAAGTCTTGACATCAAATCCTTTTTGAATATACTCGATGCCTGCTGGCACAGCCATCGTGAGTAGTAGTCTTGGCTTATTTGTCTTTTCGGCCTCTCTATCAAACTCTTCACGTAACTCTTTGACCAGCCTGGCGTAGTTCTCCCGGTCTTTAGGCTTGCCTCCGTCACGGAAGGCTGGGTACTCCCAATCCAGGTCTAAGCCGTCGAAGCGGTTTTGTCTGAGGAACTGTGAAGATAAAGTTGGTTAGAAAAGGGTAAATAAGTAGTCATATTTATCATTATCATTTAAGATTTTTATAATAACCCAAAAATATCAACCACCTTGGCTATTCGAGAAGAAACATTCCAAGAATTTCAACCAAGATGGTATTGATCTCGTGCTTATCTCTATGTTGGTTCAGCACCTGCGTACAAATCTGGCGATCGCGGGTTTGAGTACAGATGAGGATGTTAAAAAAACATAATAATCGTTTTCTAGCCCGTCTTCACCCAATGTTGGGTAAAGGCCTCCTCTTCAGTATGTCTCTCGTGTCCCTTTTGTGCCCCTTCTGAGTCTCAACCACTGATCCTGGCTCTGATGATGTCGATTGATTACTGGGATGGTGATCTGGATTGGTAAAATATCTTAAACTTTTACTTTTGAAAGTCCCAAAGCGTTTTTGTTTTCAATTTAACCTAACGATACCAACCAACCTACTTAACTTAAACTTAAATAGCTCGGTTAGTATCGATATATACTACAATATAATAAAATAATCATTTCTTTACGGCATTTTAAAAATAAGATGAAAATTAATCAAACTAGTGGTTGGTTTCTTTCTGCAAATGACTAGCTGATTAAGGGGTTTGTTTTTAATCATTTAGGAATCATCCGAAGATATAATGATCTCAGGTTAGAAACTTCCGATGGGTCTCAAACTGATCCACAGATTTGTGATTACCACAGATAAAACAGAAAACATCACACAATAACAAGAAGTGTACCTGCTATGGCAAAAGAAGAAGAATTCTAAAAACAGAACTAACCTTAATGGCATTCCTGACAAACTCCTTCCTCCTTTCTCTCGAAGCGACCATAGGAGAAAACCTAGTGGAGCCCTCGTTCCAACCACCGATGGCGAGCATAGTCTTCAAGTTCTTATTGTAAGTCTTCAGACCGGTGAATTTGGCATATCCACCTGGGAAAGAGCCATATTAAAGTTTCTAACAAACTACAAAAATTGTACCACGTTGGGTGCCAACTACTTTTTTCCCGCTTGAACATACCTTTTTCTATATCCTGGTACTTGTCAAATGGCTTCAGCGTGTTGTCCTTAGTGAAGCCTCCGAAGGCGTAGATGAGATGGGTGCAGAGATAGGGGTTGATGTTCTGAGGGTTGAAACGCGCCGTGCCAGGCCGGTACACGGACCAGTTTGTGTAGTAGCACACCACCCGGGGCTCGCTCGATAGAGCTGAAATAGAATAGGTATAGGTAGGCCAAAAAAGTAGGTAATATAATTTATAAGACATTTAATGTCAAAAACCGGATTCAAATAACGGGAAATTGATAATGAATCAATATAAAACATTCGTCACCAATATTAGAGAAGTTCCCCCAATTCCTCATGGAACCCATTATCAGAACTGGATTTTGATAAAAACGAGACCAATCTGAAAGTACTCATATATCCTTTTAAATAAAAAAAATCCAAATCGGTTTATAAATAGTTCTAAGGTAACATCATATAAAAAAAAATTCATCGCCAATGCTTTTGTTGCTGTATAGAAAATGATCCCAAAGAGGCCCCATAAAAGTTTATTCCTGAGGGATTGCTTTTCCAGTAAAACTAAAAAACACCATCATCTTATGGAATCACGACTAGCCGAAACAGTTTTTATGGGCTTTTGTTTTTTATTCAATAGAGTGTCAAAATAACGTAAGCACGTGAAGAAAGTCTGTTTTTTGTTAATTATTTTTATGAAGTCGGTTAAATAGAATAATCATCATCCAACTCCCATCTCTTAACCAAAGTGCTATAACTACATAGTAAATGTACTGGCCGGATATTTTATCAGACACTTTTCTATGTTGGAAGTTCTGCCTAAGATAGAACGCTCATAAAGTATTTTACGTAGTTATCTGTCGATGTTTTACTAATGAGAAAATAACATAAATACAGTATGTTTCATAGACTACGAGTACCAATATTCCAGCCGTATCACGCCAGGACAGAAGAGAGTTTATAATTGTATCATGGCATTTACGCGTTTTTTGTTCATCGATCGATGTAACGTGATGCAACTACAATCACTGATGTAAGACAAAAGGTTAGGTTACCTAATCTGAAGATGACGATATGTGCTCAAGCGTTGAACCTAGCAAAGCATGGCGGAATAGCGCGAGTGCATGATAAATGTAATACATCATACTAACTAGCTACGTATGTATGTTAACTATTCATGACATGTTCAATAATTTTATTATTTTACATAAATTCTGAAAAATCTGGACATTTATGAATTTTGCATGCTTGTATGCTGACCATGGCTGTACCTATTTTATTTGTTGACACACTGTAACCCATGTTTCGCAAAAACAAATCTACAACTAAAATGAACTGAAGGTTTTTTTTTAATCCCACATGAATTTATGTGTGTATGTATGTATATAGAAATGTACAGTCCATTTAGCTCGCAGAACAGACAACTGCTGGGAAAAAAGAGTCACAACAAGTGACCACGAACCGTACAACGAAGTACCCCTCCACGGACTGATGGCATCCTCAAGGAAGTAGGTAGATGAAGGTTGCCCAAAATCGTTCGTTATAGCACTCTTTAAGGGAGACTTATTCCCAGCAGTGGACTGTTGATGACGATGACGTGACCATAGCATGACTTTCCTTGATGAGCCGTAACTACCATTGATAAATGGAACGGTGTAGAGCAACGAAATGTTGACAAATGAATCAATCAATCAAGTTTTGTTAACAAACACTTGAATGACACGGCCAAAATGACACGATGACAATGGCGGTGGCGATCAAATAAATAAAATAAATAAATGTCTACTTTGTTCGTATGTTGTAAGTTAGGATTTATACGACTTTCACTACATTACACTACACTATTATTTGACGACCTCTGTGGCGCAGTGGGCGATGGTCCGCCTGAGACGCAGAAGGTTGAGTGTTCGATTCCTGCCGCGGGGTAAATGTTTGTATGATTTGCAAATATTTTTCGAGGGTCTGTGTGTTTTCTATGTATAATATATATGTATTTACAATATATATATATATATATAAGAAGTACAGTCATGTAGTTACCAAGCTCTGCTTACTTTTGGGCTAGATGATGCTGTGTGAAAAATTACCAGTATTATTTATTAATTTACACTAAACTAACTAAAAAGTTTGATCCTCAACAATTTATCTTATTAAATAATAGAAAACAGAAGATTAAACTTGCTCCTATCGTCTAAACTTCTATCTATCGATCTTACGGCCTGTTTTTCCAAATACCAAAACCGACAGCCATATGTAAAACATGCTTTAAGATATTATTTAATGATGCGTTAAAGCTCAATAAGGTAGCTGACACAACAACTACCTGCCTACAATATGTAAAACTGTATGTAGATACCTATGGTACTGTGTAAAGGCCATCGGCCGTGGGTAGCACGAGACTAATGGTCTATTGTCTTCCGTTTAGCGCGTCTATTCATTCTTTATAGTGCAAAATGATTGAGTATTTTATGCGAAACTTTAGATTCGAACAATAAAAGTGAGATTGTAATCTCACTTTTATTCTTCTTGCTGAGCGAACTATATTCAAAAGCTAGAATATAGTTCGCTCAGCTTTTATTAGCCCATGTTGTCGAATTCTTGGGAAAAGACCACCTCCCATTTCCGCCAGTCACTTCAACCTTAAGCTACCTTGGGCAAGTCCTTCTCCTATAACTCTCCTCTCTTTCAAGAGTTCTCAGTGCGACCCAGCATGCCCTAGAAACAAAAATTCGAAAGCATATGCCATCGGCTGGTGTTAGATAGATAGAAAATGCTTTATTGCACAAGATAAAACAAGTACATAGGCGAACTTAATGCTAATTAGCATTTTCTTCCAGCTAACCTTTGTGTAAGTTGACAAAGGGCATGCCACCTTTCACGTGGAATGCTACTTTGCGACACGTGGACATGTGAAAAACTAACGTTTGAACAAGCCTCTAACTATTCCCTACATCCCCATGGATCTGCACACTGGGATTGTATCAAGTCAAAAACGATTGTATGGGTCGCTCCCAATAAATAAAAGGGCACTTTAACTTTACAACGATCTATTGCGTAAAGAAAGAAGACACCAATCGAGCTCACATTATCAAATCATGTTTCCCTCCTCACTAATTCACTGAAACACTTCGATACCGCGATCTAGAATTGGGTCACTTTTAGCAGCGACATCTAGTTTGGTTTTAAGAGATAAATTTTTCTCTAAAGCTGGTATGAAATTATGACATGATTAGATAACGATTAATAGCAAAATTTTCTGTTGATGATGAAAGAAGCTCTGATGATGTGAAGGCTGATGATGTGATGATCAGAATTAATACAAAAGACAACTCACCTGGTGTTGCTAATGTGATCGCTCCTAATAATAATAACAGCCATGTTGCGACATTCTGTGGACAAAAGATAATATTAAATTAGCAAGATCAAATGTATTACTCGTGGATTGCAGCTAGATATGAAATAAAAAATATCTTTAGGGTATCGAAAACGGAACCTATCTTTCACTTAACGTCAATACTCAAACTACAGACAAATACTGTTTTTTTTTACACCAAGTGACACATACGTAGTCCTGACCCCACACTAGGATTCCCTATGTCGTGCGTGGACTACTATTACCGTGGAACCACTGTTTATCGTCGATTTTGCTAACGTTTCATAGCTAATTTTGTAGCTCTACATCATATTATTTTTAAATACTCCATATGTATATTCTTTATGTCTGCTGTAACACCACAACCCCATTTCTTAGACTTAGATTTGTTTGCAACCTAAATTTTTTAGAGAAGAAAAAAGAAAGTAAAGTAAGAAGCTTGCCTCAAGGAGTTCATAAAATTATCTCCAAAGGCAAAACAAACGAGATAGGTATTCTTAGAAAAGGAGACGGTTACTTCACAGTCAATGAGAAGGAATCCCTAGAGTTGCTGGCCACTCAATGCCACATTCTCAGCCCAGATGACATAAAACTCATCACGCCGAAGAAGTTCCTGCAGTTTTTAACAGCTGCAAAGTTGAGCGATGAACTTTGAACGCCCCTTGAGGGGCGAAGAAAGCAAGTGGCCACCATAATAGGCCTGTGACGGCCGCAGTACTAAAGCCACAAAAAGCAGAAAAACATTCACTACATTTTTGAAAATAATCTTCCACTTTACGTAAATTTTTCGTAGGTTATATTAAGAGCGCTGAGCACAAACAAATGCCTCACGCTTTATTTTCCTTTCACGCTAACGCAAATTTGTCAAAGGAAAACATGGCAGTTGTCACGTGACATTTCATCAGCTAATATAATTTCCATAAAATAGATTGCATTTTATGGAAATTATATTAGCTGATGATGAACACACTTTCCGCAGGCGTTAACGCCAACAGAAAGTGTGTTTTGTCTAGACCCCCTGGATTTGTGTCATAAATAAAATAGGTAAAATTTACATGAATTTTTAAATTCCTAGAAACCGCATTTCTATAAAAAACTATAATTTGAAGAACTTGAACTGCCGGCGAACAGACGGACAAAGAACTTCCTATGCTATATTACACAAGTCTATTGTGCATTGTTATAACAATACTTTTGAAACCGATGCAAAAAGATGTGCGGACGAACGTCGCGTATCATGTATTTTGTGTGAGCGATGGACGTACTTACATCGCGAGGTGATCGTGATGATCAATTTGCTTGCAAGAGGTGGTCAAAGTTCGCGTCAGATGTGATTCCCTCCATACAATTGCTACTGATCGCCATCATACGGCCTCCGAGCCAATTTCAAGGGTTCTTATAAAATACTAGCTGAGCCACGGCCGTCCTCGGCCCCCGAACGCGCTATTACTTCTTTTGCGCTAAGCATTCTTTCTGACTTTTTTATTTTTGATCGGTTCTAGTTCTAGAGATTAGAGCGTCCAAACAAACAAACTCTTCAGCTTTATATATAAGTATAGATGCGTACACGCACCGTAGCGCCGCAAAAAATGTTTGTTAATTTATTAAAACATTAACTGCAAACACAGAAGTTGACGACCTCTGTGGCGCAGTGGGCGAAAGCCTGCCTGCGACGCAGAAGGTTGCCGGTTGGATTCCAGCCGCGAGACAAATGTTTTTATGATCTGAAAATATCTGTCCGGCCCGGGTGATTTCTATGTATAATATGAATGTATTTACCAAAATTAAGTAAATAAGTAGTTTATCTGTCATGTAATCCCATAATAGCTCTGCTTAGTTTGAGGCTAGATGATGCTGTGTGAAAATATCCAGTATTGTTATTATTTGTACACGTTCGAGGGAATGGTTATTTATAGGAACAAGCCTCAGTAGGGATTTTCCAAAGTTGTTGCCCTTACAATGACCAGCCTATTTACTTCTTATGAATATTCAGCACACTACATCATCTATCTATGGTGACCACTTGACCAATAGTGGTGACCGTTACTATTGTGACGGTACCTAACTGTTTCGTAATACGTTATGGGTATGCTTTGTAGGGTAATGTCTGTGTGATTTCCTGTCACACAGGGACAGTCAAATAATACTGTCCCTTGAGTAAGTAGGTATCTACCGACTCATATGGAATTCGATTCATCCAAATGTAGGGCTATGGAGTAAGGTTCGGCTTATTGTAACTTAAGAAATTATAGCATATTAAGATTTTACTGTTCCAAAATACAAAATTTTAATTTCATTAGAAGTTACATGTATGGATTATTGGCTCACGGCTTCGCCCGCTTGGTACCCGAGTCAAAATTACCTAACCTAATGTACTAGGAACAATAATTGTTCCAAATTTCATTAATTTTTTTATACAATAATCAACTTTCGCATTTATAATGTTAGTAGGATTAATATTAGTAATATAGCTTACACTTCAGAATAACACATAGGCTACTTTTATCCGGGTATCACGCGGGCGAAGCCGTAGGCAGTTGCTAGTGTGTCTTAATTTCACGAATTTTGATACAGAGAGTGGAATATAACAATATCGTTTATATGTAGATAGGTGCTTAGTGCACTGTAGTTATGTTAACCATAACACATTGAAATATAAAATCGGCACAGTTTTCCATATTGCGTGACCGCAGATACTTGTTGCGGCATCAGTCTTACTACATCGGGAAATGACTTCATGGCAACCCGGTTTGATGTCACTGGCGGGATAGTGCGCGTGGTTTGTGAGGTTCAATTAATGTGCGAGAATGTTGGTGCAACCGTTTTAATTAAAGTAAATAAATAAATACAAAAATAAATCTCCTGCTACCGGTGTCCGTACATAACGAAACCATTTTTTTTTTAACTTATGTTATGACCTTTACAACACTAGCAACTGTCAATAAGTGAATTGTGAGAGTTTATTCAATTGAACGCAAAAAACATATCAACTCATTCGAATGAATGAAAGAATGACAATACTCTATTGTACACCATAAAAAAATAACTTAATAAATAAAATCTTATCCATATTAAAGTACAATGGGCGGTTATCACTTAGGATCGAACTTTTCCAGATATGCCGGAATGCATTCAAAGTTTATTCATTTACTTGAACTGGCTGCAGGAAGCCAGTTCCACATAAAATCAGTCATGAATGAAAAAGTTTACTTAATGGACCGATTTTATGATGTCGGTTCAATTACCGCTGTGGGATAAAAGTAAAAAAATCTTCCCGCTGTACCTCGATGGGGCCGAAGATTGAAGGACAACGATAATAACCCGAGATTAATTGTAGATAGATGATAGGTACTTCGTTTTAGATTTGTTTATGTTTTGGAGTATGCCGCTTCGCTCGAAAAAAATAATGTCCAAGATATGTCCAGACACGCTATGTTATCATGTGCTCATAGGCAACTGCCTAAATTTATGATAGGAAATCCTTCGAACCATTTTTGTTGATACTTCCTATAAAATTGTAAAACTTTGATTCATACTTCTAAAATTACAGGAGGGACACAACTAACCTTTGCTACTTAAAAGCCTTATAATTACTGAACGAGAGCTTAAAATCAGAAATAGTAAGGCAAATCTGAAAGTGATTTATAGAAAAAGTGTTTTTGCATCACCAGTGTGAACGACACGGGTGTTGCAATGAAAATAATATTACACACACATATGACGAAAATGAGGGTTTACAACGTCGGTAAAATAATAAAAAAGGTAAACGCGAGAATGACCCGTATAAAACTTCAAAATACTATAAGGCTTCCGTTTTCATCATTTGATTTCGGAACCCTAAATCAAACAAAACAAATGAATGATTGAACGAAACCCAACAAACAATTGTCAGTTAAAAAAAAAACAATCGTCACTCGTGCGTACGGAGAAACAACTTTCGTCTCAGGAATGTACGCGGGGGAGTAGATCCTGCATACTTACGAATACGTAACCCACTAGAATCACCTGCTTAGCCTTATCGAGAAAACATGTTGTAGAAGACGGAATCGTAGCTTTTTGCAGAACCATACCTAGTTACTTGACTACGTTTGAACGTCGGTCACATTTTGCGCCCTTCATTATACGGACGTCAACGATATTTAGCGTTTTGAAAGCAATCTCTTAACTACCATAAAATAAAAAAATATATACTGTGTTCAGAACGTGTACACCATACCGAAAGCAGATACGCGGCGATGGGCTTACGTGAACATGCAAAACGAAGGCATTATAAGCCAAATGTCCAAACAGCGCCATCGAGGTTACCAAGTAGGGGGTAGCCTCTCGGATCTTCGCACTATGTACAGAGATCTTTGAGGGTATCCATCATAGCTTTTGCAGTAATGAGCGTGTTTGTTTTATATTTTTTTAGTAACTCAAAAACACAATAAAGAAACTTAAATCTGCTAGTCGCATAGGCGATGTATATCACATAAGGGAAACGACGGCTGCGTTGATGATTTGAGATTAAGGGAATGGGTGTGTACATTATTTTACGAATGGTGGAATAGAAGAAGAGGTCAATATATTGTGTGATATTGTCGTTAAAGTGCGTTACATTAACTTACGTAAACCGTATTAATAGTAACCTGTTCTACCGTATTAAGCAGGAATCTTGGTGTAGCCGGAATCGTAGCTTTTTGTAGTGATTCTTGGAGACGTGGTGCTTTGCGTAATTGCTAACGAACACCTAGAATGCTGAGACTGCGTGGGATGCTATTTTAATTGCTACATATTTATTTGTTTGTGATTTTGTTTTCTGTGCGAAAGTAAATTAAAATTAAGCGCTTAGGAATAACTATATTTCACGTGATGGCGGTATTAGTTAAACTTTGTAATCAAAGAATGGTAAAATGGGATGGTACAGGATAATAACAGCATAGATTTGTTTGTTTTGTTTTTATTTAATAATTATTTACAATTTGACATAGTCCTACTATCCTACTTCTATAATAAACGCGAAAGATTGAGATGAGGATGGATGTTTGTTACTCTACTACGCAAAAACGACTGAACGAATTTTGACAAAACTTTACAGCAATATAGCTTATACATCAGAATAACACACAGACTAGTTTTTATCCGGGTACCACGCGGGCAAAGCCGTGAGCAGAGGTTATATTACAATATATAAAACAACCAAGTGTTTCTCTGTGTCCGAAGGTGAATTAATGATATGGCTATTACTATAACAGGTAGAACAGATAAAAAATAAAGTGAAAAGGTGAAATAGGCTTATTGTATTACATTTATTTTCTAATTGCTCCTGTTTTATTGAACCGGATGAATGGCTGTCTTTCATCAGGAAGTTTTCTTGTTTTTGATCCAAAATTGGTAAAGTCACGTATAATATTACAGTAGAGTATCATGGTCATGAATTACCGGTGCTAAAGCGAGTTAGAATGGATGCAATGTAATTTGAAGCAATTTCCCTTCTCTGCCATTGAGAAGCGAGCATTATTTGAGCAGAAACGAGAATTTATGAGAAAGTACAGGCAAAATTATAACGTATGAATGCATGGACAGTCGGCAACACAACGCATAAAGCTTATGATGATGCTCATATTCGTAATCATAACAGTGTGCATCAAAATCATGTATCATGTTTTAAAAAAAACTAGTTACATTTAATATCAAATGTTACTATGAATAAGAAATGGAAATCTATCAGACTAGCTATAAAGCTCTAGAACTTTGATCGAAAACCGATTTTGTTGATTTCTTTCGAATTTCTAGATTGAAACGTAATTCTTATAATTTCACATAACTACTCAAAACGGTGAAGGAAAACATCGTGAGGTAATCAGTCATTTGTTAGTGTTCCAATGAGCGACGATGGTCTTGCTATTTGTCATGTAGAACGGTAGCTACTATGCAAAATATATTGTGTGGATTTGTCTCCGATTACCTCATTCTAGATATTCCCGCGTATCTACTGAGTATAGATCTGAGGGGTACCACATCACGAGTATCATGGTAACACAGACCCGGAACAAATATCTATAAACATGAAAACATTTGTCCCGGAGGCGGAATTAAACCTGAAATTCTTTTGTCTCAGCTGGCTACTCGCTCAAACAAACTTGCACTACTCGTTCGCCACGCCACCGAGGTCGAGGAAAATCTTGCGAATGTTTGTTTTAGTTTTGTTATTATTTGAATTAGGAACAGAATTGTGTTGATGACTGTACCATTGTATGAGCTGTGGGAATGCATGTTGCGTAAAAATTTTTACTTCAATAAAAACATACTAACATAATATGCACGGTACATTTAAGCGCATTATTATTTTACTTTTTACTATTCTACAGCCTATAATTGATGCATTTTACTTCAACGTAACCCGATCATTAATGCATTTTACTGGAATGGCCGACTTATTAAGATGTCGCGTCAATAGGTCTTTTGAATTATGGTGGTCCTGAAAAGGTCCTAGTTACCTATACTGAAAGGAACAGTGCGGTGGAAGGGTTCAGTACAACTCAGAGGTTCCTTTTATACACGTGACAAACATGGCTTAACATTTTTGGTCCAAGAACTTGCCGGTTTCCTCACGATGTTTTTCGTCACCGTTTAAGAGCACATTAATTTAAATTCATTATAACAATAATATAATTACTGTACTTGCATTCTCGTCCGTAAAATCCTAACAAAACAAATCCATACTAACTTAGCCTACCATCAGACAGCAAGTAGCGAAACGAAGCACCCGTCGAGCCAGTTTTATCGTGCTGCCTAAGGTTCGAACAAACTACGACAAGAGAGCTATTACCTATGCGCACAACTTTATAATAAAATACCCTCGGAAATAAAAAATAAAAAACTCATTTAATGCATATAAAATAAAACTCGCACAATTTATTATTAATAAAAAGCATTAACATAACCTAAATATGCGTTGGAGGGGTTAAATATTGAACTGCCTATTACCTACTAGAACGACATACTTTTTTTTTAATGATATTTATGTTCTCATATAAGTGACTACGTCTTTTTGGGAATAAACGTCTTAAACCTAAAAACCTAAAAACATTAGCATTGCACTCATACTGTATTATAAGTTAAAGATGCCTTGCAAGTTGTGAAGGTACGAATTTAAGAACTTATAACGTTATGTCCTACTTATATTTTTATACGAAAGATTGAATGTTTGATGCTAGGGATCTTCGGGATTTGGATGAAATTTGTAATAAGTTTAGCTCGCGAACTAGAATAACACAAAAAAGCTGTTATCGTCACCTATCGACATCTGCAATACCAGATGAGTTGCCTGCTCTAAAGGACTGTTTACTCGAATACGAAGCCGTGAGCAAAAGCTAGTGGCTAACAACGTAACCACACAAGGTGGTCCGTCCCTTTTGGCCGGCGTTGCCAGTTTTTTCTACGGCTAGATGTGGCGGCATACTGCTTCCGGACCTTATGTGCGTTTTCTCCTCATTTGGTACTTCCTAGTAGCACATGTGTAATGAAAGTTAGGTATGTTATATAAATGCTGGGTAGACTTATTAGTAAACGTAAAACATTGCCTATATATATAATATAACTTCAGTTAGAGCCGATGCAGCGGCTGATTCGGCCGAGGATCTCAAGAGGCGCAAATATAGAAGTCTCGACAGAGCTTACTTGTTTGAGCCTTTTGGGGTTGAGACTCTGGGTCCGTGGGGAACCGGGGCCCTTCGCGTTTTCAAAATTCTTTCAGGGCGACTGGTCGAAGCGACGCGTGACAAGAGACCTGGCTCTTATCTGGGTCAACGCATTAGCATTGCCATTCAGCGTGGCAATGCGGCCAGTATTTTGGGAACGCTTCCGCCTGGTAGTGATCTGGATCAGTTGAGCTATCTATAGATCGTTTGTAACGGTCTTTAGATAGCTAGCTGTTTCATCTGTATTTTTTGTATATACCTACTTGTACATAGTTGTATAAATAAATGTCTTATAAGTTTAAATTAATATATTATAAACAAATTCTTTGGAACATACATCAGATTTTCATGGAACAAGCGAATGTCATTATATTTCTTTCTTTAAACTTTTGGCAAACAATTAATGCAATATTAATAGGATAAGACTCTGTGTTTATGCGTATTCATAAAGGCGCTATAATCTATATCCTGTCTAAACAATGGCTCAGTAACGTATGACTAATATCTCCTTGCATTTATTTTCATCCTATTGGTGACTCATGTTCC